>CM062860.1:11976836-12710429 GCA_031772225.1 Eubasilissa splendida | reverse complement strand
GAAGATTCGACTTTTTGCCGGAAATCGAAGCTTCTACGCTTGGGCCATTGGGAAATTAAATAAATAGTTGCATGATCACTTTTAATTTTTTTTTTTTTTGTGTAATTACCTTAACTTGTTGGTAGTTTAAAATTACCATTATTTTAATTTTATTGTTTTTAGTTTTTGAGTGGTGGCCATATTTGTTTTACGGGGCGTAACATATTTTGCAATGTAAAAAGTTTGCGGAAACTAAAATATCTCAACACCTATTTGTCCTATTAACATGGGGTTAAAAGAAACAAACTACAAGATTTCTCAGACACATTTTCACCTACATGCATTCGTATAGTGTGAAATTTCAGCCTTAATTCTTAGATTTCGTTTTATAAAAATCCCATCTTCACGGGGATTTTTTTGCTCGTTGTGTTCACAGACAAAATCTGAACCCAGAAACTTATACCAAAAATTTTCAATTGGAAATTTACACAAATTGCACTTTTCAATGCTAAATATCTCTGGTTGGGGACCAGATAATAAATATAAAAGAAAGTGATTATTTTACAAGTTTATTTTTGAAAAGTTAATGTTAATTAACCTAATTCAATTTTTGATAAACCATTTAAAACACAAAACAGTCTACACATATGTGTTTCCGTGTTCACCCCCGGCGGGGAATACTCGCGCGAGAAAAGCTCCCAACTCTCGTTTCCAAAATGATATTTGATATTAAAATTAAATAGCATAGTTCAGCGCCTGGACCGATGCGCCGCAGCACCGCGGGGAGAAAATGAATTTCAGTAACTTGACCCGGGCAAATTTAGATACGGCGGGTCGACAAACTTCAAACCGCGAGCCCGTCGGACGGGCGGCGCGGGGAGCGGTCGGCGGGGCACTTTTGCTCATCAAATGATGTTAATATTAATAATTATATATTATAAACGATGTCATTAGAAATTTTAAATTCGCTATTTTATTACTGTATATTTTGAGATAAATAAACACGTGCTGATCAGTAATAATAGGTTTTTTGAACTTTATCAGAAAATGAGAATGTTTTTCTCACCACGAATAAAATTATTTTTTAATAATGTTACAAGTACTGTGAACACTCAAACATTGAACGAACAACTTGAAACTCAATGTAAAAATACGGGATAAATCCGGTTTGAAACTCAAACAAATTCGAGGTGACATAAATCACATCGTCACTTTCTTCCTATGTTTGGTTGCAATTGCACTGTCTTCAAGAAAACAGTAAGAGAAGTATTCCCAACTGCAAACAATAAATAACAGTTGGGATATTTGTCAATTTTTTCATATGTTTCTGACCGCCAAAGCCTACAACAGCTTGCCAAATAATGTGAAACATTTCTCGATAGATCAAATACTTTCTCAAAAATTGGGTGTTATTGGGTGTCAGAGGAAAGAAAACTGATCCCAGATTCATGGTAATGATTAAATGAACGTAACATTATTTAATTGTTTTAATTTTATGTTTTTTCTTTCTGACTCCCTTCTCTGTGTTGTGTTTTAGTCATTGGCATTCATTATTAGAATTACTTTATATTTAATTTATTTAATATTTCTGGTTTAGATTAAGTTTAATAATTTCATATCTGTACTGTTTGGTTTAGATTGAGATTATTAATTTCATATCTATAGATATAACGGAAGAACCTGTCTCCTTTAACATAAACTTCGGTCTAGTTAAGGAGACGGTGAACATCTTTTACATTATTGATATATTGCTGCATCACAATATTTAAAAAATATATATATATTTTAAATACATTAGCTAATAGAGAAATAGCACTCCAATATCGCAGTAGTTGTGAATAGGAGTATCAACCTGACCTGTGAAGTAGCTGCCGCCCAGGCAGCCGGCCAGTGGCCCGGACACCAGAGCAGCCCGTGTATCATGATGACAATATTATAAAGTTGTAGAAGTTGAAAAAAATGTTACAATCACTATTAAAATGTTACAAATTAACTCGGACCACAACATTTGTTATTTCATAAAGAAATTAATAACTATTGTGGCCACATCTTTGTGTGGCTAAACTGTTTCTAATTGAATGTTACACTTTATAATGTTACCACGGCAGAACCATACTTTACCAAACACAAAATCATAACTACCTGCTATGGGCCAGGAGTAGTTCTCCAATTTGAGCATACATTCAATTGAAAACAAAATAATATCCCAACTGTACAACATTGTCGAATCTTTACCTGTAAAGAAAATTGTGAAAGGTTTTGCGAGGACAACGTAATATTGAGGATAACATTTTTTTTTCCAAGGTTAGGACATCCAGTAACAGTGATAGCTATTCAAATATAATTTTTTTAAAAAGAACTACTGAAAAAGGAATATTGTTTATTTATTTATTAATTTATTAACGCCCTTATGGGCTTTTACAAAATAGGTTTAGTATAAAACATAATAAAAAACACATAAGCTGCTACACAAGTAGCATGAAATATATATATATAAATTAAAAAATAAGCAAAACAAACTATAAAAAATAAAGGTAAGAAAAAATAATAAATTTTAGGTTTAACAGAGGTTTGCTTGATTTAGCAGGGTAACGGCCCAATATTTCGGTTGTTCGATGCTCGCCAAACCTGAAAATTTAATGCAATATTTAAAAGATTTAAAAATGAATCACGAAAAGAAATGACATTGGACAAAGACCAACGGATCGTGTTCGAAATTCGAGGTTCCACTAAAAATAGGAAAAACGTGCAATCATGCATTTCGGATCTGGTTACTTAATAAAATAAATAAACGTTATATTAAACAACATTTCAGAGTTGAATTATGATTTGGGGTAGAAGTATATTTTATTTAGGAACGCGTGGCCAGCCATCTCAATATGATGTATAGTATGTCCCAAAAGTCTTTTTAATGTTGGTTAATTCGTTGTACCAACGCAACGAGCAGGAGAAGGGCGAAGGGTTTGCCGATCGTTGGCCGCGTTCTTGAAAATTCAGTCACTATGGAGCGTGTCCTTACCAGTTGTTCGTGAAATTTTCACTGGAAAATTGATATCCCGACGAGGTGACATAAACTGGCCTCCGCGTAGTCCCGACTTGACACTAATGAACTTTTTCGTATGGGCGTATCTTAAATCAAAGGTATACAATAACAATCCTCCCTCTCTGGACCAAATAAAAGAAAGTATTCGAGAAGAAATGGCAGCGATCACGGAGAATACGTACCGAGCAGTTCTCAGAAATATTGCCTACCGTCTAGAAGAATGCCAACGAAATAAAGGATCACATTTAGAAAACATAATTTTTAAGAAATAAATTTACAGGGAGTGTACTTAAACGAATAATAAACATTTTTTTATTAAACCCATCCATTATTTTATTACAGAATTTTTATTATGAAAAAGGCTTTTGGGACAACTTGTATCATTTCAGCGAGCGCAGAATCAATTAGGTAGTCATAACAGAACATTTTTTCATTTTTCAATTTTTGTTAAACCAATATTTTAATTTTTGACTAGAATTAGAACCCATAACTGTTAATCAGAAAGCGAGCCCTGTGCCAATGTGCTGGCGAGGTCACCAAATATAAATCGAGGTTGCCAAACCGAACGACTCCATTTAACCTCCTAATGTAATCCACACAACCCAAACAGTTTCACAATCGACCAGAAAGTGATATCGTATTAAAATAGGTTACACTATTGTTTAACTTGTTTGCTACAACCATGCAAACCTCAATTTCGCTTTCACATATGTTTTTTTTTAACGAATTAGACATTTTAAAGAAAATTTTAAGCTATATATTATCATAGTACTACATATGGAGGCTGAGCAGTAAAGAAATATGTTTCGCAAGTCAGAAAAATTCACATCAAATTAAAAGTTTGATGATTTAAATAAATAATAGAGATAAATATTAGAGATAATATATCAAAGACGTTTATACATACCACAGACCAGTAAATGAATAGACATGAAATAAAGTGTACATATATGAGAAGGGTTTGGAACAATAGTTGTTGGATGAGGAGCATTCTACACACATGCTTGGCGAAAACATAAATTCGATAAAAGTATTTACTCTTCGAAAATTAAATATTTGTGTAAACAAGGTGTATTTTTTGTATTAATGCATATTATATTGTCAGCGTTTAAAGTTTCGTTCCAATTGAGATATTTTTTTTTTAAAAAGTCGCGGAGCTATTTTATTGCGTAAGTGGTACCAAAATGAAAATATAGGGACAAGGAATTTTCGTTAGTTTATATCTATATATTTGGTGGTCTGTGATACATACACATAAAGTGTTTGTTCACAGAGAATAAAACTCTTCAGCAGTTGAGTTCACAGTTTCATAATTATTTTTCAAAGGTGGACTGCCTTAATAAAATTTTAGATAAAAAGTACATTTTAACAGGACTGTAAATCTTTTGAGGAAAAGCTTTAATAATATCACGTGTTACCGTGTAAAAACATCAGCATATAAATATATATAGTATAGTGGTCAAGACGTTGGCCTAGTGATCTAGTGGTCGGGGGTTCGCGCCTCGTTCCAGGACACCAGCAAGTTCGTCCTATTTTCATAGCACAAGCGTTTAGCTTAGTTTGAAAATAGTAAGAATATTGATGTGACACGTATTCCGTGTATGCATCTCTATTTTTTCTTCTTAAATTTAAAAAATCGATCTAAACCAAATTTTGCATGGTTACTCTTTAGAACCCTACGCAAAACATATATATTATCCCCCTCCCTCTGGCCCCGTCACCCCTTTTCCACGACATAAAGGTATAATATTGAATTATATTATATTGTTTTGAATATCATTCTTTCCAAAGTATGCACAGTTTTTATTTAACATACTGCGCAACACAATCGCACAATTTTGCTACCCCCTGAACACCCCGCGCTCTCCTTAATATAAATAATTATTATATTATATTGAATGCCATCCGTTCCAAATTTTGTATTCTTTGTCATTCTTCAAGATCCTGAGCAAAACGATGGCACCAACCCCACCTCCCCCCGACCTCCACATCCCACCCCTGGACAGAATGTATTTAACATTGAATGCTCCAATGCATGGTGGAGTGCTATCCACTCCAAATGTTGCATAGTTACTCTTCAGGATCCCGCTCAAAGCATAAGCATCATATCCCTTCTCCCCTATATGAATGTGTTTAACATTATATTATATTGAATGTCTTATATTCAAATTTTACATGACTTTTATTTATAGCCATGACGAACATATAGTTAGTCCACTCTCCCTTTCTCAACCCCCGGCCTGGACCATATAGTATACATCATTATTATTTCGAGCCAGTACAAACCAATAGCCACTCCTCCTAAGCCCCAACTTAAATGATAACAAATTCTGAATCCCGGGCAACGCCGGGTACAGACCGCTAGAATATATATATTTATGTATGTGAGGTATAGAATCAAAATCAAACATATCCAATTTTTATGATTTTTGTGTTAGCTATGTACAAATATCAATGTTTACAAAACTAGCCCATCAAAATTAGATAAATATGACCGAATTTCGTATAAAAACGCATTTAAAATTTGCTTGTTACTTCAATCGCAGACATATCTAATAGATAATTTATTCAAACCTAGACAAATATGTTTTCAACCAATAAGACGACAGTATTTGGTCATTTTCAATATGATTCCAAAAGTGACAGTTGTAGTACAATGATTTTTTGCATTTTACTCGAAAACAGGTAAAGTGGACATGTCTGCTTTTGATTCCGGACCTCACATATACATATTAACAAGAGTGTATGTGGGTTTGTTTTTTTATACAGATCTACAGTTTTATTACGAGCTTAATGAAATTTTGCACTTACTGAGAAAACTTACTGTCTATATCTGATTTCACACTTCAGACATACATATCTTATCGACACTTACATATAAGAAAAAAAATGATATTTGTATAAATATACATATATAGTATGGACATCCATAAAACCGGATTAATAATTTTACAACGCTTTAGTGATCTTGAAATCTGTTTTAGTATCCAAAACTCTGGATCAATTAGATGTCTGATATAAATAGAAATGATTGCAACATTTGGCTCTGAAAATGTCAACCTTCCCACTTCAACGGAAATAAATACGAATACGTATTTATAAATGCGCGTTGTCTGACGTCATTACTTCCAGAAAATCGAACGCCCATGCAAATTTATAATATTGACTATAGTTGCTGTAACGGCTCGAAATGCCGATTTCTGCAGCAGATACATGACATGCGCTATCATTATTACTTTTGCTTTGTCCACAACCCACGAAATACCAACCACGTTATCGATATTCACGTGCAGACAAATCATATTTAATACTTATTTAAATATTTGTAATTGTCCTTGTTAACTTTACATTGTGGTTTTTACTCATGTTAATATAAATTATTTATAACTTTTTTAACCACTTTTATGAATGAAACTTAATATGCCAAAGGGTTTCAGAAAATATAATTTAAATTTTAGAATCAAATATCTAAACACCTACTATCAAACAATAGACCTGCATATAATATTTATAATCCATAATAATGTTACGTCACCCCGTCTATCTTTATGACTTTCATGAATGCAGTCATTAATTAATATCTATTTAATATAATTAATATCTCTAGGTTAATATTTTAGCGAAATCGTATATTGACATCTGTCATCTTTTCTTCTGTCTATGGCAAGGAAGAAATCTTACCACAGAAATTGTCTATCCATAATTCTTATATGTAATTTTTGTTAGTTTTGACAGCTAACTTAAAGATGGAATAATTTTATTTACGTGTGATTTGTTTTGAAAAAAGCTCTATCATTTAAATATAGATTCTATTGAGACCCTGACCGCATGACGGTTTGGCCGCGTAAAGATTACACGGCTTTCTACATTGGAAAAACAAGTCAAAGTTTTAAGAGAACACATTCTTTTTGTGATGTTGTAATTATTCAGAACACAGGTCTGTGATATTTTTTTAAATACAAATTAAATGTATTAATTAGAAAGATATACATATAAATAAAATCAATTTTATTAAAAAATATTGTTGTTGCGCCACCAGGATTCGAAGAAATAAGGTAGATGGCTCTTTCAAAATAATGGAACGATTAAATGTATTGATATCAAAAAATAAGGTAACATATAGGTTCGAAAATTTGTCGCTAAAAAATATTATCGCCGTAGCATAGTTGGATAATGCACCTTCCCCGGTTTGGAAAGAGATCCAGGTTCAAATCCCGGTGGCGCAACAGCAATATTTTTCGATAAAATTGATTTTATATGCATATCTTTCTAATTAATACATTTTATTCATATTCAAAATTTTAAGCTTTCAAAGAGCATTCAAGATTTATTTATTTTTTATTATAAGATATAACACATTTTATAAAAACACAATCATATTTTAAAATTCTCGTGATTAACTTTGTGGAAGTCCATAGTAATTAACTTTTAACAAATCGAAAACGCGAACACAGACAAACCACGGAGAAGAATCTTATATACAGTAAAACTATCCACAGACCTGCTTAATGTAAAGAAAAATAGTTCAAACCAACCTTTCATACCAACTAGAATTATTAGAAGATATATATTAAATAATAAAACTATAATGTATCCGCTGGATAATAGCGGAGAATACAAGATTAATTATAAGAAATGTCAATCATCTTACATCGGACATGGAACTGGAATGAAAATACAAACACGAATAGAATACCTTAAGGGAATAAAAAACTTCAGCATAAACTCAGAGATGGCAGATCATACAAGATCGCCCATGGCAAAGTACTACATATATGCAAAAAGGGGAGAAAAATGACATTCTAGAAATTACAGAGATTAATATTACAATAAAAATGTACTTAACATACAAACAACCCCTATTACATCTACCACTTTCACTATTCACCGAAACCCCCCTCTCCCCAAAAACTCTCTCAACCGCTTTAAAAAATATATAATAATCTATTTAAAAACGGGGCATGTATTTTTATTTATTTTTAAATAAAAATAGAAATGCGTACATGGAATACGGGTTTCATCAATATTCTTACTATTAGCAAACTAACCTAAATGCTTGTGCCATGAAAATAGTACTAATTTGATGACCTCCTGGCTCAAATTCCCGACCACTAGATCACTAGGCGAGTATCGTAACCACTACACCACAAACACGACAAAACATATGTAGAGTATAGATCATGTGGAGCATGAAGATTAATTTTCATTCAATATATTAAAAGTATTACATTTGGAACTGGTTTACGATCGTTAATATTCTATAATCTTTTTTTAATTTTTAAGGAGAACTCATTATTATTGTGAAATTGGTTCTGTGATATTTTAAAACAAATTAAATGTATCAATAAGAAAGATTTTGCCTCCTCCATAAATGCTGTCCACCGATTCCCATCCCTGGCCATTCTTCTCCAATTCCCAGACTCTCCGTTTCTATTCCAGTCATCTTCCATACAGTCACCTCACATTTTCTATGGTATACCTTTAGATCGCTTCCAATGGAGTATCCATTTGTTCATGATCTCTGGTGTCCTGTCATCTGATATTCTTTCAACATTGCCAGTCCGTCATATTCTTTGAGACCTACAAAATCTTACGATTGTTTCTATCTCAATTAAGTTTTGGAGCTCACGATTCATTTTTATTCTGTTAGTTCCATTTTCTAGTGTGTGTTCATACAATAATTGTATTTTGTGTTCAAAAACTGATAATTTATTATACATGCGGGCGACAGCTCGTGGGAGTTTGGTATTAGAAAATTTTGTTGCAGTGATCACTTCAAAGAGGTAGTTTTACAAAAACGGCCTGTTCAGCAACTGTTTTGCGTTCACTACCGATTACATGGTGTGAATCAATGTCCAAGTATTAATTTAATTAAATTATGGCTCAAGAAGTTCGAAGAGACCGGTTCAAAGCTAAATAAGTAGAAAACTGGGCGGCCATGGAGCAGGAGAAATGAAGAGAATGTTGCAAAAGTTAACGTATGGCGCGAGAAGATCCGGACTTGTCGATTTGCAAGCATTCTGTTGCTACGACTATATCAAGATCAACTTAAATATTCGTCAAGAGATAGCCAACAGCCACGCGGTTTGTTTCATAGAGTGTTTCAAAACCTAGATGCCAGATTCGAGGAATGTCAGCGGCGGGATGGAGGACATTTAGTCAACCAATTGTGCTCTTTCAGTGAAATAAATTTTCTATTAAAGAGAACACATTCTTATTGTGAAGATGTAATTATTCAGAACATAGGTATGTGATATTTTTAATACAAATTAAATGTATCAATTAGAAAGATATACATATAAAATCATTTTTATCTAAAAATATTGTTGTTCCCACCCGAACTCGATCCACGAACCCTCCGTTATCTGGGGAAGTGCGCTAACCTGAAACCTGAAATTTTGGACACATTGATATAATTTATATATTATTAAGGAGAACACATTCTTATTGTGAAGTTGTAAATAATTAGATCCAGGTTCGAATTCCGGTAGCTACAACAATATTTTTCAATAAAATTGATTTTATATATGTAACTTTCTAATTGATACATTTAATTTGTATTTAAATAAATATTTACTTTATCATATGATCTGTAGTTTTTTTATTGAATTTTAAATGTGCATGTCCCTTAAGATCTTGAGATATATATATTGTATTAAATAAAATGTATATGTGATATAATATATAATAATATAAAAACAATCACTTTGTATGAATCTATGAAATTTATTATACGTCAACCGGGTTTGCTTATCTCAAACTTCCTCAGGACGTATTTAAAACTGATGTTCTCCTTAAAAATATAAACATTGTATTACTGTTTCCAAAAATTTAATAATTTTTTTTTTTCAAATAATGGAATAACAGATCTATCAATTTAAAAGTGCGACATATGAGTTAGAAAACTTTTCTTTAACTTATATACTATGTGGACGTGGTGTAATAGGGTCAGCGAACTTCCCCAGATAGGAAAGGTTCCTAGTTCGAGTCCGTGTAGCAACAGAAATATTTTTTCGATAAATTGATTTTATCTGTATCTATATCTTTCTTATTATTATTCTATATAATTATACAGCAAAAAAACTAATTGTATATATCAATAAATGTAGTGTTGACTTAATAATCAAATCATAAATTTCACTATTCGTAATTAAATTATAACGTTAAATATCTATAAAATTGTTAAACTGTAAATTATCCACAGTTCGTTGGTCCTGGTTATCCAGTAAATGAATTATTCCCTCCCCAGGGTTGTATCATGAACTGCGGAATATCTCGTCTAGTTAGTTGCACGTAATGATTTCTCCAAGGAAGACAAGATCAGAAACAGTCTCGGGGAAATACACCCGTTGCATCAATATAATTTAGCAACAAGTATAAAAGATGTTTTATTCCGTACTTATTTGCTGAAGTATTAGCATGTCTTTGAATACGGTGGAATTCAGACTATAAATTCAAGATTTTTCAAAGCGTATTTATTTAGAAATATAAAAAATTTAATCAGACTGTTTCTTTGACATATCATATAATCCGTTCGGAGATTGAAATTGAAAATTACCTTTTAGATATTTTAATCTTTTATGACTAAATGTGTATGATAAATATATTGAATGCAGACATATTAATTATAATTAGGAGCTGGTTTTATCGTCAATGGCTCATATTCACAAATTAGATATATCTTAGAGATTTAGTTGTAATAAATCTCGGTACCATGTACACCTGTTGACATTTTGAGATAAACTCCGAGATCAGCTTGAGATTGGAAGATAAAGATAAAAACTTTAAGGCATGTACACGGTGTTTAAATTGAGAACGAGTCTTGAAACGTGCGTTAGATAGACACCTAAAACTATTTATTCTAGAAAGTTAGACACACAAAAGCGTTAAATCACGAACATTTGTTCCGCTTTACCTGCCGCTTGGGAAATTCAAATTTACCTCACTCACGAATAGAACACAATCGCTTAATAAAAAAACTTAATAAAAAATAATAAAAAACGTTTGATGTACAACAAGCGTGAAGTGACATGCAAGACGGTGAATCTCTGAGACATGGTGTGTACACGAGGACTGCGAAAGTTGAGAGTTGTCTCGAAAAAATCTTACAGAATCAAAGTCTCTACAGATATAAACTCATGAAAATCTCATCCGTGGAACAGGGCATAAAGCTTTGTGAAATTAATTCCATTATTTCGCATCGAATTTTAGAATATACACCTTTTTAGATGGATCCAAGTAGACCGGATCAATGATGAGATCAACTATCAAAATCTGATAAAGTGCCTACAATAATTAGGATTTCAAGAAATAACTAATTAGTTCAGTTTTCTGCATTGAACTGTGGCGTCTCTCTAACAATAAGCCAATAATCCCCGGCTGTTATAGGCTACGCACTAGGGGTAGCTTTGCCCAACATTTTGATAGCTTCGCGGTTAATGTGGTTGCTATTCGACAGCCGGTTTAGTCCCATGCTAACGACTTAATTGTGGGATATGAGACTACTCGTTCACCAAACCATTTACTTCGTGTCACGTGTTTAGTGAACAGACAATCGTGACTATTTCAAGTGCGCATTTTATGTCGTGTCGAGTACATGATGCTTGGACTGCTCCTGATAACACTACCCGGCCCAAAACCTGAATCCAAAATAAGGCACTTTTATTCTTATTCCTGGCTTTACCCAAGACGATAAGAGCATAGTTATTCGAAGCGCACTGCATATGAACTGCATCCGATTTAATTTTGCGTTTCTGAAACCGAGCTCAGAATAAGGTAATAAAAATATTAATGCAGCATGTTATCTATATGTAATTTCCTATATTTTACGCCACAAATTTATTACACTTATAAATTAATATTTAAATGGTATGTTAGTAAATAATATGTTATTAATAATATAATCATCAAAGTAAAACATAGTTTTTTTTTATTTATCTATTTATTCTGAATTTTTACATAAAATAGTCATAATATTTATGAATGTATATAGGTGTGTGATGACATACGAGTATAGGAAACACTTTCATTTTCTCAATTCTTGTCTGTATACAGCATGTCCCAAAAGTCGACGTCATCCCTTGGAGAGCTGATAGGCCAACTCATAACTGACCAGAATTTCAAAATATGACCTTAGTAAAAAATCGTTAGTTTTAGAGATATTGACACTTTCATGAATTTCGTGAAAATCGACACCTATGGTCACTTTCTCGAATGCCATAGTTACAAAATTCTATATTTTAATTTCTAAGAATTCTAGGAAAATGTCTTCAATGACAAGGAGATCACAAACGGTTATCAGTAATATAATGAAAAATTGACTTTGAAGTCTAACTGCTTGTAATAAATTTATTTATTTATGAATATTAATAAATTAATGCAATCGACTGTCTGCTGCTTTCCTCGGAGTCCAGTGGATCTATGGCATATGTATATCTATAGCAGTAATAGATTCATGAAAGAGTGTACCTATAGCATCAAACAGTGGCATAATTAATGGGTCCAATGCGGAATGGAACGACATTGGGCCCAAATGCAGAAAGAGGGGGAGCCCTGAATATATATTATATATAAAATATAATAATAATATTACTACGCGCTTTATTGATTAAATAGTAAGAAAAAAAAAATTTTGCCTCTTATAATATTTACATTTAAAGAATGATGTGATTTTAGGCAATGCAAGGCACTCACAACTGAAAAAAAGTTTGTTTCGCTTAACGGCGATTTTTGTCTTCCGACGATGGTTTGATCTCTAACTCAATTATCGTATACATACTAGTGATCGTAAACCATTACGTGACTATGATTGTGTCGATGATTGGTAACTGAGATTTAACGATTATTGGTAACTAAGATCTAACTTTCGGAAGCTTACTTTCTAGTTTACCAGTTATTGCTCGAAGGATTACGTTAATCAGTTATCAATCATCGTTATAATCGAACACAATCACAGTCACAATAACAGTCAAAATAACGGTTTAAATAACGATTTTACCATCATTATTATATTATTCCCACATACTTTTGTAATAGACACCATGATTTTTTATATTTAACAATTCCGTTTCTTACTGTGGTGGATTTTAAATTTTTTTGATCCATATTAGCAATGATAAGAGTTCCTATCGATAAAAAAATAATTATTGGGCGAGGACCTTTTGGCCCCTTATCTTATGTGGGCCCCAATGCATGATATTGACTGCATTGACGTAGTAATGCCATTTTAATCAATGGAAATTTTATTATTGTATCTAGAAAGAAAAATACTTATAACGTCGTCGATTAAAAATTAACGGTGCGATTGAAAGTCAATATAATAGATTACTCCTATATTCTAAATTCTTACAGTTTTCAAAAATATCTTCTTCTTCACAGCTTTTCTGAGACAAAGTCAGTTGAATAGTTGTACTTTTGTATTTAATTCTAATTAGATTATCTGTATGCCAAACACACCTAGACAACTGTAGTGTATTTCAAACATTTTCTCCAATTTTCATTCCCTACATGTTCCGTGGAAGGTAGTGAGCAGAGACGGGCGGAACCACCCTCGGCAATCTTAGAAGCAGGTAACCGTGCCAATAAAGTGCGCATATTATCGCTGCATGCACCAAAGGCATCATACACCCTATAAATTTTCCAACCGCACAATATGAGACGAGGCGAGTCCAGGTAGCTTATACCGAGCAACAGCGTAATACACCTTTATACATTTTAATATACTATATGCATATATTACATTGCAATACGTTCATACGCGTATATTTACATTTTGTAAGAATTTATTCCATGCATTTAAACTAAATAATATTTTAAATGCGTTATTTTTAAATTTGGCGTTTGAAGTAGGATATACTGAAGAAGCATTACCGATCTTCAGTGCTAAATACGCATCCCCTAATTAATCACAAATTAGACTATCCTATATACAAAATTGAGAATGATTTTGTTTGTGCTTGTATAATAATAACTTGCGGGGGCTTGGGGTGGAGTACTATCCCAGAATAAAAGTAAAAACCTTCTCTGTTGCACATTTCCAATACAAACATAATTTGTTATTTTTTTAACCACCAGCATTGAATACATACATTTTAAAAATAAAACTTATTAATGTTTTAAGATTTCGTGTCATTTCAAGCCATAAGCGAGAATACGCGAACATTACAGACGGAATTAAGCACGATTTTTAATATAATATTTGAAATCACTGTGTCATATTTAAAGAACAGTTCTCAAGTTTTCAAATATCATACATAGTAAGTATTTTACTTTATTCTATGTAGTATTCTCCACACAAAATATGGTTGTGAAAATTTAAATTTTTTAGCGTAAAAACTAAACAGAAAGCCAAAAATAAAATCAATTCAAAAACCTATTTGACCTATCGCTACTACTTCTACGCCAAATCTGCTTACCTACCCAACGATTAGGTATCAAACTTTAATTAATTTTTATTTCCCTTCCAGTATGTTCCTTATTTCTGACTAAATAACTTAGTCATTATTTGGAATCGTCTTCAGATCAAAAGATTCGATAGTTACAAATTAAACCTCTTTTTTAAATTATAAAAATGTTAGTAATACTGTATACATTAAAGAATGTTAAAATTTCTCTCTTTTGTATATTTATGGGAGCTCAATAAATTCTCGGTGAAATTTATTTCAATTTTAATGTCCATATATAGGAACACATAATAAAATACATTTTTTTAGTATATATTAGTGTTATACACCCCTTTGAATTATGGGGGCTTAAATATTTATATAAAATAAGATCACAAAATCTGTATTATATATAATTTAAAATTTAATAATTTATTATTATTATATAGACATAGATTGAGCAAAAAAATAACAAAATAAAAAAGAATATTTATTTTCTAGTTGATTTATTTAATTTTTATTATTTATTATTCATGAAGACCTTGAATCCATTTTAGGACCTTTTTTACTTTTAATTAGCTTCTAATTTATTTTTTTTGGAAGTTGGTTATTAAGTCTTAAAACAATTTATGATGAATATCTCTGTCCTACTTCAATTTTTGACCTTTTTAAATCAACATGTTTTTTTATAATAAGATGCATACAAGGAATACGTTCACGTCATTTATTATTCTTAACTATTTTCAGCTTTGAAAACAGGACTAAATGAAACAATAAAATCTTTAAACGCCGTTATATACTTATTATGTACGTTTAATTTCGTGAATTAAAGTAAGGGTTGTTATTAAGGAGAACACATTCTTATTGTGAAGTTGTAATTATTCAGAACATACGTCTGTGATATTTAAAATACTAATTAAATATATTAATTAGAATGATATACATGTAAAATCAATTTTATCGAAAAATATTATTATTGCTATCTGGATTCGAACCTGGATCTCTTTCCAATCCGAGGAAGATGTATTAACCAACTATGTTACAGCAGACAGTACTTTTGACGACAATATTTTTCGATAAAATTGATTTTATATGTATATCTTTCTAATTAATACAATTAATTAGTATTTAAAATATCACAGACTTATTCTGAATAATTACAACTTCACAATAAAAATGTGTTCTCTTTAATAATATATAAATTGTACCAATGTGTCCAAAATTTAATAAAAATGAATTATTAATTCTAGTGTCTGCTATCGGTTTACTCAAATTTTGAGATTCCGTAAAAACAAAGTGGATGGCTTTCAAATAATCGAACGATAGACGAGTTAATTTTAAAAGTGTAACATATTGGTTCGAAAATTTGTCGTCTAAAGTACTGTATGTTGTAGCATAGTTAGTTAATGCACCTTCCCCGGATTGGAAAGAGATCCAGGTTAGAATCTCAGTAGCAACAACAATATTTTTCTATATGTATATCTTTCTAATTAATACATTTAATTAGTATTTAAGTGTTATTTATAAATAAATTGGCCCCAGAACCGCAAACATCGCACGGTCAGTTTTTTATTGACATATCCTGTAAATCTTATCTTGAAAAATCTTAAAGTTGTTTGAAAAGTAGAATTCCATTTGTCTTCGCAAGGCAGCCCGGTAATATTCAATGAGGAGTACATCGGGCGGACGATGGATGGGGGACGAGGGGAGGTCTCTAGACTGGGGTAGTATTGCATAAACATACGGCTGAACTTCAGCATTGTTTCTACCCTCGCCTCTGCTGGAGAAGCAATCACGCGATCTATTTCTGTTTAAGTATTTGAATTATGGAATACAATTTTACACCTCGCCAATTTCTTCGGAATAGCGCCAACATTATTCAAATTCTGGAAATGATCGCTTCATTAGGTCAAGATTCATTTTAATCTTATTGGAAAACTTTGTAAGCCCTTTTTGTTGATTGTAAAAGCGATTATTATTATTTTTCATAAATTTCTACCAAAATTTCTTTTTTTTTAAAACTGATCATTTATGTAGAATCAACAGAAAAATTACAAATAAAATTGTGAAGCTCTAGCAAAATGATTAGATCACCAGAAACATTTTACTGCTTCTATTCTAGGGTTAATCGCCTTCACACACAACTTTTAAACTTTTTTTTAGAGATTTTCAGTTTTATTTTTAAAAAGATGGACTATATGCAAACAAAAATATTCAAATGCTTTTTTTTATTATAATATTCTACAGACTTTAAATGTTGACCTAACAGTTTTAATAGACACAAATTTCTGTCCCCTGCCTAAAATACTTAATAAAACAACGAGATCTCTGGATATGTTATTCTTGACACAAGCTCAATTGAAATAATAGATGGTTAATAATAATCATTCGAACGTGTAAACCATGCTTACCATAAGCGAAATTTATTACATTCGCTTTCAAATGTCGGGTGTCACGTGATCAGACACTGTTAACCTTGGAACCCACGCTTTTCTGTACTTGAGCGATAGTCTTAATGCGGTCAATAGTCAATCAGCAATATAAATATTTAGTGTAGTAGTGTATTTATTTAGTGACATGTTTTTCCCTATTTGTAATTGTCTTAAAAAATTACATTGTGCCATTCTAAGACTATCTATAAGGGTCATTATTAATCCATTAATCATCTGTAGGTATATTAAAAATATAAACATGTTATAAATAAAGTATTGATTTATTTTTCTTATATTCGTGATTTTTGGCAAATATTTTTTAACAAATAATAAAGGTTAGTCTCCATTATTAATAAATGTTTTACTGCGCTAACTTATCTCATTTCTCTTTGAAAGGCGGGTGGAGGTAATTTTGTTTCACAATTTTCTACTTTTACTGAGAAGATATGGAAAATGCACAGTAGAAAGATTCAATGAAGAAATATTAAATTTTACTCGAAGTCAAAAATGTTTATTGAAAACTCAGAATATATTCATGGAATCTGAACAAGATACTGTGCATTATTCAGTAGCAAAAATTATATCGTTTTTTTATATTTAATCTCTATTGTCTATCTTCTGATTGACCAACATTCCATTTTTCGATACGTGTATATAAATATATTATATCTGACATTTAATTTGTCTAGTTTCAATATCACTTATTTGCTTAATAAATGAAAAATTGTGAACGGCATTTTATTCAGAATTCAAAACCCATATTATCACTCACAAATTTGACTTGTTTAAAATCCCGCAATTAATTAATAAATGTGCGATTGAAATTGGCTTCATGTCTACTTTTAAACCAATCAAAACGCGTGGCGCGTATCACAGTGGCGACCGTAGTGTTTGTAAATTAGAATTGTATTTAAAAGCACTTAGTTGAAATGAATGCTATTAAATATTTGGTAAATTGTTATTCAAGTTTTTCACAAAATAATCATTTCCTTAAATTGGGGGTATTGAAACTAAACTACGTATAATCAAGGATAAATAAGGATCAAATGTTCATCAAATAATTGTATTATATGTATTTGTTTTACAACAATTAATAATAAATCAAAATTATTATCTGCCGTACTGACATCCTATAAATTTGCAAAATGCATTCACATTTTCTGTTCCTTCTTCAGCCTTCCGCCCTTCAACCTGGTTGAAATCAAATAATCGAACTTCTACTGTATACTTTCAATTTACACTTACACGAAATAAAATATTCATTACAACCAGTGGCGTATCTTAAAAATTGGGCCAAGCAATATAGAAAAACCCCTTTGTATATGTATTGTACATAAGATACAAAAAATTTATGTAATACGTAGTTTTATTCATTAAATATTAAATAAAAATAAAATTAGTATCTCGTTTTCTATAATATTCATACTTTTATATAAAAAAACAAAAGTGTGTTTATGCATTTATATCTTTATTATACCTTATTTTTCGTCAATTTTTGCATTCCGGCAATGTTCTAGTCCCTAACCCGACATATTAGCGAGGTTATACTGCTACATAGATATAAATCGATTACGTTTACATGTGAAAAATATTTTCTTATATTTTATAATTCCAATTTCTTGCTGCGACAGATTTTAAAAATTATTATTCTGTATCAATAATCGCAAAAGTATCGATAACTTATTTGGTATTAGGATGCGAACCTTTTAGTCACCCAAATCTAACGTGGTCCTTGATACACCGCATATTCGCACGTTGCGCTGCTGAATATAACAGTAGATATGCATTATTTTTAATACTGGGTACTAATAACAAATTTGAATACTAACTTTATGATAAATATGAATTAAATATATTAATTATAAAGATATACATATAAAATCAATTTTATCGAAAAATATTGTTGTTGCGCCACCGGGATTCGAACCTGGATCTCTTTCCTAACCGGGGAAGGTGCGTTATCCAACTAAGCTACAGCGACACTATTTTTAGCGACAATTTTCGACCCTATATGTTACCTTTTTGATATTAATACATTTAATCGTTCCATCATTTGACAGAGCCATCTACCTTATTTTTACAGAATCTCAAATACCTTTGAGTAAACTGATAGCAGACGCCAGAATTATCAATTCATTTTTATTAAATTTTCGACACATTGATACTAACTTTATGATCAATCACATTGACATGTGTATTCAACATTTAATGACAATTTAACTGACAATTATAATGGTTTTAAACAATGATGGTTAGTTTTTCACTATATTAAATATTAAACAACGCGATTTGCAAAATGCTTGCTTTGCATCAATAGCATTCACTGATATTATCAAACCTTTAATTAAAATTTATGAGTTTAATTTAAATCATTGCAACGTAGCTCAAGCACGATGCTAGGTCGTGATATAGAGACATTAATAATTTCAACCTGTGTAAAGTATCGCGCTCGCTACCAATAAACTTATTTGCCGACACACTCTCACATAACATTAATAATAATAATAACTCTTTCAGGGAATCGGAGCTAATGTACCTGATGTAAAAGGAATGTTATATGAGAGAATTTGGAAACTCCATATATTATCCGTGCAGCCGCATTTAGAATAGATTATAATCTATCCAGCTGAAACATTGGTAGGCCAGCATAGATGTTGTTACAATAGTCCACACGTGACACCACAAATGCATTTATAAGTAGACGGGACATTGTGAACATGGTTTACGTCTCAGATAATCAGTTTCATGTATAGTTTACAATTTTGACTTGATTGACAATTTTGAAAATTATTGTAAAAATTTAACCACAAAAATGTAAATTTAAAAATACGTAAATTGTACGAAAGTTTATCCAAATTTAATAAAATGGATTAATTCATTTAATTCTGTCGTCTTCTAGTGTGCTTTACTCGAGGGTATTTGAAATTCATAACAATATAAAGTTGAATGCTTTTTTAAAAATTGAACAATAGATGTACCAATTGGAAAGATTGCAAAATATAAGTTTAAAATTTGTCGAAAATGTATTCGATTGCTATAGCGGAGTAGTGAACGCGCTTCCCCGGATTGGAAGAGGTCCAGGTTCAAATCCCGGTAGCAACTAAATATTTTTTCGATTAATAGATTTTTTCTGTATATCTTTCTAATTGATCCATTTAATGTCAATTTTAACCAAAATGTCAGATGATACGTCTAGTCAAAACAATCTGTATTTCTTCACTATTTCCGCCCATCTAGTTCCGGACGGAATTCTCTCGATGAACTTTTGGAGTCCTAGTTCTCGCTTCTCGCAATGTGGCTACCCCATCCCACTCATAGATCTCATAACTGTCCTTTTTATGGGTTTTTAAAGATGTCATAAAGCTCTGAGTTGATGCAAATATACCATCGGATATCGACTGTCCCAAGTATTCTCAGGAGAATTTTATTATCAAATTCTTGGATGGCCTTTCCTTGTTTCTCCGTAAAGTCTCAGGTTTCGCTTTGATGTGAATCTTGGGACCGATCTATCGACTGAGAAGCTGGTTGAAGCACTCTCGGTTATTCGTTGTAGGCGGCGTTTTCACTCTTAGTTCTCTCGGCGAGTTCCGAAGAAAAGTTTTCTCTTTTCAGATATGTAGGTTCTCTAATATTTAAATTTATATCTTATATTATTCTACAAATTTTTTTTAAAACTAGTACTTAAGATACGTCTGAGATATGGATACTGGCTAAGAAGAATGAGTACACAATGGATGTTTTTAAAGGGGAGATTTTAGAGACCAGCTTTAGATAATGAATTTTGGTAGTCTCGATTTATTATAATAAGATTTTAGTGGTTAGATTTGGTGCAGAAGATGACCTATCAGCAATCACCGAATTGCTGAAAATTGGACCACGAGAAAGCCAAAAATAAGATGTAGCGACAATGTCAATAGATATCAATGGTAAAAAAATCTTGGAGTTATGGCGCCAACGGCAAAAAAACAGTTTTGTTTTGAGTAACCGAACAACTGTATTTATTATCCTGATTTTAAGATTAGGTAAAAATTACCTAACTTCAGTCGTGTATCTCGAAACTTTCAATCAAATGATCCGATATTCATCTGGACTTGGAACAAATAATCCGAAACTCAACTGGAACTGGAACAAATGATCCGATATTCATCTGGACTTGGAACAAATAATCCGAAACTCAACTGGAACTAAAACAAATCATCTAGAACTGAAACAAGTGATCCAATATTCAGCTAGCGACACCGGGGAAAATCATAATTTCGTAATTTTTTCCCAAAACATCTGATTTTACTCAAAAACCGTGAATTCCTAGAGAATTTTGGAACCTAGATTTGTACGAAAATAAATTTTAAACTGTTAACATTTTTTCAACAGGAAGATTTTGGTGTTGACCAGTGTAATCAATTAAAACTAACTAATAACTCTATATAGAATATATTCTGATTACATTTTTTTTATTTCCTCATCCCTTTCACTACGTCTGCCAGCCGCGCCCCCTCGTCCGATAGATAATTTATTTTCATACTCATTTAATGGATTGCTTATCGAAACCTGTCGACGTCAATGGACATAGCATGGTTATTGGTGGTTAAATATTATATTTTAAGTTTCACAGTATTTGTCTATTTAAAAAAAATGTTGTATTTTATAATGTCGTCCAAAATAACGTCTAATTTGTTAAAATTGTATATTTATTTATTACAAGGTTTACTTTTTTAATCACTTATAAACGTTAATATAATTATCTACGTTACAAAAAATAAAACAGACCCTTTGTGTTTAAAAAGGTGTTAATTTTTTAATTAAATTGAACATTAATTAACCTTTTTATGATTAAAACGGTTTCCATTAAAAGTCTTCCAGCTAAAATAATAAATGTTAAATGTAATATTAACTGAATCCTAGGAAATATATGAGAACTAATTAAAATATAATGTCTGGTTATTTTGATGCATTGTGAGATTGTCATTTTAATACATAGTACATTTCTAAAATATAAAATCATTTTCAATTGAAGGCGAAATTGCAAAATATTTATTTAAAGCCTGTTTTAAAATGATTTACTTGCTTGATGTGAAAAATGCACACGATCGTATACCCTTGAGTTATAATTCTTACTTGTAAGCTTTTAAATGACAAATATTTTTTCTTAATAAGTTGTTAAATCAATTATGTAACTTCATCTTTTTTTCTATGTATCTGATGCTCAGTTATAAAACTCGATAAATAAGAAAGAAACTTATGCAATATTCATGTCATTTTTTCTAAAATTTATGAATGTATGTTTGTGCATTTATCGCCACACCATTCCATTGTTTATCATACTGAACCTTATTTAACCTGACAGTTACCCACTAAATTGTTTCTACCTGTCTGTACCAATTAAAATAACAGAGTTTATTTTGTCAATTTGCATTTTGTAAGCGCTATAACTAAAAAGATTGTATCACACGGTCTTTTATTTGTTTCAAACATGTTATTTTATTAGTATAATGTATAACTAACGAATATTCACGATTCACCCTGATAGGGTATGAAATATCAACCCCTTATAAGTTATTCTTATTTTCGTTACACTTTACACTTTTATTTACATTTCTATTTTTAAAAGCATACGAAAAATTTAAATATATCCATATTTTATACTAAATTTACATTTAGTTAACAAAAAAAATATTGCTGTCATAGAAAATGATAATTTCAACGAATATGCTTTTTATTCACTACGTTTTTCATTACAAATCATCAGGTTTTTTTTATTTTAAATATTTTTTTTTAGAATTATTTTTTTAAATTTATTTAATAGTTATGCAGAACATTTAAAAAAATGTAACCGTATGTATGGGTTAGTAACTCAATATTCAATACCTCGCCGATTTGAATCACGTATTCTTTTCGATGTGATGTAAATATTATTGTGTAAGATTGTCTCTTCAGAATTACTCGTCATACCTGAAATTTCCAGGAGAAGAAAATCCATTTTGTCAGCTATACTAAAAATTCATGTATTCTTTTTGATTCGAAATTTACAACGCAGATAATCCCCGTTCTGATACGGACCTCTACCGGATAACGTGGACACTAATTAATCATAAATAAATGTGATTTTCATTTATTTTCCTTTCTGTACATTTAGAAGTAGGATAATAATGTAGGAAAATAATGATTACTTGTGGATACAGAAAACATATTTAAAGAAATGACATTATTTGTTTGTCAAGATTTAATTGTAACTAAACATTGTTTTGCTTTGGAAGTGGGAAAAAAGAAATCCAAAGTGTTCATGTTTTTATTTACACCAACTGGTTATATTTTTTTATGATTTGTGCCATAAATTAAAATAGTATTTTATATTAAAATTATATTCTTGTTAGTTACCTAGAATAATGTGATTTACATGTAAATTATTCAAAATCCTATAAATAAATAAACTAAAATCACAAAATAAGTTGAAGCATTATTTTAATAAATATGTCCACATAACCGTATTATTAGGTTCTCAAAAATATTTATTTTTATTGAAAAATTAATCGACTTAAATAAAATTTTGTTTAAAACGTATGATACGTAACGTAGATGTTAAAGCTTTATCAATTATTATATTAAGCGTTCTATAAGTATAATATAATATATAAAATAGTTTTTAAAGAAAAGCCAACAGCATATACACAACTAAATCTTTTGACTAGATATTCACATCCATTTATATTATAAATTCTTAGTAAAATTATTTATCAGATATCACAACACTCAAAAAAAATTAACTTATTTATAAATAGATTTGCTGTAAGCTTTAATTATATAAGCTGATATACTATCTGAATTGTATATTATTTCAGATTTCACCGAAAATATAGATAGCTAGTCTATGCGCTTTAGTACTTGAATACTGATATATAAAAAATAATCTTAATATTAAAGTTAACCTTTAATGTTATTTACAATATAAGATATTTAAATTATCCTTGCTTGTTTAACACGTAACAATTATTTCGATTTTTAAAAATTTATTCAAAACATATATTTTATTAAATATGTTTAACATGTTTGAAGAGTGAAAAATACCTGATAGATATATATAACTAACTTTCATGCTCTTTAACTACTATCCCAGAAAATAACAAGTATTTTAAAGTTTATGATTTTCAGAAATACTCTTAAAGTATTTTTTTGCAAATAATTGAATTTGATATTACTTATAGATAATATGTTTATAAATCAGTGTATCCACGAGACTGTTCCATGTCTTCAATCGCATCAGAATCTTGAGTTCCCGTTATCGTCTGTAGAACCCGAAATGACCTGGACTGCCGTGGTGGACCTTCTTGGTTCACTTGGTGGAAGATGACCCTGTAAAAAAAAAAAATATTCATTAATAATGGAATCAAAGGTATTGCAATATTACAGTAAGTACCGAAACAAACAAGACATGCATTATATATTATGTCAAAGAAGCATAAAACAAAAGCTTGGAAATTTGAATTACGTTTACAATATCTAGCTATACTCAGTAGTATAGTAGAATATAATATCTACTATACTTCTGTAGAATGAATATAATATCTAACTTTAATCAAATGAAAATAGATGAATACTAATTAAATATATTAATTATAAAGATATATATATATAATCAATTTTATCGAAAAATATTGTAGTATTTTCGATAAAATTGATTTTATATGTACATATTTATAATTAATACATTTAATTAGTATTTAAAATATCACAGACCTATGTTCTGAATAAATACAACTTCACAATAAAAATGTGTTCTCTTTAATAATGAAAATATATGGTTGAAAAATACAACTTTTAAAGGTGTTTAAAAACTGTATGAAAATTTTTCAGGCATTTTTATAATTACGTATAGTGTTACTATTTATAGTCAAAATTTTATGAAATTTTGTCATAATATGTTTATGGTATAGAACGTAATGAGAAAACGTAAGATATATTTGTAAAAAAAAACTGATATTTGAAAAATTATGTATTATTAATACTTTATTTGCCATCCTTAAGTATAAGTATATTAGTTCATCTCATTATTACATATACATGCACACCTTATAGGTACTCGGGCATTAGCTTGATTATATTCCTTAGTAAGAATAATGTATGCACGTATTACTTTAAATATTTGAATTTTTGTAATCCTGTCTTTAGTCTTATTATTATTTAATGAAAATTTAAATTGCTTTAAATTTACTAAAGACAATTGTTTTAATAAAAAAATATTCATTGAAGTTTCTATTAAGATTTTTCCACATTCAAATGCGATTGATGTGTTGTTCAAATGTGTTGATCAATCAAAAAGTAAACATAACTTGAGAATACGTTAACAAGAATACGATAGTTAATACCCGATACGATAATACATTATAAGCGTGATTTTCACAAATGTACAGATGTTCGATTTGTATGTATAGATTGTTAAACTTAACTTACTGAAAATCAATTTGAATTTATTTTCATATAAAATAAAAACTACCACTGACAATCTTAAGGTGTTAGGCAGAATAATTATATCACCATATTGATCAAAAGTCAAAGTAAAATGAAAAATAAGAAGATAATCATATCTTCCTAATTTATATTGCTTATCATTAAACCTAATAAAATGTATATTATAATTATTTACTTTTGTAGCCACTTTCTATAAAGAATTAATCATTTTTTAATGTATTTACATATCTATAAAATCATTGTGATAATCCTACCTATCACATTAATAACAAAAGTTGTTTAGCGTAATATCAAGCTCATCCCTTCAGAAGTTCCAATTGACATTCCCTTAAGTTGAACCGAAACCTTCGAACGCAAATTCAACTGTTGATAACGCTGACCTTCGAACAACTTTTCCAATCTCTTTTGATGGTTTAAGTTAAATACTTTCTAAAAGACATGCATAGTACATTTAGAAGTAATATTTATAGTTATTTCTACCAAGTATTTAACTCTCAATATTAGTCAGTGTTTTGTGGTATTTAAAAAATATGTTATTTTAATGTTTTATTTTAAAACAACAACATTTGTCTACAAATTTGGTATACAATAATTAAATAAGTTTTACCAGCGAGAAGCGTATAAAATATGGTAAATATTATTTCAATTAAGCAAGCGCTATTTTTAAACGTAACTATCTCGCTAAATGTGGCCGTATGTAAGCAGGTTTGTATTAAAATATGTGTAAAAAAATATTATTTGACTTGTATAGCAGAGTTCCATTCGTAAAATTAACAAGCATCAAAAATAGTGTGGTTATTATAAAAAAAACACTTTAAAGATTTTAAAATATAAAAATTTGAAATACAATATTGATTTAACAAAATACGTTATAGTTACATAATATATTTAGGCTTTTTAACTTAGTGAGTATTTTAATAATTATTTTAATTTACTATACCTAATGTACGTTTTAAAAGTAACAAAATAATAGTATTATACATTTTGCATATATTATAAAAGTATTTGAGCTCAAAAACAATTTTCATGCTGGTGTAAACTTTTTTGTTTTAAATTACTGTCATTTAAGTTTCATTATAAAAAATAATTTACTCTTTGTAAAAATGCGTATTTTTAAATTCAACATTACCTAAACTTTTGTAAATATATTATGATCATATGTTGTTTATTTTGCTAACATTTTTATTTTATCCCCAGAAAAATTTCATTATTTTAAAGTATCTGGGCGCTGTGAACGCTCTAAGCCTAATCCGGTTGAAGTTTTTAAATCGGCCAACGTTCGTAAACATTATAAAATCTAAATAAATAACCCTTCCAAGATACGGCAACCAACAACAAATATTGCAGGACTCCTCAGTGAGCAATGTTGGATTATGAAAAAAAAACTTGAGCAGACCTCGTAAAACATTCACCGAGTCAAATATACTTTAGCATAAAAGTACTAAAGCTGAGAATGCTGAAGTGGTATGAAATGAATGCTTTAGCATTGCATTATTTCTATGTGTGGAATACTGCTTCTCTGAAATCTTTTATTCCACATAAAGTTTAAGCAAAAGCTATGCAACTCATAAAGCAACAAATAAAACACCTCGTGTGGTAGGCAGGGCCCGGCATTCATCAGCCCGTCAATTCTGTCTGCTGAAAGAGTAAACACATGTCATTTATTAAGGAAACGGATCATTCTCATACATATATGGAGAAATATCACAAAAACGACATGTCACCAAAAAACACTCAAAATTATGATCCAAACATTAAGTGTTGAAGAAATTATATTAGTTAAAATTCGGAAAATGCAGGTTTTAAGACACTGAAGGAAATGGTTGACAATCACAGTAATTATGTGATTTTACGTGTACCTTTAAATAATTATCGTTAGGTACTTTTAATATTTGGTAATGGGTTAAATATTTATTTATTTTAAGAATTTATATTTACAGATACCTCGAAAATCAATTTTGAAGGTACAATACACGTTTGATATATTTGCAACCAAATGAATGTGTAAAATAATTAATTAATGATAGATTCACATAACTATTGAAAATAAATTATATTATTTACCTAGGAGAAGTTACTCCGGGACTAGGCGGCTCCATTTGAATGGGAATAATTCTAGTCCTTGGTTGTTGGGATAGCGAGGGAGGTTCCTGTCGCAGTGGGCTTCCGAGAACAGCACCTTCCATTCTCATCAATTGAGGAGTCAATACTCTCGTAATGTGTTGCTGGGGCTGTTGTTTCGATGTGTGCTGTTGAGGTTGTTGTACAAACACATGCGACTGCGGTTGCTGTACCGATATGTGTGGCTGCTGCTGTGTCTGAGCTGCGGGTCCACGCTGCCCTTGCTGATTCATGTCAATAATTATTCTAAGTTGGGGCTGATTCCTCCCTTGCGGTCCTTGTTTATTTCCTACGGTATTATTATGTGAGATTTCTTGTTTCATTACTTCCATCTGAATTGGAATCACTCTTCCTGGACTGTCGCATCCTCTGATATTTTGAATAATCTGTTCTTGAGTGGTTGGCATTGATGGAATTTTACTACTTTGAGCACGAGGGAGTGTTTCGTATCTCCTATTGTCTGTTACCCACGGGGGCTGCGGCTCAGATGTTTGTGGAGTGCTTTGCTGGACAGTATCTCTGGGAAGACTTTTCCTACTATCCGCTGGCCTTTGACCCCAAGGAGACTGAGGAGTATTATTTTCTGACTGTTCGAAGGAATCCCCAGAAATACTTTTTCGGCCTTCAGACTTTTGACACCATGGAGGTGGGGGTACTGCTTTATTTAATGTATTTTGACCACGAACCCATGGAAGATTATCTGCCGGACTTTCAACTACTTTACTGGCCATAACTGTATCTTGACTAACTCCTCGTTGTAGATCATTTTGATTTCTTCCTTTTCTAGGGGTAACTGGAATTGTCATATGCGATTGATATCGAACCTCGTCTGATTCTGGAGAAGAGTTGGAATACTGTTGATTTTGTTTTGGAGGACTGGGAGATTTTACATATGAATTTGGAGATTGAACATACGAAGGACTTCGAGATTGAGTATTATTCATATTTGGTGACTGAAGATTGTTATTGAATGGTGAAACTGGTACAGAATTTTGTTGATTTTGCTGTCTCCACGGAGGAGCGATTTGTGATTGCGCTTCTCCATTGTTAAATCCTTGACGATTTCCTTGGTTATTCTGCGGACTCGACTGCATGGGTCTGGCTTCTATTTGAACAGGTGTTACTCTGTACTCTTCGTTGTAAGGTGATTGTATCGGCGATTTAACATTATTTTGCATTGGAGAATTCCTGGCATCTTGCCGCCACGGGCTCGCTGGACTCGATATCGGAGTAGCAGACTTAGCGCTGCTCCGTGTGTCACAGCTCGGCGAAATAGTTTGATTGCTACTCGTGCTTGTCGTAGATGAATTAGAGAAAGGTGATTCCTTTCCCCAAGGAGATGGACTGTGATTAAATTGAGAATCTTGTCTCTGTAATGAATTTGGAGTTTGATTTTGTTGCATACCCGGAGAATTATTATTACCAGGAGAATAGTTGGCTTGTGAAGAGCTGGGATATGTCGGCTCAGGTTTCCATATGGGACTCGCTGACGCTGATTTATTTTGCTGCTGCTGTAAATTGTTTTCGTATCTCGAAGATAACGCAGGCGCACCTTGAGGATAATTTTGTGGTGACTGTTGCGAGTACTGTTGAGGTGGTGGTGGTGAAAATTGTTGAGGCGATTTTTGAGAGAACTGTTGAGGTGATTGCTGAAACTGGGGAGATTGTTGCGGAGGCTGTTGAGAAAACTGCTGAGGAGGCGCCCGTCTCATTTGCGGTGCGACAGGACTCGGTGTTGCGGACTTGTCAATAAACTTAGGTACAGGACCTTGGCGCAAACTGTCCGATTGCTCCGATTCCCAATGATATGGACTATTGGTTTTACGCAGCATACCAATTGGGTTTTGTGGAATAACAATTTCTGGTCTTTCTCCTTCGTTGATCACTTTAGGTGGTTTACTAACGTTGATAACCAACGGTGGAGGCGGGGGAGGTCCTGGTGGTGGAGGTGGAGGAGGAGCTGGTATGGACGATCCTCCGTTCATGCTCGGCTGCCTGAAATATGCGGGGTTCTCTTGATCTTCCTGTTGTTGCTGCTGTCTGTTGAGCCTTCTCGCCATGCTGGGAGTTTTGATCTGAGATAAATCAAGTCCCCCTGGAGTATATGTAAATGGTTTTTTATCCTTAGTCATCATCGCGTTTTGTACGCATGCTGGAGGTTCTACACCGCCACGCATTTGAAAATTCTGAAAATCAAAAAATAAATCGTAAATAAGCTGAGGAATAAAATTAGGACATATTGCTGTAAAAAAGAGATAAATATTTTCAACTAAAAGAATTATAATCATATTAGAATACTTACATCTCCATGATTATTTTTAAAACTGGGAATTCGTCCGGAACTCATCATGGGAGGCGGTGGCGGTGGACCACCATGACTGAAAATTTAAATAAACATTTTTTAACATTTAATTAGTTTTTATATTTTTATAAACATAGAAAATGGAAACATTGTACGTTATTTGCAATACTCTCAATGATGGACATAACGGTAATGTGAACAAATAAATCTTTTCGCTTACTAGAGTTATAACAATATATACAGCTAAATAAAATGGTTTTATGAAAATACTTACAACGATAACGAATTTTTTTATGATTTTAAGGAAAATTTCATTAATTAATCTCAGAAATATTGTACACAAACATCTCTACTGTTACATTACAATACGACCATACATTTTCACTTTAAATATTGTCTTCCGTGTCACTCAGAAGTCTTTAGAGACACATCTATCACTGTCCCAATGTTGCAAACAACAAACGACCTTAGGCTTCAAGAATAGACCGATGATTCAAGATTTTCAGTCATTCCTATCGATCTGTGCATCTCGGCTTAACGCTGCGCCAAGTTTAGCAGAAAGAGTGTAGGTCATCGCCTATAAATATCCCAAATAGCATAGACGCTCACATCGACTCGTCAAATTCCTCGGGTGTTACGAATCGCAGGCAAAACGGGCAAAGATGTTGGCAAAATCCGTTGCCAAGAATTCTGAGGCAACGCACGAATACAGGTAGAGGCGGTGGCGCGAGATCTTTGTGAAATTTAAACAATACGGTATTCGTAAAAAATATCAGAGTGAATGAAACATGTTTAGACCGACCCTAAGACTCTGTAATCTTGACGTATCACGCATGTGTTATACAAAGATTACGGAAAATGTGGAATTTCTGTATGTGGAAAAATATATTCCAGTTACATGTTAATTACCCGTGTCCATGAAGGAGATTTTCGACTCGAGACAATCTCTGAGACACGAATTTTGCTTCTATGAGATTCTTTGGAGACAACTCTCACCGTGCATTGTACCTATATTAGTGTGGCGATACTTCAAAAATGTGTCAACTTATCTATATCTCTTAACAACAAAAACTTTGTAATAATGAAAAGAGAATGAAACAAATTAAAAAATCAATCGTCATAAAAGGTTATTTAAATTAATATAGATTTAAAATAATAATGTGATTTAAATTTTACGTAGTTATACAGGTAAAAATTGTAATTATTTAATTTTTTTAACATTTCATTTGACGTTGGATACATGACGTTGGATACGTGACGTTGGAAATTAAAAAGTATTAGTGTGTGATGTTTCATTAATATGGAAGATGATACAGCAAAAATGACGAGCTCGATAAATTAGCGCCATTAAACAAACCGCGCAAGAAAAAGGGGTAGAATAGTAAATGGTCGCGCGCAAGAAAGGCGAGAGCAAACCAGACGTGCAGCTGACGTTCTCAATCATGCCAACCGTCCTATGTATGTTTTTGGCGCCCGTTAGGAGACGGGGTTTAATCACTAGTAAACAAATAACGTATAATAATAACTCGTCTGATAATCTAGTGCTTCAACAATTCTAGTTGTCTCAAGTCTGCGAGTGAATGTGATTGTAATGTTTTTCTTCTTTATTTATTTTAAATGTACACCACGCTATCCCTCGACACCTGTAACAGATTAATTGTTTATATTTCAAGCCTATTAATGTTAGTTTATATTTTGAAATAATTATCATTTTTACATTATTCCTTTTCAATATGGTCGCCACGTGCGCTTGCATCTTTCCGCGATAAAATCGAATACCTAACTCTACCACTGCTATCACATACCAACGACAGAATAACCTTACACTCTTCGTCAACGAGCGACTTTGAACATGAAATATTTTATCGATCAATAATATATAAGTCTAGACATATTATTGTGTACCCAATTAAATCTATATAAGTACTACGGATTGAAGTAACAGGCGAAGGGTGAATTGAATTGCTTATTACAATTTAAAACAATGCATTTGTCACGCAAGCAAGAAATAGTTTCCAAATATAAAACCAAAAGTATCATAATGATTCCAAATCAGAATCGAATAATCTATTACAAAGTCCGCTGATACCGCGAGTGTCAAAAATATCTCTGATAGAACTACAGATATCTTTGTTTTTAAATTATCAAAATCATCTACCTCTCATAACAGCGATAAATATTTAAACATCCCTCAAAGGTCAGAAAAAGTGGTCTAAAAACAAAAACAAATCTTTTTCTTTCAAAGGCACTTTGAGAAGATTTGAAATGATATGATTTCCCCTCCCTCTATCAAACTATAAACTTTTGGGAATTATTGAGAATAACATTTTGAGCCTAAATATTTATATTTAATGTTTGATTTCGGGTGTTTCTGAAGAAAATTTGATTACGTTAAAGAAAATGTAAATGTAAGAAGAACTAATAATTTTCTATTTAATAAATAAAGGATTCAGATTTTTTTTGGTAAGAAAATTTGATAATCCGCGATAAAATTTTACTTCGAGGGTTTCAAATAAAATGAGCAATTAAAAATAATCCATCATAAGCATAACGTACGTGAGTGGGAGGTATTCAAACAGAATAATGATTTTATATCTCAACTTTATATCAACAATTATAACCGCGAAGCATCTGCGTGTTTAATTATAAGGCGACAAGAATTACATTATGAGATTTCTTATTTCGGGTGATCTTTGTGAAGCATCGTTTTTCAATTCTGAATTATTTTTTTTTCAATACACACGTCAGTCATAATTATTTTTGTATAAATGTGTGAGATTAGACAGATATTTTTATCATCTTATGTTATTGTATAATTACGATAAGAAATGTGTTTAATATCTATAATTTCCATTTTGTTTTGTTTTCTTTGAATTGTCAATTATCAACATCCCAGAGCGACCCTTTACCGTTGTTTCTCAAAACCACGAAAGTTCATTTCACTCGAGTGCACCCTTGCCAATATACAGAACGCTATTTGATGATCACATTACTAGAAACAGAAATGCTAAACTATTTCTTAGATTGGTCCACGGAGGGAACCTATTTGACGTTTAACTTTTATATCAAATGCTTATGAGAATATATGGAATAATAAGGATTACATTGTCTGCAATTTAACTTTTAATCAGCTTTGAATCTGTTAACCTGTTCCGAGCTTTGAGTACAAATGTTGTTTAACGATCTTTTAGGCAATTTAATAACTTATATTTAATAAAAATAAATAAAAGGTCCATTTTAGTAGTTTTTATGGATAAATATGAATGTACTCATGTATAAATAGGTATATCTACATATGTATACTCATGTGTACAAATGTAGATATACCCTGAACTTGTATAGATACGAAAAATGAAATATATTTCTGAATTTACATATCTACCTTCGCAAATTGTATGGTATTTGTAAGAGTACACCTAAATGGCCCTCCTTCGAAAAAGATAAACATAAGAGAGATGAAATCTATGAGATTGAAAAGTAATACCCATAAATAAATAAATAACCCAAAATCATCTACGGAGGCTGCGGGATTTTTATTCTTCAGATTTGGGTCAAATAGAATTCATGATATCGATATTATATATTTGGATACGAATACATTTTGTGGAAGTCGTATTTTGCTTCAAAAATAAATCTTTTGGCAGGAAAATTCATTACTTTATAAAGAACTGTACTAACAGATCATAAAAAAAAATCATATAATAAACATTGTATTTAACCAAGTGAAATTCTAACCCGTATCGTAAAAAGCATATTTCTTCATTTTTTATCAAAAATTACTAATCATAATGTTTTTACCGTAAATATTAAAAAGAATATCATACAATCGAAAAGATTAGATCTTCAACAATTTTCTAAAAATTCGTTGAATTGAAATCACTTTCATTAATACAATTAATTGATTCAGATTTCTGGATTTGATTATATTCAAAATTGTGTGATTTCGTCACACAATTTATACGATGCATATCATCGCATCTTATTACCATTTCAGAATGCAATTTTTTATACGCACTTATGAAAAAAAACTTTCTTATATTTAATAACACAAGCGTTATTTTGTATATTTACATTTACATAATTTATTACAATTTAATATTATCATTAGGTACATATATATATTATGTAATTTGATTTAATCAGAAGACATAAATAGGTTTTATTGCAAAATTAATAACAATATTTTACTTCTTCAATTTTTGCAAAATAACTTTATGGCAACATATTATATAAATACCATGAAAAAACACTTTGTTTAAACCAAATACAAGCGTAAACAGAAATATAACTTTTTGTTTATTTTTTTTATTTTATTATACATTTTATCCTGATGAAGAAACCATTGGTCTTGAAACATGTTGATAAAACAATAAATAGTGGTTTAAACAAAGTATTTTTTCTTATTATTTTAACAATATTTTAATTTACTGATAAATTTATATTACATGTTATTCCTTTTCTCTGCATATAAATAAATAAATATTAAATTAAGTTCATGCTCTGTTCTATATTCTTTACAGATATTATGCATTAATTATCAAACCTGAAAAACCATATAATAAACATATTATTACTTTTTAATGTTTTTAAACTATTTCTTTAACATTATTGGATCATATCTCTTTCTCTCACCATAATACTTCAGAGAGACAAATTTACAGCTGTTTTGGTATTACCAAGGTATTATAAATGCTTGTATAGTAAAATATAAAATGATTACTGTAAAAAAATAAACAAAAATATAATTATTACGGGACGAATGTATTATACTTTAGACATTCGTTATACAATTTAACAAATCTCTATTCATCAGTCAATTTTTAAAAAATGTTTATGACCATTTGTCTAAGCCCACACTTAAAGTGTCATATATTTTTATAGATATGTAAAGTGAGTTTTGGTTCAATGTCGAGATATGTCTTCTCACTCGTATAAGAATGTAGCGAATCTTACAAATATCGAAAATTAAATGTAGTGGAAATTAATTGAGTTAAGATGTAATAGATATACAGGTTTGCTAAAATATTTCAGACATAATATTATGTGTATATATCGCAAATATATATAAGTAATATAGTAAGTTAGACAAATTATATATTTTATGTAGTGTGTATCGTAGGGAGAAATTACTTTTTTGGCCCTACTAAATATGAATAAAAACTTTAAAATGACGCGCGATCATAAGCGTGCTTAAATATGGATATGATTATAAAGCGTTATTTATCTCCAAACTTCAAATATGTACAGAAGGATGTTAACGTAAAAAAACATCAATAAACTATCTATCGAAAAAATATACTCACAATTATTTGAGAGTTTATGATTTCAAAATATGCTTGTTTCATCAACCCCGCGTGTATTTATTATTATAACTACTATTACTGCACATACTTTATTACATATACATAATAGTATATATGTTAGCTGACACACAAAGGACTCAGCTTGCAGACACCGCGTGGTTTGCTAGTGAAATGTTATCTTATATGAAAGCGGAGATCCGAGCGCCGTAAGATTAAGTTTGCATGATTGAAAGTCTGCGAGTAAGTATTATTTTTATAAACATTTCCTATTACAAAGAAAATATTTTTATACAATTCTATACTAGTATAAGACTGGCACACCAGGGCGCCGAGGTTAAACCACCACCAACGATCGCTGGTGAAATGTTATAATTTCTGATCTAATGGCACGTTTTACGAATGAGATTTACATCGAGACAATTGACACGAGGATTATGCTCTCATGTGATTCTTTGGAGATAACTCTTGACTTTCGTGATCCATCATGTCACATTCAGTATTACGCCTCACTTCACGCATACCTGTTGTACATTCTATTGATTATTGATGTTCCGGCCGTCAATTGAGTGAATTGAAATCTCCGCAGTAGCAACAAAACATATTAATTTGGTTTAAACCGTTAACGATTTGTAATTGAATGCCTTCTGTTTGTGTAACTTTTCTAAATAAATGGTTTTAAGTATATAATTTTGGGTGACGTTGTACAAACGTGTAGAATCTCGCTGTCTAATCGAACGTCGTGTTTGATTTTTTATCTCTTTCTGTCAAGCTGAACTCTGAGTGTACATCTAGATCAAAATATCGACATGTGCGCATGATACTGAGATATATCTCATTTGGTAGACACGGACCACAAGTAGGTACCATTAAGCTATGGTTTAAATATTTGTTTGTTTGATAAAGTCTCTGAATTATTATTACTATTATTATTAGTGTCACCGCGGCGCGATAACCGACGTTTCCTTGTAAACATATCAATCACACAAGTCGTCGCGACGCCAATCCCTCGATCACTGTTAATGGGCGTCGTTAATCATTTAGTTGCCCAGTAATTGACAATCAGCGGGCCCTTCAATCGCCATTTGCATTTAGACAAGTGATACTCCCCGAAGCGCTATTATTTGGGGACTAGTTCTATACTATTTGGTTGCCGAACGTGCTCGGTGATTGGTTGTGTCGGTTTAATGATTTATGGACAGATTGAAATGTAAATATACACAGAATTGTGGGAATTCGCAAAGTGTTTTAATAAATAATAATTACGCGGCTAATAAATTAGAAATATCAAAGCGTCAATGTTGTTTCCTTATTCTGTTTTACATCACACAATTTCAAAATATTTATAAATATATCTTTCTTTAAATTAAATTTTGTAAACGTTCTCTGGTATTCATTAATAGAAACATTTTTTCTAAAACTGGTATATTTCACTTATAACACGTGTCCACGGATTCAACTCGAATGCACGTAAAGAACAGTACATCATTAAATAAGAAGAGATTTATGAATTATCATCTTATATGTATTGATCGCGAATCAGTATGACGTATCCATTCATACCAGATGCGTGCAGTCAGTAGGTACTTTGAAATAATCTTTACGTACCTATATATTTTATATAATATATAAATAAAGCTAAATAGTAAAATAAATATTTATCTGTCAGAATATTATTATATATTATTAAAAGCTGGATGAAATGAAAATAATTATGATTGGAATATTAGGAGATATGTGCCAATTATTATAAAAGTGGTTTAAGTCATGTTTATTTCGTTTCGAGATATTTAAAGGTATGCGTTAGAATTGATCAAAAAAAGATTTTTATATTACACAACACAATATTTCTAATTTATTTACTCTACTAGATTTAAAATTTATTTCGATATATAAATTTTGCATATGGCTTATAAGGAAATAAAAAAATTTAAGGTTGAAATGACTTCTCTATTATCAAAATAAACACTAGCGGAATACCGTTGAATGTCGTGACAATACACTGAATATAACGCTTCAAATTTTTCACAAATTTTAATATATGTTACTAAATTACATTTTTTATAGACTCTTACCTCTCCAAAAAAGAGACTAGCTCTTGTGCTTGGATATTGTATTATATGCCAATGCAGTTATATAGAACGTACTGACCAAATTAAATACTTAGGAATTATATTTGATCCTTATCTCAAATGGAATCATCATACACAACTCATTACAAATAAAATAAAAAAAACAATATATTTTTTTAGAAATATAATATTATAAATTTCCTTAATATAAAACTTCTTAAAATGGCATACTATGCTATCTGTCAATCAATTATAGAGCATGGTATAATTGCTTGGGGTGAAGCGACTGTGTCTGCAATTAATCCAATAATAGCAGCTCAAAAAATTATATTAAAAGTTATCCTCAAATCCCCAATCACAACGAGCACTGACGAAGTTTTTGATAAATTCGATGTCTTTGATATTAGACAAATATACGCTAATACTACTCTCAAATACATATATAAATACAAACAGACACATTTTAAAATAACTCAAAACATAATTTCCACACGGACAAATACAAATAATCTACAAACCCTAAGAGCACATACTACATTTGGTTAAATTACAAATATTTTGGACCTAAACTATTTAATAGAATGCTAAAAGACTTAAATCAATTGAATTGTCCCAAAAACATGAAACTATATATTAAAACATGGATTCGTAATATGGGTAGAGCCAGTATCGGTGCACTCACCCAAACATATTGACTCATACCTATATTAATTATTGCTACAAAGTGATCCAAAAATTAAGTCCATTTTAAAATTGTTCTTCATTTACACCTCTTATATAGTAATAAATGTAATTCTAATTAATTGAACAATTGCTTGTAAACTATGCCCGTCTCGACACAGAATTTCTCTAATGAGACGGGCGCAGTCCAAATTGATTTGTACATAGTATTATATAGTTACTAATAAAAAAATAAAAATAAAATAATATTAATTTAAAACAATGTTTCGCCAAATAATTGATAATTTCATTTTTTTCAATTTCTCGACTTAGACCACTTTCATAATAATGGGCATATAATATTTTACAGAAATTCAAGTCAAGTACAGTTTATTTTACAAGTGCCGCTTGCACGCCTCTGATCCATACCTATCTTTATATAATTTTAAATGAAAAATTGAGCTGCGTACACATAGTTTATGTCACAGAAATATTCAGACTCATTTTTAAACTAAGCAATGCGCTTGTCACATAAAAAATACGACTAATAGTCTTGCAGGATGAGGATCAATTGTTCTACCATTTATTCACTTGGTGAGAAAATTAGTGAGGTGTGAGATATTCCTGGAAGTCGGGGCCCTGGAATAAGGAGAACATCATGGATGGAGAACCTGAGGCAATGATTTGACCAGTCTACTGTAGAGCTTTTCTGGGCCGCTGTGAACAAAGTGATGATAGCCAACGTCCGTTGAATAGATACGTCACGAGTAGAAGAAGAAGAATAGAAAATTACCGTTAGATAAACAAAAGGCATTTCGATTTGCTTATAAATGTATATTGCTTATAAATAATCACTAGAACTATTATTGAATACCGTTAAGCCACATATTCATTGGTAAGAGTTTTATGAGATTTTCGATTCGAGACAATCTCTGAGACAGGGGCTCCCATAAGATTAGAAACAACTGTGCTTTTGTAGTCCACAGTGTTAACACCAAGTCTCTGATATTCGCCATCTCGCGCCTTACTTCATGCTTGCTGTGTATCAAATGTCAGTCCATTAACCATAGACGTTCCGTTCAACAGTTGGCTGAATTTAAATCTCTTCAGCATTATTTCAAACGGGATAAATGTTCAATGCCTTCTTATCAAAATAAATAATTACAGATGTCTATAATTATTGGTGACGTGTCGAGTCTCGTTGTCAAATTGAATATCATGTATGTGGGTTTGCTGCTCTCCAAATTAAAATCTCAACACGTGTACGTGCTACTGGAGATTTGTCTCGACAGTCTCTGAGATGTGTCATTCTATGGACACGGGCCATTAAATAAATTGTACATTATTCTAATATTATATTATTTGGCACGAGACGTGCACCTGTTGTAATTATTTAGCGACACAATGACGTAGACAAAGTCTGCTCACATTGAAATGAATCCATTATTAATTGAAGCAGTTACATAATTAAAAATAAATACAAAAATAATAGCGCTTACATAATTAAAACTAAATAATTTTTCGCCATTATCACAAATGTAAAAAGATATTTTATGAAATAATCTTCCGTCATGATTTAAATATTTCCGATTCTGACTGTAACTTTCGCTCGTCGGTGCGCGAACAAACAAGTTTCGCCGATATTAAAGTATTGAGTGATTATTGGGCAGGCAGGCACCTATATAAATGCTGGCGTTGATCGCCGAGCAATTATATATGTGAATTCTTGTGAAATCATTCTCAAAATATGTTCACGACATCCGGCGGAGCGATCAATGTTCATTAGGTATATAAACAACATCTTAAGGTCACTAAAAGGCTATTTATTAGCCTACTAGTGTTTAAAACCCGTTCTAGGTCGTTTAAATAGCACTTTTTTTAACTGCATGTTCTTCCATATTAATTAAATACTACAATGCAACGCCACAAACACTTTTTAATAACTAAAATCATTCAACCATTCTATAAATTATCATTTAAAATTCCGTTATTTTGTTGAGCTCACCAATTTTGATATCTTTTTCTATCTAAGCATCGGTCTGGATATCTGAACTGGATGCTAATGAAACAATGCAAACTATTTTTTAATTACTAACGTCTTATAAAAAGAATGAAACGTCAAGAAAAATAATATGACGTTTTAAACATTTGATTTTTATGAAATCAATTATTACCTACCTAGAATATAAAGTATTACTGTAATTAATTTAAATTATCTTCAGTAGTACAGTATTATTGTAATATTTCAATTTTCAAATCTCTGACAAGAGACCTTTTTGTTTACTATTTTGGGAAAAATGTACCTTCAGTATACATATCCACGTCGCATATCCACATTTCCGAGGAATTTGACACTTGTTTCCAGTAAAATATAAAAATTAATTTCCCTCAATTTTCCCTTTATGACAGAAAGACATTAAGGTTATATATATATTAATGTCATATTAATATAACCTAAAATTGGGCTTTTATACAGTTATAATAATTGTAGATTTTTTTAAACCTCGTTGTAATACAAGTTTATGTATACAATATTACACTATTTTTTGTATTAAGTCTATTTCTATAACGGGCAATGAAATAAAATATTTTAACTTTGTACCCTAACGATTTAAAAAAATATTTTTTGTCAAACGAAAATTTTCTAATTAAATTCTTTACGCCGGTTATACATATTTTAAGACATGGGTTTAATTTTACATCAAATTATGTAATAGGTATTAACTTGTTTACAATTTTGGTCACGCGAGAGTTCAAAATATTAGTTGTGCTAATTAGAATTCTAATTGCATTGTTTTATTCGACAATACTCGCAGAAGTTGGCCATGTTTGTTAGTTTGTTAGTCTGTAGGCCTTATATTATATTATATAATAACAATCACAGTAATTGCGTAATTCGGACAATCACGGCGAGTCTAGGTGATGCAATTAAAAGTTTAATCTAATCCCGCAGGCATTGTGGCCCGAAATTGAATTTGAGTCAGCCTGAAACTTTACCCTGAACCGAGTGGGAATGCTGGGATCACGTGGCACTTTTTAACATGTGACGTAAAAGGGTCACCGCACAAGATCGCTAAATAGATTTCGTTTTTTCAGTGACGTATGTGGGAACATTTAGAACAGAGTGGATTATCGGTGTTGTCATCTCAATGAAATTGGTGGATTATGTCGTTAATAAAATTATACCAATCCTCAGGGATTCGTTCCTATTTAAACAACATCATAATTATACGATATGTTTAAGTCATTTTAAAATTCACGCTTTGTCATTTTTTTTTTAAATGGTACAAAATCCTGTACTGCAAATAATATCTATTCGCACATGGGACTTCATGTGTAGTACATTTATTTGAAGGATGTTAGAAAATTGTTATTCAAATGTAAATTCAAAAAAAAATATATATTTTTAATTATTGTTTGTGTTTCAGTGCCAAGCGGCTCAATTTTATTTCAGTATTGATTACGTTTAGCAAATACAATTTCAATTAAAAGTATAAAAATACAATTTCACTAATAAATCAATTTCTTGTGTATTTTTTACTATTTTATATACAAAACTATTAATATTATATTAAATAGTGCTTGCGATATTTTAAACGTAAAGAAATAAAATAAATAGTTGTTTAATTGTAAACTTTTTTACTGAGCTGATAAATATTATGATATTTTAAATGGGAATAAAAACCCTTAGAATATTTGAAAGCACTTTATATCACAAAAACCAGAGTAATCACAGTGAAAACAAATCCTTGAAAATAATAACCACAAAGGTAACGCTACAAACATCAAGAATATTATATTTTTTTAACTGTGCCGTACTTAGTATATATATATGTATGTATATATTTTTCAAATACTATCATAGATTGCCGACCAAAAAACACGAGCTGATACTTAAAAATCGTGTATAATAAAAAAAATACTATTTTATCAACTATATACATTTTGGAAACTTTAACTCAGTCCCTTCACTTATTTTAATATGTTCCAAAATACTATAATATGACCAACGTAAGATACGCCAACATCGTAGATTCTAGCTTAAATTAGACAACTTAACTAATTTAACTAGCTTGCTTATTTTCACTTAAGTACTTTCTTATATTCACGTAAATTATAAATGCTCCAATGCAAATAAAAAATCAAAATTAACTCTACCAACTGTGTAGCACTAAACTACTGCTAACTTCAAGTCTAAAGTAGCAAAATAATTTAACTAGTGCAAAAACTGTTCTTGAATGTTGACAAAATAATAAACGTGAAAGAAAAAAATAAATATCGATTATTTCTCAAAAATATATGATTTTTTACTGAGTCTAATAATGTGGTGAAGAGCTGTAGTTGTTAGTATGTTACTGATTTATACTTAAGTTACTAAAAAGATCATAAAATTTTAGGAACGTTGGGACCTATTTATGATGATAATTATTTCTCTAAATAATTTAAAAACTATAATCATGCATCACATATTATTTTTAATGAAAACATATTTCTGTTATGAGGTTGCGATTTCAAAACATGTATTATGTGGTATTTTTAATACAAATTAAACTAATCAATTGGAAAGACGTACAGAAAAAATCTATTTATCGAAAAAATATTTGGTTGCTGGACTCATTCCTATTCGATTATATTTATTTGTATCCTGTATTATATTATTTCATACGTATTGCCTCTCGTACAGTGCGTGAAGGTTAAGTAATTAAAATACTAAACTCTGAACACGCCCACACTAGAAAACAGCTTGAACGTGATTTTTCTATTTAAATCACATTGCGTAACAAATAGTTTCGTCGTTCTGTGACACTATTATAGCTATGCCTCGTTAACTCGCACACGTGTTTTAAAAAGGAGATTCAATAGAAACCAAAAATTCATATAACTTATATATAATATATCATTTTAAATTCGACGACACATATAGATATGACATGATGTAAAAAAAAATTAAACCAGATTAAGAACCGCTCTTTGTATTGCTTATTTAATATTTTATTAATTAAAAATTTAATCATTTTTATAACCATAATCCGAAAGAACTTTACTTAGATATTTTATTTATTTATGATTTAATAATATCGAAGGTATTCCAGTTCATTAGTCAGCCATCTCCGAAAAATCGAAATTTGAGTTGAATATACAGTTATATGTTATATACCCTCTATCTGTTCCAATACTCGAATATCTCATGTAATTATAATGCAGATAAACTTGTAAAGAATCAAAAAAAAAAATTATATTGTCTGGATCATTAGTAGGATATTTCAAAATGGTCTACTAATGTACCAGACCGTTATGATTCCTGGTGTTATTTTATAGCACTAAATCAACAACAAAAAAAGTCGTCATTGCTGCGTAAAGTTGTGTCAAACTCTCTTGGTTTATGGTGACCATTCGAATATTGCTTTCCTCATTATCTCAAAACATACTATTTGTAGATTTCTGACTATTGAACTGGAAGATTGATATACAACATTATATAATTAAACTCATCAAGAAATATTGCTGATGCATCGATTGCATTGCCCAACTAGACGAGCATGTTTTGTGTAAGTTGAAACAAAAAATATAAGACGTGTTTTTATTTAACAATTTGTTTTCTAAAAATCAATGGAATTTCGGTGGAATAAATTAATGTTCGAAACTTACTTAAAAGTCATCAATGAATCTAATACAAATAATTATATTATTATTGGAATGAACCGTCTAACATTTATACAAGCGATTGCTATTCGAGTAACTCTGCAATGAAGCACTCTTCGTTACGATTTAATTATATTTTTATAAATGTCATTTTTTACATTTTTGACATAACGTTGACATTTATTTTAGATAATGTCAAAATTGATAAAAACTATGATGATTATATATCTTTTTGGCTCCGAAATCCATTGATAATTTAAATGCAAGTATGTATTTTATTCATGAACGCGTGTCGACCAAGTACAATACGATTTCGCTTTTAAACTGATTTACGAAGAATATATCCAAGTTAGCGTAGATGATGAAATCTTGTTTTAACATTAAAGCATTCCAGGTAGAAGATAGAAATATCTGAGATTGATGTTGTAAATCTTTATGTGAAGGGGTTGTAATTGGGATGATGAGAGTATTTAGGGATGTTTATAATAATATCGAGAGGGTATCCAGCGCTTGTTAACTAATAAAATGAAGTATCATTAAGTCCCGTCATTTTTGTTTGCTAAAGAGACTAAGTTAAAGTTTTTGAGTATCCTGTATCAAAGGAATCAATTAGGTAGTGAAGATATGAAGAGATTTAATAAACTTTTTTTTATTTTTTATTATGTAGCCGTGGACTTTATAATTCGTAGTACTGATATAAGTACAACACTGTTATATACAGCGTAATAACTCTGTAATGAAAGGAATATGTAGAGATAATGACGATTTTATATATATTATAATATAAAAAAATCTTAAATTACTACTAGATTTAAATATGTATTTTAACAATAGTAATAATAAATAATGAAACAATTTCAAAGACATTCATCGCCCTACTGGATTTTTTATTTTCCTTGTCGCAAACGAAACTAAGTAACTTTCTTGCACAAAACACGCCCTAGAATAATAAAAAAAACAGGTCGTTTGGCGGAACAATCAAACCGCCCATGTTCCAATTGCCCTCTCTGGATTCACTGAAGTAGTTAACAGATAATAACAATAATGTTCAGACATCAGCGGCATCTATTTTCTGACATTGTTTATCGTCGAGTGTTTTGGCCACGATCCAACATGAATCCATAAGTTCGTAATCCGAGTGATAAGGTGTTTTCTCTAATGGCGATATGATAGGGATAGAAGATTCCAGATTCTAGAGGGACGCCGACCTAATTCCCCAAGTTTTTATCGACCAACTTTCCTCTAAAACCTTATCGCTAATTGCCTGTAAAGCCATATTTTTTACGGGGCGATTAAGATGTTTCCACAGACCGTGGAGTTTTTAACGATATCGTAAAGCTTTGAGATATTGCAGAATATTTCTACGGTAAATCTAGCATTTTAAATATTATGATAATAGAAAATATTGAGATCTACACATTTGAAAAAAAACTTATAAACATCTAGACACAACCGAAGAGAGTGGCATTCGTGGAGAGGCTTTGTGCACGGTATTTTATTTTACCATATTTATATTCATCAACATTAAAAATAGTTTCGCAAAGCTACAAGTTTATAACATATATATCAGTTCTAAAATTATTAAAATCATTTTTAGCGAAGTCATTTTAAAATTTAATTATTTAAATGATCTAAGATAATTGATTTAGGAGTACTGAGAATTCTTCACTCACCAGCTAATATAATAATTCAATAAATAATAAAATAGATCAATTTTTATGTTGCATATATATATCAGAATTATTATATCAGCTGGTGAGTGAAGAGTTCTCAGTACCCTCAAATTAATTATTTTAGACATACAAATAATTCAATAAACTTCAAACAACTATCTTTATATTTTGAAGTGATCTTTTAAACGGTTTTTTCGAATGTTTAAAAAAATATATTTTCATCACCAAAATTTAATGTAATAAAATAAAACATAATTTTACAGAACAGAAAAAAAATTGATAAACATTCATTAAAACAATAGTTGGCGATTTATAGATCAATTTTTAGATAAACGTATATTAGATATAAAGAGTGTTTTTTTTAGAGGTATAGAACTTTAAAATTAAATAAAACACATTAAAATTGTGCTAATGGCCATAGTATTGGTTTTATTGAAAAGATAATTTTATGCCATTAGTGAGTAATATGATTTCGTGCATATGAGCGCCGTGGCTGGCTCGAATAAAGCACCATCTGGAAGTCCAATTTTCGACCGCTTTTTGGAGCAGTTGCGGACGTATATAGGCAATAACGCGACAAATGTTATCTTCCAAGTCATCTATCATCTCTGGTTTATTGGCGTAGACTAGTGATTTTACATATACTTATAGAAAATAATCTAAAATAATCTTTACGTATGCGTGGTGCGAAAACAATCCATGGTTATTTGAATTTCTTGCCCGGATGAACGATTATGTCGACCATGGACGTAGCGCTAAGTAAGTTTCGCGAACTGAACCATGATTTTTGAAATAAATTTGCATAATTTGCAAACGTTGTCTATTCATTCAAACCAAACTGAGCACAAATCAGATGTCAGCTGCCAATTCGAAAAACCAAACCTCTAAAAAAACACCCTTTATATATATGATAGTTTTAAATATTACGCATTTAAATAAAATGAAAAAAATTGTTCCAACGTGATATAAATATAAATCGTTTTATAAAATATATTTACTCACCCCATATTTCATAACTATAAAGACTAAAAGAAAGTAGTATTTCATAATAAGTTTTATTATTAACACTTATTTACCGATTGTCGTTATGTGCATACATGCAAATGTATGTTAGCAAATAACATTACTAATTAATTAAATATAATTTGTTTTTATGTTTGAGATTTATTTATAGAGTACAATTATTATTAAATCAATAGCATTTATTTGATAACCATGTTTACCGTTGATTGCTAAATGCGAACATTTAATTCATATTTTTAATTCTTATTATTGATATTATTTATTTCAACCTACTTTATATTATATACGATTACAATTGAAAAGTTGCTGCGGGTGTGAAACCATTTATTATGATACTATTTCTCGAATAAAATGATTTTAATTGCACAGATGGCATCTGTATTCAAAAGTTGTGAGTACCTGCGATTCAAAGTCGTTTTGTGGGCGTTTAGACCTGATAAAGTGCAATGTGCAAGTCCAATGCACTTCTCTGACCCAATTTTTTCATGCTTGTAAAAAATTACGCCCGTTTAAACGATGCATTTACTGTACTGTACCGTTTAAACGATGCATTTTCATACGCTTACTTTATTCGAATTACATAATCACCAAAACAGAAATAATTCTGTTTGTCATAATATTTTAATTATATCAATCTTAAATTATAAAACAACAGAGTGAATGTGTATGTGTGCGTGTGCCCGAAAGTCATAACTTATACATTTTTGAGATATTCCTATAGCGCAATGCAAAATGTGAACTAAGTTTGGATTAGTAGATGAATTAAGATAGGTATATTTGTAATTTTTATTTCAGAGCTTCTTATTATGTAACAGTGTGGGATAAATAACAATTGCACGCAGTTATCAACAATGGCAATACTTAATGTTGCTACTCTCTTTGTTATGTACTAATTATTAATAGAATTAATGAAATCTCTGGTATATTAATACGTAATAAGTAAGCCCATCTAAGTATATTCCACTATATATCGTGGAGAATCGTCACAATTTACTCTAAATTGAAATTATGACAAACAGAAATGAAACACAGGCAATAGTGCCTGTGTTTCATTTCATTGTCGTAGGATAACGCAAAAAAGAAAGAACATTAAAACAAAATGGTTTGTAGAATCATTGCGCGCAACTGTGAGCCATGAAAACCTTTCGAAATAACAATGTTTACAAATTAAGCGAATAGGTGTGCGTTTTATAAAACATCTGTAGATTCACTCAGTAAATTACCAAAGGATTAGCAATTTATGCGGATAAGCTAGAGCGGAAAATTACTAAAACAGATAGTAAAAAATATGTGCAGCATAACCCACAATACATGAGTGCGTTGTTCACACTGCGGGAGCCCGCTGAACTACTCGTAAATATCAACTGTAGAAATTATTTAACTTATATTTATTTCCTGTTTTGCTTGCTGTACCCCTGATAAATTATAACCAAACATTAATTTTGGACAAGCAAACCATCATTAGCCTACTCTGATTGGTTAAGCTATTTAATTATGATTACGATATACCGACATTATTTGCTTGACAAATGTATGTTGTTCATTTCTGTTATTATTTTAGCTGTATTCTTATGATATTTGATAAACCCATTACATCCTCAAATTAAAACTAAATTTCATTTAAATTTTAGCTAAAAATTCTTTCAAGTTGTTTGTAAATGCAATCATATCCAATTTAGCTATCTGAATCTCTGTTTTCAAATCAAATCAAATGAAAACAAAATGTTTTTATGTGTATACAGCATGCAAATTCCAAAGCAATATAAACAGACCTTAAAAAAACATTGACTGTTAGAAAAATACTCCGTTAATGGTAATAAAATTTATTATACGATTTCAAACTGTTTATTCTATAAATGTATTCTTTCTTAGAAAAAAATCTTTATCGATGTCGACCATTTTATGCCTGATAGTTTTTGGAAGAAAAGTATGCCGTTGCAAAGTTTCTCAGAGAATTTCGGGATATCTGTATTTTCAATTGAAATCTTGTGTTTACACAACCATTTATCTAATCGTTCGGAATTTCAGATGTTGTTGAGTATTTTTTTATTTCAGAGGAATTATTATCAAATTATTACCGCGAAATAAAATAAAAAAACTAAACGAATAATTATATTTTCAAAAGCATTGAATTAGAATTTTGAACGATAAGGCGTGGTCATGAAATACGGGATGTCTTTCAGTGGACCACAAATAATATATTTGTGAAAATCTAATTAATTTGTTTTCTGTTAAGGGTCCGCTAGAACAGTTTACAGATCACGTTAAACGTTCAAATAAGTGCAATGTATAATGGATTCTCACCTGTATTCCGCCATATCTTCTTTCCTTTAGTACTTTCTCGAAGGAGGGATCAGGGAGGAGAAGTGCTGCTGGACCAGAGCCAAGAACTCCTCAATCGTCTCGGCCAACTCAGGCTACTCAGTCTATTTCGCAAATAAAGAAAGTCCCGTTGCAACAGCTCGACCACCGGCAGTAGTCCTCGTTACACAACTGGTCGAAAATAGTTGGCGGGTTTTATCCCCGGCACACTCATCTAGAGTCCACAGCTTCTCTATAAATAATAACTCGGGGAAATGGGCAAACGGTCTGACTCAGTTAGTGTTTGTCTCAACACTTACGAACTTGTCAAATGGACTTTTCTAAATGATTCTCATCTCGAGCTGAAATGAAAAACGCAATTTATATTTTACTTTGTCTCTGAAGTTACGGCGAAAATTTTTTGAAATGAAAGTTTTTACACTTTTTTTTATTTAATTAGTTTATGCGCGGTGTACATATTTTAATAGTGGGTGTTAATTTTCATTTCACTTATTCTCTTCAGAATACATTTCTAATGGGTGACATTTCAAACAATGTAGTAATTTTTTAGATTTTTTTTTAAAATTCTAGCTGACTATGTACTTAATTAAATATAATATTCATATATTTATAAAATATAGTGTTGAAAAATTAACTTAAAAATATTTTCTCCATTTTTGATCTAAATTTTTTTTATGTTGAGAATAGGTAAATAATGATATTTAACAACGCATTGTGTTGCACGTAAATGCGGTTCTAAGTAATCTAAGTAATCCTGAACAAATATATAGTGTTAAAAACAAAACTGTTACAAAGTATTCAGTCTTTCAAACGACTGCTCGACTATCAAACAATGTTAAGGTATTTTTGTTATTCCAAATATGGATTCCTAAAAGCTTCGACACAACAAAAGAAATCCGATAATAATATACCTTGGATATTTTCACAGCGAATTCATTTTCTCAACGTTCAACGAGTCATTCGTTTGAAACTACTGTGTTTATAATTGTTATTGTCATTTCATTTCACATTTATTCACGGTGGGGCAGGAACCAAAAAAAAACACACTGCTCAGAGAGCAAACAAAAATTCGGGTGTCCAAATCAACTTTCGCGCGCGACCGTCCGGTGGTAGGTGCACTGACGAGATGGCCGCGCTCGTTTCTTGTATCAGATCTCAATGGCCGGTTTGATTGTCCTTAAATTCAGGCGATCAATGCAACTGATCGAGGGCGCGAGCGGACCGAACCCACAGCGTCCGATATCTAGACGGAGAATTTTGGAAGTGGGCAATGCCTATGTGTCGACCGCTAATAATACATCCTACGCAGAATTAAGATGGGTCAGCTTGTTTTTACTGGTTTGTTAATGTTCCACGTTTAAGTTTAGCACCCGCCTGGGATAGGGTTACCAAATTTCGCGAAACGCTGCGCCACGCTTGATTACAGTGTCCGGCTGTCACATTTGACAGATAGACGTTATTTAACTTTTATTGCTTCATCTTGATTTAATATGTGATTGTTTATTTTCAAATTGTATCTACATACATTGAAATACATTAATGTATTTCTGGATCAACTTCATCAACTTTTCACATGATTCAAATATTTAATAACAATAATATTATATATTTTCGTAGAAAGCAATCACTTTGTGATTTGACATATTTTATTTAGAATAATATTATATTACCTATAATATAATATTTCTATGCCATTGAAAATATATAGTATTTATGTATTCTTATTATTCATAACAACATATGTAGGTAAATATTTAATTAATCAAATTAAAAATTATATATAAATTACTATACAACATTTTTCTATTATTATGTATTATCCTAATACCAAACGCGCGCAATCAGTAAATCGAATAAACTATGATTATTTATTATATTTTGGGAAATAAATTAAAATTAAATATTTATCTGACAGAATATTATGATATATTAATATCTAAATAATATGATAATACATATTGTGATGAAAATATTATGAGATATATATTTTATAAAGATTTATTTCGCAGAAATTCTAGTTAAGTACGGCTTATTTCAAAGTATATACCTACTGAGTGCACGTCGCTGACTAATGTACATAATCTGTCAATATTGACGGTATTTTTTTTTAAATACACTCGACTTTCTATAGAATATATATGTTAAAGATTGCTTTGACTAAGGACATTTACATTCTTAGTATTATAAAATACTACGTTCATCGATAATAAATATCTGGTTTATTTTATCTATCCAATTGGATTTAGTTAAATTTATAACATTAAATAGGGTTCTAATAGGATTGATATTACAATACCAAAGTAAGTATAATATTTGTATAAATTATTAACTTTGAACTTCTGATGAACAAAAAATACCTAAGGCCCTAGACCAGGGGTCGGCAGACTTTCTAGTGAGAAGAGCAAAATATTACGTAAACAAATCCTTAAAATTTCACTAAAATAAAATCAAGAGATTGCGGGATTAGATGTAACGATGACCTATTAAGAAATTAAAGGAATCTCGGACATTTCCGGGTATTTATTAAGGTGTGGGTCTCCCGCTGGGGGTTGCTGGGATAGACGATGTCGGGAAGAGTAGTGGCTAGAGAGACCTAACGGACAGACTGGCTCTTCCTCGCAGCTCTTGTGACCTGGACAGGGTGAATTTCTGCCGGAATGTGAAGAAGTTCTGCGACTGCAACACATAAATGTGATGTCTACCCTCCCCATTTGGGGGTGCATGATTTCTATAGCTTCTCTCTGGCTGCCCTCTAAATTTAATGTGATAACGAATCTCACGTCATATTGTACAGGTATGGCTCTGGTACGATAATAGCAAAGCCAACTTATGATGGTATTAAAACGTTAATAACTTAGTGTAATTTTTAAAAATATGTAATATTGACGAATCGAAACGAGAGTAAACAACCCTCAAAACGATTCGGGATAGGGTGTAAATAAATAAATAAAATACAGTCGTGGGCTACTTATAAGAATATAATAAATGTGAGTTATCAGCATCAGTAGCTCAGTGCTATACTTATAAAACAAACAAACCTAAATAATTAATTTCTATTAAAACACTTTTTGGGCTTTGTAAGGTATTTATATTAGAAATTTGCATCGCTTTCGAAAGCTTCTGTAACCTGTATGAATACTCTGAAGTATTTAGCAAGTAACTACTTGTTAAATTTTAGACATGATTGTAAATTATCATCGGTTGATTTGCTTCATAACTTATTTTTTATTCGATTCATGGAAGATAATGTTTGTTCATTTAAATAGGTAGAGCCAAAGATTGTGATAATGACAAATGCTAGTTTTTTTATCGTATCATATGTTGCAGGCAGACTACTACATGTGTCAAATATGAATGTACATGAAAGTATTAGCTGTAGTTGAAGAGACGCGAGCCGCAATCTGCCGACCCCTGCTCCAGGCTAACCATTTTAATGATTAAACATAAACTCGCAGTTTTATATCCATTCAATGTAATGTTTCTGAATTAAAACATTTTACGTTTTACGACATTTTCAAAGTCTAACACAAGCTTAAGTTTTACAAATTCTTATAAATAAATAAGTTTATAATTATATAAATTTATCTACATATATTATAGATGATACTTGTGCTTGTTTTTATATTAATCATAATAATAAGCAGTTGATTCAAATCATCAAGGACATAAAAATTATAGTAGTGTATGTGAATCATTTATCAACTGACCTCACACACACTCGTATATTCTCAAAAGGTTCTCATGGATATAAAAACTTACAACACATCCTTGTAACTTAGAAGTTACGTAACGCACCTGCTCAATATTTTAAAACTCACTAGAAAAATATAATGTCATTTTTACCAAAGTTACTTCAACAAAGGTATGTTGGCCCCTTGAGTCTTTGCATGAAGCTGAAACGGATTTTATACTTTTGAGGAAGGCAAATTATGCTGATTTAAAAAATCTACGTAAACGTTGTTTTATTTTGTATAAAAATGCTATTTTATTTTATATAAAAACGCTGTTTTGTTTGGACGAGTTATAAGAGTTTGACGAGTGCAAAGAATCCGAATAGTATCTCAGTAAAAAAATCCGAATTAATTAAACTTATTTTTCTAGATGTATTTATTAAATTTCTATATTTTTGAACTGTTCTTATGTATACATAGCAGGTTTCTTCTTCAGGTGCTTCTGAGTTCTTATATTTGCACGATACACTCGATTTCGCTCAGGTAGAGGCTTAGTCATCTCTGTAATTCTATTGAAGATTATAAACATAGACGCTGTTTAACGGTAAAATATTCGTCTAGTGTTCAATTAGTCGATTCGAGGATTTGAATCTTATTCCGGGAGACCACTAATTTAGCTCTGTATTCATACAAATAGTAAGAATATCGTTGTGACATGTATACGCATCTCTTTTAAGAGAAATAATTCCACATAAATAAAATCGGTTTTAGTATCAAAGTTATGAGCGATTTCACGTTCTATGTTCATGCCCGCTGCTTATTCTACCGAATATTAGTAAGTGAGATAGAAGAGGTAAAATTAGTTAACCAGTTAAAGAAAAATAATAGTTTTCGTGCTTATTTTCTTTTTAGTTTTTTTTCACATCCAAATGAACGGAACAAAAAAGTTCCTGGCTTTAAACGAATCAACGGAGTGAAAAGAAAAATATTGAAAGCCGTAGTCACTTTCAAGTAATTGCCCTCAAATGCGATGATTGCATTTTACTTGAGCTGAATATTTAGAAATGACGCAGACGACGTCACAGACATGACGTGGGAAGAATCGGATATTTATATTTGACTTTCTTACGTTATTATTGCTGAAATAGAATCGTGACAAAATGACAATTTAATTCTAGAAGAATATATTCTCGTACATCACACGTGCATAAAAAAATCATAAATATTCCAATTTGCTTGTAATATAAATATATTTAAACCTACATGACGACAAAGGGCTATTAAAATGAATTGACCACGGTGCTGACGAATAAACATTTAAAAATATATTTAGAAATCTTCAGAATGAAAAAACTTTGTAATACCTCCGAAACCTTAACAAAAATGAGGTGTATGCTGAGCACGCGTGTTCTAAGTGAAACTTATTTACTTATTCGTATATATTTAACATAATACTAGCAAAAGTAATTGTAATAATATTTTTCCTAGTATTCGTTCTGCGATCGATAATGGCCGCTACACGGCCACGGGCGTTTCCATATTAACAAAGTATAGTGTAATGATGGAAAACATAATTTATATTATTAGCATAAACTGTGATATGCATTACAATTTATGATAAACTAAACCATCATTATGGCTGTGATTGTGTGATTAATATTCGACGACTAACGATGATTGGTAAGTGATATTTAAATGTTGGAGGTTTAGTTTTTGATTCACCAGTGATTGTTCGCCGATGTGCGAATAATCAGTTGCCAATCATCGTTATAACCGAATATAAATCTCACAATCACAGTTAAAATAAGTGTTTAGTGAACTAATGATGAATGAATGAAGTCGGAATACATCAAAAACTTTTCGTCCGACTAAAATTATTTCCATCATACAATGAACAATAGAGGCCTATAGAGCTCATATCTTAATAGCAATATGGTCTAATGAGATAAAATTCACATACGAATACACTGTGAGTGTGTAAAGCATTCCCGAGAAAATACTGGATCGTTTTGCTTGGTTTAAATAGGATTTTGTTAAACTGACACCACTTAAGAAATAATGTTTTTTTAGAGCTTTGTTTTTCGAATTGACAATATTTTTTCTAGCGACAACCAATTTGACATCTGATAGCTGATTTGTACTCAGTTTTGTATGCCATTTCACCATGAATAGACTTCTGCCAGAACAGCGCTTGCAAATTATGCAAATTTATTTCGTAAATCGTAGTTCAGTTCGCGAAACTTACCGTGCGCTACATCCATCTTACGGTCGATATAATCGTCCATCAGAGCAAGTAATTCGAATAACCATGAATCGTTTTCGCATTACTCTAATTAATAATACACATCTGCAAAGATGTCGTACAGTGTGCACCGAAGAAGCTGTTGCTGCAGTAGAGCGCAGCATTGAGGAGGATCCGAATGAGTTGATTCACCATCGTGCACGGCAATTGGAGCTGTGTCCATCCACTTTATGGAAGATTTTGCGGAAAGATCTTGGTTTACGAGCTAATAAAATCCAGCTCGTGCTAGAATTGAAGCCGTTTGACCATCGTGTGCGTCATACGTTTGGTGAATGGGCCGAATACGAGATTGTGCTTGATCCTCACTTTCAACACAAAATTTTGTTCAGCGATGAGGCTCATTTTTGGTTAAATGGCTACGTCAACAAGCAAAATTGCCGCATTTGGAGTGAAGAAAATCATAAACCATTATTGGAACGCCGTTATATCTACAAAAATTTACTGTATGGTGTGCTTTATGAGTTGGTGAAATCATTGGTCCATACTTCTTAAAAAATGATACCGGCCAGAACGTTACTGACTTTTTCGTTCCCCAATTGAATGGCATTAATATGGAAGAGCTGTAGTCATAACAAGACGGTACATCATACCACACAGCACTCGCCACCATCAATTTATTGTTGTAAACATTCGATGAGTGCGTAATTTCGCGTAATGGACATGTGAATTGGCCTCCAACTAGATCGTGTGATTTAACACCTTTGGATTATTTTCTGTGAAGATATATGAAGTTGCTAGTCTACGTCGATAAACCAGAGATGATAGATGACTTAGAAGCCAACATTCGTTGCGTTATTGGCGATACACGTCCCCAGCTGCTCCAAAAAGTGGTCGAAAATTCGAGTTTCAGATTGCGCTTTATTCGAACCAGCGTGAAATCATATTACTCACTAATGGCATAAAATTACATTTCCAATAAAGCCATTACCACGATTTTTATGTGTTTTATTTAATTTTAAAGTTATATACCTCTAAAAAAAACAGCGTTTATATATATATGATTATACATTATTTTATTTTCATCTCAAGTTATATTTTAGTTTAAATGATTTTTATTGAACTATAGACTTTTGAAAACATGTTTAATTATTTTTAAATTGTAGTTTTTAACTTAATACAAACTAGTACAAGGATAGGCACACGCCAGCGGCGGATTTTGATTATTCAATAACTTCGTGACGCAGTTCTTCTCCATGAACAAGACTGATCTATGAGTACAAAATATAACAACTGACAGAAAGAAGTCTAACTAAAAATTACTGAAACTCTTGGTGCATCAATGCAATTTATCTTCGTGCAGTCAGATTTTTGAACGTCGAATTGAATTTTTAAATCGAGATATTTCAGTGATAAGGTGTAAAACTGAGATAGAATTAAATTCATTTAATTTTACTCAGTTCACTTAAGAGGAGAATATTGAAATCTCATAAATCTCATGAAATTCCAATGTCCTAAACAATGTTAATTAATTTATATCAACAAACTAGCACACTTACAGTTTATTTTTACAGATAATATATTTTTTTCATTAGTACAATCCTATTAATGTGCATTAATTAGTGTTCAGTTTTTAAAAGTATGCGTCATAAAGCATACGTAATTATATTATTTAGCATGAGGTTTACGTTTGAATATGTTTCAATTCAATTATACATACATATTAGAAAAAAAGATTTTGATGTCATTAATTAGTTAGTTATGGTAACTAGATAGTTAAATTACGGTTCGCGAAGCTTTAAGAGGTTTCTATTAGCTTGATTGCTTTGCCCCAGCATTTACAAAAAATGAGAAGAAAAAAATATTTTCCCACGCTAAAGAAACATTAAATAAATTATATCACGTAAAAAAGTTACCAAGTATGTAAAAAAAAACTCAACCCAGTCAAACTAAAGTAATTTGAAGATATCACAAATATCTATCATGCCATTGTTTTCTGCTTAATGTTATTTATAAGCCTCTTCGAAAGTCTCTACATTTCAGAAAATTATTTTTAGACATCTATGAGAAATTTTATTAGATATTTAAGTATTTTCAAGGTTGGATGTACAAGTCGAAATGTATAAAGTTATTAATGTATTTCACGGTGATTTCAAGTCTTATCTCCGAGATAAATTTTCTGATTCGCTATTTCCCTTTCCTATTTGTACGACCAATGTAATGATATTATCACATATCATTGCGAATCAAATCGATGACAAACTTTCATCTCATTATTTAAGTTTATTAGAATTACTCATAGTATACACAAAAATAACAATTTTTTAGTACATTATAAATTAAACCTGCTTATTGAGCACAACAGCGAAATAAAAGTGCGAGTTTTCAGGATTTCTTCTTTTTAAGTTTCGATAAAAAATCATTATAATCACAGACCACCAAATATATAAACGTGAACTAACGCAAATTTATTATTCCAATGTTTACATTTTGGTATCACCCACGTGATGATTTTGGTTCCATTTACGTTTTTTTTTTAAATATGACTCCATTGGAACAAAAATTTAAACACTGACAATATAATATGCATTAATGTAAAAAGAATACGTCTTGTTTACACAAAGATTTAATTTTCGAAAAGTAAATACTTTTACTGTTGCATAAATGTGTCATAAACTATCGGATTTATGTCTCCACCAAGAATGTGTGTAGAATGCCCCTCGTTCCGCTACTAATGTTCCAAATCTCTCTCCTTTATGTACGCTTTATTTCATTTCATTTACTTCATTTACTGGTCTGTGATAATAATATTTTTTAGGCAATTTTTTTCTTTTGTTGAACTAAAGCAACTCTAAATTAACACAGCTTTATAGTCTGTATAAGACATTAATCGTAATATATAAAATTTAAACCGACTATAATTTTGAACCGTAGTCTTTTATCTAATTGTCCGATTTTACATCCATTAAATGCCATATTTGGCTGGGTATATTTTTCTTGTCGCACGTGTTCTACGACTTTATCTGCTGGGCTAAAATTTATTTTCTCTTTGTTCAATAATTTTATTAGCCTGGCCAGTGCCATACTTTGTCAGCTTCCGACCTTTTTCTGTCATAAGTTTGATAAAACCCTTTTTTTATAAATGTCTAAAAGTCCTTAGGGCAGCTCTATTGAGAATAGAACTAAATTCATAAGCTTCTGAGATAGCTTTTTCAATCAATGTTTATCGTTCTTTTTTATTCAACCAGGAAAATTCCTCATATTCTTTCATGCAAATTTTATTTTAAAAGTTGTCATCTTAATGAGTTATACCGGGTGAATATTATGTTCCAGGCCGATATTGTTTCTTTCATCAAAATTTCAAGCGTAACTCGGGCTGTGCGTGAAGTTGCACAGTCTTGTTGAAACCACATATGGTGCAGGCCCAATCGACCCAATTCGGCCACCAAGAATTTTTTACAGCATTGTCTTTTGCATCCTGAAAGATATAGGGCCCGATGATTCCGCTGCCCCACTGGCGCACCATACACTCTCTCCATACAACTCTGCGTGGGTGTAAAGGTTATTGAGGTATCAATTGACGATTTTTAGTACCCCAATAACGGCTGTTTCGTTTATTAACAAAACCCGCCAAGTCAAAATGAGCTTCGTCGCTCATAATGATTTTTTTACAAAAGACGAACGATTATTTAGATAAAATGCTAATAGATACTTCATAATAAATTATAATCAACTTCTCTCTATGACTACCAAATGCGAACTGACAAGTATATGGAAAACCTATATGGCAGTCAAACAAAATCAGCCTGGAACATAATATTCATCCAGAATCACTCTAAATAAAATCTTATAACAAATTTATTTAATAATTAAAGTCTATCTTGACTACTTCCAAAAATAGTATTAATAAAAATTAGAGTTTCACAACTTGAATGCGCGATCTCCGGGTCGCGCGTCCCGCGGAATGGATCACGACAATTCCAGTCGTAAATCGAAATCACCGCAGGATAGGGGAAGAATATCGAGATATGGATACGGAAAAAGGTAGATGAAGGGAATTTAGTCAATGGACCAGTCATCTCGGGAACTGGAATTCGGAAGGACTGCTCGCCTTACCTTGAGTATGACACCTCCGCATATCCCCGCGGTCGCCGTCAAGATCACACTATGATATCAATCCCGCACCCGACTTAAGACGGCGACGTCACTGCGCATCCACGACACACGCATACACTAAACACTGTGCTCACAAGTTACAGATTACACAAAACAGTGTTGGTGCACTGGAGTTGAACGATCCACAACGCGAACGATTCGTGGTATCGAGATAAACCACAATATTGATCACGTCGGCGTCCGGTAGCGTCAAGGTCACAATTCACACTAAAGACGAGCATGAAGAAATATATGGAGGATGGGAATTTGGACGGTGGAATATGTGTCAATAAAATTATTCGCGCTAGCTTAAAGTATGTTTCTCGGATACGGAACACTACTAATTCTTTCAAATCATCGAAAAACTTTCAATATGCATGCCCGTTTTACATTTTACATTGTTAATCAATAATTATATTAAACATAAGCGGTTTAGCAAATTTAAATTTAGAATAATTAAAGAAAGAAGAAGAGAAGGAAAATAAAAATTGTAAATAACAAAAGAAGGAAATGATGCAATATTTGAATATGAGAAATATATAAGACAATACCTACCTGAAATTTGTAAAGATAGTACATAATTAACGACATTAAATAATAGAGTTTAGTTAATGACAGATGTTTCAAGTTGGTGAAACATCCACGCACAGGCTGCTCACTCTGTCTTGTAACTGCGTGTGTTCATATTGAAGGGATGACCATGCTATCAACATACGTTCGATCTGAGTTTTTTAACCAGAATTTTATTGCGCCTTTGAACTATCTGTATTGCTCAATATCTTTTATATGTTTAGAGAGATAATTATATAATTTGTGCGCTACAAAAACATAGCTTTTTTGACCTATGTGGGCACATTCTTGGAATTGCTAAATTGTTCTCCTCTGTGGTTCTGGTGTTTTTATCATTTCCATGGAAACCCCTTGATGTCCTTTTTGATGAATATGTGTGCAGCTTTGATATAAAACAGGAACAAAGTTCATTCATTTGAATAACGTTGTACCTAATTGAAAAACATGGCTGATATAATAGTACCAACATAAAAATTCTGCGGGCGCAACTTTCACGAAATGTTGCCACCGTCTGAAGGGTGCTAACATTATTTATTCATTCACCCATTGTCTATTTCATAAATTAATTTTTTTACTACGTTGGATCATTCAATGAAAAACATATTTTTTGAGGTTAGTTTTTCGAGAACTAGACATGAATGTATATTTTTAAAATTAGACGTAAAATACTTAAGCACGTATTATCCACGCACCTGAGGATATTAAGTCGTTAAAAAAACTATTTCTACACTGTCAAGCTTGTGCCAAGATGTGTTTAAAAATAATGTGAATATCACAGGTTATGTTGTTTCACAAAAGTATCTTACACAAGAGTTATTCTAGAGACCGATTCTTGAATCGTCTCAGAATATACAATAAAATTTCGGCAATAATCTTGCAAAGAACTTTTTAGAAAACAGTTGGAAGTATTTTTTGAATTGTCCACATTTTATTTCCACTGACATTAGCCATTTCCTATTTCACCAAAAATTCTAACAAAACATACAATTGATTAGTTAATTATTTAAAAAAAGATCACTCGAAATTGTATATAAACACTAATATTGTTTATGACTGAGTAAATCTACTTAAGTTTTCTTGGAAAATTAAAAACTAACGGCTGTAATAAATGGTTTCAAAACAAATCTTTATATAAACCTACCGAATAAAGTCCTACAACTTTCGTGTTTTATCTCACACATGCATAAAAAAGGATTGTTGAAACTATACTAAGTCTTCTTAAGGGGAACGTGAATCTCTTTATTTAAGGGTTTTTTCTATTTAAAATAAACAACTTTTAGATGCGTTTAAATAAATTATCTTTCTTCTGCACTTCAAACACTTTTATTTAAATATGAATTAAATATATTAATTAGAAAGATATACATATAAAATCAATTTTATCGAAAAATATTGTTGTTGCGCCATCAGGATTCGAACCTGGATCTCTTTCCTAACCGGGGAAGGTGCATTATCCAAATATGCTACAGCGACAATATTTTTAGCGACAAATTTTCGAACCTATTTGTTAACTTTTTGGTATTAATACATTTAATCGTTCCATTATTTGAAAGAGCCATCTACCTTATTTTTACAGAATCTCAAATACCTTTGAGTAATCTGATAGCAGATGCCAGAATTATCAATTCATTTTTATTAAATTTTGGTCACATTGATACAACTTTATTATTAGGAGAACGCATTCTTATTGTGAAGTTATAATTATTCAGAACATAGGCCTGTGATATTTTAAATATGAATTAAATATATTAATTAAAAAGATATACATATGAAATCCATTTTATCGAAAAATATTGTTGTTGCGCCACTGGGATTATTTTAAAAAATAGATTTTTTTTTAATAAGAATCAAATGTGGATTTGAATCATCTGATTATTTGTAATATTATTTTAAAATAACTCAATTAATAACTGTTGTTTGACTATTGATAAATTTTTTTTTAATAAGTTATCGCTATACAGGTATTCATGAGAATAGTGCGCTTCCCCATCTTTTATCTATGACTTTCTAGATGTATTGGATTCGGACGTATTGTCATTGTAGCTGTAAAGTGCTTGGTTAAGTTATAGGTTGGTAAGTTGTAAAGCAAGGTCTGCGAGGCGCGAGTAGGGGTAATTAATATTGACTACTGCCAAGTATTTAATATCTCTAGGTTAAAATTACTGAAATATTTTCTCTTTTATATATTCAATAACAGTATTTAAATATATATTTAATTTTAAATGAAGTGTACATTGTCTTTATTACGAGTAAGAAAAAACACACATTAGCAAAATCGTACGAGACGATTGGCAAGTACAATATATTGACATCTTATCTTAGTCATCTTTCCTTATTTATGCTGTCTGTTAGAGAGATATCTTACCATTTATGGTAAGCCGCCGGTTTTCTCCGCAGATTTTGACAAATATATCGCAAACATAACCAAAAATCGTCGCTTTGACATTGCGATTAAGAAAGTGCTTTATGTTTGCCATATATTTATCAAAATCTGCTTAGAAAACCATTCATCCGATTGTGTATTTACTTAAATGCACATTATACTGATAAAATAGTTTTGTATATCCGCGATACTTATATCATCATCTAGATGTCATTTTTGTTCGTTTTGATAGCTAACTAACTAAGGTGGAATAATTTTAATTACATCGAAATTTTATTTACGTGTTATTGTGTTTTGGGTAAAGTTCTATCATTGAAATATAGATTATATTAAGACCCTAACCGTAGCGTAGCGGCCACTATTAGCCGCGAATCTGCCACAACAGCCGCTTGTACAGCCTAGTATTCATAAATATGTAATTTTTGTGATCAAAACTTAAGGAACATTTAAAGTCAAAAATGTTGTATCAATGTGTCCAAAATTAAATAAAAATGAATTGATAATTCTGGCGTCTGCTATCAGTTTACTCAAAGGTATTTGATATTTTGTAAAAATAAGGTAGATGGCTCTTTCAAATAATGGAACGATTAAATGTATTAATATCAAAAAGGTAACATATAGGTTCGAAAATTGTCGCTAAAAATATTGTCGCTGTAGCATAGTTGGATAATGCACCTTCCCAGGTTTGGAAAGAGATCCAGGTTTGAATACCGGTAGCGCTTCAATAATATTTTTCGATAAAATTGATTTTATACGTATATTTTTCTAATTAATATATTTAATTCATATTTAAAAGAATTGTGTTAATTTCGACGTATACAGATCAAAACTATAATCAAGAATGTAACTTATAATTATATTTTTTAACTACTAATTTTGAAACTCATATAAACATTCCGATAATGGCGTGAAGCGAAAACACAGAAAAAACAGCCTCCCAAAAGTTTTCTAAACACATACTGCTTTGCAATTAACGAACACCCGGCTAATAATCGTTGCCATAAAAAGTATCGGTTTTTTAGAAGAAATAAAATCCTTTACATATAATGTAACTTATTTATAAATCTGCATATTTATATTTGTGTTTTAAAACAAATTTAATATAACGAAAATAATATTAATTTATTAAAATATCTCGTTCTTAATTATATCTTTAATATGGAATTAGATAAATTATTCTTCCAAAGAATCAAGTTCCAAAATATAAAGAAATAACGCAGAGTTTATGTACCTATATTCAAATAATTATATTGAAATTAAAAATTATTTCGTGTTTCATATAATAACGATTATTTTGCAATTAATTCAGTTTTTTTAAGTTGTCTCTTAATTTCAAAATGTCAATTATATCAATATATTTATTATGTCGTAGCGTTGTAGAAATCGAAAAACTAATGCATCTAAAAAATAGACGAGTGAATGGAACAAAATAAACTTACATTGAATCCATCTAAAATAGAGCTACTATGGACAGCAACATCTAGAAGGCGACACTTAATACAGGAATCAATGTCTGCGAATGCTACTCGTATATCTGCAGTTAAGTTGTTAGGCATGCACATTGATTCAGATCTTTCAATGAATACACAAATCAGTAAAACTGTCAGTGCATGCTGACATCAACTGAGATAGATTTAAACAATTCGAAGATATCTTCCTTCTGAGGCAACCCGTATACTTATAAATGCATTTGTGGTGTCACGTGTGGACTATTGTAACAATATTTATGCTGGCCTGCCAATGTTTCAGCTGGATAGATTACAATCCATTCTAAACGCGGTAGCACGGATAATATATGGAGTTTCTAAATTCTCTCCCTTTTGCATGAGCTACATTGGCTTCGGTTTCCTGAAAGAATTGAATTTAAATTGTGCTGGTTGATGTACAAGGCGACACATAACAAGGCGCATCTGTATCTTCAAGTGTTTTGTATCCCAGACAATTTGAACAGTAGACGTCAAACTCTCAGGTTAGCTTCTACTTCAGCCACAGGAAGGGTTGTAGAACCGACCAATTGTTGCCAAAAGTCTAAGTTTAGTGAACGGGCATTTGCGGTGGCAAGAAGTCCTCCGTCATAAGGAACAATGAATGCATCAGAGACTTTATTTAAGAAGAGACTAAAAACGCATCTTTACAAAAAAATCATTTCCATAAGTTGAAATAATAATTTTTATTTTTAAATACAAAGATAATAAAGGGCTATAAACAATTTATGTGTAAAGCGCCCTTGAGGTGAATTTTTTTACAAAAATGGCGGCCTTCTTCCTAGTTCAGCTTCAGCGAAGCAAATCGTTTTCGAGAGCAATCCAAACCTCCCATTAACACCAGATTGGTTAGTGTGCTTAGAGTTGTCAAGGTAATTGCATCCTTGATTTAAAGATGCACTAGGAATAATGCAGCTATGTGATACAGCATACTGAACAACGAAATGATTTCTACGGACATGGCGGCCGTATTGGATCGATTAATATCATTATCATAACATGAACAACAAAGTATCATATGAAATTTTTGACAAAGTTGAAATTTTTGTATCAAAATTTTCACAATAATTTTCTCTTTAAAACTGTATTACAAACGTCATAATTCTTAGCACTTGCGGGATAACAAAAAACGAAGTTATATTTAGTAGCACTTTTGATATTTTAAATCAAAAAGCAACCGTTTATTATTTATAATATATTTATGGGTGATAAATAATATATAAAAAAAAAAATTGATCTAGAATTGACCCTACAGGTACATATATAATCTAATGATGGTCATTTTATTAAAAAGGGGTCATTGTCAATCAATGTTGCCGAATTATCACCTCCGCGAACCGTGTTGAAATATCGAAAGAAGACATTGAGTCAAGATGTATTTTTATAACTTACAAACGAAATGAAACAAAAAAGATGGCGGGCCTTGGAGTGTTGCCAACTTTTACCGGATAATTACGTACACAAAATTTTGGAATTCAATGTTTATAGAAAGATATGTTAATGTTTACTTGTGATATTTTTACGCTTGAGCTCAAACGTAATAATTTTCACGAATTTTTATAAACTGTATAATATTAACGTTAATAAATATTTTATCCAAACTCAAATCAACTTATAATTTGTATCAAAAAAATATTATTGTTTGCCTGTAGAAATGGAGACAGAAAATAAACCGTGATCCCGGTGCAGCTTAAAAAAATAAATCGCAGTATCTCGAATAATATAATGTTGTTCTTTTAAATGACAGCATTCTATTATTTCCATAGAAATTATGATATTTTGAATATTTCTTATTTTTCTACTCAATTTTTTAACACAGAATATGTTAATTCAACGGATACGTCACGAAGGCTGCGTTAAAAATAGCGTAAATGTAGTTTTCGTAAAGTTTTCACATGCTCTCATTTTTGCCATCCGTTTTATTTCCATACTACCTACCTACTCCGAGATCGATACCAGGCACATTTATATATTTTTAAATCAAATCGAGTAGTATGAATCTAATCTAGCGCTTTGCCATCTTAACTAATCCTCTAATGATCTGTGGTATCTAATTGTCGTATAATTATATAATGCTGTTTTTTTATGTTAACGCATTAACTTGCATTTTTTATATATAGATACATGTTCTTTATTTTATATTTAAGGTTTTCACGAGTAAAATATAACGGATTACTTTCTGGGGGAACCCGCGTCCTGAGAAGGACTTTTATACTCCCGACGTTTCGAGTAAATATCATTACTCATTCTCAAAGATCTTTAATCCTGAATTCTGCTTTAAACTGACCAGTAAACTCGACCATTCAATGCAAGAACTAAAATGATTGAACCAAATTGAAAATGAGTAATGATATTTACTCTAAAAGTCGGGAGTATACAAGTCCTTCTGAAGACTATTTGACCCCAGAAAATAGTCTATTATGTTATTTATTATTTATACATTCTTAACAAAAAAAAATTATACTGATAATTCATTTAATTTGCAAAATACTTACCACTAGTAAACTTTATAACAATCTATAGAGATTTATAAGCGTAAAACATATTATTTTATGCAAGGGTGGTATGAAAAAAATTGTGAATTTTCCATGCCGACTACAAACTTTTATAATGATTATTAAATTTCTCACATTCTTCTATATAACTAAAATTTGATTCTTATGAACTCCAAACTGGGTAGGTGAACTCTCATTACTAGTTGTCCATAGATCCGTGGAGTTAAGGTGGCCAATTTAAACTTTAGCTTCACTTTGGCGAAAAAACTGCTGGGGATGTTTGCAAGAACGTCAACTTTTGAATTTATCGAGCGGAACCATTGGCAAATTTTCCCTTGCTCATCTACTCCGTTTTTATTAAATAACGTAAAAAATTCTTCACTTGTCAATACTGAGAATAATTTAAATAATCTTGCACATTCCTGCAAACTTTTGGTTGGATAAACATAAAATTAAACTGTTAAATACTTGGTTGTTGTTATATATTTCAGATATAAATCATAAGCAGTTTCTGAACTGAACTCTTCTACAAACCTTTGTATATTGAAGCATTTTCATAATATCTCTAATAATTTGTGTCACAAATGAGATTTTTAAGAGATTTTCGATTCGAGACAATCTCTATAATATGGATTTTGCTTCCGTGATTATTTGGAGACAACTCTCAGCTTTTGTTTTCCCGTATACACAACATGACCTCATCAAAAAAAATTTCTACCTGTATGATATCCATATGTGGCTATCATTTAAAGGAAAATATTTCAATTGTGTACATAAGGTTTTAGTACAGAAAGGCTCTTAAGTTTTGTACATATTCGAATACCAAACAAAATCCAATCCCGAAAATTAAAAATTTTATAAACTTTACAGTATTTTGAATGAACAAGTAATCGCTCCAAACCACCCAAATCCTATTAATGATGGTTAAGTTAGGACAGGGGCCGGAAGATCGCGGCTCACGAGCCGCATGCGGCTCTTTTCACAGACATTTGTAAATCTTCAACTCCATCTCATATTTTCATTTACAATCATATTTAACCCTTCATAAGTCAATATAAAAAACCGAGATCATATGAATCTACCTGAATTAAGGGATATATTGCATAAGAGGTACTATGAAACATGACCCTTATATGCTTAATATGTTCCTTGGGCATGTGCTAACGGTTCGTATGCGGCTAATACGAGTAAAGTTGGCAACGGAATTTGCTTTTGGAACGTTTGTGCCATTTGGAGATTTTGCTTACTTAATATTTATCTCTTCTCGCTATAAAGTGTGCCGACCCCTGGGTTAGGCTAACTAATTTGATTTTGGATTTTAACCTGTACGGTCAATCGTAAGATATCTATACTTACTATTGTTTACACCTAAGCCCCAAAAAACTTAACCCACTATTGACTAAATTAACTTATTTTCAAAAATTATAAAATAACACTATTTATTCTTAATACACGTAGCCTGAGTCAGATAATGTTTTTACATATATTTTTAATATAGACAGTTTCAAATTTAAACAAATATTAGCTGTCATTCAAAAAAAAATAACATAATTTTAAATAATTTAAAGCTTGATACATCAGTTACATAATGTAAACTCGCTTAAAAATAATGTATTTTTAATATCTAACGCAAACACGTTCAGAATATACGAAATATTTATTAAAAAATGAATATATAATATTAACGATAAAAATTTAGGGTTGTCTGTTTTACATATAAACAATGTTGGTCTTAATTTGAAAAATTTATAATCATTGTGAATAAGTTAAGGGTATAAAATTAACCAAAATATTATTAATAACCACAAGTCCTATCCTAAAAAAAATTCCTAAAATGTTATCCAATAACTGTGGATCATTATATAATATTCCTTTTATCCTTGTAACAATTTTAGTCAAGCGCTAGATATATTTTTTAATTGAATTTGAAAACATGAGAACAATTTGACATGCTGTTTTAGTTAGTTTTTTTTTTCATCCTTATGAAGAAAAAGGTTTTACATTTACTGAAACCGGTCGGTAAACTAAATTAATTCACAGTGGCTTAAAAACATTTTTTATTCATTTTAATAAATGTAGTAAATATAAACATCATGTACAATATAAAATGTAAATCGTTAATTAAAAATTATAATAAATTAATTACTTTTATCATGAAACCACTTTTGACAGTTTCCCGAATAATTATGTAATATTTTTTACGTAGACAAAGGTTTTAAATTATGATTTAAACTTTTCTCTTGTCATTTAGTGTTAAAACTTTCGGAATAGAATATTTTAAGTTAAGGAAATTTCTACATGTAATGGAAACCTTCTGATCTTATCATGTTTTATGAAATGTAATGACAGAATTTTCATAAATTAGCTTTATATTTTGGATAAATAATAAAATTATATAAAATAAATATAATAATGTACAATTTGTTATTTAAATACGCGAATACACTAATCTTTAAAAGAATTATGTTGGATTATTTATCGTTGGGTAGAAATCACACGACCACTTACATGTATTTTTTGCTATCAGTTTTATTTAACGATTAAACCCTTCCAGCTCGCGGCTATGACGGACCGGTGTTTGCTTTTGGCCGTTTTGTTATCCCAATTTTCCGACTGATTGCCCCTCTGGATGCGACATGCCCCGCCAGGACGTTGCAACATGATGAGGGTTAGAAAAGACTACATTTTAAACTCACATTCGACATTTAAAAGATTAGGCTTTTAAAATACTTTAGCGAACCGTAAAATGTCTATACACTATAAAAACTTTAGGTCGAAATACGAGAAATAATATTTATTTAATAACTATTAATAGTTATAAAAAAATATTAAATATATATACTCGACAGTGGGATATTTATCCCTGAGAAAAATAACAGTTGTACCGTAATTTTTTTAGGCAACGCCTTGACAATGGCACGTGTTATCGTGCTAACATATCAGCCTAAGTTTCCTCAGGGAAACCATGTACAAAAAACGCGATTTAACCTAGAAGAGACGCCAATTCCATACACTAGTGCTCGCGGGAACCTTAAATCAAACGCAAATACGTATATTTACTTCGCTTTGAATTCCATCGCAGGATCTTCATTCTAGAATGTTATTTTTTACTCCAACAGCTTAACTGAAATTATTTTCCTCCCAATCTAATATTATTTTACTATATTAATACGGTTCAATAGAATTTATTATTTAACATTGTTCTCCAATGCAAGGTCATTTCCTAGTATTATTTGGATTGTTATTCTTTCAGTCAGTTATTTGAGCAGGTTCATTATTAAAGTAATTAGGAACTTTAAACAATGTCTATTTATTTTTCGTTTATAAAAAATGTGCCTCAACAACACCCTGTTGCCACTGCGTATCACTTTACAGACTCTCGAAGAAGCCTAATAAACCGTTATTTCGTAACTCAAAGCACAACGCATCGGTTACGTTATGTTGACTCTTTATCAGTTTTTTTAAATTATTGTATAATGTGTCACGTGTTGTATTTTTTATTTATTTACAATTTATTGTAAGGAACATTTATTTATAAAATCTTAAATTTATGTATGAAAGTTTTGCGGGTATAATTATTTGTTTCTTTATTTATTAATTTGCGCCCTTAAACTTACAAAATTGATTATAAAAAAAACATAAGCAGCTACACATATAGCATGGAATACATATTTCAAAACATAAATTGATAGAATATTCATATGTAGCTTTAACAAAATTTTAAAATAAACAAAACAAGCAATAAAAATTAAGGTTCAAAAAAAAAAAAATTAAGTTTAACACAGAATGGCTGTGTATCAAAATCAATTGTGTCTTTGACTCAAAACATCATCAAAAATATCACTCTTATATTTAAACATTGAATATCGGAATATATCTACCAGATCAAAACTGTCCCCATGCCTATGAAGTCTTTATGTGGGTGCATTCCTATAAAAATTAGTATATGATGCATTTACATGGAATAGCTCCGACGACCTGGTACTCCGCGCGGGAACGTGGTATAGAATCAGTTCAGTTAAATTAAGAGCGTCCGGCATGTTATTTACTATTTTAAATAAAAATAATAAATCACTTAAAATTCTTCTACACAAGTTAGTTAAATTAAAAGTGCTCATGAGAAAATCATAATTCAATTATTCAACATATACACACTGTTTGAAGTTAATAATCCCTAAAAATATATGTTGAACTCTTTCTAATTTTAATTCATTCAAAATATAGAATAGAGACCAAATAGTTGAGTTGAATTATAAGTTGCTACGAACCATAGCCGTGTATAAAACTTTAAGCGATTTAAGTGAATTGATATCTTTCACCGTTCTTAATACAAAACCAAGACATTTTTTGGAAACGAATCACTAAAAAAAAAAGCTCTTATCAGTATTTTGTATATAAAATGATGCGCCCTTTTCAAGCTTCTATGTACAGCTATGAAAAATATTGCGTACAATAAGCATTAAACGCATCCTCGCTTTGAACAAATTAGTCAGAAACACGTGCGCGTGTTCATTGCTTTTTATATCCGAACGCAAGCAGACTTATTTTATTAACGATGTCTATTTTTTTGATATTTTCAAATGTTAAAAAATAGGCACGCGTTTAGTTGCTAATAATCTTCTGAAAATCAGTGGTTTGTCACTGGTTGTCAATATAAGAAAATTTCCAATATATTTTTTTCACATTCAATTACGCTCCAGTTCTGCGCCTCGATCTGAGCTACGTTACAGAATACTACCCTTCTCGCCCACCCCCGGTTTCGCCGTTACCTATGCCTAGAAATCTGTCGTACTTTATCACACCGCGTTTTTACTAAAATAATAAATGTGATATAATATCCGCTCCCCTCTTACAGCAAATTTTAATGCTCTTAAATGGTCATATTAAGTACTATGTTTGGTATAGACATACAGCAATACAACCAATGAGAATACTTTTTTTACGAATACTTCCATCACGAGTATTCTAACCGATTAAAAAACATTTTTGACGGCTGGTATTTATTTTCCGGATGCTATCAATACTAACCTAATGTTATTGGTGCCTCGTCCTCTCAGGGGTAGTCCGGGCGTCGACTGACTTCCCCAACTACCAGGCGGGCAACACGTCTACCCCGGGTGGTGATGACGAGCGCGGACTCTGGAGCTCCGTGCTGCAAGACTGGGCGACGGTGCCCAACTGACAGGCTGGACTTTTTCTGCTTGGCCGGTTACCGAACGTTAGCGATCGATCGTGTTGCTAATCATCATTATTTGCAACGGATTAAAATAATTGAACCGTGAATTTCCCGAAGCATTCATTACTTTACATTTTTGGTAAATCATAAAGGTGAACTTACCTGATCATTCACCAAACTACTGATCACTAAACTGGTGGTCATCATATTGGGGAATTGTTTATAGACGCCTGAAACGTCTGGGTTCGAAAATTTGTCGTCAATTTACTCTGTTGATGTGGTATAATCGGTTAACGAATTTTCCCCGGATAGGAAATGATCCAGGTTCGAATTCCGGTAGCAATTAAAATATTGTATCTATTAATTTAATTTTCCTGCATATCTTTCTAATTGATACATTTAATTTGTATTAAAATACCACAGAAGTATGTTCTGCAACTTCACAATAATGTGTTTTCCTTAATTAAGAATAAATATTTGTTATTTAATTCCTAATATTACTGTTTATTGACTTATGTTAACTTTTCAGAATAGAAATGTAGTTGTAGTGATCTATGGGGTCTTTAGGTGACGTTTGTGTGCACGTGTCAATTCTCGGTGTCAGGTCGAACGTAGTATACTCTGGTTTGAGTTTGTCTCTTTCTACAAATCTCGAGCTGATTTCTAAATTTATCTTCTTATCAAAATCTCAACACGTGTACACGGTATTATTGAGATATATCTCAATTAAATCTCTGATACTATCTCATCTAGTCTCATTCCATGGTCACGGGCCTTTATAATTTTCCATTGATGTTTTGATATTTCTTTAAGGCTTCGACGGACGAATTAGACATGTAGCCTGTACGTGTTTACACGGCGTAGTTTACTAAAGGTGGCTTAAATGGGCAAAGAAGAACTTTGCCTCACACGAGGGCGAGGGCCGCGGGGGTTGAGTCGACGGGGCAGGGGCTGTACGGAGGCGCACATTTATTAATTCAATCACTCAGGATTTTCTTAAGGGTTTCTAAGTATCGAAGAATGAATGAAGAACATTATAAGGCTTTAGCAAAGTATTAAGGTAATATAAGTTTAACTTAATAATAATCAAATAACGTTAATAGTACAATTAAACCCACGTTTAAAACATATTACACACTTATTACTTTTACATACCGTATACACATCAAGCCACAGAGATTCGCCATCAAACGCTAAATATCAATCCAATGATCGTTGATGTTCCGTTCATCAGTTGAGTATAATTTTTAAAATACTTACTCGTCACTTCCCTAATATTTTTATTTCAAAAATACAAAATTCCCGGTACCGATAAATGTGAAAAGTGACAAAACATGAGTGGCGGACGCACGCCTGACTTTGAAGTGCCTGACCGCAGATAAAATATGCCGGGCATATCAGACGACACGCGTGAACGCAGCCAGCGTCACCGCGCGACATTTGCGGACCGAACGACGATCCACTTCCTCTTTGGTTTTCCGCCTGGGTCGCGTCATTTGGTACGAGCGCCGTTCTACCACGGAAATTCTAACAATCAGTGCAGTTTAATTCACCGTAAAGCTAGAATACTCTATTTTCTGCCATTACTGTCTGTCAACATCTAACACAATAACCAGTACAGTTTAGCGACATACATATACAAACTTGTCATGGAAGCGGGTTACCATTCTCCATCTCAGCCTTCTGATTCCACACAAACATACTACACCTTCATAAGAGCATCTAAAAAATTTTAAAAAACTTTTTCATTACACTTTTTCTTGATACCATGCTAAATATTTATTTATCATCTTAGTTTTATGTACCCGTACTGGTGGGATAAGATCCCATGGACTGTATCGAGAATAATGTTAATCAGTGGACGCAATCTGACTTAGAAGTCTGAAGGAACATAAGGGCAGATGATCTGGCCTACCTTGCTTTAAAGTCCTGGGTTGAGCGTCGTCTCCACCTCCGATTGACTAGCACGTTTGTTGTTCCGAACCGAGAGATCACTGCACTTTCAGAACTATTGAATACACTTTCTCTTCACGGTCCCAGCGTTACGCACGGCGCGGATGTAGGACGTCAAAAAAAAGCGCAAGATCTTGATAGTTCGCGGTCTGAGCGCAATCTGTCCCCCCGTCGGCGAAATCGCAAGTAATGAGTTGGCCAGAGCGGACAAAAGGGACAGGGAATGAGTATTCGACTTGCGTCAACACGTATATTGTATTTCATTGTCAATGCACCGCTCATACCCACTGTGGTATCTACACTACAGGCTGCGATGGGTAGACGCATTATAGTTAACCCATATGATGATCATTTTTAAGAGGTTTAATGACTATTTTTAATTATAATATAAATAGGGCTGCCACCGTACTTCATTACTCAGTCCCGTGTTACTATTTGTCCCGTTTTGAGAAAGACAGCGCGCGGTGGCGCCACGGATCTCTCAGTCTGTCTCGACTGTCAGTGCTCGGTAAACGCTAATTTTTTTCGCGCGTGTGTATTATTTATTATATTATTATTATTATTAATTTTTTAGGTAATCTTATTTTTATACCTGTAATAAAAGATGTCAAAGAGAAAGTGTCATTTTAAAGATGAGTATACCAAAAATTTGACATTTATGAAAAAAGGACGAACTTCTTTAATGTTTTATTTATTTAGCACTTTAACGTCCCAATGCTTGACAATTATGGTAACCTTAAATGTAAACCATAATTTGGTGTCGTTTAATTGTTAATGCTCTGTATTTTATAAAATTAAAATTAAAATAAGTACCTACTTCCTTAAAAATAGGTTTATTGTAGTGATAATTGTTCACAAATCGAGGTGTTACGAACGTGGATCACAATATTATTATTGTACGTGCATCTACCTACAAACAAATGAATACATAATGCCTCATCTACGACAATTCTTGTATGCCGCATTTAACGGCAAAAAAAGGACACCTGCAAACCATACATACCACTGATTTCCACGTTTTCCATATGTGAAAACACGTGTCCTTATACATAATATAAGGGCTTATTTATGTATAAGGCCACACGTTCGTCATACGTAGCTCGTAGGCAAGAATTTTTTCTATATATAATAAGACGCTGGTAAACATTTCGTAACCAGTTCTCTTAAATAAATCCAACGTGAAATAACTTGAGTTTTTATTAACGGAGTACATCTTGAAATCGTAACGCATAACCTTCACAAATCATTATCCGTCAATTAAAATATCCATGAAATTGAGAAACCCAGCATCTGAGAAAGAAGTCTTTATTCTGTACATAATACGAGGCTTAAAAATTATCCAATCTATTCGGTATTATTGAGCCATCTTGCGGGGCGCAAGACCATCTGCCATTGCCTCCTGCTGACCCAATTCGTCCACTTTGCTAACATCCCAGGAAATGTGAGAGTAAACAAAAGTTATAAAGCATTTTCGAATAAAAGTTTAAGTATCCTTTTGGATATGATGCTTGTTAGCGAGTTCGCCAACGCCACCGCATCCGTTTGGACAACTAGTTAAACTTTCGCCGTTGTTTCGGAACAAAAATAGCGCAATCACCGCTGGGCTGACTAAGTTATAGAGACCTGAACCAAATCAGAGTTCACCAAGTTCACCGTGTTCTGATGATGAGTTGCGTCACATGATTATTGGGAAGCCGACGTAGAAATATTATTAAATTTCGGCCTTTTTCTACAGGTGAAATTTTCGGCACTGGATAATCTCTGAGACAGGGATTACGCTCTCATGAGATGCATCAGAGATAACTCTCGGCATTCGTAGTCTACTTTGTACATACCTAATCTCAGAAGATCGCCGTCTCGCGCCTCATTTCACGCGTATTGGCCATTAAGTAAATTTGAATTTTGTCAATTTGGTAAAATTGAATCTCCCCCAGCAGCATTTAAAACGGAATAAGTATTAATGCCTTCTTATCAAAGAGAACACATTCTTATTGAGAAGTTGTAATAATTTAGAACATAGGTTTGTAGTATTTAAAATACTAATAAAATGTATTAATTAGAAAGATATACATATAAAATCAATTTTATCGAAAAATATTGTTGTTGCTACCGGAATCCGAACCTGAATGATAGATGGCTTTCAAATAATGTATTAATTTGAAAAGTGTAACATATAGATTTGAAAATTTGTCATCAAAAGTACTATCTGCTGTAGCATAATCGGTAAATGCACCTTCCCCCGGATTGGAAAATGATCCAGTTTCGAATCCCGGTAGCTACAACAATATTTTTCGATAAAATTGATGTTATATGTATATCTTTCTAATTAATACATTTAATTAGTATTTAATGCCTCTGTTTGTCTAACTTTCAGAATAAATATTTATAGGTGTAATGGGGAATTGAGAGGATGCGATTGTGATTGAATGTTATGATAAGTTATGGATCGATACATGTGTTGTAAGAATCAAAAGGTTACGTGTGGGTGGTACGCCTGGTGCCCCCATATTTTATTTTGAATATCATCGCAGTGTGTGCGTGTGTGTGTGTGTATGTGTGTATGTGTGTGTGTGTATCCAGAGTCAGAGGATGAACAAGAAGAACTACGCACAGTTGACAGAAGTTTAGTGATGCTTGAAGCACAATTATAGTTAGAAAAATATGCAATATGATCTTGACAAGAAATCAGACAACTGTGAGCGCATTGTATTGGCACATGTTAGGGTCGGTACCGGACCTATTTAAAAATACAACATCACAGCAATATATTGAGAATCGCCATGATGGTGAAACAATTGAGGAAGCCACAGCTCGATTTGAGCTGTAACGCCATTGAAGAAGAAGAAAATATCGATTAAACAACTCTCAATCTTTCAGTTCCCTTACTCATTCTACTCTCTCCAATTGGCTGGTTTGTGTGATTGGCATCCATTAACTCGACAGTTGATGGACAATCCACTTGATTCATTAGTATTTTTAAATATTTTAATAATTTAATGAGTAGTACTGTACAATTCGAATATAGTGTATTATATATCAACTAATCACTGCGGGCGGCCATTGTGTCTACTTCACGGTTAGGGTCTCAGAATAATCTTGATAAAATATAAAATCTACGAAAGCCCTAAACACAGCGGTCACCACTTGCCGCATAGCGGCCGCTATCGGCCGCAAAGTGGCCACAATAGCCGCTCACAGGTCCTAGGAGCACACTCCTCTATCCTGATACACAATTCTCGTCTCATCCGCATTCAAACAACTTCTCGTACAAACTCGCCGATTATTGAGGCATTACCTGGTTTACCTGGTCGTGCCAAGTTTTCCGCGGACGTCCTCTATTTCTTTAAACACATTCTTGAAAAATAAGAAACAAAACATTTATATATCACATTTGACTATGGTCGAATTTGACAGTGCTACCGTGGATAAGGGAAGAAACTGCGACCATAGAGTGCGACGCGATATGACCATGAGACATAGATTAGATGACGGTTGCACAATATACTTGCCAGCTGTAATGCGATTCATTTTTCTTACTCGTAATAAAGACAATTTACACTTCTTTTCAAATTGAATGTATTTAAATACTGTTATTAAATATGAAAAGAGAAAACATTTAAGTATATAGAGATATTAAAAACACGTTCGATATTTTTGCTACTTTGGCGAATATTTTTTTTTACTGAAAAGTGACACTACATCCAATACAGTCCAGTTAGTCGTGGATAAAATATGGGGAAGCGCAATATATAATAAGAATGATAAACGGGTGGATCATTTTTTAATATGAAATGAGCATATAAAAAAGTGGTAATCAAGTAATGTAATAAATTAAAGTGCTTAATAATAATACATTAGTAATCGAGGGATTAAAATAATGTGTTGATTTTGAGAATATTTAATAATGTTTGCGTAAATATTCCAGTCTCCAGGGTGATCTAACGAGACGAAACGCTAAGAAATGAGCTTTCTCTAATCCCTCGAGTTTCATCCCTTCGTTCGACGCGGCCTTTGTAGGGTCGTACCGGCGTCCAAATTGAAAACTCATCGGTCACTAATTGACCGTCTAACAGGCAAGAATATAACCCGAGGCTTCTAATTCCGCCTAAAGTATTCCCAATGGGAGCTTAACGAAGCCTCAAAGAGAGGAAGTGGATGGCGAGAAAGGATATCCGGCGCCAAGGAGCAAAGCCAACACAACGGAATATTATTCTTGATTTGCCGCCATTTAAAGCTCCATACGCAAACAAAAGTTTACTGGAAACGCAATTATACACGGGAGAATTTTGATTGGTTCGTTTTACGAAATTCTTATGTGTTCGTGAGCGAATTCAATCTACAGCCGAAATTATAAAAGAGCTCTCGTGGGGATCAGTAATGTGTGTTTAAGGAAGAAATGCGAGCACTCAAACCAAAGTGTTTATTTCATTACTACGTAGATTGTAATACTAAAATATGATGGCGGTCATTATCCTGATCATACTTTCAAACGTTCATATCCTCAATCTTTCTGAACTCCTGGCCACTTCTAAATTACTTTCTACTATGTACATTTCCTTTTAATTAAATTATTCTATTTTGTTAACAATTTTAAACTATATTTAATCTTCGTGATGAAAATTGAGAGGAGGCTTTCGAGTGTGAAATGAAATTCTCGACCTTTGAATCAGCAGGCTTGAGTAAACCTATTTAGCCAGATAGATGATATGATCAAATTTACAAATATATTACTTTATTTATAAATATGACATGCCTGGGTGATGTAGTGACTCAGCATCGGATGGTCAACTCTATTATCAACTTCATAGTTAAACTCAGTACAAGTACTTTCATGTTTTAATTGATCATATCATTTTTTATTTCGATTTGAATTCTTCGTACTTTCACCGTAACATTTTTTACATTATTATAATTTATACTTAGATGAACTCATTTTTAATAACAACATATATATATTCTAAATATTTTATTATCAAAATAAATATGTTCTGTGTGTATCTATGTATCTTTTAATTTTGTTGAGTAAATATGTTCTGTGTGTATCTATGTATCTTTTAATTTTGTTGAGTAAATTTATTGGTGATATTCTTTTGATTTCACAAAAAAATGCTAATTTCAAATTTCTCTGAACAAAAGAATAAAATTACAAATAGTACTAGCAGTGCACTGATTTTTTTTTTACTATAAATAGTTAAATGTTCAAATTTTATCAATTTAGTTATTAATTCTCATTAATTATTTATAATTGTTTTAAAAATTAATAAATATGCAGGTTTGAACCCGTCTTTAAAATTTTGAACCCAAATTTATTTTTATAACTCATTTTGAGGAGCTGACCTCATCTACCATAAATCATTAATATCATAATTAATGATAAATGATTTTTTCTTGAAACTGACGACACAACAGACACGTAGAAAGCAATTATTTAATATAGACGAAACTCTGGTCGTCAAGTAAGTCGACGAATGGCGTTCTATTCTTTATTATATTCAAAAAATTTAAGACTCTCCATATCGAGAATTAAGATAATTCAACTTTTCAAATTCATTAATTCTACTACAATGCATAGAAAAAACAATGGACGTTGTTTTAAATACCACTGAATTTTTAATCAGAATGAAAATTTACGCTTGCAATGGTATACACGAGTGAGTATGAATGCATGTTACAATTCAATTTATTCCAATTAATAAACATATTATTTTACATTGAGTGTGTGTTTCCATTGTATTTAGTTTACATTATTGGAAATCAGTGGCTTTTAAGGGACAAAATAGTTGTTTGTTTGGTACAACTAGTATCTACCACAACATTATTTCAGTTTATTGAAAAATCAATAGGCATACCTGTATATGAATCATATTACTTTTAATGTGCGTTTGTAAAGCCGACACTGAATAACATAAAAATATTATATTATACCTTCGAGATGTAGTGCTGGAGGCGCGAGGCGCACAAATGTCTATCCTCCGGGAGTTAAGGATTACGGAAAGACTGATAATATGCTGAAAAAGAAGAAGAAAAAAAAAAAGAAAAACATGTCGCCAGAAGAATCGAAAATCTCGAGAAGCTCATGGTCATTGGGATAGTTGAGGAAAAGTAATCTAATTTATTTAATTATCAAAATAATTGTGAAAATTAAAGGAACAATTATTAGGAGAACACATTATTAATTTTAAACAAGTTAAATGAAAATTTTGATTAAATTAATCAACATGAAAGATATACATAGAGAAAAAATATATTTAAAAAAAAAAATTTGTTACTGACTATTGCGGTAGAGCTGGTAGTAACCTAGCGGAGAGTGGTCCACGTGTATCAATTCAATTGCTTCTAACTACTAACAAAGCGAAATATATAATCACCTATAAAGATTATGAAGGGAATAGTTTTGTCAGTTTGTTCAAACAAAGGCTTATATTTTCTTGTAAAATGTGATATAAATATTTAAGACTAAATCGTGTCATCTTTTGACGAAACAAAATTTAAATGGGATGAAATTATTTGAAAAGGGTTACTAGGGGACTTCAGTTTGTCATTGATTTTAACCAAATATACACACTATTATCTTCCGATGTGTTTCTTTATCGGTTGTTTTTTTGAATATATTTTTTACAAATCGTTTTTGTTTTGTAAATTTTATATGTTATGTATTTGTATTTTGTAATCAATTTTTGAATGAAAGCCTAATTTAATTTTCAAAAACTTATACAATTTTTTTAACAAACAACAATGACATAATTCAGAAGGCTCGTATTCATAACTTAAAACATAACAAAACATAAAACAACATGCAATGTTTCGGTTTTATCAAGTCAACAATATGCAACAAGCGATATCTCAATCTCACACACGAGACTCAAAAAGGACTCAAATTAAAAATCAACGTTTTTATTTGGTGACCATACTTTGTCAGTATTACATTATTGACTTTTTTCACAAAGTTTACACACTATTATTATAAAAATTGTCCATTTCACACCATATTATAAAGATTACCCATTTTTTCTCCAATTCCTATATTTTTAATAATCTTTTATATTACTACAATCGTGATTGCAAAAGAATTTTTCAACTTCCACAAAAATAGCAGAATTTCGGTTTTTGTGATTTTTGACAGCAATGGAAAAATGATGGAAAGCAATGAAAAAAAAATGGAAAGCTATGGAAAAAATAAATAGCAACAAATGTCTTGTCCGTACGTGCGAGCGTATATAAAAACATGTATATATGTGAACAATAATAAGGCTCGTTGCGAGTTTCTCACTGTTCAGGTGTAAAACCCAACAAAGACGTGTTGGAAATTGGAAACCAGATTTTTCAGACGCTATTACAACAATGTTATTTTTATATCCTCGAATGCTGATTCTGTAGTAGTTTATTATTTGTGACAAATCATAATATTTTGCTAAAAATAATATTTTGTGTTACACTTTTCAATGACAACTAGAATTACACTCAATGTACATAAGTCTCACGTATCCACAGAATAAGTATATGAGACATGTCTCAGAGATTGAGATTTTGATCCGGAGATAAACTCAGAAATCAGCTTGAGATTGGTAGAAAGAGGCAAAAAACTCAAACCCGTGTACATGACTTTCGATTCGATAGCGATACGTGCTCACTAACTTTATCTAGAACCATTGTTACTTACAATTATTTATTATGAAAAATAAAACAATAAACATTATGTTTTAACAGCTGCTGGAGTGATCCAAATTCACCCACGAAATTCAATGGTCAATGGATTGATATTTGACGTACAACAAGCGTGAATCGAGGTGTGAAATTGTAAATCTCTGAGACTACAAAGCCGAGAGTTTTTATTCAGTAGAAAATCTCATAAATATTTCATCCGTGGACACGAGCCATAAGACTTATCTAAGATTTGTTGTAACATATATGTCGTAAATTGGAAACCAACATTTTCAGTTGCTACGAAACAATATGATTTTTAAATCCTTAAGTTCTTACTGATTTTGCGGTAATTTAGTTATTGTGGCAAATGTTTTTATGTGATATTTTGCTAATAATATTCTTTTGTATTACATTACGTTAACTAGAATTATACTCAGGGTTTAAATAAGTAGGAAAATATACCTAATACTGTTAACAGTTTTTTTTTATATTATATTGTTCGATTGCACTAAAATATATTGGTTCATAATTTTGGAAAGCATTGCCGATATAGAAAAGATAAATTATGCGATGGCTGGTTGCTAAAATATTCTAAACGTTTGGTTTACCCGGACAAAATACACGCAAACTGTCACGATAAATAATCACATTAGTATATTTCGGCACCCCTAATCTTTATTAATTAATTGCCAATTTACGGGAGGCAGAACATAATGTATTCCAACGGGAAATGTCCTCTCATAAACAAATATATCACTGTTAGTTTTTAGCATTAACAATGGATTCAGAATATACACTGTAATATTACCATAACTAATCCAATTACCGCGTTATTATTGGCTCAATACGAAATGCTTCCGAAAATTTTCTTTTCTCCTTTGTTTTTTTATTTGCTTTTTATAAATTTATATAAACTCTATTGTCCTCGTGAAAAGAAAGCATTAATATGTTATATTAATCGACCTGATAGAAGAAATTGTAATTATAATAATATTAATACACGTTCTAATCCTTTATGGTCGGAATTGAGATATTAATGTTATAAAATTTAATCCTCTTGTATTTTCAATTAAAAATTTACTTAAAAAAAAAACAATTCAAAAATGGTATTAGCAAATCTCAAATACACTTAAGCATAAAAGGTAAACAGATATTTTTTTAAATATTATATTTTAATGAAAACAATTTTTTTTAAGTTCCAATTTCAGGACATAATTAATAGATGTATTATTTACAATGAAAACATAATATACATAAGTCTTAAAACATAAATGATTCTTCTTCTTCTTTTAAATAGGCAATCCACCCTTCAAGAGAGATTTGTGCCATTTATCAAGTTAAAACTCCACTTTATAGAAAAAAATACTACATTACAAGTCAATACCACTGTCATTCAAAAAATTTGCTATTATATAGATTAAATGTGGCGAGTTAAAGGAAAGAAGATGACACGAGTTAACTGGGAGTTGAACATTACCAAGGACAAGATTACTGTAAAAAAAACCCGTGATCCGCAATGGACAGGCAAAAAAGATATGGTCAAGGGGTTCCTCCTCAGCACCACACTCACTTTTAGGGAATCTATCAAGTTCAATCTGAACAAATGTAAGGCTACCTGGCAATGCCCAATTCTCATTCTAGAAATATTTGATATTGTTCTTTTGGAGACTTTCCTTTTGGAAAACCAGGGGTGCGGGGAATTTATCTTTGAATTATTTTAAGCCGATTACCCTTATGATTATTTGGATCCATCTATTGTGCAGGCCAGATAGAATTCATACGTTTTTTACCATATTGAGTCTGTCACAAATCACTCTTGAAGGGTGGATTGCCTGTTTAAAAGAAGAAGAAGAGTCTGTCATACATCAGTATATAGAATTGATGGATGAAAACTCTGTAAAAAGTGGCCTCCTGACACCTGTTTATTGTTGCTGTCCAAATTAAATTGACATCTTCTGATGGAACAGATTATCTCATTGTCTATCCAAACTTTCATGTTAGCAGAGAAGGATTCAAGAGCCGCTTGCGAATTGGAGAATATAATAGCCTTATCGACGGAGTATGCAGATGTCCAAGGCCTCTTTAATTGACATAAATGGTGAAATATTAAGACGTTTCCCGGGGTAGGAAAAGTTCCGGCTTTGAATTCCGGTGATAATCAAATAGTTATGTGATACATAGATTTTTTTCTGTATATCTTTCTAATTGATTCATTTAATTTATTTTTACATTATAATTCGATATTCTCTACTTTTAATTTTGTTTTCCGTATTGAAAGGTTTTAAATGTCGAGTATTTATAATTAGGCGTTATAATTTTACATTATTTATTCATTTTGCAGGACCAGGTGCATTTGTTTGCGGATATTTTATATAGTGGCACCAATTTTCCATTTTTTATGTGCATTTTGAGTATCATTGACTTATTTTACGAATTTATTTTACCCATTTTCTCTCCAATCTTGCGGATGGTTTGTTTATTTGTTTAAAATCGCAATCTTTTAGTATTCCGCTATTCTTTTGTAATACTTACATATATTCATTATTTTATTAAAAAATCATAACAATATTTACTTATGTTTTTTATGCTTCTCTTCTAATAGAAATAGAAATTGAGAATTTATATAGGGGATTAAAATATTTTAATTTAGAAAAATAATTTCATGATTCTAATATAAATGATAGTTTTAAAACATCGTTGTCGTAGAGATTTTTAAAAACATCTTTCGTTATTTCACGTGCTTTTTAAGATATTCTGCTTCCATCTAACAGAGAGTGCTACTTAATGACTTGCGCTACGAAATGCGACTATTGATAGGTTTGTCAGTTGACAGTTTCACTTTAAGCCGGATAGACGTTGTGTGTATTCATTTTATCGACAAAATAAAGCTGTGAAACTTTAATCTATAGACAGATCGTCTATGAGCCAGTGGCGTAACTACGCTAATGTAGCCAGTGCGATGTACTGAGGACCACAAGATAAGGCGTTAGAAGTTACAATACATTTTTACGAATATCAATATTTTTTCCATCGCTAATATGAACTAATTCATTTAAAAATCCACTACAAGAAATTGAATTACAAAATCATTTTTCATGCCATTAGATATGTACCGTAGTACACCACTAATGTGTTGAAATAGCGACCAGACCATCACTTCAAAACGAAACAAAGGTTCTATATCAGTAATAACTGAACCTAAATTCTTAAAAACACACTTTTGAAGAGATCAATTTTGTTCTTACTGTTTAATGCTTAAAACCGCGTAGTACTTAATTTTTTTTATACCTTTTTTAGAATACATATAAGGGGGCCCTTTTTTCCATTTTACATTGTGGTTCTATATTTTTAGTTGCGCCACTGGTTAGAGCTCTTGAATCGTTTTTTTTATTTTTCTTCTTCTTCATTAAACATGTTCTATCGTAGGCTGATGACCAAGTTGTTGATAAATCCTATGCAAAATGTATAAAATCACAGGCACTTTGTACATTGAACCACTATCTGAAGTTATGCAGCCAAGATAATCACTTTCTACATTCGTCTCTGCTGCTATCTATCTTCCCCTGCGTAATAAGTTGTTAAATATATATTTTAATACAAATTAAACGTATCAATTAGAAAGATATACAGGAAAATTCAATTTATCGAAAAAATACTTTTACTGCTACTGGAATTCTACCCTGGATACTTTCCTACCCGGGGAAATGCGTTAACCGATTACACTACACCAACAACATTGTAAGATGACGAAAAATACCACAGAACTATGTTCTGAAAAACTGTAACTTCACAATAATAATGTGTTCTCTTTTAAATATCAACCCCTTCTACGTAAAGTATCGTAAGTAAAAAATGTTTTTTTTTTCAAGTCTCCCGCGAAGCCGAGGTAATTTACATCACTTTAAAATTAAATAAATTCCTTATATTTTACATATTTTATATACCCTATTATAATTAGTGGCGTGCAGTAGGCACAAAGTTAAGTTATGCTGTTACCGACGATGCTAACTAAATATACAGATAGGCATACTAGGTATCAAAAAAATGTTAGATTTTTTTAAATTTTGCGAATAATTCTATCAATTTCAATTTAGATTACAATTGTCAATTTACTATAATACCTTAAAGTCTTTTGTTACTCGGTACCGAACTCTGCTTTCGATTTGGCTTAAAATATTTTCCACGATTTCTCCTTCGGACAACGAATTTAAAATGTTTCATTAACAGTGTTCAAAACCATTTATTTAAATAACTAGCTTTACAAATCAGCATAGCCAAAACTCAATATAGAAATAATTGTGTTTTGATATTTAATTTAATATTGGTAATAATATAACTTAATAATATCCTGAAAAATGCAAATTTGCTCGCTTGATAGATGATAAATTATAATCTACGTAAACACCGAAATTTTAAATACACTAAAAACACAAAACGTTTAGTCTGTCAAGTAAAACAAATACATAGAAATGTAATTTTACCCAGTTTTCAGTAAGGATTATTCATTTTCGCACACAGCAGCCTTAAGCACAAATTGTTTGGAAAATGCGGAAAATCCGCAGACGCAGATGCCGACATAGATTCAATAAAAAAGTGCTAGCAAATCGCGGAGCAGAATGCACATGAAGTTGTTACAAATGGTTCGCAAATAACTCACGGCTAGACGAAAGTTGTGAGTTACGTCATAGACAAGAGTAAACTAATCCGGGTTACGACAGCTAGAATTTTAAAGGGTCTTTTCATAATACAAAGATTATTTTATTTTATTTTATTTCCCAGAATTTTTAGTAATGCACAGCTTTTTTGCTTGTATGCAGTGCACGCCCCTGATTATAATCCTTTTTTTATATGCCATAAGACTAGATAGTAACTATTGTCTAATATTTTAATAATTTTTATAATTGATAACACATGTGTGATCTTACATATTACAGTATACGTCCCTGAATGCAATTAACAAGTACAATTACTTATATTAATATTTGCGTTTTGCATATATCTAATATTTTGACTTGTTGAATTATTTGAGGCTGTCAGGGAAGCTGTCAGTTTGTCAGAAAGAGTCCTTAATTAAATTCCTAGTTTCAGAAATAATTATAGTGAGGTAATAAGTGATGCATTATTTTCTGAAGCTCTTTAGTTTTCCGACAATCCTTCATTCATGCAACAGTACTCAGAGATATTTAGCTTCCATTAGCGAAATTTACTACAGACGAGACTCAACATGTCGACGTTTTAAATTTAAATTACTGTACAGTAAGGAAAGAATTATTTTTTAACGGGAGAGAAAATGAGTTTAGTAAAATCGTAACTATTGACGTGATGTTTGAAATGAAAACAATTTTTATAACATTACTTATGTCAATTTACTACCTTGTGTATTATATTTTGCAACTCTACACAAAACTGTGTTTTATTTTTTTGGATGTACAGAATATATCTAAATTGACAAAAATACATTTTTCACACATTACCAGCTGCATCAATGATTAAAATAGCAATGTACGTATTAACTCTGTTAAATTAGTAACTCTGTTTTAAACATTGATTACTTAACTTATTTTGCAAATTAAGATATACAAGATCTGTTGTATTATTTTACAAGTATATTTTTCGTTAACGATCGAAAAGTCTTTACAACACTTGAGATTTTCAGCGCTAATTTATTGTCTATGTATTAAGTGACGAAAATTCTAACCACACCTCACTAATAATTTAAAGAAGCCTCCCACCTCCTGTCATAAGCATTTGATTTCGCTTTCATTAATTTTGTTGCGTCTAGTCTGTAGTGTCTGCACTGAGTGATTGAATAAGGATCTATATAAAATGGACCAACCCGATAATTTATCGGGCATTTAACTTTTAGAAACAAAACAATTTTTTAATTATTTCTATTTTATTTACATTGAAACAAATCTTGAGCCGTTACTTTGTTGCACCAAAAAAAAATCAAAATTCCGATTTAATCGGTGTAATAAAAATGACAACGTGCTGTCAGCCCTATTCATCCAAAATGGAAGGCGATCTCTTGGTAGGCCCAGATTAAATTGGAGCGACAATGCGAGAAGAGATCCACGCTACGAGTGGAGTGTGTTGGCCCAAGATAGAGACGCCTGTCGCCAAGTTGTTCAATGAAATATGAAACTATACACCAACAAAATATATCAATTATTAATCTAAAAACTGGTATCTATTTTTAACGAATCTCTTTTATGTATCTAAAGCAGTGTTCACGTCGCAGCTGATTGCTCCTAGTAAAAATTCGTCTTTCTCATTATTTGGTCAATATACTTTGGTTCCTCGGTGTTTCTGTCAAGCATCTTATTTCAATTCTTCCTTCTATGGCATTCTTTAGATAGCTTCTGTGTTTCATTATGTCACTGATTCATTTTCCTCATTTATTTTTCTTTAACCCATTCTATTGTAATATCGCCTCTTTGTAATTAATACTTTCCGTCAAGCTTAGATTTTACATCTCAAAAGGTTCAAGCCTATATTTTCTTGCTGCTTTATGATCCACTTTTATATAATAATGAGTTGGTTATGATGATGTGTTTTTTATGATTTTTCTGTTTTTTGACATCTTCTATATTGTTAAATATTTGCTTCTTCACTCGTACCTTTACATTTATATCTACAGTATTTCTATTTTTATTATATAATTCAATCGAGCAGGATAAAGATAACAATTTATTGACATGATAATTTAATTTTAATTTAAACAAATTGAAAATATCCCTACAGTTTTGAATTTCAAAGATTGTGTTATTTTTTTAGAATACGTGTGCCTACATATTTGGGTATTCATTTAATTAATTTTAACACCGCATCGTCTTAATATTATTAAAAAGAATTGTAGACTAAATTTAAGAAATCTATTTTCCCTTTACCAAACTTATAACGAAAAACGTGCTCGTCTTCTTCGGGAGAGTTTCGAAAGTTTAAAAAAAGTTTTTGCACATATAAATAAAAATAATTAGAACAAATTTTAATAAAAATTATCATAACATAGTATGATCGAAATAAATCACTTGAGCTCGGTTTTATAATAAATCGTTAGATTTTTTTAATATTTATTGAATTGACAAAAAAAAATTGTTTTGCGCTGAAAATGTGGAAGGCTTCTTCCGTCACGTATTTCCCGGGTCGGTCTAACACCACGGCGCCGGTTGTCGTAAATTCTCTTTCATTTTATTGCTGAAAAATACAAAATAAGCAAAAAAAATGTGTATGGTTGAGAATTATATGTCGAGCACACTGAAGAAAAAACAGTCTTACGACAGTTGGTTCCATCAGTCGTGATGGCGAGGGCTATTAGAATGTATGGCAATGCGCACACTGACAACTAAATTTTTAAAAGATAGAACAGTTAGTAGCGAACTGTCATACGACTGCTTTGTCCTTACGTGAAATATATTTTTTATTAGTATAACTGGCTTGCGCCTTTTTTACGCAATTTGTATAACATCTAGCGTTAGTGATTTTTCTTCCACAGGCGCATTGCTTATTATTTGAATTAAATAGATATCTCGTGGACACATTATGATTTTCTATATGAGTTCAGGCACTATGTACGTTTTAAAAACTTCTGAAGATTGACAAAAGTATTATGTATCTAATAAGTCGTCTTTATCTCATTGTTTTCTTTATATATTCGTATTTTTACATGGAAAACCAGTTTTTATGACACTTCTATTTTGAAAATTTTTCTTCATCCTTTTCAATTTTTTGTTCTTACTCTTTATAGTCTTTTAATGTATTTGCTCCCGTTGGGGAGCAGCGAGCAGGATAGTATTTATTTAAAACTTTAGACATTAGTAAACAATGCACGCGGGAGACTATCAGTTAATTTCACACCGCACATCTGCTATACGTGCACACGCTGCGTGCATGGGAGATGACCAAACCGCAGCCGCAGCCACGGGTCAACGCTGAATAATTTATAGCTGGGTCATAAATAATCATTAATAGCACAACTATTACCCATACCCTATAAAAAACTTTTTGACAGCAAACCTATTCGGCTAACCGCAAACCGAAAATATTTAATCCCTAACGATATCATTGCCCAAATATCCCGTAATATTTTGATCCATAATTTATTACTAGATAACCTTTGACATAACTCATGGACAGTTCACTGTGGCATGCATTGCATAGTAAATTATCACAACAAATTTAGCTTTCTTAACTTGAGCATTTAACAGTAAGAACAATATTGGCCTCCTTTCTAGTTTAATATTCACTTTCATAAAAATAAAAAAATGTTTTGTCATGTGGTGTTAGGCATTTGCACCAATGCACTCGCAACTGGAAAAATCCGTTCTTCGTTTTACGGCAATTTTTGTTTTGCGATAATGATCTAATCTCTTAACAAATATATTAGCGGAGTACTATTGTTAATTATCAATAGAATCGGAATACTGAATGTATTCACGCGTTTTCGTAATACATGTTAGAAATGATATTTAAATTGTATAATTCCATTTTTTACTGAGATGGATTTTTAAAAAATCATTTGTCCATATTTGCGCTGGAAAAATTATCGATACTTGCAAAACCAATTAGCAATTAGCAAATATAAAATATATCATTATGTAATTTGTGAACACCCGTCTCAAGGCAGATTAAGAACTAGTGAAAGCGACTAAACTTTTGTAAAAATCGATGAACTCTTCGATTTCTACGCGACTAAACTGTTTAGTTGTTTGAAGTGACGCATATAGTCAATCAGTTGCCAATGAGATCTCCCAACATTCGTGTGCGTGCTCTCATACAACTGAACGGTCGCGGATCGGATGTTTAGTCGAGTGTATGTGCACGCCAATACACGACAATGTACATAGATGTCGATCGATAGTTGTTCAACTGTTTTGTCAAAAGACGATCGATGTTTTTATTTAATTTTTTTATCGAGCAACTATCGTGTCGACAATATGTACATTCCCATACGATCCAATAACCTTTTGACAACATTCTCTCGTATGACAGTTCTGTAGGATCGCGAGGGCTATGATAATGTATGGCAGTGCGCGTGTTAAATTCCGGCTACTCACTTGATACTGAATTTCATTTAATTTCATACAAATTCCTATTGTGTTCCTTTGTTTTACAGTAACATGACAGGTCAACGAACGCGTTGACATTTAATCCCACTCGAGATCCCAAGGGTTGATGTTTATATTAACCAACTAGTTCAATGGACTCGTAAAAACTGTTCAGACTAGCCTAAAAATCTTCCCTTCAAAACAAAAAGTGTTTATGTTAACAGACAAAGGATATAGTTAATAAAAGGCCAAAAGCAGTTGGATCACTGGGTTTTGGGCATCAATTATAGGAAGTTATTCTCAAATTAATTAATTAATTTCTCTTGCAAAGTGTTCAATTACATTCGACACTACGCCGGTGTGAGAAACATAATTCGCACACTGACGACTAGATTTGAGAACAATAGAACAGTTGGTAGCGAACTGTCGTACGACTGTTTTGTCCTCGGTGTGCGCTCGCTCAATTTCTATAAATACTTCAGACTATTAGATACATTTTTAAATTACCTTACATGTAATATGTAAAAAAATTACTATCTTAAAAAATTACGCAAAAATAGCCAGATGAAATACTGCCTATTTAAGTGTGAAAAAATATTATTTGATTTAGTCTTTATATCTGAATATTAAGTGATTGTCCGGAATATTTCATACCTGGTTTATTTGCCGAGTTGTTATAAACTTCTTCAACAATGACAGATTTCAAAACTTATTAATTCTTATTAATCAAGCTGTTGCATAGAAAAGTATATGAGAATCATTTTAAAAACAGTATTATTCCCGTGGTATATTTTTAATTGAAATTTTACTTAGAGACATCTAGCAGATGCTTTATACACTTATCACTGTATCGTATATATTTATAAAGATTTGTCTTATTTCCCTATTTCTTCAAAAGATGGCGGTATTAGATTATTCCGTTAGATCTTAAAATAAATAATACATAAGTATTAATTTTAATGATGAAAATCGTTCTTACAAAGAACAGGACAATAAATTATTAGTAAGTTGACGTAGATTCAAATAAAATTAGTATCATCTCACGTGTGACATCTGTAACTGTAACTTGTGAATTCTCATGTTAGTGGTACAGTCCATTCTGCTTCATTGGGCCGCCGGTCAATTAGTGCAGCCGCTTATTTGGGCTAAATCTCAAAGAACGAAAACCAAACCAAGGAACTAACAGTAATTTACATCGCTTAATTAAGACAACATTTTATTTAATTGGGAAAGTTGTCGAGCTATAAAACCAACACCATACGAAATTGCTATGCTATTTGCGGATTTAAACCTATAAGCATTCTCAAAATTTTGTGCAATGAGGAAAATGAGATGTTCCTTTTATTAATTATCAAGAATTTTCGACAATAGATAATAATTTACAATGTTACGATGAAAATGAAGACTATGAGGATGCAATTGTTGAAGTCATTAAATTGAAACATCAAAAATTAGATGAAGAAGACAATGATGATGAAGATGTACCTGTGCCTGTGAGTAGCCAGGAGGCAAAATTATAGCCGGGTTACAGCATTATTTTATACTGGAAGGCAATGAAGAGAGTCCTTTTTCTTTCAGTTTATATTATTTTCTTATAATTTCTATTTTTACGTGAGAATTTATTAATACATAATGTATATTTAAAGAAAAATATTAATTGTTTAATTGTGCTTGTGGTCTAGTGGTTAAGAAACTCTCTTGTGTTCTAGAGTAAACAAGGTTTTAACTTTTTGTTTCTAGCCGAAAACAGCACTGCTGCAGTTAAATTTGTGTTGTCCTGTCATAACTCACACTACGATAGTATGTATTTATAATATCAAAAAAACAGAAACCTATAAAATTAATGCTTTACAACAAATTTTGAGCTATGAAAATATGGCTAAAGTAAACATAACATTTATGGCTCATATAATTCCACTAATCTATTGTTTCATAATGAAACTGAGATGAGAGATAAGTACACAAAAATGCTTTTATTTGTTAGTTTCAAAGACATTTAAAAATAATGTTTTTCATTTCATTCTTAATAAATGTATTGTTTATATAACAATACATTAAAATTCCATTTATTACATCCCTGCATTGCATCGGTGGTGTATACTTTCTATACAATTCATTTAGGATTTACTAGCTCAACATAGTCATGTACTAAAAAACCTTCATTAGCAAAAAAGAAAGGTACTTACCTAACTTACACTAAGTAGAAAGTATTCTTTATCCAGTTATAAGATTGTTATTCTTAAGTGTATACATGAAAAACATTAATAATATCTTCTAAGGAGAAAAATTCTGTACAAATGACGAAAACTTTATAGTTTTTTATAGTTTTATTTAACAGTAGTTATGCAAAGCTGACATCGCAATCAAGTACAGACTTCAGTACAACAGGACATCAACAATTTTAAAATGAAAAAAAAAAGTATAACAACGTAACTCCGTCAAGCATTTTATATTTATATATTTTTTTGCATCCTTTTTACATGCAATTATGTATTACTGGGCTTCGCCTATGCTGAGGTAAACATTTCAAGATTGATCAGGTTGGTGGGATGACCATACTTTGGACACATGCTCAATCAGAGTTATTAATCCAAATTTTACTGCATACTTGAAATGACTGGGCTTCTCAATATTTTTTATATTTTGGGTAGAGAGTTATGTAACTTTGGCACATATGTCAATCATGTAATACATATTAATAAAAAATGTTAATCTGATTTTATCCTATCGGAAATGATATTTATGACTATCATTTGAACACAACCTCATATGACTTGACAGGTTAGTCGCAAGATAATTATTTTGAAGAAAATTGATTTGATGAACACTCTGGCGTTGCAAAGAGAATTAGCAGCTCAACTGCCCAAAAGACTATGCATGGCAGGCATGGATTGACTCAATACAGCACTATTACTCTAGTCCAGACTGTGAAAAGAACATGGAGGCTGCACAGGAAACAGGAAAAAATCTAAAATTGATTCTCAAATCTCTCCACAATGACATAGAATTTTCACACACCGTTTGAATATTTTCAACTAAGGAATTTGACAGGTATGTATAATAAATTTATAATCCTTGCAATATTGTGTGATATCTATGGATGCCAGACGTAGGAAATGGGAATTTGAATAGAGACGCAGTTATATTGCCCGTTTTCTGTTTATTTGTATTGAGAGTCTGAATAAATGTGAATTAACTGAGACCTTCTTTGATTATTTTACAAACACCCATGGTGTAACAAAATATTATGACAAAGCTGTCATATCCTACATCCTTCTATTAATACAACAGGCTTATCATAAAACATATTTAAAAAAACTCACTTCTATCAAAAAAGGTTTTTTTGTTAAAATAGAGGGTCAAATTATTTGCACCGCATTTTGTCATTCTTAAAAGACTCTCTCGTGTGAACAAAATGGAAGTTTAGAGATAAAATTGTGTTACAACCTGACATGCCCCCGGATGTCCACCACACAAAATGTTCATACAGTTGTTAATGACAACAAAACTTTCTAAGTACTGTGCACTTAATAATAATTGTTTATTATTTTTTTTTAAATACACATTGTTTCAATATTACATATCATCATCACTACTGGTTCTACAACCCCTAGCGAGTCTAAGCCTCTTCAAGAATTTTCCTCATTTCATCCCCATGACACACCACTTCTCTCAGTCCTGGATTTTTAAAACAAATGTTTTTGAAGACATTTGCCATTCTACCTTCTCAAGGTCCTGCACCCTGTTGGTCCTGTGTTCAGCAATAACTTCAGGGCTTGTTGTTCGGTCATCCTACCACTGAAGTCTTCCCATCTTAATAAATAAATTAAACAAAATGTAAAACTCATTGTTGTAGTGTCTATACCAAAATTTATTTTTTAAACCTAGCCCAAAGATATGCCTCAATTTTTCCTTTCAAAAACATCCAGTACACACTCATTCTTCTTGGTCAGCACCCGTACCTCAGATGTATAATATGTTAACATTTTACTCACTACAATTTTGCTGTTTCTGTCGTGTATAAATAATATAAATATTCACTTGTTTTAAATACACACAATAAATATTATGTAGTTTACTACAAGGAAAAAAAGTAATATTTTATTTTCATTTATTCTGATAAACTTATCTGCTACTACACCTTGGAAGCCAAAGAAGTAAAATTAGACTCATCAAGCTTTAACCTTTCCTCTCCGGTGATGTAAACTGAGTTGACATTGCCTGTAATTATGTGAATATCTCTGTAAATATACTTGTAGCGACCATAATTCAAATCTACCGCCATCTCAGTCGGCATCGACGCTAGCGACAGTGCTGCCGGCTGCTGCCACAAATCTGGCTCAATTCACCGCCAGACAGTCTCTCCAGTTTCAGCGTTTCACAGTGGTGGTCTTGCCGACTCGCCTCTGCCGAGCAAGACTGCTAATTCATTTCATTTCATAATTTCCTACATCTTCATTCACCGTATTCATTTCTATCTGTCTTCATTGTTGTTATCATTCGTCACAATAAACCTCAACACGCGCCAATCACATGTATTTCATTTAACCACCGCCCTAACCCCCAAATACTAAATACAGAATTCACATTTGAGGTATTCCTACGTAATATACATATTTATGTATAGGATAAAATAATTACAATATATAAGTATTTACCATACGCAACAATAAAATATGTTTTCTCGAAGAACCTGACGTGATTTATATGTGTACGTGTGGAGAGGTGCGGAAGGCATGCCTGATGCCAATCTTCACTTTAGTTATACCAGCAGTTATACTTTAGTTATTCGAGGCATGGCGAGAATGGACTGCAGCTCTCGCCTTGCATCGTCTACGCCCCATTCCGGTCGGAGAGTGTGGTTAAGGCGGGGCAAGGTGAGGAGCCTCGGAGAAAAGCGGACTGCTGGCATTAGTAGCAGAGCGAGAGCATACGCTGGCTGAATTAGACGTGTCTTATGCGTCGTTACGCTGTCGTTCCATATGACCAATGTTTTTTCTCATTCTTAACACTTTTTCGCAATAATTGATGTATATATTCACTTATGTATATATCAACTATTATTATAATGATTAATACAATAAATGTAAAATATTCATATTTATCCAACCGGAGCGCGCGTTATTATTTTAGCACTGTATGGGAAAGGTTAACATGTACTGGTGAAAATATGATGAATTTAAATAACCTGGCTCTACCAGCAAACTTTGTCCTGGTCAAAATTGAGACGAAGAAGTTGAATGAACTCAAATTATTTGGAAACATGTGTATAGTTTTATTTGATTTTTGTAATACATACCATGTTATAGTTCTATGTATTATTTTCGAAACAATCTCATGTCGGCTTTTGAATCATTTGTGTGCAGCAATTCACATTCACACTGAAAACTAAAACTTTGAAAGTAAAGAGAACAAGATAAACTTCATTAGGATAAGAAAAACCAAATGTACAATGAAATAAAAAACATTAATCTAGACCAGGGGTCGGCAGACTGCGGCTCAAGAACTGCACACAAGTCTTTTCACAGGCATTTGTAACTCTTCAACTCCAGCTCATCTTTTCATTTACAATCACATCTAATACATGGAATAGTTTGCCCAAAACATGATATAATAAAATAAAAACTAGCATTTGCCATTCTCACAATTTTTGGCTCTATCTATTTATGCGAATAAACATTCTCTTCCATGAATCAAATAAAAAAATAAATTAAGAAACAAATTAACCAACGATAATTTACAATCATGCCTAAAATTGAAAACAAGTTCATAGTTACTTGCCAGACAGCAATGCTTTCGAAAGCGATGCAAGGTCACCGCTCTAACTAGTAAACTTTACAAAGCCCAAGAAGTGTTTTATTAGTGTTTAATTATTTAAGTTTTCTTGAAGCTATTGAAGCTTATAACTCCCATATATTCTATTCTTCAAAGTAGCCTACGAATGTACCGTGAATTTGAGAAGTAAATACAATTTTTGATTTTATCTCATTTTTTTCAACATTAAAATGTATATAGCTATAATGATAATTTATGTTGCGGCTCTATGAAAATTTGGAAATTCGGTTTACTTAATACGAGGGCCAAGTAAAAAATAAGGTTCCTTACGCTGTACACTCGCCACGCGAGATGCTAGGCGAAATCCGGCAACACCGCCTTGATTGTTGGTCCCTTAACTACATCCCCACTACCGGGAGCAAACGCTGCGACGCTCAGTAAAGGCCTGACAGCCATCCGCTATGGAACCCGCCATCGCCGTTACCGCCAGGTGTGAAATCCGTTCGGTGATTCGATTTTTAAACGCGAAGAAGCTTAAACCTGTTGAAATTCATCGACAGTTGGAAGAAGTTTATGGCACAGCTTGCATCAGCGTCCAACACGTCCGCAAATGGTGCAGGGAGTTCTCCGAAGGACGCACAGACGTCCACGACGAGCAAAGGAGTGGGAGGCCATCGGTGTCGGACGAAGTCGTGGCGAAGATTGAGCGCATTCTCCTCGAAGATCGGAGAGTAACGCTTCGGGAGCTTGCTGTCCAGGTTCCTGAGGTTTGTGAAAAAACCATCGACAACATTTTGACCGATTATACTGACCAAGGGCGTTAGGCTGCACCACGACAACGCTCGCCCGCATGTCTCTCGACAGACCACCGCCCTACTGGACAAATTCGGCTGGAAATTGCTTGACCATGCCCCCTACAGCCCTGATCTTGCTCCCAGCGACTTCCACTTGTTTCCGAAATTGAAGCAACACTTGGGTGGACAACGCTTCAATACAGATGAAGAGGTGAAAGAAGCGGTCACCAAGTTCATCGGCGGCCTAGCGGCGGAATTCTTCGAAGCGGGTTTTCAGAAGTGGATAACTCGTCAGGAAAAATGCATAGAAAAATCAGGAGACTATGTAGAAAAATAGAATAAAGTACAAGCTTTCAGATGGTTTACTTATTTATTTCAATAAAAAATACCTTATACCTGAAAAAAATGTAGGAACCTTATTTTTTACTTGCCCCTCGTATTTGGCTCTTCTCACTAGAAAGTCTGCCGATCCCTGGTGTAGGCTGCTGATAACGTTTAATCTTTCATTACTCTTTTTAATAAGAATTAAAATTAGAAATATTTCCTTATCTTTGGAATGTTGCCCATGTCGCATATTTCCACGGAAATGGAGGCTGCACCACTCAGTATCTTATCTCAGTGTGAAACAAGGAATTACTTTGTTTTTGTTTACATACTGCTCAGTCTTATTTAACATCCCATTCACATCACCATAAGTCAGAAAATGTATTTCAATCTCAATGAAATTTAGCAGTCTTAAAATAACTAGTTATGCACTCAAATGTGTGCTTGAGAAACATTAGAGGTGGGTATTATAGCAGCAACTACAGTCCTAATCATCACTCAGCCAATAACAGATTAAAGATGATGGGTGAACAAATTTGACTCCCAATACAAAATCGGAAAAAGGGCCCCCTATATATGTATTATAAGTACTATTGCACTACTACTTATGTACATGGTTATTTCCAAATAGTAAGAAAAAAAAAAAGGTTCTTGTCTCCTATATTAACACTTTCATAAATAAATAAAATAGTTACTATGGAAAAATAAAAACTAGTTGTACAAAAAGAGTTTATTAAATTTTAAATGTATTAAAAAAACCTTTTCAATTGTCAACAAATTTCAAGCTCAGATAAAATACCTCACTTCAATTTACAGCGATGATTTGGCCCATAACCTGAGGTATTACTGTACAGATACATTGGTAATGTTTTCATTGCACATAAATAGATGTGATTTTGTAATATATGTTAGAAGATAATTTATAATTCAATTCTTGCTGTGGTGAATTTGGAGATATTAAGATATCAAAAGTTTCATAGGGTGAGGACATTTTGGACCCCTATCTAAGGTGGACACCCCGCGCACTGGCATAGTATAGTGGCAGTGCAGAGATGTGACATGATAATCATCTTCTTCCGCAATTGTTTGAATTATGATAGACATAGCATCATCATATTAATTTTATTTAAATATACATCAGATTGAACTTTCGGACAGTAATAATAATGACAATACAGAGGTGAATTATTACAAATATTAGATAATAACTCAAATCCCATTATTGCATGCCAATAATAATCTAATTTGTTGTATGTCACACAGACAGTGCCTGACAAAATTTTAATTTAACAAATCTAATCAAATCTGCAATAATTTTTTGGTATTATTTGTTTGCTTTATTGCAAATTTTTTGTTTGCTTTATCACAGAACCTTGCACAAGGGATACAGGACACACCATAAATTATTATCTTTGCTGTTTCATCAGTTTCAGTCGTGGCCGAGTAGCGTCCCCTACACACCATAGCCAACCCCGCAGAGCTTACCAATAAATAATATATTTAAATAATTCATTTAAAATCATCTAAGCAACGATATGCACTCCATTTTTTTATATAAGAGGATGTCTTAATTGCGATGAGAATATCAAATATATCATGATAATGAAACAACATTAAAAAAATGATGTATTTATTTTTTGACAGGTGTGCTATGCTACACAAAATTTCCTTACCATTTTATATGGCAACATAAGTATATAAAAATAGGCCAACTAATTATGTATTTATGTGTTAGTCAAATAACCATAAAGGAGAACTTTTTATCATCATTGTACACATTTAGGTTGATATATTTGGTTAATATTGCATATATCAACAGTAATGATCGTTAGGGGGACACATCTTTTCATACAGACCAAACAAATACACAAAAAACATCCTGCCAATAATATAAGCATTTTTTAATGATTTTGTCTATATAAAGCCATAAAAACGATACCAATTATTGTGGATGCTTTGAAACACCGTTCCTTAAGTGCTCCCACTAATATGGAATGTACAGGCACAAAGCAATTTACACATTAAAAAGGAGTATGAAAATATATAATAACACGCATCTTCTTATTTCTTAGATCCACAAGTTCGCGATTTGACTCGCCGTACAAATGTAATTTTTCTTTTCCAATATTTATTATCACCCCTTCCCATCTCAATATGGTAAAAAAATAATCCTAAAATACAAAACGGACCGGCGGTTAATTATTTACATGCAAGTCACGTGGACCCAGCGCAGCCCAAAGGCTGCCACAATAATTTCCTCATACACTTTTAAAATGTCATTAACATTTCTATACATGTATCATAATATGGTTCGTTTAATAGGTGACCATTGTTGAAAATGAAAACAAACAAATTTTTTTTACATCTTAGGATGAGATAAGTAAATATGAATTATTATAAAATATGTTTTATTTTATTAACGAATATAAACAAAGAATACAAGCATTACTTTCAGCGTGAAATAAAATCTCAGAAAATTTATTACTTTCTAATGATTAACTAATTGAAATCCATTATAACCTATCGATTTTTCCCAAAATTGGTAAGGTTTAGCGGAAAAATGATCTTTTATAAGCTAAATCATTCAACCTTCTCGACAGAAGTGTGATCAGCTACAGCAGTCAGCCACGTCAGTGGTTAAAGAAAACAATTATATCATTTACATTTCCTCCATGGCATTTTATCGCGATAAAGCTTCTCATTACATTCATTTCGGACATTATTTGACATCAAGTTTATATACCCAATACGTATAACATAAAGATTCTTTTTAATAAATTAAGCCAGTCAAAAACTGATTTTGCAAAATAAAATATAATTCCGCCCTTTTGGCGGTAAAAATTGTCTTTGTCACAAACAAAACACATTTTTCACAATGGCTGTTGATTTACTTAAACTTAAGGTCATCTAACTATATTAGGCGACCTTTTGAATAAGATCATCACAAATAGCCGTCAAATCTTCAATGTCTTTGACTTTCTGAGAGAGGGATTCCTGCAGAGATGCGATCTGTATGTCGGATTTCTTCAGCATAGCCTGAAGCTTGATGACTTCAGACTGGCTCGATCTCTTGACTGTGTCAATCTCTTGATTTGCTCTGTAATGGAAATGATTTACATAGAATTTGGGGTTTAATTTTTGATAATTTGTGTACACAACCTAGATATGTTACAATGAAGGCGCGTATTACCAGTGAAAATATATTTTTACTAGTAAAAATATAATTTCACTAACTCAGCCAGTTAAAATGTATTGAACATCCATATACTGACTTATAATTTCACTGCTCAGTATCAGTGAAAGTATATTTGTTTACATATGATTGTGTTTGTCATTGATATCGCCCATAGACAAGATATGTACTTAATACTTAGAAAAAACAAAACCGACGATAATAGAAGATGACCATAGCCATCTGACGCATAGAGAAAATATATATTGTCCGACGATAGTTAACAATAGCTAACAGCCACCGCTCTATTTTTTAATGTTTTATTTTTCGATAAATTCAAAAAAAAGTTTATTTCTCCCTACAACTGTGTTTTGAAAAGTATAGTTTAACAAGTAGCGTCAGTTGGAAACCGCCATTTTTATCGATAATGAATGACAACAAAATAAACAATTTGATATTTTATTTTCCTGTCTCAATTCTATCACCTGTAAATATTCCCCATCCCACCAAGGGTTCCTACGAGTCTTCTTGGAATATGATTTAACTTTAGGGACAGCTGCTGAGTACGGTAAAGTTGAATTATCCATATATTGGTTCGAAAAAATAAAAATACCATTTTAATCAAAAATAAGCACTATTTTGATAGCTACATGACAAAATAAGTCCAATTGAATACTTTTTTCGTATTTTATTCGACATAAAACACGTATTTTATGGGAAAACAAAAACACACAAATGGACAGAATTTACAGTTTAGTGCAGCATATAAATTCACTAGCGCCTATCAGTTTTAAAGTATAATTTTGCTAGTAGAAATATATATATCTTCCAATGAAAATGTATACGTATTTCACTAGAACGTCGTGAAAATATATTTTCACTGGTAATATACATTCACTGTAACATATCATAATACACTTGGTGTTAATTTCCATACATCCACTTCCATTCTGATCAATTTAATTTTCACTTTTACAAATTTTTCATCATTTGCGCGTGCTTTTATATTTTGAGTTTTCATACTGTATTTCACATATTTTCATGCTCCGAGTTCAATACTCACACTCAACACATTAGTAGTTTAGACAATTATTTTTGTACTGGTGTTTTTTTACATCTGTCTGTAATTTTTATGTAGCACACAATTAATTAGCTGGAAAAAAAAACTTTTGTTGTTTTTGTGAATTGCAAATTAATCTTATAATTTATTTATTTTTATCAGTACTATGACTTTCTGATAAACTAATTATTCTTCCTGAACACCTTTCAGTTACATTCAAATAACAAAACATCTTTACTTACATTTCCAGTTGGCTCATGGCGTGCTGGCGGAATTGTTCATATCTTTCCAATTGTTTCTTAGAAGCCTCTTCATTCAAACGCACTGTCTCTTTCAAGACTTCTTCGTTGGTCTTGTATCCTTGTACCATGGCTTTACAACGCTCATATTTGCTGGAAAATAGTATCGAAATACAATGTCATCATTAAAGATAGTTTATATAGCATAAAACTAATGAAATTGTCAACGGTTTCTAAACAATTTAATGGAAATTAAAAAATATTGTATAAGGCAACATATTATTAAACGGATGGAGGGGTTGGGTTATCACATCATGTTTCCTCTACCTTACTTTAATAAAGCGCAAGAATGTGACTGACAAACCATATATATTTATACAGATGAAGAGTTTTCCGAGTTACTGTGCCGCACGTAACTAACCCGTCTACCATCTTTAACCCGCTGTTTTCGCTTACGTAATACCCACCTGTCACTTCTTTACGTCTTTAAGCTATAATATTGTGTATTTATTTAAATGTTTTTTTTATCTCTAGTTTATTTGTATTTGTAAATCACGGTTTGCCATTTTTAACTAAGGGACAAGAAAAAAAAAATTTTATACAACAAAAAAGTTCAATAAAAATAATTTTATAAAAAAATAATAAGTACAACAAGAAAGTAAATAATAAGAAGAAATTACCGGAAAATAAAAATTGCGGCTAAGTTTAAACCCATATGAAAGATGTACTCTCTCGATCCTTTAACACAACTAATACACAAAACCAAATGTATACAAAAATAGCAAACACATGTTTGTGCCTGTAATATTGAAAAAACATAATTCATGGATAGTAGATGGACCCTCAAGTTAATACGTTTCACACAAATAAAACTGTCTGGGTGAGCGCTGCGCCGCCGCGCGACCAACAGCGTGTTAGGGAACCCATTATTCAGCCCGTATTAGCCTATTGAAGGATCAATGAAATTGTAATGATTCATTTATTCTCAAATTACAAAAAAAAAAATTTTTTACTATGTTTGTCTCGCATGAATAATCTGTAGTTATAACAAATAAAACATCAATGAACCCATGAATCATCATCCTCCCGAGGAGATAACCCAGAAATACTATAGAGAAAATTTCAAAGGATCATCAAATCCTGAAAACTGAAATAATTTGTCAAGATAACATGTCAATAATGACATAGTATTGAAAATTTTTAGGGATACATATTTTAAACAACAAAATCATGTTAACTTTAACACGGTAACTCCAATCAAAATATCTTAAGTATATATTTTCAAGCATCATATTATTTGACACTAGTCCGGATAATGGATATGAAAAATCAACCAACAAGAAGGTTGGAGACGTAATACATAGTAACCTAATAAACTAACCATATAAATATTCGGAAAATTCTTTTTCATAACACTTAAATGTATTCAGCGATACCTAATCTATCTAGAAATTACTTATCAATGCAAAAGTCAACTGGTAAGAAGTTAGTGCAAGGAGATAAGTAATTTTGTATGGTAATAAAATTTAAGAAAATCAGTATTTAAAATTTTAAAATTGCATGATTCACTGATAAAAATAATCTGCGTTAGAAATTCATTTAATATGTAAAGTTTTTCAACCCTACAACCTGAAAAGCATGTACAGATGACTCCGAATGGCAGAGAAAACCCAAGAACAAATCTCCCATCCCACTCTACTGGGAATAATTAAATAAGACAGTTTCATGGGTATAATTTTGATACTTACGCGTGAATATCATTGAAGGAATGTTCCATATTGGCTAGGTGAGAATTAGCTTCATCTCTCTCTCGCATTAGAGCCGCCCTTTCCTCGCCCCACTGTCTCTTCTCTGTTTCCCTTTCGCCGATGAATTGGGACATTGTGCGCTCGTACTCTTCCATCACCATACTGTAAGCCATTCAAATATGTTTAGTATTTATAAAATTCTTTAGAGTGCAAATACAAAACCACCTTTGCAATTAACAGAAATAGAGGGGCACCTGATGTTAATAATCTAGTATAGTATACATGGCAGTTTTACAATTGATTATATTGGTGTATAATTAACTCATAAAAGTGGTTTAAGAGCATAGTTAATAAATAATTCAATATAATATTTTGCATTTATTCTAAAATGCTAATCACGATTTTAGAATACATTTAATGCTTTAAGATCAATTTTATAATAATAAATCTCGAGTCGGTAGTACTTTAGCACACTAGTCAAAAATGTTTAATTTTATGGGTTACATAAAATCTTAACTGAATTATTTAATGAGTACATATAATTATTAATTTTCTATTCATTTTATTACATATTAAATTGACGAAGTTGACTTATGTGGTACTTAGTTGATGAAAGAAGGATAAATTGTAATCAAGTCATTTCTCGACTTATATGTTTAAGTCCTCTAGAATTAAAGAAAGATTTTATTTAAAATATCACAAATACATGATAGATAATGCCTTTTTAACGTGGAACATTAATTGAATACTAAAAAATTAATGTTATAAATTGTCCACTCACTCCATCTGCCTGTGGTCCCTGTTCTTCTCGTTCACCCTATCGATGAGGGCGTGTTCCCTGGCAATGGCATCCTTAAGTTGCTTCTGTATATCTGCAGACCGTTCCTCAGACTGTCTGAGCTCCTCTTCCTGGCGGCTGAGCAGCTCCCTTACCGACTGCAGCTCTGCCACCAGCCGAGGATCCATGTCTGGCTCCTGGAAGGTAATTCAGCGCGTAAGCCATTTGTGCAACATTGAATTTGACCAATCTTTAAAATCTTGAGTGAAATAGAACTAATTTAATGTTATTTATACTATATTTGTTCAAGTTTTAAGAAAAAATTTCTAAGTATGTATATAGTTTAGATTTATTTATTTGTATTTTTTAAAGTAACACTGAATGAGGGGACAACAAAAATAATGATTTTGAAATTCAACAACCAATCTTTTTATACTACGCTAAAACCAGGCTTATTTAAAATATCACATACGTAGATCAAAGCTAAGACAACTCAAAAAGTCATTTTTCTGTAGACAAAAAAATAATAACAGTTTTGATCTAGGTGTGTGATATGTGAAAACATGGCTAAATTTGAGAAGAGACCCATGATTAACAATAAAAGTGTGAGTATTGTGAAGAAATCACATAATTAATCAAATAGTAAAATACTGCCCAGAGATAATAATAAATCACAAAGTAAAATATTTCCTAAAGTGATAACAAACAATGATTGTGTGAGTACAAACCAATGTACGAAAATAAACTGAATATACCTGGAATATAAGTGAAATACTACTAAGTACAAAAATGTATTGATTTATGATACAAACGATTCAAAATGATTTCAAATTATGAATTACCAAGCATTCAGAATAACAAAATTACTATAAACATTTGTGAAATATTACAACAATTTTGAATTATGCCAAATTTTAAATTTAATCAGTTTAAATTACCGATGTTCTGCAGTAGTATATTTTAATTTTGCATTAATTCATTTATGACACATTTTCAGATTAACCCTCGTGTTTGAAAACACAGCACCAAAACTAAGAATTCAAACAATCAAACAATCTGGCAGTTTGACAGTTTGACTTATCTGATAGTATTATAATATATATTAAAGAAGATGTTTAACCAATAGGTATTTCACACAAAAAGATTTACACATTTGTTTTGTTGTTCATATTTGTATGAGTCTGCGATATTTGTATTCTATTCCACATTAACTGATGTAAATGAGTAATGATTAAAAATAGAAAACTTAATACCAAGTTAGAAAAGTATTAATATGTTTATATTATAGTAAAAATTGAATGGTTGACAGTTGCTTGCCCGAACAAAAGTTTTTAATTCACCCCAAGGCCAAAACTGGTAAAAGTCCAAATTATACAACAAAAAAAAATTTATTAGCAAATGTAAATTCAAGTAAACAGTCAACCGGTTAAAAAATATCCCTGACATTTGTACAAATAAAACACTTATTATACAGGTGTAACAGACCTAGTCCACAATATTTTATGGGTGGATACATGACCAAATTATGAGTCAAAAATGATCAAGTAATATGTGCAAATTCTGCACTGTTACGGAAAATACTGTTTGAAACTTTTAAAAATCGTGTTAAGCTTAATGTTTACGTACTTTGAAATAAATATTTGTGAAATTGTTTCATAATTAATGTATATCTTTGCTTTAGATCCTAAATCACCTAACAAAAAATAGTCTTTTGTATTCAATACATAATTTGAAATTAAACAAATATTTAAATTAATCTAAATAATTGTTTTTTTAAATGCTTATATCTCCGACATGATTAAGATTAGGCACATATTCTTTAACATTTTCTTCTCATTATTTAATCAGGTATCCACCCATAAAATATTGTAGACTAGGTCTGTTACACCCTGTAAAAACCTAAAAACCGAGTAGCCTGTTGGTCTAGTGGTCAAGACGCTGGCCTAGTGATCTAGTGATCGGGGGTTCGCACTTTATTCCGGGAGACCAACGAGTAAGTCCTATTTTCATAGTACAAACATTTATTTAACTTATTTTTAAAATAGTAAGAATATTGATGTGACATGTATTCCGTGTAAAAAAAAAAAACCTCATTAAAATATTTAGATTATAGAAGCGAATGCAATGAAGCATGGTGATAAACATATACATATCATGCAATTCAAAATATTTTCTCTTCTTATGTAACAAATAAATATTGAAGCTCACAATTGAAGCACCAAATATTTAAAAAATAGAGTAAACAAATTTAATATTCACTCGGATGATTACTAAAACATTTAATGTGTGCCTAACTATTAAAATAAATTCCATAGTCGCCAATCCTTGAATCAATATTCAAATTTAAAAAAAGCAAAAGCAAGCGTGGGAGAAATTATTCATAAAAACAATCTGCAGCGGTGTGGTGCAATAAATAAAATAATATTCTCCCAATAGAAAATTGTAGTAAAAATAGGTACATACAAGACTAACCCACATACATAACATTTAGCAAGCAAGCAAACTTTGCACAATATTTACAGAAATTAACCCCATTTAATACGGGTGATAATAAACATGCGGTTTTCATGGCCGTCACAAAATATTTAGTGTGTTCTTTTCTGGGCCAATCTGCCGTGTATATCAAAAGTTTTCATAAGACTATTCAGGCCCCATTGCGAGCTCCATAATCGAGAACACTAGCAATGACGATGAACCCAACAATGTGAACCGAAATGTCGGTCAAAGAGATAATAATCAGAAAACCCACTCGGATGAAATCAAAGTTTGATTGCCAAAATCAATAACTTTGTCCTATAAATCTAGTGATGTTAACATGAGTGGCTATCTAACAATATCATCATCTCCTTCAGGTTTGTCATATTGGACCAAAATAAGTAGGAACTTCAAATAAAATGTTAAAACTCCCTCACATTTCAATAAAATACCATACAATATAATAAACAATTGATAACAAAGTTCAAACTGATGTAATATGGTTTGATAGCCACTAAGGTTAAACACCCAATTAAACTTCTATAGAAATGCAAATATTCATAAAAAATATATGTAAAAAGTTAGAAATCAACATAATAAGCTTTGGTGTATTTGGTTAAATTACAAAATTTGAAAGAAGAATCGACATCATGTTACTGAAAATATTAAAACCAGTGAAATCAAAAATAAATACCACAATTTGTACGTCAAAGAAAACTTGTACCCTGCACTTTTTAACATATTGACCCAAATATTATCTTTCGCCTAATGATCACGGGTTCGATACTCGTCTCAGGAAACTATAAAGTTTACTTTTATTGTCACAGCATAAAAGTTTAGCTTAGTTTAAAAATACATAGTAAGAACATTGATGTGTCATATAATCTCTAATTTATTTTAAATATATTTCAATTTATTTGTAATGTTATTGCTAAGAATGCTAAGAAAATGAAAAACAATGCGCCTCCGATCTCCGGCGATAGTAATAAAATTTTATGTTAAGTTTTTGAGATTACATATTTTTTTATTAATGTAACTATGTCACTTGCTACAATACTTTTCAGTAATGTGAAAAACGTGAAAGAGAATGTGTCGGATTTTAAAAGAGATAACGTGTACATTATATAAATTTTATTTAAAAACAGAAATATGTATATGGAAAATCATTAAAAAATATTGTCAATTAGATTTGTTTAGATACCTCAAAATTTTTTAATTCCTATAAATTATTTATTATATATTTTTAAACATCTGAAACATTTTTTTGTCAGGCCGGTGTTACAAATGACACATTGTTAGTAACATGTGCAGTTTAAATTGTCCCACAATGTATGTACATATATAATATATATACATATCACATAACGACAATCGTGAGCACAGGGAGAGTGGGGGGGTGAAGCAAGGCGGTAGAACATCGCTAGCGTGATGCGGACAGAAACCTCGTACTTGTAATGTTTACCTTTGGTTGGACAACAACTGGCGGAGGGGGCGGACTGCCTCCAAGGCTGATGAGCCGATCTATCGCTGCTAATGCCGACGATACCGACTGAAATTAGATACAAGCACCTTCACAACATAGTGCATCATGTAGCCGGTTGGTGGAGTGAGAAAAAGTTATGTACAAGAGTATGTGTGTGTGCAGTGTTTCTCTGCGAATAATCCACTCATTCACTTTTGTTCACAAACATGTGTCGGTGGTCTTTTGAAGGTGTCCAAATTACAATTAAAGCTTGTGATAAAAAAAAGGTGTGAAATAATTGTAACAATCTGTTGCATTCTGGATAACACCGAGTATTATCAGACTTTTTTATAATTTTTAGAAATATTAAATCAGACCTCAATTTGCACATGTGTCAATAGTTTAGTACATTTAGTAAAAAAAAAAACTGTTAAAAATATATTTATTTCACCAAAATTTAGTATTAATTAGATTTAATTTATTTTGAGTTTATTTAAAAGTTTGAAATAATATTACATTATCTATGTAAACAAATTAAAAGATTATAAAGAAAAATAGGTTTTACATTAGTTATATGGAGATCTAAGAGGTTTAAAAATTACATTAATTATCATAGGCAAAAAAAGATCTATTCAGCAGCTACGGTAATTATTGCAAAAAAATATATATTAACTGAAAATATTAAAAATATATATCAAGACAGCCGCTAACACCAACATTATATAGTTCAGGAATTTATAAACGTTAGTAAAATTGAAAGATGACATTCTATTTGTCTTTTCGTTAAAATTAATACCTTGTATATGTGCAAAATAAAATATTGTCATAACTAACCTTGGCTGGGGTTGGTGCGTTTTTAGATGAAAGCGGGGTGGAAGGCAAATATTGTTGTCTCGTGCTAATCGCTGGAGTCACCACCTAAACAAAATATTAATATTCAACATTTTACATTTTCTGTTCCATATCAAGTTGTAATAACAGTCATTTAATCAAAAACCTCCAAAATTTACAATATCTTAAGCAAAATTAATCCCATTATGAACATCAGATTCCTCAATGTTTTAAGATTTCTCACATTTTAATCTATCGTATCTCCCAACTTTGCTTTAAACCTTCGCTATTCATATACGTGTGTTAATTACCTATGAATGATATTCTGTTTGAAGAATGGATCATTCAAAACAAAGTATTTCAGATTGTTAGACTGTTTTATGATTTCAAAAGTTGATAAATATATATGAACTTTAACCTGATTATTCAAAAAAAACTTTTATGTATATAATTCTCTTAATCTAATGGAAACCAAAAAAACCACAGCAAAAACTAATAACTGGTATGAATATATGTACCTATACTAATAATTTATATTAACAATATAAAAACAAAGATGGATTAAGGTGATATATTTAATATATTAATATTCTCTTCTAAACACTTTTGAGTCACCACGGAAAAAGTGCAGAAGTATGTTATGGTCGCATCTCACGTGTGACGTTCACGTATTACGAATATTATTTTCGGCGGGAATTTTAAATTATTATTTACTATTATTTAAATATTGCTGTGCGGGTCGCGCGCTGGGGTAATGCATGCCACTCCTCACCCCGCTCCTAACATGTATCCACAGTGGACGTAGGGTCGCTACCCCCTCCCCCGCGCATCGCCGGGTGGGTTTTGCCTGGCCAAAAGGACTCTCTCTCGCTCCACGCCTGCCGAACGCACCGGACCTGCTCCGGGGTGCCGCCGGCCTTGCGGCCGGCCACCAGCTAGCTCCAAACCAACCGCCATTTTGCCTTGAACGAAGCCGCCAGGAAGCTACGATGTGCCTCCAGGAAGGTGTCCGAGGACCCCGCCTATACACGAGGCAAGTTGCGGATATTCCTGCCGCTCACAACGGAGGACCAGAGGCCACCCACCACAAGACGACCAAACGCCGTTCACTACGAGAAGACTGAATGCGGCCACGGAGACCACATGGCGAGCGAGGCTGCAAAGACCGCGTCCATGAACGGGACCAGGGGCGGGCTCCAGAAGTCGCTTGTCGCGCGCGCCGCGGCAGGACACACGTGGCCATGTAATCGGCCACAAATGTGAAGAGACAAAAGTGGGTGGAAAAACAATTGAACAATTCGTGCGCCCGCGTTAATTAAGGTTAGATATAAGTAGCAATAAGAATTTTCCTTTTTTTTTGCATATTTTATTGTGTTGTAAATAAACGTGTGAATTTGTATATAGAACTCGTGTTAATTTAATTTAGCCTCCCGCCACCTCCTTGTGATTCACATTTAATATTGATTACGTAACGACCACAACGTTGCATTCATATCAAGTAATATGAAGGAATCTTTCTTATAGAAATTAGTATGAACAATGCATAATAATAATGGCTCGACGAGTCAAAATTTCAGAAAATCTAACTTAACTTTGCTGGCTTGTCACCCCAAAAAAATATTTTTAATTTAAATTTAACTGGAAAAAAATATGGAACCCATAGTATTTGTTAATGAGAGCACAAAATGAGACCCAAAAGAGATACATATGTAACATGTACGTAGTGATAAATTCGAACGTTGTTGTCGGGTAGACATCTGGTAGCGGGACACGTATTCTTTGATAACTCTGATATTAGTGAACGCTGGCATGTCGCCCAAAACACTGTGGCGTGTCACCTTTGACACGCGTGTCATAGGTTCACCATCACTGATCTAGGCTATAGGAATGTTTTTTCATTACGTGACATCTTTCAGTAAATATATTTATGTGGTACCAATAAACCAAAGGTATTTATCCCGCATTAAGTTTTCTCCAGTTTGGTAGTAACTTTTAGTAAAAATGGCCCAGATATAGATATCTATCAGATTTATAACAGCTATGAACTATAAAGAACTTTAAAATATTCAACTAATTAGGTCGTATTTGGTGATTGGACCTCCGCCTAAGTGCCAGGATCAGAAGGAAAATCACGGAACTATTACCTGTGTGGGTTTTTCTGTGGGTTGCGTGGTGACATTGACAATGCTGGTGGATATGCCCTGGGGAGGAGTGCTACAGTTGGCAGCGCTGTGCTGCTGGACACCCTGGGATTGCAAGGAAAGAGCGCCCAGGCTCTGTTCAACGGATGACATTGTACTGAAAAAAAAAAACATTCATTTAAAAAATTTTAAAGCAACAAAAACCAAATTATTAACAGAATGTCAATAATATAAATATGATCAAAACACCGTGTAGAAATATCATTATTCAATATTGAATATAACATGACACATTAGAGATCAGATCTGAAATAATGCAGGGTTCATCTATAAATCACCATCTATACTCCTTTATTTGTCTCTAACTTCGTGAGTGTCATAGTATCGTATCAAGTTAATGTGCCATAAATTACATATTCCTGGACATCAACAAGCTCAGGGCCAAAAATACATATACTTTGTCGCTTGTGGTGTCAACCCATCTCAATTTTTCAGTCAATGGTATATTTTTTGTGGCAAATTTAAATTGGCAGTTTGTTTCATCCACAATAGTATCGACTAGTACCACTGCTGTATTGAGATATAATTTTAAAAATCTATTTTCTGCAAGGTCCAAGTTAAAACCAGGAGTCGCCGAAAATTGATATATATTTGGAACGAAACAATTATTTATCTCCCATTCAAATTCTAGCCTAACCCCTGCACTTGTTGATGGCTGGTTTTCATCAACAGTATTTTCAAGGTTTTCGTCATCATAGATGTGAACCTCAAAATAATTATCCTCGACGTCGTTCTTATCATCGGACTTTGCGGTAATAATGAGCATATCAGAAATTTCTAGCAGGTCCGCAATATCTCCATTAACAAAAAAGTCACCCTCCGCTATTTTGTAAAAAAAATGTTAGTAAATGTAAAAAAAATATTTTTTTTCAAAAATTCGATAACTGTCGATGAAAAAATACATATTAGCACTTCACATGAAATGCTGTTCGCGTTAATTACCAATATGGTCTATAACAAAGCACTCACTGTATTTTTATAGTAAAACGCACTTAATAACTAAAAAATAATATCTTATTCACTATAATTATATACTGACAAACAAATAAGTATTGTGAAATAAGGGTACAATTGTAAATATATGTGTATTGCAGGATAAATCCTAATAACACCCCACACCGGCTGGAATCAAAATGTAACTGACAAGTATTTTCCTTTCTGGTATTTTAGAAGTGCGTAATTAGTACGTGCAATGCGTTTGTCGTTAATATATTATTATATATAATAATATTACTGATAATCCTGTCATTTGGATAAAGCAGAAATCTAGCAACATAAAATTAACGGCATCTGCGCGCAATGTCACGTGGTGCCGTCTTTCTTGTCTATGGTTTAGTGCTAAATATTCTGACGTTTATCGCTGTCGATTTCTTGGGCGGCGATAGTCGACGCAGGCCTTCATGCGGTTAAGAATGTAAATTTTGATAGTTTCACTGCGTAGTCTTCTGCTAAAGAGCATTTATTTCTTCACCAGCTCACATACCTATGACTTGATAATGTGCGGATTTGCGCGTGTGCACGATTTGACATCATTACGCACACAAAAAAAAAATAGCGCATACACAGTTTTTGATAAGACTTCTTCATGTGCCGCCTTCTATTGAAGGTTGGTAATCACGTAGCAGTGAGTCGATTTATTCTGTATTACCAACATTTTAAACATTGAACCACTTTCTGAAGTTACAGCCAAAATAATATTTTTCTACTTACGCCTCTGCTGCCTTCTATCTTCCCCTACAATTATGCATTCATGAGAACTGTAAAAGATATTTTTTGAATAGTTGTAATTTTGTAATTATATGTTATTGTTTATAACTCTTGACATATAAATGCATCTTAATACATCTTTATTAGTAATGTGGTCAACCCAGACCCTCCCAGGAACCTTATACTGGTTGGGTTCTCCCCCAGCGCACTAATAATAGCAATGGTCTTTAAAATTGCACAAAAGATCTTTTACGTGCCACACCATGATCCAAAATTAGAAGGAACATTGCCTATGACCAGGGGGAATAATCACAAGTCAATTATTTATTTATTTTATTTGCCCATCTTGCGGTATTAGTCAAAAAAATATTCCTATGGATGTTGTTCTCCCTTTTTTTTGCCTCACGTGATATGCTTATATAAAAAGAATCACCATACCTGATTCTAATTCATCGCTGCGATGGTAGCCACTTCAAGTTGTCAGGCAATCTTTATTAATCTAGACACATGTACAAAGTAATTATATTAAAATATAACCATACCCCAATATCTTTGCTTGTTCCGAGTTACTGGTACACAGGCTCGAGTCTGAACTGCAACTCTCGACTAGTCCACTAGCGGTGCTTGCATCTTCTGGAATAATAACCACATAATCAGGGGTGTGCACTCTACACAATCGAAAAAGCTGTGCATAACTATAATCTTTACAAAATAAATGTAAATTAAATATTTATTTGACGTATTAAGTATGCAGATCTACACGAAAATAATTCAGTTCTCATGTTAACTAGAACCATATAACTAGTGGAAGAATTTTAAATTGACAAATAAAGCTACGCTTTCGAAAAACTATATACAAACAAAACGCAACTATCGCACCGTGCGGTATTCTGAATACATGTCTTCGCTTTAACAGACATGTTGCAAAACGCGGCAAGTGTGTCTTTGAAGCTGACTTGACTGTATGCATTCCAATACACTTTAAATGTGGTATTATTTTATGTTATAACATATTTGAACTGCTTTAGTTAATAACTTGAAAAACTTCCCATGAATAATAGTAATAGTACACACCTACCCAGGTATCCTGATACAAAAACTTGTTTCTGAAATAGTGAATGGTGAATACAACCTCTAATGATAATAGCCATCGCTTTGACACCATCAATATTAGCATAACCTAAGTCCATGCCTAGTGCACGCCACTGCACATAATCATATTACTCTGGCTCGCTGAGTATCACGGTCATCAGATTCAGGATATATGATCTATGTTAGTTTCATTCAATTATATTTCTTATCAACATTTTGTATATAAATATGTATTGTGGGAAACTAATACAACAATATCTAACAACATGGGATAAAACCATGAAACATGAAGTAAATAATTCACAAAATTCAACATTGAATGATAGCACAGAAGTTTGATTCTCATGAGATTGATATTGATTAATCAAAAAGGTGTAAACTGGAGCAGAAGGAACACAAGTTCGGTAAATTACCCAAATTCAACTGAAAAACAAATTTTGAAATTTTTTCATGAAAACTGACTGTTCCAATTAGATGTTAGATGAAAAAGATTCCGAACATCAGTCAATGTCAAATGTTGCGACTATGGGTATCAATATACAGTAAAACCGCGATATAACGAAACCCGATATAGCGAAAAATGACGTATATCGAAAAAAAAATCGAAATTTAGTCCCTAAAACCAATTTTTCATACAAAAATGCATTTATATAACGAAATCCCGTTAATATTTATAACAAAATCATTTTTGTCCCGTACGAAAAAATGCCAATACATTTACGTAAATTTATAACGAAATAAAAAAATGTTAAAAGATGAAAATATTATTTCGCACTTACAAAGCCGCGCCGCTGCATCTGCCGTATGCGAACGGTTTAATGGCCTTTTCGGCGGTGCGCGGCGGTCTGCCGACAAGGTAGTAAAACAATTCAAACTTCTTCCTGGGTTCATAGTATCATATTTTGAAGTGGTTGCCGCCGTTACCGGTAAGTACCTTCGTAATTTATATACGACTCATTTTATAAAAATGTCGCGATTCAACTGTCAAATTTTTATTTTTGAATTATTTTTTGTGTTTGCAATATTCGGGAATTTACAAAAATATCTTCCAATTGGTGTTGAATAGGTTCTGTTCTTAATTTAATTCCTTTGATTATCCATTTGCTTATCTGTTTTAATAACAAAACTACTAAAAATATGTAGGTATTCAGTTCCCTATGGCCTTCTTCCTCCTTTGTTTGCAGAATTCGCGATCTTTTTTGAAGCCGCGCAACATTTTTTTGCGACGGCGCGTAACATATAGTAGAATTTTTTTTTATGTATTTCGTTATATGTGGGAATTCGTTATTACGAATTTTTATTTTTTGGTCCCTTGGATTTCGTTATATCGCGGTTTTACTGTATTACTTGTAAATGGAGAGCAGTTGAAAATGCATACCTTCCAGTTTGGGTGGAGAAAGATCCGCCTGCTGTCGCCCTGGCCTGGGCCCCGTGGGCAGAGCCCCGCGTGTCCCAACCAGCGGGTCAAACTTCACCAGCAGGCTCTCCTTGCAGAGGTCGCGCCCTCCACCAGTGCCGCAGGATAGCAGGTAATCAAAAGCTGCCGGGTCCTTGAATACTAAAAAAAGAAAAAACCTCTGTGAAACAAGCTTTATGGCGTGGCGTATAATAGGCAGATATTTTCAAGAAAACCCTTTTAACAAAAAAAAACTTATAAACACGAATGTCAATTTTTAAAACTTAAAATTCCCATCTCAAAAAAGGAAATAAAATAAACAATTAATAAAAGGACGTAACAAATAAATTTGTGATAATTAAATTAATTTTTAAGTCAATTCAAAATACGAAAAGAAATCATTTTTAAAAAAAAGGTAATTTAATTCGAAAACCAAGAATCGGAAATGGGCGCAATAAAAATAATTTTGGAAAGTAACGCAAAGACAAAAAACCATAGGGAGAATGGGTGCAAACAACAAATCGAAAATGACATAATTCTCCAAAACACGAAACTATTGTGAAAAGGGGTTTAAATGACAAACCGAAAAAAAAGGAAAGTAATTAAAAAAGGGCAATTTTAAAAACGAAAATGTTATTAAAATAAAAAATGACTTCACATTAGTTACAAGTTAAAATTTTATTCGCATCGGTTAAATAATGTAAAAATATTAAATAATACATTAGCGGGAGTTAGGAGAGGTTGACGACCAGGAAATTAAAAAAAATTACAATCCAAAAGTACACAAAACTTTACAGATGAAAGCGGCCCTTATGACCCGAGTTATTACCGAACAAATAATCTCGTATAGAGATGTTCTTCAAAGATTCCAATAAATAAATGTGTAATTTCATTCCATATAATACGTTATTATATTTACGATCCATCCTAACACGATATGTAATTTTTGTTACAAAACAGGCGAGAAATTAATGCGCGGTTTGATTCGCTCATAATCCAAATTGTATCGGCGAATAGTTTTCGATACGATCGATGGCGACCAAAATAAGACAAAACTCTATAATAATAATGTATTCGGGAACTTTTCTAAAACAGACCCCCCCCCCCCCCCCCAGGGATGTCACGCGAATTCATCGTTGGCTGACGGGGATGAAAATAGTCGTGGAAATAAAAAAAAATATATATAGATTGGTTATAATTTTCATGGCAAATAAGGATATTGCTCCCAGTTGGAGAAGCGCCAAGTCTGGGGAATTGCCGGGTCACCGCGTACAAGTGGTACAAAAGAACGATCGATTTGATAGAATATTCAGGGAAAAGAGTCGGCGCCTAACGTCCGAGAGAAATATTCAACGAAATAAACAAAAAATATTTTGTAAATCGAAATTAGGAAATAAGACAATTAAACCAATCGTTAGTAACTACGGAGGCGGAGATATAAATATTAGTCCGGCAGCATCCGGCAGCATCCGGCCGCCGGGCGCGGTATTGGTCAGGCGAATAATAATAATTAACAATGCGAAGCGCGTAAATGGAAATCGTATCATATGTACGTACATTCATAGTATGAGATGTGTCTATACACGTATTCGCTTGCATAGACAGTCATAGCTACCGTCATAATGTGTAATTCGGTTATTTCAGAGAGTACCTAAATACGTAAAAAAAAAAAAATTAATATATATATTACCAAACTCGTAGACTTTCGATACCTTTAGATGACAATATAATGCCTTGCGAGTTATTCTGCCAAGCTAACATTTCGGCCCACGTGTCAATAGACAACATCGGCCCTAAACATTATTTACTACAGAATGATCTAAGAGAAATTTTATTACAACCGTCTACTAACTAATATCTATTGTATAAACCAACTATCCTGGTTATTGCACAAATCATAATTGCGTACACACCGTACGATAAAAATAAAACAGGTTTAACCACTTTATAGAACACTGAAATACCTGAAAATATAAAAAATTTCATGACACGTATTTACTACTGACAATTAAAATCAACCGGGCGGCGCACTTACAAATATTAAATTTACCAAAGTCCAACAAAAATATAATTCTCATGGGTAACTAGGTATTTCACGAAATAGGGGATTTCATACTTTTAACGGTGACATATATGTATGTGCTCAGACTGACTCTCATCCAGCAAGACCTTTCAAATAATAATAAATGTCTATAAGTTAGACGCCGTGACATTGAGAAATGGCAACTCCGTGTTTATAAGACTCGCTTTGGTACAATCCCATTTATGGTACTGTATTTATTTTAACCATATGCAGCTGTAAAAAAAAGGCCACAAGTAATCCCAAACAAGACGATAAAACGCGCTGCGCGACTAGTAATAAAAATGAAAGAAAAACATCGCTACGTTAGGAATAGGACAGAGACATGCATCATACATTGCTCCTAGACTGCCAGAATCAACTAAATTAGCATAAATATGTACAAAAAAGAGTTTCTAAAACGGCTTAAACGTCTTCAAAATTATTAAATAATTACGTATTCGACATCTTTCTGATTCTCAAGTTCTAATCTGATCCAATTTCTTAACATTTTTTATATTTTGAAATTAATTTTCACATTGTATTATTGATCTTGTTTTATATAAATGTCGATAGCAATCCCCATAATTCGAGATCTTTCTTATTTGGGGGTGCATAACTCTATTGTTATAATATATAAATAAAATTTAAATAAATAAATAAATTGTAAAGTCATTAATATTATAAAAAAATATTTTTAATACATTGCATGTTTTATTTATTGTGTTATTTACAATAAATAAATATATAAACGTATACAATATATATATTTATTTAACCTGAATTGACATCATTTATTTGAATTCCTTTTAGGTATTAAAAACAACACTGTCATGTGAATATCACTTATCCACGATTTTAATTGTTTTGAAAGAGCCCTTCAGTAGCAATAAACCATTAATCTACCTAGATACATTGTTTTATAAAATACACAGATGTCTTGTTATTAATTTTGACATGTATCAATGTTTTCATGGTTGAAGTTTGAAATAGGGTTGTAGAGAGTTAGTTAGTAATATTCTCATTCATTTTTAGTCTACTTTTCGGGAAACTGCGTAATAACATTATTCATACAAAACACGCATCATTTGCACGTTTCATTCCAGACAATCCTTCCACTTCACGATCCAATTTGTGCACAACTCGCGTAACGCTATTTTTTTGCGCGGCGCTACAAACGAAACGATTAGAAGAACGAACAAAGCATCATAAAATTTGTTCGTTCTTTTAATAGAGGATATTCAGTCTTCTGGCTTATACAGCGTTCAGCTTTAGCGAAGCATAGGACTATCGCGAACAATCCGAGAGCATGTATCAGGTGCACAATGTTTAGACTGCTCATGATAACACTGCTTCGCTAAAGCTAAACCCGAAAAAGGGCAGCAAATATATACAAACATATCAGTCATCAATGACACATAGTCTTCAAGAGCCCCGAAACTACGAAACTTGTCAGAACGTTTTCACAAGCGTTAATCAAAATAAACTTGCCGGTAAAACATATTCACAAACACCTATTCAAAATATTAAACTTGTAGCGCCTAATTCCAAAACCCCCTAAAACGGATTTCGGATAATTTGAGTTAAATATGCAGTTTAGTAGATTTTTTGCAGAACACATTGTTTCTCGCAAAAGCCACTTAAATCATTACATGTTCAAAATCAGGGTTAGTTCCAAAATACTCCAAATCAGACAGAGTATAAGTCGCTATTTCCCCTAAAATGAAATCAGCCAATAACAACAACGCTTGTTGATGATCACGTGATCTAAAGTCCAGTATGACTACCAAAACGATATAAAAACACAGAAAAAAAAAATACATTACAGAATCGTCTCTTTAAAAAATGCTGAAGTAAAAATAAACATTTTGTACATTTGCTTTCAAAATACACGTTTTCATCCATAACTCAAAAACACAAACTCGTTTTAAGGGGGGTTTTGAAATGTCATGTTGTGGCCTACACTTGTCAGAATAAGATCTTTACAAACCTTTGTCAAAATATGAACTTGTCAGAATATCATCCTGGTTAAATATCTGCGATTAAATTATTATAGATTTGATAATAAGACTATCGCAAGCCATTTGACTATTATAGATTTGATAATAAGACTATCGCAAGCCATTTAACTATTATAGATTTGATAATAAGACTATCGCAAGCCATTTAACTATTATAGATTTGATAATAAGACTATTGCAAGCCATTTAACTATTATAGATTTGATAATAAGACTATCGCAAGCCATTTAACTATTATAGATTTGATAATAAGACTATTGCAAGCCAGATAATCAAGAGTTCACAGCAAGCAGCGCGAACGAATCGATACAAATGTGGTGCGTCGGCATTCACGATGAAAACATTGCAAAATGGCGCAATTGCATTAACAACAATTATAATTATCAACGGTAAAATGTTTGGTGTTGAAAAATTATCAGTGCACATTATTAAACTGTTGGAACGGTGAGACTACTTACCGATTGTTTAATAATTTTTATTAAGCAATCCGTGCAGACAACTAAAAAAGGAGAACGTATTTTCAAATTGCTTCCTGATTCATTTTACAAAATAACAATTAACTGAAACTAGAGCGCGATATATGATATTGATTTTTTTATACTAATGGCGCGAGATGTCACCACCTATTTTTAAAATACATTTCAATTTGCTCTTTCAAACAAAACAAACGTTTTTAATTGCCGGAACAAACGTTTTTAATCTGCCTCAATACACACGGGGCTCGGGAAACTTTTTTTAGACGTATTTTGATTTACGTACTTGGGCAGCCAACGGAGAAACCGTGTAATTTAATAATCATCATCAGCCAAGTTCGCACTATTCGCTTCGGACAGTCGCACGTTACGTTTTCCGACATCGTTGACCTTGAAACCCATACGATTGTTTTAAAATTTGTTCATCTCCTCAATTGATTTGTAACATTAATTTTTTTTTAAATGTTTTTCTAATTTTTCAATTACAAAAATAGTATTCTGCAACATTTTATTCTACTAATTGTAATTTTTCTTTACATTGTAATTTAATGGCTCTATAAGAAAATCTATCAGGATCATAAACGACACGTTGATAATCTGTCTATTGAAAATAAATCGTCCTCATTTAGTGCAACGGGCAATCCACATGCCGACTGCACAAACGTCCGGGTCTCGAGCCAAATCTCTCCGGTAGAAAACCCGCAATCTATCTGCATCTTCCGTAACCGCCAGATTAATTTTTGAGTGACCTAGTGGTCGAGTTCCGGTCAAAACTCCCTCGACTTTTTTCCGAGTCCTAGAGTTCTCTTTCTCACAACGCGGTCGATCCGGCCATATAATTAATGTTAAACTATTATGAAACATAACTAAATGTCAAATACACAAATCACACGTCAAAAATAATTTTTCGACAATCGTTTAGATGATATTATTAATTTTAAAAAGAGTTTTATTTTCAATGAGGCCACATTAAATAAACACACACCGATTGGCAAACATCGGCTAGATTTTATTTACAAATATGTACGTAAATCTAAACACCACTCTCGAGACAAGTCTCTTCGCAGCATAATTCCTTAAATATAAGATGATAAAACAATGATGAAGAAATCACGAAAAATGCGTTCCAATAGAAAATTAACTGATTTAGCTAATTATATTTGTGAGCGATAAAGTCGAGGTCATCCGCGAAATTATTTCAAACCCAAAATGTAAAACATAAAATGCAAATTGATGTCAAGAGAACAAACTGCCCACGAAAAAGGCGGACAGAAATGGAAGAAGCAACTTTCTGCGCAGATCTAATCCTTCACAATCACGAATCAGCGAACGAAGAAAAAGGAACAGACAAACCGCAGTAATTGGTGATTTACCGTTCACCGGTTGGGCTAATCACAGAACGGAATTCAGGTGCACGAACAAACACCCGCGAAGCAGACTGGTTTTCGTCGCTCGGAACGCCGCCGGATTGTTCGCAATTATGCGCAATGTCTGCCAATCAGAATGCAGAAAAGAAGCTTGTGAACATACGCAGGAACGATAATCGCGCTCCGTATTGGGCAAGGACGTGAGCAATACGAGAAACGCAAAGTGAGACTTACAAAACTGTTTAGCGGACGAAGATGTCTGCCTGAGCGCAGAGATTAAATGCGGGAATTGTTGATAAATTTGAAACTCGAATTACGAATGCAAGGAGGAATGGCCTTTTTCAATAAATATGCAGATGCGCATATCATTATTTTTACTTACATAAATAGCTCTCTGTAAAACTCAAATGGCACGGCCAAATGTCGACATAATTCAAAATTTGTCGAAAACGTAATCAAATGATATAGCGAAATGGTAACGCGTTTCCCCGGATAGGAAAAGTCCCGGGTTTGCATACTGGTAGCAACCAAAATTATATTTTTGATAGATTTTTTCTGTATATCTTACTAATTGGATTCATTTAATATTATATGTAGGAACATAATAATAATTAAATATGACACTCCATAGAAACAACTTACGACATCGTAGTTTAGCTAGTCAACGTAGTTTTCACTTCATTCGCGGCAATTCGGAGGTAGAGTATGGAAGGATTGTGCATTTAAAAGATTATAGTAATCGAATTTAAAATTGCAGGAATTACTTATCACTCGCAAGTTTGTATTTTTGGGATGTCAGGTTTGATGTTATAAAAAATTAAGAAAATTTGACAGCATACCCAGTGTACCGTAAATGCCGTTTAAAAAAAACACTGGCAAAAATCATGTATGGTTCAGTGCAGTGCACTGCCTGGACATAAAAAAAAAACGTATTCTCTACGGAGCGTCTCAAAAACGGAAGCGAATAAAGAAGTAGGAAATGTCGTAGAATCTAGATGCTGACAGAATGTTACTGGCCGATGATACAGCGGCCGTGTATCGCATGCCGCATGCACATTAATAAAGTGTCGGAAGATACTTCCCGTACTTAAAACTAATTATACAAAAAAAATAAAAAAACAAAACGGCCGAACGTGATTTAACTCAGTTTCAGGACAGATATTTATTCCAGTGTTAACAAATAAATTAAAACATCCAAAATAAATACACAGAAAAAAAAATTCACTAAGTTATGATTTCAGTTGCAGAGTTAAAACGATTATTAGAACACGATACTATCAAGGAGTACAGATATCTCAATATAAAGCTAAATTTGTATATTGTTCACCGCGGCACTGTAATTCGAATTATATCTAACCCAGGCGTTGGCTACCTTTTTGGCTGCGGGTCAAAATCAACCAAAATGGGATATTCTTCATTTTAAAACAGCCCATTAGTGAATAATAATATATTATTAAGCAGAACACATTCTTATTGTGAAGTTATAATTATTCAGAACAGACGGTCTGTGATATTTTTTTAAATACTAATTAAATGTATTAATTAGAAAGATATACATATAAAATCAATTTTATCGAAAAATATTGTTACGCTACTGTGCGCTACGGGATTCGAATCTGGATCTCTTACCAAACCGGGGAAGGTGCATTATCCAACTATGCTACAGCGACTACTTTTGACGACAAATTTTCAAACCCATATGTTGCACTATTCAAACTTTAATACATCTATCGTTCCATTATTTGAGTATCTACTTTGTTTTTACGGAATATCAAATACATTTGAGTAAACCGATAGCAGACACCAGAATTAACAATTCATTTTTATTAAATATTGAACACATCGATACAACTTATACATTATTAAGGAGAACACATTCTTATTGTGAAGTTGTAATTATTCAGAACATAGAAAATTTGTCATCAAAAGTACTGTCACTGTAGCATAGTTGGATAATGCACCTTCCCGGTTTGGAAAGAGATCCAGGTTCGAATAGATAAAATTGATTTTATACATATATCTTTCTAATTAATACATTTAATTAGTATTTAATAATAAGATAATTTTTATTGAGAAAACTATTACAATATGCTTTTAAAATAACAATAAAAAACAATATTCTAATTATTACAAAAACTAATATAATTGTGATGTTTTAGTTCATTAATAATTTATGAACCTTATTTATAAGCGTTCTCTCGCGCCACAGGCTCTTCCTCATTGGCTCACGCCTGACGAGTGCGCGCGCGCCTTTTAAATAACGTAAAGGATTCAGACCACCTCTCCGTCGGACCACGCTACACATGTTTGTTTTATAATTTATTTTTATATATTATACTTTATTTGCGGAACTCGAGTGAGTCACTCGGTGACCCGCGAACCATAGGTTGCCGATATCTGAACTAACCTATTCTGAAAGTAACAATATAATTGGACGGTGTCCTGTGCAACAACGTGTCCACCCTCAAAATTGATTAAATCAGTTGCAATCATATAACTTGGCAAAGTATTTTTAATACTACAATCGGTTAACCAACAATTAACATTAATACAAGAAGCCATTGTAAATAATGTTAAATATGCTCTCCAGTAGATATTTAATCTTATTTCATCATTTACAATATTATCTCAGAAGTGCAACACTGTAGCGAAGCACGCACACATATATTTTGTAATAAATGTGGCCAACCTTTAACGTTAAATATTTCAACTTATGTTGAGTGTGACTTTATTTGTTGCAGAACAATTGAGATAAAATTGTTAAATGATGTGATAGATATTTTCAGCACTTGAATTCCAAAGTAGACCGAATACCTAGAACCGAAGGTATGACTTTGCTCATGCCCGCTGTAGCTCTACTGGATCAACATGACATTACAACGTGACTGATGTAAGATAGTAAGATGTAGTAGTAAGACGCCTTTTTCAAAATTATCTTAAAACATTGTTCCAACAAATCATTAAAACAATATCAAAAATTATAAAAATGCTCTATTATTGATGCCGTCTACGAGGTTTTTATATACATCTAACATATTTACAGCGTTAACGTGTCGCTATTAAAGTTCCTCAATATACACAATAATAAAATTGACCATGACAAAGCACCTTGAAATTGTATCGACAGAAATAATCATTTCAAAGCGACTAAAGAATTCATACAAGAAACGTGTATTTCCTTTCTGAGATCGGCCATGTCCGCCCTCTCGGTTTCTGGGTTGTTTTACATTGCATTATTCACACAAAAAAGGTACACATAAATGACAAAGCAAACAATGCACAACCACATCTGTCCAAAGAAAAAAAATGCTGGTATCAAGAAATATCACTTCAATAACAAATCATTTTTAAAACAATTTGGAATTTTGTCGTAATATGGCAATGTCGTTATAAAAAAAAATGTACAGTAACTGCATGGAAGAAAATACAGGATGAATATTATGTTCCACGCCGATTTTGTTTGGCCGCCATTTTGGTTTGGCAAACATTTGTCAGTTCGCATTTGGTAGTCGCAGAGAGTAGTTAATTACAATTTATTGTGGAGCACCTAATGCCTTAATAACATGTTGAAGTCATTAAAACATTTTATCAAAATAATAATGGTAATGCTGTAACCATTAATGGTGGCCGCTGCTATCGTCACATGTTAGAAAACTTATTGGTGGCCGAATTGGGTCGATTGGGCCTGCAACACGTGTGGTTTCAACAGGACGGAGCCACTTCACACACAGCCCGAGCTGCGTTTGAAATTTTGTGAGAAATTTTTCCCGGCCGCATAATGTCAAAAAGTAGTGACATCTACCGGCCTCCTCGATCACCTGAATGACGACTCCCGATTATTTTCTGTGGAGGTACTTGAAAGGAAAGGTCTACGCCAATAAGCCAACAACAATTCTGATGCTACAGGACAATATTCGAAATGAAATTGATGAAATAACACGCGAAATGTGCGAGAATGTTATGAAAAATATGGTTAAGAGTACGCATTTGTGCCATTGCCAAAGGCGGCCACTCGTCCAATGTCATTCATATTCCATACCTAATTATAATAAACCAAATAATCGATAAATTAAAACCAAATAAAAAAAATGTGTTTCACTTCCTAGTTATTCAAAAACAACATCGGCCTGGAACATAATATTCATCCTGTACAAATTGGTTGCTTACAAAGAACCTATTCAACAGCTTATTTAGCGCTCGAAGGCCGATGGCCATATGGACAGAGAATCCAATCAACACTTCATTACAAAGCTCTGGTTGCCAGACGTCATCCTGTAGACTAACATCAGATATATCACATATTATATGACACACATATAATCATAAAACTACAAAAATATATTTTTAAAAACCCTGAAACCCTAAATTTTAGGGATTATATTTTGAATTAACTTAACTGTACCAAAATTATATTATATATATATAATAAAATTGTGTCACATTCAAATAGTTATTTACTTACGTTATTTTTTATTCAAAGATCCCTTATTTAGTCACTTACTTCACTGTAAAAATTTAGATTTTTCTGATCTTTTTAAAAAAAATAACATAATGTAACAGAACGTCGCTTATTACATAAATATCCATATAAAACATGGTACAACGTTGTCTGATACGTACGTAAGTCACATCTGTTAAGCATCAAAGCTATGGCAGGCGTTAACAATTACGAACAATTCCATTGATGAGCCATACTAAAGCTATCGTCAGCATTCAAAGGATCACTCAGTGCGCCTGCTTTTATTTTGTTAAATAATGATAGTACGTAAACATCAATCTTCTTGACATTTTTTTTGTTACTAAAATGCGCATTATTACGCATCCAGTTAAATAGAACGTTTGTGATAATTGACAAATTAAGAAAAAACATTATTATGAACATATGGACGAACAATTCTCGAGGCAATGTCATCTGATAAAACAGCAGTGGAACTGACATTGAAACAATAAAGAAATAACGTGATCAATCGCAGACCAGGCAAACGCAGAACAGAACACGTGCAGGCAACTAACTGGTTTGTGGAAGCGATTACACGAACGGTGATCGGCCGCTAATAGTCGCAGTCAAGATTCGTTCACAGGAAAACCACACAGAATGTGCCAATTGAAATCGTGCACGGAGACGAATCCAGGTACTGGGTTAAGATAGATGCCCACAAGAATTTCCCTCACATTTAACACAAAAAGTAATTCCACCAAAAAAAAAAAAAAAACAATACTTTGCATTTGATAATAAATATTTGGATATGATGAACCTAACCGGTATTGTAACTGTAAAGCTATCACTAACAAACGTACCTACCAAAGAGATTATATTCATAACCTCTGATACCCACAGACCACAAAACAAGGCGATCTGTTACACAGCGTAAGCATCTCTGAATATTCCTGGGATATTTAATAAATCTGTAAACATTTGAACGTTCAAACAACGTTAACAAGAAACATTGTTCAGTTGCTAAAACATTTCTACATCTTTTGAAATGATTTATTTATAAAACGTGAATATAATATGTATTTGTTTACCGGTGTGACAGCTGTTTTGGTCTTCGCACAAAGGAACGCCATAACAGACGACAACCGCAATGAAATCAAACACTTCGACGAATAAATAAAACGACGCATAAAGATAAAACGAATTTAGAGCTTCGTCTGGATTAAGTGTTTGGGTCCAGATTATCCACGTAAAATTTTATTACGATCTAGACCCCCGTTCTTCTAATAATGCCGCTACGCCTATTCGCTTGTACACAAGTACATACCAAAGGTCGGGAATGTCGAAATATGTACCACGTTTTCACTTGTATCTGCCGCCCACACGGACGATGACCGTGTATGGAAGCGGTCGTCGTGACCAAATGCGTGGAGCCTAATGTCAGACGTATCTTTAAGTAAAATACTAAAGTGAATAAAATTGACGTCAATGGACTCGAACGAAACAAAGAAAATTGAAGCAAAATCCTTTCAATTGCTTTAGATAAACTGAAAAAGCGAGAGTCGAGAAAATAAACTATTTCAAGTTATTTTAAGAAGTCCACCGATATATTTTGAGAATGCTGATTTTGGTATCTATAAATTGCAATACGTAGGCTGAGATAATAAATGTAACAATGTGTATGAACCGTTGTGAATAAATATTGTACCATGCTCTTTTATAGTTAGGATCAAAAAATAATGCGTGCACATGACTATTGCGGAAAATTACGTAGTGTAACTATTATACTATATTAAATGTTATTATTATATTAACTTTAAAAATTATATTAATTGTTAAAGAAAACTTAGAAATATGATTAGATTATTTAGAGAAATAACGGTCGAGAAAATATGATGAAAAATTGTTTATTAAAAAGTTTAAAGTAACATTTTGGTTATGTATATTATGTGTTAGTAGTATTCTAAGCATCTTGACGTATTAAGTATCTTGTGTATTGACATTATTAGATAGTATTGTCAATACACAAGATAGTTAATACGTCAAGATGCATGTTAGAATGCACGACGGGCAGAGACAGCGGGCACATTTTGTGTTCAGACATTTTTATCAAATATAAAGAAAACTACAAATCAGTATTACTGTTTGGTAAGATCTGGCTAGATTTACAGACACAAACAGAGTCTAGCAAAATACAGGGTGTAACAGATCTAGTTCACAATAGTTTATGGGAATGTTCAAGAAATATGTACCTAATCTCAACCATATCATTTTTAAAAAACGTAATTATGCGATTATTTCGATTAATTGTAATATTTAATTGATTATATATTGAATAGAAAAATTAAAGGTCATCGAATTTCGAGCGGCTAGACAATTTTTTGTTACATAATTTAGGACCTGATGCAAAGATATAGATTAATAATGGATAAATTTTGCAAATATTTATTTCGAAGTTCATAGACTTAAAAGGTTGAACATGATTTTGTAAAAATTTCAAACAATATTATTTTCAGTAACGATGCAGAATTTGCACATATTGCTTAAAACATTTTCGACTCATAATGTAATAAAATATTGCGGGCTAGGTCTGTTACACCCTGTATACCATTGACCACCGCAGCTAGAGGCTAAATCTGTAAAGTAAGTCCGAAGTGTAATTACGTGTGTAGCTACTTTTACAACGCGTCTGACAAGATTGATCAATTAAAACAGAATCTCGACGTAATAAAGCTTCAGCTAGAAGTGGCCGAGCTCGGTCGTAGAGGCAGAAGCTGCTTTCGAATGCGTCATCGGTATATTGATTCCTGCAAAACGTAAAAGAATATGGGCGCGACAACAGTTCTAATTACCAGGCAGGGCAGCTTTCTATTACCAGAGGCGGTTCGGGCATCACAAGGCGTGGGCAGGCGGAACAAATGCAAAGATGAAGATTACACACATTAGCGCGGAGAATGGTTGTTAGTCTGGACCCGAACCAGTCATCGCCGACAGACCAACAATTGTATTCTGGGAATTAGATCAGCACGGAATCGATTTGTTTCAGAATTTACTATTTGATGCCATGTATGTCAGAGGGGAGAAATTCAAATCTAACTCCCCCCAACTTCCTTTAAACAAGCGTTTGATGTATTTTTGATGAGGCGAAACACAATTTGTATGAAAAGTTCTAAACCTTCATCCGATAGGGTCGGTAGCATGGAATTTATTTACATAATAATCTCAATCAGCTGTTGCAAGGACACTGAAACGTCCATACTTAACTTACTTTGACAAGAGAGAACTATTTAAAAAAAAAAACATTGAAAACATATGAAGTAAATTAAATTAATTAATGTTACCAACATGTTTCCTGTTTCTGACATCTGGGTATTTTTAAAACTAAAATTGAGACAATGAGAGCCCACAAATTTTCCGTACATATATACATTAGGTAAATGACTATGAATTTGAAATATTTTTACTGCAATACCGGACCAACAGTTTTGGCATATATTTATTGAATTTAAAATATTGCTAATCAAAACAAAGCTTCTCGGGGTTAGCCCAGTTATGCTCTCACTACATCAATATATGGTTTCTCCACGACCAATCCTCTCAAGTAAACACAAATTAAATTATAAACACGACAGAAAACACTCTAAACACAGAGAGAAAAATATTAAGCTAGCTTACGGTAAATATTACCCCAAATTAAACCTACCGACAGAATAACTCTGAGAACTCGAAACAGAAACCTCCGACGGTTGTTTCGAGGTTTCGATCTGTTTAGCTGGGAGTGAGTGATACAAATTGGAGGCAGTAAGTAAACGCCTCCAAACTGTGGTCGAGCGTGAATTATTATCTACAACTAAACGAGATGAAAGTATCGGGACACTCCGGTACAAGTTCGCCCGAATAGGTTCCGAGAAAACGATCCGGTTCGCATAGGAAGTTTCCGATCAAATCCGACTACTTTCGTTTTTCCATCTCTTTACCGCGTTCAATACGTCTCACTATTATTGAGGCTGTAAAGATATAAGACTGATTCATTATTAAATTTTAAACAATTTTTTAAAAATTGTACTATCATTTTTAAAACAGTAGTGGCCTGACAGTAGGGGCCTGTCTCACTGGAGGTTTTGGGTCCCCTTATCTCGAGACAATATAATATCAACACACCTTGAATTGAGTAACACATATAGAGGCGATGTTTTAGGTTATACCTACTTTCAATGATAAAAAAAACCGAACCAAAAATACCAAGCGTACACGCAGAACTGGTGATGGTAAACAGTTACATGACTGTGATTGTGTCTATGATTGGTAACTGAGATTTAACGATGATTGGTAACTAAGATTTAACTGTTGGAGGCTTACTTTCTAGTGTACCAGTCATTGCTCGGAGAATTACGTTATCGAACACAATCACAGTCACAATAACAGTTAAAATAATGGTTTAAATAACGGTTTTATCATCGCTAGTAAGAACACCCGACGGCAGCCGAGCACAAACAGATATGACAGTATGTGTGGAGCCAAAACAGTGTTTCTAAGACGTATTTTTTAATTCTTTTTTTTTACACGACTATTTAAGTATCTGAAATGAGATTACACGGAAAAGTGACGGTGGGGACTCTCCCAAACCGGGTAACGAATGACAAAGCAAGGAATGCCTTCAAAGAAAAACCCTATCAAATAAAAAATTATAAATTCCGGTCGCATAAATAAATACGCATAATAATAATGAATGCCCAACATTTATATTCGCTATGTGCAATGCTGCTATATAATCATGCCTCTATAAGTGCAGATCAAAAAATAACATAATTGAGTGATGTTTTTAAAATAATATCAGTCTCAATGTTTCATAGCCGGTTGACGCGAGTATTAAGATAGGTATGGATGAAGCAGGAACCGGTCATTGTACAAACGACGACGATGATGATGATGGCCACCATCACGATGACTAACAAACCAACGGGCTACGTAGCGTGTCCAGCGCGAGGTGCCCCGACCGACCGACCGAGCGAGCGAGCGATCAACGGCCCGTTATCCCCCGCAACTATTGTTACATTTTCGCAACGACACGCCATTGTTTGTGGCGGACCGCTTAGAAATTATGTGAGATAATAGTTCATTCGCATGACGGCCGTTTTTTCTAATTACTTGCGCGTCAATTGTTCGCGATCGACACCACACCGCGGTGGCTCTTTCGCATAAATTATGCCGCTCCTCCGTTCATTTCGACAGAACTTTAAATTCTTGACGTACGCTACTTACCTCAGCCAAATCGAGGAGCTTTGGTTTTTTCGGAACCAATATCTGATCTGATTCGAGTGAGAGAAAGTATTATACAATTGGAAAGTTATTCTATTAAAAGGGTCTCAGATTAGTTATTAGATTATCTTAGTCTACTCAGAAACTGATATTCCACGTGAAGGGGTCCAGGGAAAGAAGGGTGCTAAGTCCCTTTTGTGGATGAAGTTACATTTGATGCAGTTACTTTTTATTTATTTTTTTATTTCTTTATTACATATATATTCATTTTAATTTTAAAACATTCTAAACTGCATGGGAGTTTTACGGCAAGGATTGCCTTTTACATAGCTAAACTTCTTTTTTTATAAATAAAATATTCCAAGGGGGAAAAATTTGATAAGATGTTAGATGAATTACTTAGAAAGATATAAATAATAAAATATATATAAATATAAAGAAAGAAAAAATCAATCTTTCATCAAACAAAAAGATATAATTTTTACAGACCTAGTTCAGTATTTTATGGGTGGATACCTGAATATAATATAATAAGGAAATAAAAAATTAGACAAGAATATGTTATTTTACTTTGTATTTTAAGGTGGTCACTGGGGGCTTATCATTTTTTTAAACGTTTAATAGGTCTTTATTGATTTTGTTCATTATTCTTGGCACAACACATTCTCTCCTTCTCTCACCGTGCACATTGTTCGCGATCGGTTCTCTCGTGGTTCGACCCGACGATCTGGCTGAATAACTATATTTACATTATTTATCAACTCTTTGAATATTATAGAATATGTTACTTTCTTGTCAACTGGTAAGATTTTGCATATTGATACAAACACTTCGTTCTGTTATCTACTATAAATTTAAAAAATCTTAAAAAGCGTTGGATACCACCTATTAGTTAGTGCGGTCGAAAGAAGGAAATAATGGGCTAAATCCAGATATTCAGGCCTGTTCTCAAAATTGCAATATTGAAATGAAGGTGATTGTTACACCAACCCTCAAAAATAGACAGATAGTTTTGACAGATTATGGTACGTTTATCTCCCTCACTCTCTCTCCCTCTCTCTCATCAAATATAACACTATTTTTGAGGGTTGGTGTAACAATCACCTTCATTTCAATATTGCAATTTTGAGAATAGGCCTGATTATTTTGAATATTTTGCTTAAATAATAAAATCGCCTTATACACACACACTTTTCATGATATCAATTTATAAAATATGGTAAGAGTGCCATGTGTGCGTGTATCACTATAGCGTGTTTTCATTTATTCTTCTCTTTTAAAAAGGCTGAAAATATGTTTTTTTTTCTGTAAAGTTTAAATTTCGTTTCCGGACAAAGATGCAAAATGCGACTTGGCACCTCATTTCCCTGGACACTTCGTGTTGAAAAAATACAGATTCGACATAGCGCACTCCGCTCAAGCCGGAATTATCGAACGATGAAGTGATGGACTCGCGCCAATGTAAGTATTTCATCGCCGCTTTTGCATCAATATATAAATACATATGATCATCGCATCTCTTATTAAGTAGCGCAAGTCGCACCATAAATTTTGTTGCTCAAAATAGGAAAAGGACCTCATTAATATCACGAGGCCCGAAATAAAAGTGTTGCTCAACTGACGGTGCGTATTTCAGTAAAGGAGCAAATGGTCCAGTAATGGGGCATTTTTGTGAATTTCAAATCAATACAACTAGTAAAGAACATTAAGTTTCTTGGTTTTTTTAGTCGCATTGATCGCACTTACGATCTATCGCACTTACGATCGATTAAGGGATCCTGATATCTGCTCGCCCTCCGCTGTCTACTACCTCAGTTTACACTGTTATCTTTTGTTCTCGTACACTCACTTGAGTTTAGTAGTATATCTGGTTAGATTACCTTTTTTTCATATATTTCTTAAACAATTTCAAAATTAAATAAAAAAAATATTAGCTATCTAAAGTGTCATTTTATATACCAATCGGAACCCAACAAATAGTGTTGGGGAAATGGGGAAAATATCTGGCAATGGAGCATGACTTTATTTACACCAATTTTATTGGAGACACCTGATAAAATACGCTTGAAAAACTTTTAAATCATCTGTATTTTGTTATGGAGTATCAAGCCTCCGATGTTATTAAAACAATGCATTTGTGTGACACCTGTATAAATATATATAATATCTTTATTAAGGAGAATACATTATTCTTGTGAAGTTGTACTTTTGTGATTAAATGTATCAATTAGATAAAACACATAAAATCAATTTAACGAAAAAATTGTTTTAAGTAAAGTCTATTTAATCTTTATAGTGGCTCGCGTGAATAAATAAATTATATATACTGTATCAAACATAACAAAAATAATATCTTTGATAAAACTAATAAAAAAGCGAGGTGCATTATATCAATATAACATTAAGTTAATCTAAGGAAAATATTTATTAATATAAATTATACTGGGTGCAACATATCTAGTGCACAATATTTTAGGGATACATTTTCAAAATATGTATAATACCTATAAACATTTTTAAAAAGTCATAGGTATGTTATATAAATTGAAATATGTTATCGTTTCCAAATTATTTATTGAAAATACAAGGTCATTGAAATTCGAGCGGACGGGACTATTTTTCATAGGTATAATATGTTTCAACGATGCAGAATTTGAGCATACTCCTTGAACATTTTCGACTCGTAGTTTAGTCAGGTATCCCACCCATAAAATATTCCGAACTAGGTCTGTTACACACATAATTAATAAAATAATAATAATAATAAAAGAGTGAACCGTAATTCCAAGTTCATCGCCCATTATGATATGACCTCAATCCGTCACTCGTTAATTTGTCCCGAGTTTATCGATAAGGGACATTCATTTTCCGAAGCGTTATAGGTTCAGGATTGTTCCAATGAGTTTTACACGTGATCGATTTGAGTCATGTCCCAATTGGAGGAGGCCTTAATTGAAAAAAAAAATGAATGGCCTCAATAAAGTAAGCCGTAAAATAATTATTAATGTGGACAGCGAATGTTTTATTACATACAATTTTAATTGATACAGACAATGAATGCAGTCTACATTCGCATTTTATACTAGACATGTTGTAATATAATGACACAATTATTATTCTCTTTTTATAAGGAGTAAAGAAATCTTTAGTATTATTTTAATATTGTAACCAAATTTGCCCGATCATTCTCGAGATCGAGTAGGTTTATACTATTGTATACTATAATTTATATAATTATATTTGAAAACGATATTGGTAACACATTTTGAATCATGACATGGTAACATTCGTTCATTAACACAAATTCGACTTGCCTCTTTTTAATCTATAATTTATCAAATCGCTGATGTCATTGGAGTAGTTTCACTTTTTTCAATTATCTTAAATAATGGATAAAAATTATAAGATAAGAAAAAATAATAAACGTGTTATGAACAATAAACATACAATGATATTAAAATTAAATACTTAGACGTGCTTGTTTGTCCAATGGTAAGACACTTGCCTAGTGATCAAGTAGTCAGAGGGTTCGAGACTTATCCCAAAAAAAAAAACACCAAGTTATTTCTATTTTCATAGCACAAACGTTTATTTCGGTTTGAAAATAGTAAGACTATTAATGTGCCATGTAATCCGTGTATACTAGTATCTATATTTAAAAAAAAACTGATTTCAATGTTAAATTATCATATACATAAATATTCAAAAATATGTCGCAGAATAATGAGGCAATATTATTACAACAAATCCGACGCCTAAAGCGCGATAACTTTTAAATGCTTATATAATTTTGAATCCAACACTTGTAATCTATGTCCAGGCAGGCGCACCCACGCCTAACGTTATTATTTCCCGAACGAAACATCTCGTGTCTTATTAATACAAAGTTTCGTTCAAGAAAATTGCCAACGAGCAAGGTTAAGCCAAATTGCATTCTAGAGAGTTCGGAATTTGAATGGTTTCCAAAATATTGGCAACGGCTGGTGCGATTTCCAAATACTGCTTGGCAATTCGCGCGTCAAGCGCTATTGGTTTACTACTCGTGATATGTGCATAGCTTCCTGCAAACAAAATTTTGTTGAATACGTATTTTATATCGAAAGAAAACGTTGCAATTAAGCGCATAGTTAATTGAAAATGTATTCGGACAACGACAACAAAGTAGCAAATATATCACCCCGTAGTTCCCATACCAGAAAATGTAATAATCAGCTTGTATTACATTTTCTATATATCTCTATCTTCTACCTATTTTCCTATATAGCATCTAAATAGATGAAATTGACGTCAGATAACATTAAAATATATATATATTTTACTCCAATCCAGACACAGATCCAATTTAAAAACGAAATTGTATTATACATGGTTAATAGTCATTCGAATTAGTGTGACTGTTAAATCCGCTATTGTGACAATGATTCTAACAATGATTGATAACTGAGATTATTCGTAATTCTTCGAGAGAAATGACTAGAAACTAGTGATGAGAAAAAAATGCTACCCTTGGACTCACTGATGTGATTGTGATTGATATTCGATAATAACAGTGATTGAAAACTGTGACTGGGATCACAGTGTCATTACTAATATACATGCGCCGCACGATATCACAATACACGAAATAAATAAATAATAAAACATAATTTTGAACGTATTTACTTATAATTATTATTCAAACTTTATTTGCATAAAAAACATATTCCAGCATATATAATTCATATATACTTAATTTAATATCATCCATAAAGAGAATGAAAACTTTTAAAAAATGTAAGTTTATTTTTTGGGTCAAACGTGTAAAATGTTTTGGCAGAATTCATTCATTTCTTCATGAATATTTTCGTTTCATATGCACATGCGCCGAATCACGATTAGCAAACCAACATAAATAAAATAATCACGAATCACGATATTCCCAGATATTCAATCACTGATAGTGAGTGACTCAAAATATCAGTGATTGACTCACGGTTCGTGATTTTGAGCTCATCACTACTAGAAACTAAACCTCCAATAATTAAATGTTCGTTAAAATCGAACAGTCACAATAACGGTTTACAATCACTAACTCGAACGCGAAATACGTGAACTTGCTTTAGAACGCAGAGGGATGTCACGTGATTAGACCTCGTTGACCTTGGAACCCACGCACCTCTGCACTTATGCGGTAGTTTTTATAATCTTTTTCATTCTCCTCAATTGTCAATTTGTAATTTTATTTTATTTTTTCGTAATGTCATACTAGGACTATCTATCCGGGCTTTAATGATAAGTTGACAAATCTGTATATTAAATGTAAAATTATTTGTTACTATCCTTCATGCTGGGATGGTATGGTCACGAAATAAGAAAAACCAGACAAACGTATTATTAAATACTGGCAAAGGAGAATGAGGAAGACGACAAGCAACCTGGTGGTCAAATTTAGGACGCTCGCATAAGTCGGGAGACCATCCAGGACAGAGCGTCCTGGCATTTTCGTAAACGCGCCCAAATAAATCGGAAAAGGAAAAGACGGAAAAGAACCTCCCTCCTTCGGTTAGAATTATAAATAATCATGAGATCATTATAACCGCGCCATTAGAACATACGTTTTTTTATGTAAGTAATAGAGCTCAAATTCATCCGAGACTGCTACAAGCCTTTGATTCTAGTTTGTTTCATTGAAATATTTCATAAATCAATCTTTGGACAACACGTTACATTTATTTAATATTCTGCGTTTTTCGTATTTCACGGTAATTCATGTATTCAGTTCGTCTATTTTTCTATTTTTCCTAATCTATGAGCGAGCAAAAGTAAGCGAAAAGCTGCTTGCCAAGATGTCTGACATGACAGGCCGCGGATGGAGCAAGTGAACAGGCCATAGTCGAGACAAGAATAATGCTTCATAAATCCAACATCGTGACCATAAAATCCGAGTGGTCCAAAGCGGTGCAGGTCAGTTCAATAATTTCCTCAAGGTGAAAGGTGTCGCATTTTTGCCAATGTTTTAAGCGAAACAAATGTTCTTGGGCTCCGACCGAGCGAATTTCTGTATGTACTTTAAATTCAAATAACATAACAGTGTATGTTTAAATTTCAACGTAATCGTCGACGCAACCCCTGACGTAATCGTTGGGGGGTTGTTTTCAAAAATAGCCGTGCATGTATTCGCTTTCAGATTTATTTTTTGTATGTAAATGTAAAAAATAATAAATTAAATACAGGCTAATACACGAATAGCGGGTTATGAATTTAGAAAACCGCCAATTTATTTGTTTTAATTACAATTATTGTCCGCAAATCCACTTTCCTTCCTTTTACTTTTTTGCTACATATTTATGAATATATATTAAGACTAATAATGTGATATCTCGTTATGTATATATCGACCTTTAATTTGTATTTTTATATTTCATTATTTTTGTTTACTCATACAATTAATCTACTTTTGTTTACTAATACTATTAATCCAATATTTCGCAAATAAGCAAAAGAGATATTGTTCTGTAATCTGAACTGTACTAGTACACTAGTATTTATTACTTTATCTGATATTCGTTTCTGCACTATGTACTACTGTTTCTGTTTTTGATCATTTCTATATTCTGTTGAAGATATTCATTTTGAACATTTTTTACTCTCGCTTTGTGCACTTTTGTTATCTTTTACATTGTATTTCGTAATCTGTGATCAACTTTAGTTTTAGTTCATTTTTATTCCGTTTTATTTAGTCCACGACCAGGAAGTCTCAATGGCGCCAGGACGATAATACACGTCTCCTCAAATCGGAATGTGTGGGAAAACTCTATTCTACAACTACGTGGATGCAATTGAAATAGATGAACGCGGCATTGCATACAAGGTGTAAACCTCGTTATTCACCTTTTTTATTCATCAAATTATATTTACCAGGTAAGAAATACTGGTAAAATAGTCAAAATCAAAGAAAGAAAAAGGCCTAGTGCTTACACTAAAATTATAAAACAAAATTACAGCTCCTAGTTAAAGAGTATTTTGATATGGTTATGCAAATGCACAAAACAGTATTTTTTATATCACATCGACAATTAGCACATACTACCGATAAGAATAGTCAAAGAAATATCTGTCGTCTAATGGCAGATATTTATCATTTTACAGAACAGTATTTTAAATATTTATCTCATGATTCTACATTATAAGTTGTATTTATCTTGGAAAACGGAGTAATTATATATTAGAAATATTCTAATGCAACAACTAGCTCATTTAATCTAGAAGTATGTAGATAAAACACAAAATAACAAAAAAAATTACGATAGATAGGCTGAAGCTTCCTGATAAAAGAGGCGATCTGTGTTTAATAATGGACAATCAATCAGTATCCAAATGAATTAATGTTAAAAAAAAAATTATGTAAACATTGTATTATTTTAGTAAAATATGTCGTTCATTGTTTTATAACATTTTTATAGTTTACGATAGGTTCAAATTCTAATTTAAATCTATGATATAATCAAGCCAAAATGCTTGTGGAGAAAACGAAATGGAAAATGTTGATTTAAATGAAAATTTGTAAAACAGAGGTCATTCAAATAAATACACACGCTTTCGACATCGCATCACTCATTGTTCAAAGCAAACATTTAAAATGAACACTTGCGGGTTGTAAAAACAATGTGTGTACGATGCATGTATAGGATACGGAACAGGCCTTGTATATTGTGGTGTGCGTAACAAAGCTTGTTAGAGAAGAATTTAATATATTTTCCATATATATAATATATGTTCGACTTGAAGGTTATAAATCAGGGGCATAAAGTGCGTAAGCTGACTACACAACTTGCATAAATCAAAATTACACATTTATTTGACAGAATATTGCGATGCCTGTTTATAATTCATTATGCGTATTATTTCCAACATAAAATAATCTAGTGTAATGAAAACGCTGAAATAAACATTATTGTAATAATTGTTATAAACAAATAGATAAATAAAAAATTGAAAATAAATTTTAGTTACGTTTAAATTGTTCAAATTAAATTTTAATCGATTATTTAAAGTTTTGAAATATCCTTCATTGTTAGTTATAAAAAATTGTGCAAATGCCAATGTTGTATAAAATTTATAGTATTTTTTTATTGTGGCTAGCGAAGCTGGCCCAACACCAAGTACATATTAAACCTCGAGGAACAATATCAAAGAAGTAAATTAAACATTATAATAAATAGAATTTTAAATTTATGATTTTGTTTATACAATAAACGCGGTTTCCTACATATTTGATACTAACGCTAGTTACTAGCATCTATAAAGTCCACGAGTAATTTTATATGATGTATGGATACACAGTTATAAATAATAGCTGAGTGACTATACCTAGCGGTGAACAAAAATAACTCAATAAGTGTGTAGTACAAGTTAAGTTTTGTGAAAAACTAAACTATTAGATACATTTTCAAACAATCCCACGTTTCAAATTTAGTTTGGCAAATCTCGAAAAAAAAAACAATGATATAAATATTGCGCGCAATCTAAAACACCGGTAGCTGCACAGCGGCGGTTGACCACAGACAAGTCGAGAGTTTTTACCGCATAAATGAAAATATGATAATAACTTCTCGATTCAAGGTCTAAGTACAGAAAAACACTACGCACATTTTTAGGTATAAAAAAACAAATTAATATTATGGATCGAGTTGACGTTTATTGGAAACTAAAATACCACATTGTGTTCTGAAAATAAACTGAACACATTAATCAGATCAATAATGAATTCGGAATAGTGAATTAAAAATTAAGAGACCGTTCTTAACTCTCGGTACGCAACACGAATACATCATACAGCCTCTGAATAACGTCTAATTAGACCGATGATGACGATAAGGTCTGCTTAGATAGCGCGCTAATTCACCAAACAGAAATGTAAAAGCATTAATGCAGTTTTTTGTGAACACAATAGCTACGAAAAAACATTTTTCATAAAGTGGCAATCGCTGCACGAAACACTCTCCCCGATGCAGTCCAGGCCGTCCGCGCTACGAGAAGCTGAAAAGTTGCTCGTCGTGAAAAGAGCGCAACCCCAATCACCGCTTCGGGAAATGTATTATGAAAAAGATTCGTCACTTTTTACACGACGCGGGCGCTTCGCAGGAGCCTAGCGCCCCGGACCTCAAGAAACGTCAGACGGTCACGTGTTTTCCGGCGGATGACTTCATCAGCCCGCGCAACGTTAGTCAGGAGACATTATTTTGCAAAATTACTCATTGTCTTTTCATCATTCGAGTTCGAGAATAGTCACAATTACAAAATGCCCCGAAACCGAACACAATGGCGGTTTGCGCAATCCGGCGAGCTTGTGCGATAAGGTTATTTTTCAGAAATAAACTCATAAAATTCTCGCTAATTATATTCTGAATGTGGATATAACAAACATACTGAACTTATTAGGAAAAACTGCTGGGCGTGTACGCATTCAGCGATTAACGGATCTTCGCTGTAATGTTATTGTGTTATTTTATTTTTTAATTAAATTACTAACACATAAGCATTTAATTTGTTAAATAAAATGCATCCACAAACACCAAAACTTTTTATAAACGTGTCTTGTCAACACTGTTTATCGCAGACATGCTGTCAAAATTAATTACAGCGAAGGTGTTAAATAAAATATAATTGTACTAAATAAACAAGACAGCTGCAGTAAATACGTGTCTTGCGTCGGCTAAATATCATTTCAGACGGTAAAAACTAGAGCAATGTTATGTGTATCGAGTAAAAGTATGGGTCAACACGGCGGCGGTCCCAACAGCAACGTCCAATGTCCAGCATTGTGAACATTACAGATTACGGACAAACGTATGACAGCGCAGTCGGGGAATTCGGTAGGCAAATGTTCTATTTCGAGTAGTGAAAAAATCACCTTCGGCAAGATACCGCGGATTCCTCGAGTGCACAGTGCAGACGGCCATTTAGACAATCGGGGACATGTGTCCCGCGTAGCTAAAAACAATGTTTAGCTATCAATACACAAATACAAAACAATCCGAATACGGGACACTATTACATTGATACAGAAGACAGGCGGGTGTTGCCAGATAACGAAAATACTAGTACAATTAATAATAATAATAACAAGACGTGATATATACCGTTACGTTCGGCACAAAAACGGCTTCTAAACAAAGCGGTGGAAGTAACTACACTTTTTGAATGACCGCGTCTCGACGATCACGGATAGTAATTTTTTCGAATGCGCGAATTGCGGATATACGACGAGTGGTGCGCGGCGCCTCCCGCAGAGTACGGCCGGTGACTGACTCACTGGCCGTGCGCACGTCGGCGGGCCGCGTCACGACTGATAAACTCCCGCGCGGCCTACCGATCGGGCCAGACCTCCAGCCGAGTGGTCGTCTCGCTCGCGCCCGAGAACGTCGCTCTCGACTTCGATCGTGGTTCGTTCGCGAGGAGTGAGCAGTGACGAAGGAGCATCATATCCTGCATCGGAAAATTTTACGAAACATTTTATATTAAACCATTGCATGGCATAAAATACATGTTTTTTTATTTTTAAATCTCCACTTTAAATGACCTTTAAGCTTATATTTCATCTACAATTTGGAATAATTATTTATGTCCGGTTGTGTGATCAATGATATCTTTTTACTATGGTAAAAAAAGTTAATAAAGTTTTTTAAATCGTTGGTAAAAAATTCAATGGTTAACTAATTTTATTCACGAATATCGGATAGTAAAAACCGAAAATAGTTGGTTAAAAATGGCAGACTCTACACAGCTGTTTCAAAAGTCATCTGTCATATTGACACTGAAAGTTGCAGTATACGACAATTAATCATTCAATATCCCTTTTTTTTTAGTGATAAGAGTTCGTCCGATGATCATCTCATTATTAAATTATACACGAGCACATAATCGGAAATAATTTCGCCAGCAAAGTGACAGATTTCGAACGCAGGAGGCGAACGAAGCCATAAATAAAGCATATTTCATGATTATTTGTCTTGCCACGCTGAGGTGAGATTTCTTTGATAATAGTAAATTTGACGCACCAATAACCGGCAAAGGTTTGTTACCACGGGCGATGGTTAAAAAAAGTTACTATAGTAAAAACTTACCATGGTAAAAATTTACTACCACACAACCGGCCCTTAAGACTTATATTTACCATACGTGTTGGAATCTGAATACATATATATTACTCGTACGCATGTACCAAATCTAGTGATCTAGTGATCTGACGTTCGAGCCTCGTTCCTATTTTCATAAAACAAGCGTTTGGCATAGTTTGAAAATAATAAGAATATTCCATATACGTATCTCTTTTTAAAAACTAAGTAAAAAAAAAAAGTACTAACAAATAAATTAATGATATGTATAAACCCCACAGGAGACTCAATTTTATGTCAATATGCAATCTATTTAGGATCTTTCCTGTTATTTGCCACCATCCGCTGGTATATAAAATAACACTGGGTATTAAATACCTTTTTATTCTATATTCAAAACATTTTAAAACTATTTAAAAAATATATGGGGAAAAAATACAATGGACCTGACTTAAGTTAACCTAACCGGATAGACTACTGAACTCAAGTGAGTCTATAAACAATTAACCGTCCGAATTAGAACGAGAACAAAAGATAACAGTGTGAATTGAGTCAGTATACAGTGGCAGGGAGATAACAACAAAGCGACGGGCAGATAACAGGAAAGGTCCTCAAAAAAGTGGAAGTATTAATGATGATTATTTGTAAAATGTAATAGTCAACAACCGACACCTTTAATATCTCTCCACCGAGTAACAAAGCATGTACAAGTGCGAACTTGACAAACGAGTGTGAATAAACTCTAGATCGCTTTCCACAATATTGTATCGATCGCGAAGGGTCTAGACATCGATGCGGAGAAAGAATATTAATAGTCAATTTTCATGCGTGTAAGAGAGACACCATACGCTTACATAGTGCCCTCTGCTTCGACTGTGCGCGGTATTCCGCGACTACAGATAAACACAATCGGCTCATGCATAGAGTGTGGATGTGCGTTTCTTGCGATGATGAAGGTGTAGTTCCACATGAATCAAGATTATTCCCATTCTTGCAATTGGTTAACTTTTTCTTGGCGTGTAACGCACAATTTATATAATCAGTAGCACCCCATAAAGAGCACATAACCAATCATTTATTTCTTCAATATTAGCAAAATTACTTTGTGGCAACATATTATATAAATAATAAGAAAAAACACTTTGTTTATCTAAGCTTGCATTTTTAATTTTGGTATACATTGTTTCCTGAAGAAAATAACCACAGATATCGAAACATTTAGTGATTTAAACAAAGTGTTTTTTCTTAGAATTTATAATCATTTATTTGTTATACATATTTTAAATGCGTTACATATAACGTCACTTAATTAAGCTTTAAGCCTGTTCTAATGTGTACATTTATATAAAATATATTATTTTATAGGTATAAATAGATATTACATAATAATAGGTATAAATATTTTACGAGGTACGGAAGAAATAAACGAATAAAATGTACACAATTTATCGTAAATGTCACATTATTTTGTTTTATCAGTGTTAATTCACACAATTCATAAAAACACCTAGAAAAACGCATCCAACCTATAAATGAATTTAAAAAAAACTTAAGACCATTGACTCGAATAGACTATTTTTTTAATGCCTTTCACATTGTGAGTTCGTATTAAGTTGTAATGCCGTGCAGTTAATAAGACGACTGACTTCCTTTGTAATATACATATAACCGTAAATTAATCAAATAATTCACTTCAATGTGTTTACGATTGAAGATAAAAAGATTTCATTTTGGAATACATTTGAAATCAATAAGGATAATACAATATCTTATTAGTTTTTTCAGTTTTTAATGTGGTTTTTTTTTCATGCTATGTATATCCACCTTTTATGTAGAATCACGAGTTTACGGGCACCGTGTAAATAATGCTTGTAATGTCGTTCAGTAATAGATGAATTTTTAGGCCGACATTAATTCGTTCTGCATTGCGGTTGCAATCGCGATACTATAGGCCAAGAAAAAGAAATAAATGCATCGCGAATAAAAATGTAAATATAAAACCTTACACGTAGTATTAGAAAATGGATTTATAATTTTAACTCCGCCTCGGCAGTAAGCAGAGACGAAGAAACTATGCCCGTAGACTAATATATTAACAGTACGCGCGTGACTGGTTGCAAACTTAATCGGCGTCAGTTTCGATCCAATTGATGTCTGTAAAAAGGAAAATTCTTTGGAATTTTCCGCTCTACATTAGAATGACATTGAGTGATTGAAATACAGCTTCAGTTGCAGCACATATCTCTTTCTCTGTCGCGCGTGCCCGGGAAGCAAGAAATGTAATATAAAATAGGGAGAGCCTGCCTTTAGAGATATGGTCACATATCGAAAAGGGGGATCTTACTATTTGTACAAATCATTGTAAATAATTACATTTTGTACGAAATAAAAAAATAATGTGAATGTTTTAATTGAAACGCGCCGGAAATTATGCTAAAAATATGTGACTATGATTCCATTTTTAGTAATTTAATAAAATTTAATTTTTACTCATTGGCTTAGATCCCATTCAAAGTAAACCGCAAAAGTGTACAACACAATTGTGGTTTGCGCTATTATATTACTTTAGGAATGCTTAATGTAGTAGTATTGCTAGTAAGAAAAACACCAAAATATTGTTTCTTTCTATCAATATGTTGTTTATTATTATTCTATTGATGTTCATTCAACAGCCATTTCAAGAAAAAATAACAAGTATATATATATATAAAATAACTCATACAGTTTCGTTTTAGTTTCTTCTTACTGGCAAGGATCAGAATATAATAATTGGATGTCACTGTTAAAAACGACAATGTTGTCTTCGATAAACATATTATGTATAAGAAATAAATATAATCAAAAGTAATTTATGTACTTTAAATGTAACTAAGAAGAACAGCGGAAAAATGAATGTAATTGTTATGTAACAATACAAAAATGATTATTTTATGTTATTTTTCCCTATTAAAATATTTCCGCCCATCAATTTATTAAATTTTTTTTCAATATCGACCTGAATGAAATTCGTTAGATATTTTTACAATTATAATAATTTAAAAAGAGATGGAAATAGTTTTATCCGTATTTAGGTAAAAAAAAAAATCAATTATTATACAGTGTAACAGACCTAGTTCACAATATTTTATGGGTGGATACCCTAGTAAATTACGAGTCGAAAATGTTAAAGGAATATGTGCAAATTCTTCACAGTTACGGAAAATATTATTGTTTGTAGTTTTTATAAAATCATGTTAAGTCTACGTACTTCGAAATAAATATTTGCGAAATTTATTCATTATTCATTTATATCTACCTAAATCATGTAATAAAAAATAGTCTGTCCGCTCGAAATTCTATTAACTCTAATTTTTTATATTCAATATATAATTTGGAATCAATAAAATATTTTAATTAATAGAAATAATCGCATAATTACGTTTTTTTTGGAAATGCTTATATCTCCGACATGATTGAGATTAGGCACATACATTTGAGCATACTCCTTGAACATTTTCGACTCGTAATTTAGTCAGGTAATCCACCCATAAAATATTCTGGACTAGGTCTGTCATACCTACTGGGGTTGCAAGATCCGGAATTATTATATTAAATTGGCTAATTACGTTATACTATGTTAGACCACTTCTTTTTTGAATTTTAATTAAATTTTCAACGTCAAAAAATAAGATCTACTGAAACGATGGACGTGGCCGCGCAGCCTGGTTTCTTTAAAATATCGCATAAAATGGTTTGCCATTAAATATCGCAATTCTTATTTTATTATGTATGAAAAGTTGCCATTAAACTTATTTACTTCTTCGATAGCACTAGGAAATATTTATCGTAATTAATTAATGTGATTAGAGAACGCACAACATAAACTGGGAAATGTTTAGATAAATATTTATAAAAATTGTTACAAATTATTGCAATTAAATAGCGCGTAATAATTTGTAGCAATTTTCATTCGAGCCATCAATTGTAAGTTTAAATCTTCAGGAAGAAAAAATGACGTAGGAAGTAATTATTCTCGCTGTCCCTGAAATTGAACCGCTCGAACCGCGATAAGGATGAAGTCTATCAAATGCAGAAAGCGGCCAGTACGTACTCCATCCCGACAACCCATTGTTCACGGCATAACCTGAGCCGTCCAACTGGTTCTCAACTGATTGACTCCCAAGAATTTTTGATGTGAAAACTCTCTAATAGATGACTGATAAATGACCCTGAACTGGCTTACCTGCACCGCTGCGCCTCGCTTTTCCATCCTATCGATTACTAACATTAAACTTATAATAAAATATTCTAGTTCTTAAAAAATACCATGTGATTTGGTACATAAAACGTTTAATATGAAAAGATTTCGTATCTTAGAAAAGCAAAACGGTATGCTGGACGCCAACATCGTTACCAATTTATTTTACTGTTTATGTCTTTATGACTCAACTTTCTAATGACTACATAGACATCTGGTAATGCACAAGGAAGCTGCATTCCATAAACTACATTTACCATTTAAAAAATTATTCGAATTACCAATAGGCCGCGTTGTCGCCGTTGTTAACTTTCTAATGAATAGGCTGGTAACTTTAATTTCTTTAACATGAAAAAATATTTCGGCCTCCATCGTTGCATAGTTCAGTTTAAACGTTTTCCACTATGTATATGTATGTGGGTCTAAAACGTTTAATAATTTTCATCGTGTAGGTACTAATACTATATAATGTCAAGTTAAAGCCCACACAAGATTATAACGAAGACGTCTAAAATTCCAGCTGAGGGAAATCAAAGGAGAACGAAGAATAGAGCAGTTTTATAAAAGAAAATGAAAAATGCGTTACAAAACGTCAAACGTGTTAGGATTAATTCTTTTTTTCTATTTAAAAAAAAAAATATTTTATAAGAATGCGTCCATATGTTACTATTTTTTTGCCATTGTTGATAGTGATGGTAAAATCGTTTTTTAAATCGTGATTGTGACTGATTGTGTTCGATTGTAATGATGATTGATAATTGATTAATCTAATTATTCAGGCAATGGCTGGTACACTAAAAAGTAAACCTCCAACGGTTAAATCTTAGTTACCAATCATCGTTAAATCTCAGTTACCAATCAGTGGCACAATCACAGTCACGTAACGGTTAGTCGTCACTAATTATTGTTAATCCTCTTATTCGACGCTCTCTCCCATGCTTATAGACGCAGAGTCTAATATAATTTAACAATATGTAACCTATTTTTATAACAGCAATCAGCTATTGTGACTGATTGTGTGATTGGCGATAATTGGTAGAACTTCGTATAACTAACTACCTACGTATATTTAAACATTTCGAATCTCTAGGCTACGGCCCATTTTGAAAGACATTCTGTTGTACTTTATAATTGAATTATGATTACAATACTCTAAAACGAAACCCAAATACAATTTTATCACACCTAAAATTAATGTGATTTAGGGAGTGACATCACCAACACACACGCTCGCCTAATTTGTAATCGTTATCATTAGTAATATGAAAATATTTATACAGATAAATTTATCGGTGGCAATAGATGTATGCATACAATCACTCTGAAAATGAAATATACGAAATAAGAAAATAAATAGGGTTTTAACATTGTGTTAATAACATCCCTGTAATTAAGAAAAAGTAGTTTGTAATTTAAAAACGAAAATTTTATAACGATTTATATGGAATAAAATAATACGTACAATTTTATTTTTGTACAGATTATTCAAAAACTGTAATTTTAAGAAAAACATTATAATAAAACTGTGATTTTAGAATTTTAAATACAAGTGGTTTATGATTTTTTTTATCTACTCAGTGCTGCTATTTATAAAAAGTTATTTTTGAAAAAGAAATAAAAGTATTCAATTTTATTTTCAAATGCGTTTCAATTGGGTTTCATAGTTTGATACGATGGACCCCTGTCGAAAAAAATGTAATTCCATAAAAAAAATGGAAGCTTACGCTTATTTTTGTTTATTTATTTGTTTTTTGAAAAGGTAAAGAAAAAAACAATACTTTTCTTGTAAAAAAATATTTATAATTCAAAGCCTAGAAAGTACTAAATTATAAATAATAAATATTATTGATTTTATGAATATTGACTACTGCATGTAGATATTTTTCCACAAATTATTGTGGTTAGAATACGCTGGCTAATATTGTACAAAATCAAAGCATTATTTAAATTTGAGTCAAATGGCGTATAAACATTCCTAATTTATTTTAATTCACAGATGAATCAGTGGGTGACAATGTTATAAAATACATTATGTGGGTTCAAGTTGAACAGATTGCGGAATAAGACAAAAAAAAAACGTTAATCTTTTAAAGATAATATTAAAAAAGTATTTATTAAAACGTTTGCGGGTGACCGCACGAGGAAAGTTCTACGTGGTATAAAAGTAATTGGATTAAATGGCTCTGACATTTGGTCAAGTATTAGAATTAGGATGAGCAGAGCGAACCGGTACCCAGTGGCGTGACAAGGCGGCCGCTTGGGAGACCCCGGTTTTTACGGGTAAAAAAACCAGTTTCTAAAGAAACAGCAAATCTTATCGAAAGAATCCTAAATTAATACTGAAATTCTGTTTTAGAAACATCGTGTTATACTTAGTCTTTATATTGTATTTAGTGTTATTATATTATATTTTTTGTTTGTTTATTATGCTGAAGACAGTAGACACATAGCAAGGGGGGTTATAAATAAAAATGTGTATTATTTTTATTACTCCGTTTAATTAAATGCGCTGATGGGAACAAGCACGCCGCTGGCAATACCCTACTTCCAAAAGTGAAGGGGGCGTGCGGGCGTAACCGATACGAACTCCAATTAATCTTGATAATAACACAAAGGGTGGAACGCCGGCGCTGTACCGATCCAATAATACAATTATTACGAGTGGGTTGACATGCCCACGACCAATGAATAATTGTAAAACATTTTGGGGAAATTTTCAATTTTTTAAGGTTATAATTTTTTATTCCACGCGATATGTTTTTTTTATTTGCATTTTGATCGAAGTAGCCCAGAACATAATTTTATAAATTTTGGATTATGAAACAAATTAGTTCCAGCCCTCGTGGCCCGAAAACATCATCAAATATTTATGAAACTATACCATTTATTTTTATGTAAGTATGTACTTAAACAATAAACTATTAAATGCTTTTCAATAGTATATGAATTTTTATATAATGTTGTTTACACTGCACTGATCCTACTTTTCTTTATATATCTATATACTTCGGCACATAATAGTAGGTACGAAATTTAAATAACTAATTTTTTTAAATCCTCTCAATTAACGACAATTTTGTCACCAGGTCAGACGGAAATTATACGTCAACATTATTTTTAAGACGAATGACGTATTTTGTAAAACTGTTGTGAACACTGACAACAGATGGTGTTCGTGGTTCTAAAGAAATATCACAGATGGCAGAGATAACGTAAATCTATATGAACTTGACAATTAATCAGATCAACTAGTGTGCAGAATGCAATAAGGAGTAAATTTAAAATATTATATTGTGCATTATCGAGAATGTGAGATTTTATTAAACGCATCTAGAATGATGTAGAGCCAAATACAGACTAAATTAAACAAGTCAAAGAACACAAAATACATTAAAAAGTAACAAAATTTTACAATATACATACTCTGACAGTGTAATCATTAAGCACTTGATGAAATGAAGCTAATCATTGAAATAATCTGTTAAAGAATTGTAGGAATAAGTCAGGTAAAAAATAAGCTGATCATTGCCGGCCACAATAAAAATAAAGACTATTTTTTATTTAAGGTTTTCTTTTAAATAATTATGTGTACCTAGCTGGTGTAGAAGCCGCATTGGGGGGAAAGGGGCCAAGATATTGGAACTCAGCGGCTTCAATGCTTGGAACAAAGAGGTTGTGGATTGTTGCATTCCCCGATGGAAAAAATCTTTGGAAATGGGGAGGAGAGGGATTCCAAGATCTGAAAAGGAAGGGATTGGAAGGATTATATAGGAATGGTTCAAGATAGGAAAGAAAAAAAGAAAAGTCCTGTCAAATGGAAAACTGCAAACAACCCACAGATTATATTCTCGGATACGATATTCAATGAAAATATAATCATTATTTGTATTCTGAAAATATTTTTTAAATGTCTGATCTTTATGAGGTCAACATAAATAAATAAATAAATAACCGTATACAAGTTATACAAATTCCCATATAATATGTTGTTGTATATATTGTGTTCTTATAGTATGCACTAAAACAATTATTGTAGCCCAGCTGTATTATATTTGTTAAAATTAGTACGTAATAAATGTGTAAGCCATCAAACATAATAAAATTAAATAAGGAATCGTCTCCCAAGTCACGCCACTTATCCAACTATCATGTACAATCTTTTTTCTATGGAAGACATTTCATGATTGTAAATTTCACACACAAAACATTTCAATAAGACAATATTACACAAGTAAAATGACAAAACATTTTATGTACAGTAGAACCTTATTTATCCAAGAGAATTATTATTAAAAATAATCAAATAATTAGATTTTAATTAAATTTTTATTCATAATTATAATTATTCACTTGTCGTAAAATCTGAAACGTGAGTTTCCATTTTAATTATAGTACGTAAAACTTGATAATTTTGTATTTTTATGAATTATACATGCTTTCCTGCCAGTCTAAATCTTCCCTCGGATAATTAAGGTTCTCATTTTAGATTCTTTTGATATCATAAAAAAAAATGACGAAAGTATATGAATTTAAAACCTAGTTTAATAAATAAGTTGTGAAATAAAATCAGTTATTAAAATTGTAATGATCATTGTAAGGGTAAATATAAATGCTTGTGAATTGTTCAATCGTAAGGTATAGAAATACATAGCTTGAAGTCCTCGGAAGCCCGTTCCTACAGTGAAGTAAAAACACTTGCTAATATGATGTGTTAGTGACAAAAGCGGATATACACATAAATTCATCAACCACCTTAATACAGAGCATAACCAAATGCCAAAAGAACAGAAAGATAATGAATGCTTGTGTGAAATAATATAAGAGAAATGAAAATAAAAAATAAATATAAATCAACAAACAAAAGAAAAAAAAACTCACATTCGCCGGGCATTTTAAATTCTTCCTTCAGGTCATCAATGATATTGGAGTAAGCGAAGCGATCACCAGTCAACAAATCATTTGTTCTAACTGTGGGCGAATTATTATCTCTACCTCCATCTTCGTGAGACACTGGTGACATTCCCATCAGATCACCACATCTTGACATCGGAGACAGACGAGTTGTTTTCTTCGTGAGATGATTGAGTCTTCGATCACGACCCATCGGAGATGCTAAAGTGTGAGCAGAAGCCGATTGCTTAGATATTTCACTCCTAATGATGTTAGCAGATTTTGGAGTGTTCTCATTGTGGTCGGGAATCACATCATTCATCCTCTCCAAATTGTGTTTGAAACTAGCAGAATTTTTGACAAAGTCACCACAAGCAATAGACATGTTGAAAGATGTCAGGTTAGCGTTACAATAATCATCAGTTGAGGAGTTTGACATCAATCGAGATACAGTGTCTTGGTTTTGTTTCGAGATATTAGGTAAACTTTCAGAAATATGATTAGACATTATTTTTATGGGATTTTTGAAATTATCTCTAGTTTTATTCTGTTTTACCAGTGTAGCATCAAGAGTGGACTCAAAGTCGGATACACTGTTGTCTAATGTTAAAGTAGTATCTATATCTCTTTCTGGAGTATTAGAAATCTTGCTTCTTGTTTCAAATGGATTGAAATCAGACGGGTTAATGGAAGAACAAACACTTACTGCATCGCTGTCTGTTGATTCTAGGCCATCAAAATCTGTACTAAGAATATCACTTTCTATGTCTAATACTAGATTATCATCATCGAGAGTTTCACTAGTATCTTTTATAGCAAATGTATTATCTAGCATCACCTCTGTATAATTTGAATTAACATCATTCACAATATTTTCGGAAGAGGTTGAGCCTTGAATTTCAGAAGTACTTCTAGATGAACTGAGATTGAGTGAATATGAACGATCACTTTCACTAGATGCAATATTGTTATCATGTGGTGTTAATACTTTTTCACTGGTATTTTCAATGTCATTGGAACGATGAACAATAGGAATATCAGTATCGTGAATATTTTCCAGTATGTCGCTTGCTTCCTGCAGGGCTTTTTCAGCTTTAAACTTATTTTCTGCTAATGTTGATGATGATTTATCAGTGTAAGATTCGTTTTTTTCAGAGAGCGGCGCTTCTACAGTTCTTTCAACACTTTTCTCCTTACTTACATTTGAAATTTCTTCTGTCAAAGGATATTCATCAGGTATTTTATTCACTTGGACTCCAGGTACAGGATTCCAGATAGTATTTACACTACTTACATCTGAAAAATTGCTATCTGAATTTTGTGTATCTATTACATCTTCGAGTTGTTTATCAAAATCAAAATTATCATTAATACCTTTTTCAACTAAATTAGAACAATCGTCTTTAGATCCGGATACTGCCACAGAAAAATTACAGACTTTTTGAGATGTGGATTCGATTTGTTCAGGACTATTCAATATTTTGGACTTAGTTGTAAAACAATTGTCTTCCTCGAAAGACTTGTTAATTTCAATAATTTGAGTTTTTTCAGTGATATCGGAGATGATATCACCCTCCGATTTAGTAGCAATAACCTGTTCAGCAAGAGGAAGATTTTCAACTTTAGAATCAGTTAAAATTGCTGCTGAAAGATCGCCAACATCTTGAGATACAGAATTAAATTGTTCAGGGGTTTTGAATACCATTGATTTATTTTCAACGACTTCCTCTAAAGACTTATTTATTTCAATAATTTGAGCACTTTCAGCAATATCTGAGGTAGTAACATTACCCTCTGATTTAGAAACAGGTGAGTAAATGGGAGTAAAACTTTTATCTTCAGATTCAGATAAAGTCACTACTGAAAAATCACTTAGTGTTTTAGATGCAGAGTTACCATGTTCAGGGTTAATGATTTTTGCCTCTGTTTTAAAATGAATGTCATCTGTCAACTTATTTCCTTCAATGACCTGAGTAATATTCTGAGATTTTTCAGATGCGTCAGAAATAGCATATGACTCAATATTGAAAGATACATCACATTCCATCGGTTCAGAATCATCCAACTTTATCTCATCTTTTTCATCCAAATTACCGTTTCCTTCCAATGCCTTGAAATTATTCAGATGAATTGAATTTGATTGTGTTGAAGCAAATTCTGAAGTCTTCGCAATTTCTATTCTAGCTTCAAATGGACTGGTGTTAAGTTCAGGCGGCTGAGAAACATTTACAAAAGATTCAACACTACTAACAGTAGGTACGTATTGTTCAATATTGATTCCGTTTTCTTGACTAGGTAACACATAATCGTCACACTCCATAGGTTCTGAAACATTATCTAAACATTTGTCACTGGCAATATTTTCTATTTCACTTATTACTGCAGAATCAATTAATCCTATGCTTGAATTATTAGACTGATTTGAATTAAATGACTTAATATCAGAAATTAAGTTTATTGAGTCGTCATTTTTATGTATTACCTCTGATTCATTGGTGTTCTTAATAATTTGTGAAAGTAATATTTCTAAAGCTGCCTCATCATTTACCTGTGAATCACTTTTAAATTCCTCGTGATTATTGCAGGATTTTTCAATATTTTCAAAAATCTGATTCTCTAACCTTTCAATTATATCACAGTTCTCTTCTTCGGACTGAGAGTTTTCAATTAGTTTGTCAATGCACTGGTTTAATGTAGTTAGACTATCACTTTCTTTATCTAAAACAGATGGACCAAAATTTTCATCTTCTATGATAGCAATACCCTCCGACTGCGGTATATCAATGTCATCATAGAGACTATGGGAGTCAATATTTCCATTATCACTGAATGACAAGGAATTATTAAGATTATTTGTTCCTTCCAAAAGACTATTTATAGTATTTTTGACTGCAGAAATCTCTTTCATGTGTTCAATTATATTTTTAGAAATTTCAATATCGTACGAGAAGTTGTGACAATTTTCATTTAAATCATTTGAGATTGTATGACTATAACTCTGCTGTGGCAATTCATTTTTAGCAATTCCATGTTCACAATTAATGTTCTTTTCAAATGAGACATTCAGAAGTTTGTTAACAATTTCTTCTTCGCGGTCAGACGTATCCAATATATTGCAATTTAAACTATCTTCTGACAATTTGTCGATATCCAGTTTGCATGTCTTCAATTTGTTATCTTGCTCATTCGGTGTTACAATAGCAATACCTTCATCTTGTGTAAAATCATAATTTACATTTTCAATATTTTCAGTTAAAATGTCATCACAGACTTCAGTATTCACTTCATTCAGAACTGGTACAGCATCGGTAGAAATTGAACTTGTAACATCTACTGGCACAACGACTGCTGAAACTTCTTCAACAGAAACATTACTGGCTTGATTGATATTGATATCAGTCAGAGTTGAATTATTCAATGAATCCTGACCGTAAACAAGTGCATTCAAAGGATCTTGTCCAATTTCACAATTGTCTCGTGCTGTTGTCAAATTTGGATCACCAATAATACTGGAGTCCGGTGTTTCAAATGACTCTGTCAACACATTGAATATTTTTTTTCTATGCAGAGGAGCATCCTCTTGCAATACTGTAATAGTCTCAGAGAGATCTAATCTATTGACTGCACCAAATTTGTCTTCTTGCCAAATATCATTTGTTGGGGTATTTTTGTATTCGTTTTTTACAGAGTCATCGAAAGGTGTTAAAAATACAGGCTCCTTCTGATTTGTCTTGACTGCTTATCCCGAAGCACAATTTGAAAGGAAAACAATAAAATAAAATGAATTAAAACAAACCAAAGTAAAATAATAAAAATATATTTTAAAAAAATACATAATCTAAGCATTTAACTATTTCACTTTTAGAAGATAAAAGTGTCATGAATCAATCTGAAATTTACTGAATTATAATAATAATTAAAAAGAAAGGCCAGTTAAACAAGTAATAAATAAAATACAGTTAGACAAGTATAAAAATTCTAAATGAAAATGTCAAAAATTATTGTCCTTTTTATGAACAAAAAATTTCTCAAGAGTCCAGACCCATATAAGACGGGGGAATGCAAATAAAGTGGGTGCAATTTTGAAAAATATTTAATATAAATTAATGAGTAAATTAACGGTGCATTGATCCATGCTGCAAGCGGTGGTCATTATTTTAGGCAAGATGCGCACAAAAAGTGTAACATTTATGAAATTACACACAACATAAAGATGGTCTGGATGTGACAGCTGACTTAATGGATTATTCAATAAAAACTAAACATGAAGGGTATTACAACGATAACATAAGGATCAAAATAAAAAAATATATGAAATATAACTATGCTCAAGATACAAAACTGATTTTATATGTGAAACAATATAATAAAAAATCTGCAAATATAAATACTGCATATATATATAGATCTTGTTTATTATGCTATTCGAAATACAAATTATATTAAAATAACATTTTAAGTCACTAATGAAATCAATTTTAATAGTTCTACATATATCGTGTTTGTAGTACCCAACATATAAGTTTGAATAGAAAAAACATCACATCCATGGATATAAATAAAATCTCACCAGATTTAGGTGTATTTAAGTTGAATTCGTTGAATGCGTGAACGAGACTATCATCACGCGGTGCCGAGTCTTCATTGGCACTGCCATAGTCTAAAGAGCTATCTGATGATTCTGTAATGTTAATGTTACACAACAGCCATTGGTAAATGTTCATGTGTTTGTTAGTAAGTGAAGATGACACTAACGAAAGGTGGAAACTTATAATACAAGGCTCTGTTTATCCACTTGTACCGGAAGGTGTAGTCGAGGTACTCTTATCGAATTTATTTTTCCGTCAGACATCTCTGCTGTGACTCGATTACCATATTACCTCATAAGTACTGTTAAACGTCAGAACACATTTAATGACTAGGCCTAATAACCCAAAGTCTTAAGAGATTATAATACATTCATAATATCTACTCATTCAAATCTCACCGTAGTTTCTGACTGTGGACTACTCGGACTATGAGAGTGGAATCTACTCGGGATGGTATCTGCAATACTCCTGCCCGAGAACCTTGTGTACTTCGGAATTATGTAACTAATATTGGACTATGCATATTTACTATTAGTGAATCTTTAAATCGTCGCGTTACATGAATGAAGCAAAAAAAAAAAACATTACAAAGTTATTAATTCACAAACTAAAAGAATTAACAAGGGCACACAAGCAAAACTTAACACAGCGAGGGAAAATATACGTAAACTGTTAATGAACAAAAAATATGAAGGAACAAATCACAAACATATATGTTAGAAAAAACATTCTTATGTATGACTTTAATTAAATAAAGCACCAAATGACATCAAATATCAGTGACTAATTTCTGATAGATGAAATAAAATACAATGAAATAGTGATAGTGGTAGACTCACTAATATTGTGGTCACAAGAAAAATATTTCATTTGACTTTATATACTCAAAATATATATAAATTTAAAAAAGAAGTTACTCTCAAGAGCAAATAAAATGAGTTATGATCGGAACAAAGGAGTGGTTAAGTCTTACAATTTTTTCGACAACTTTACAAAACAGGTCAAAATTGTGAAATGATGGGACCATCAAATCTAAGCTTACCATCAGATATTTTGCTGTTTTTTGATTGCAGGCATGCAACTGATATATTGCTCGGCGTAGTTGGAGATTCATTTGTCAATACTGGATCCGCATGTGTGGCTTGGCCTGCAGCAGCATTCTGAAAAAATTAAAGAGATAAGAAAATCATCTCAATACAGGCAAAGGTCTAAAACACATGCAGAAGATCAAATAAGCAATTCATATTTAGCAATATTTGAATATGTCCAACAACACACAATTGCGGGATTTTTACCCACAGAGGCACTGTTATTAAACAAATATCAGATACCCCATACTTCCATATATATTTTCCATTAAATATAATTTAAAAAATAGCTTTGTCTCTATGAGATATCTGACTATTTTCTTTTAAACTAATAAATGACTAATGGTTTATAAATTAATTTAACTATTTTAAGCAATGCATGTGACAATGAAATTTTCCATTTATGTTGACAGGTACTGAACTCCATAATAATAATTAATTTAAAGTCATAAAATTTCGTTGTACTTCAAATAAAGCTAGAAAAATTCACCAGAGAAAATTTTAATACAATAAAAATTGTATTATTTTTAATATAAATTTATATAAATATTATAGTGTGCCTAGATTTATTTTATTATTACATCTTCGTGATTCAGTATAATCATATTCAAAATCCATAAATTGCAAAATCCATAAAATGTGCAAGAATATAATATAAACACAGATAATCACTTTTTAATAAATTCACCCACCATATTGGAAATAAATATCCACACAAATACCACCACATTGAAGGCATAATCAAAAAAATATCGCAAAATCAAAACTCCATTAAAATCCATTTTACAAAAACAAATTGTAGAAAAATATAAACTGTGTAAAATAAAAATTTCAAAACAATAAAATAAATGTGCAATCGTTATTACCTATGTACATCCCATTGATTTATTTTTAAGCATTCAATTTTGGAATTCTTTTTTTCAAAGACAATAAAAACATCGCGTGTATTTAATGAACGATGAATACTGGATTATTTTATTAGGTATGTACTTGGATAATATTAAAAATTGTTAAAATGTTGCTAGATAAAAAAAAAAGAAAATCATAAAAATATTCTCGAAAATAAATATTTTTTAATGGAACGATAAAAACGATAAAAACTGTTTTATCACCGCTATACCGCTATATAACTTTTAAGAAATTTAATGCAAAGAAATTAAACACATCAAGAGAGGTCAATTTCTCTTTCTGAACAATATAAAAACAGTACAATCGTCAATCACATTATGTATGCGATTAATAGCGTTTAGATTTTCACACGACGCCGACGTTACATTGTTAATTATATTTTCCCTCCATTGACATCGGTGGGTATGTTTGCGAGCGCCTTCATTAGAATCGCCGAAGAGATAAACAAAATTTCTCATTCTTTCTAAATTATATAATATAATATGATAGAAACCAGCAGAAACTATTCAGCGTCTTCAACTAATAAATCAAAAGGTTACACACCTGGGAGGAGCTTTATAAAGTATAAAAACCATTATTATATGATTGATTCTTTAGTTTCATACTTTCAGAGTATTATAAAAATAAAGACCAACGCTGCAGCAAAGTAAAAACACATAATTCGGTGTCATGCCTCATACACTAGTATTATATAATACTAATATAAAAAAGCAACAATTTAATTACGGTGAAACCCCGATTTAAAAGTTTTTGAAGGGACCAACAAAAAAAAATGTAAATTAGGGGTATTAAAAAAATCATTTGAAAAAATCAAACAATGTACTAGTAATATATGCTTTGAGGCCTTCAATGAGGTGTATTCAATGGCATCGTCGTATGTAGGAACTGGGTTTGTGGGATGAGCAGACACTTTTTCTTCGTAAGAAGTTTGTCCACCATTTCATCTATTTCCACTACGTCCGATGTTATTGCGTCGGAGTCAACGTCTAATTAAGTCTGCAAAGGTTATTCATTAATTATTTCCCAGCCATCAATGTTGTCTATACTATCTTCTACGCAACTTTCTTGCCGATTCCGGCTTGTAAAAAACAATAAAAAAAACAAAACGTTAAAATAACGTAGGTATGAAAAATGCGTATAAACGACAAACGCACTCTTGGCTCCATGGCGAATTACGAACTGGCCGAACGAATTTCAATAAATTTTAGACGTAAATCGCGGGAAAGACAAAATAGGGTTTTTAATGCACTAAAATGACACGCAAATGAAGAGAAAACGTGAATTCCGGGAATGTAAAATCGGGGTTCCACTGTATTTTGTAATAAGTACATTCAAAATGGTTATGATAGAATAGTAAATATATTCTGATTCTGTATTTTATTAACGAAGTCGTTGGAGATGTAGCACATCAAGCAATTGATTATATACAATGTGTGTGGGCGTAGCAAATGAATTGACTCAATCAATTGAAGAAAACGAGAATAACCTTCAAAAATAAAATACACCGGGATGATAAACGATTCTCACGAAATGGATGATAAAATATATTTTAGAACAATATTAAGGCAATTCGTAAAATAAATCCATCAGGCCAAACTGTATGTCAAGGCGATAAAAAACAAACAAAGAAGTGGAGGTAAAGGTCTGGGGAGAAGTCCACGGACGAGCGGGAGAATTCCCGTGAATTACTCGCGGCGCAGTTGGCCAAGGTCGACACAAATGGAGAGGGCGCTCGCCAGTTATTATGTTGAACGGTTGCCAAAATCATGCGAATAAAACGACCAAAGTCAAGCGCGCGGATATTCCTAGTGATCCTAGAGACGACACCAAAGCGAAAATTCGCAATGTGTCATTCTAATTAGGAAATAAGAAAAACAGAAGATAGACGGCATTCTACATTTTTTACAGACGTTTCTCGAAAAACCGCAATGTCATCTTACACTGGCTATTATACGCAGCGATGAATGCAAAAAACGTGTCAATGTGAGAGATATTGACACGCTTGAAGAACACTTTCAGAGCACCGCGTAAAGTAGAATAATATCACAGCATATTTTAATAGATTAAATAATTATTATATGCATTCGGCAAACGATATATTATACGGTGACGCCTGTCTCGTCTGAGAGTGAAACCAAATCTAGATTGTCCTAATATGTATCGCACCGGCGAAGCGAACTATTGTTCGCAACCAGTTAAACCTGTATTCTGTTTGTATACACAAATGTGTGTGGTCGGCGTCCGCAAATGTCCGAGATAACCAAGTTCAACAATAAATCCAGCGATCTAGTGGGCCGAATGCATTTCTATATACGAAGGTCAATAGGAAAGGAACCAAACATCGAGAACCTTTTATAAAAAAAAATACATGTCGGGAAGGCGACAATCCTAGATCAGTTTTCAGAATGAAGAATGTAAATACTGGAGACTTTTGATTATTAAACAAATGATAGATATATCATAGAGACGAAGCTATTTTTTATCATATTTAATGGAAAATATATGGAAGTATGGGTAATTACAGAGCTTACGACCTGTCTTCGGCTGGCTTAAGTGATCACTTTTTATAAATATAAAGTTCACCATTCTCACCCATCAATCTCCATACCTATCAAATTTTTTAAAGTATATATGTTAATATATGGACTCGCTTCGAGTACCGCTACACTATCGCCATCTATGGACTAAATTTGATAATTCATTTTTTCCCAGAAACAGCATATATGTCACAATGAGAATTTAATTTTTTTTTTTTGAAATTATTTAAAGCAATATTCTTTATCTGTAAAATGTTTTTAACACATAATACTAGAATACTTTTGATAATGTTCAGATACGCAATGACATCTTAGGCAGAATTCAAGAAAAACCAGAAAAAATCTTACCTCACAAAAAAATAAACAGGTTTTTATGCGACAAAATACGTTCAAAACTCGACGTCATTAAATTAAATGACAAATTTATTTGCTTACGAAGAACCCGAGGACGCAATTATATATTGTAATAAATTCAATGCTCACGCAAATGTACCGTCGGCTGAGATCAATTTCTTAGATTCACGATACGCGTGTAGACGTATAAAGTATTTAGTGAGGGAATTAAAGAACGAATGTAAATCGATTCCAACATCGAGATTCCGCAAAACAAACCGAGCGAAGTAAGGAAATAATGTATCCAAATGGATTTCCACACACGGTCAAATTAAATGCAAATTTAACCAGCGAAGAGTCTCGATTCTTTATGTCCGAGATCGGTCGGTTGAACCGGTGTTTTATTTGAAAGTGTAATGAAATGTGGGGGACTTCGCGTACCTACAGCTGTACCAATCAGGCGGATAGCCAAAATAATTGATGTACTCCTGCCAAGAATGTTTACGTCGTCAAACACAGCTGAATTAGAAAAGGTGAGACAGTATAGCATCACAACAAAAACAAGTATTTTACTAACCTAACTAACCTAACTCCCCGCTCTCAATAATGTCTCTATAATCTCAAAAGATAATACAGATCTCTATGATTTAAATTTTAAATGAATGCGGGAAAGCAACGTTATAGATGTGCGTTACGTATTATTATTCTCGCTGAGGAGGTTAATGTACAAGTGAAATAATCACACACAGAATGCAATGAAAGTGGTATTGTTTTATTCTTAACATAATAAAATACGATATTGAAAGTATTACTTTGAAAATCTAACAATACAGAAATGTCAAACGTAACAAAAAATTATTTATACGATTCGTACAAAATAATACGCCGAAGAGACAGACGACAATCGGTTTCATTATATTTGCTCGGGTTACAAATCTGCCGTGCAAAAAAATTGTACATATATATATTTTACGTATGTTATGTGAAAGAATGAAAAAAAAAACACGGTATATTTTTAGAACACAGCACAAATACGAAGCGATAAACTCCAAGGGAAGGTGGAAACCTGCGCCGCGGGATCCTGCTCCCTGAGGCTCGAAAACATATCCTTCGCCGGGCTTTTCCTCAGGAGCCGCGAGAGGAAATCCATTTTCCGAGCACTAACCCAATTGCTATTTCAGTGTACGCGCGCAATGAGCAAACAGCGACAACTGGCAACCCCCGCAGCCCGCAGCGCCGAGACGGGCCGGCCAGGCGGGCCCGCGGCGCGGCGCACAAACTGGGGCACGCCGACCGTTCGGAACACGCTCGAGGAAGGAAAGCGATTCTCCGCGGAGCCCGCCGACGACAGGGAGCTGGCTCAAAGCCGTCGACGATGGCGATGCGTCGTTATCAAGTCAGTCATCGTTTACGGGAAAATGGCAAGCTATGTCTGATACCATTTTTTATTTAAATTATACGATGAATATGGAAGGATCTACCACAAAATAAAAATTCTGAATAAGAGTAATGTAAGAATGGATAAAAACCTATCAGAATACAAAAAACACTCACGCACTATTGAAGTGAAACTATAAGTTTCAGAATATTAGAAAGAAATATTTTTACATCAATAACACAATACGTTAAGAAAACAATATTTCTTTATTCAGACTCAATGAATTTCTTTACAATCTAAAAATGAAATTATATGCTTATTATGATAACCAAAATATGATACAAACATTATTATCTAAATCAGAAAGCAGTATTTCTGTTAAATATTTTAAGATGTATTTTTGATTATCCATTTTCGATTCACATCCGATGACGGTGATTTTGAAGACCATTTGAATCTACTGCGCCGTGCTTAAATAAGTTTTACTTCAAAAATGAGTGGATTAAAAATAAACGAAAAAAGTTTTTCCAAATCATATTTTAATTACGTTTGCAAAAATAAGCAAAATATTGCGTTGCGCACCTCTCGCGTGTTGTCGGAAATAAAATATTATTACATGACGAGAATATTATTAGATATTTAGAAAAGTGAACGAAATATCTAAAAATATATTTTACCCATTTTAAATTAAGTAATATCTCCTATAAAGAAAAATATATCGTAATTAAACAGTAACAAAGAAAAATAACGTAGAAAAGAAGTTATTCATTCTCTGAAAACCTAAAGATTTTGACATAGTGTTGAATTTTCCCGTTGGCGATGACAAAGAATTGCATAAAGATTTTGCAAGTTTTAGTAGATTGTCATTCCACAATACGGGAATGCGAAATAGCAAAAATGAAAAGATTTTCACCCGCGTATCAATATCCCGAGGAGGCAAAATTGGAATTTGGAAAGTTGTTAAAAATAGAATGACGCAATAATAACGTAATGACGTTTCGGGTCAAAACCATTTCATCTTCAATGAAATACACCGAGCGACACAACAAACACAATGACGCGTGCGACTTCCGGGAAGAATAAAACAAAACTGAGTCACTTGCTGCACTTTTGTTATTTTTTGTACAGCAGGAGTTTAAGGGGTCCTCGCACTGACGCTTATTTTTAGAACAAAATTAAATAAAAACCATGTCGCGTCCCATGTGACCCGTGTCGCAGTATTGCGGTCGGCCCACCCTACTTCTATATCGGGACCGAAATAAGACGAACATTCATTTCAAATGACATGATTTGAAATGTCACGTGAGTGTAATTATCTGGTACGCGGTCCGCGTCCTAATGTCAAAATTTAAATTAATTTATCTATCTATGTTCAACTTGATTCAAAAATATAATTAAGCATGCTGAGAATAAAAACACCATTTCTTATATTACAAGTGACAAAAAAATACTTAATTAATCCAACATTCAACGAGCGACGTTTGTTTATAATTTCGGAAAAAATTCTTAAAACAATTCCATAAATTTACACAATAATTTGTCGACATTGAAAGACCAATATTCTTATATTGGTAAAACGATCGACAAACATAATATATGAGGTATATACGAAATACGAAGAACATCGTACCACAGAAGACGTAAAGCTCAATAAGATAAATGAATTGAGGACTATTAAAATAGACTCAATCGTCTTAAATTGAACGAAAGGATAATTGATTAAATAGTCGTACTTTTTGATTCACTGCGTACGTAAGTTTATAAGCAAGAGAAGATACAAAACGTTTGTTTTTTTCAAAAGTAAAACGGCGATAACTATTAATTAGTAAACTGAAATAAAATATATTATAAGAATGATATTACACAAATATATGTTAGAGCCGGAACTACTCTCAGCATCGAAGATAATTTATTGAACTCTTAAATTCTAACATTTCAAAATTATTCCGCAAAATGGTTGGTTAATAAAACAAAAACAGTAAAACGTTGACCGATTTTATCATTTAAACTGTATTTCCAAACAACTCCATGTTTAGTTATTAAAAATCAAATGAATTCAATCATATATACTTATAATAACGAAACAAGTCATCGTACACGTATATGAATTTTTCCTGTTTTTTACGTAAAAATGTCACCCGAGCGAGAGCGTGCGTAACAGGCAAGAGAACGCAATTTATTGTAATTTATATCTATATAAATGGCAATCCCTAGTAGTAAAGGCTTTTGCTTGTGGTATAATGCTTTCACAAGTCACATAAAAATGTAAATTTATTTCTTTGATCGGCGTCGAGCCGTGGCAGGCACGTCGTACGGTACGTAAAGAAATTCGATACTTACGAAGCTACACAATTCGTATAATGCTTCAGATACATCCGAGTGGATTTAATACGGCTTTAGTAGACATTCATGGAAAACTAATGTTCAATCAAATTACCAGGTATTATTAATAATTGCCGACGAAGGTCATACGATGAACATCATTTTTATTTTGCAAAGAGATTTATATAAGCACACGACACGATACGACATTATATTATACCGTATTTTTTCTTCATTCTACAATAATTTCTAATGAAACTAGTTTCTTATAAAAGTAAAATCTCGAACGATCTCACCTGATGGTCCACACGAGGCACTTCTGCATCCATGGCCAAAACCAAACTAAATTATTACTATAATGATCCGATGCTCGGAGAGATCTTGATAATTCGATAAACAATGGTTAATTAATACAGTGGGGTTGGGAGTTCTCAAGCTTTGGCTCAAAAATTACCAGACTAATTATTATTGTGCCAATTATTGTACGAGTGGTGTTGATCGAATGCTATATTTATTCACAACAGTGATACATTTAAATTGCTCATCATCTAATGAAGATTGAAGGTACAAAAGTGTATGTAAAGTATGTAGATAGAAATATATTATTTTTAAATTTTCGCATAATATACTTAATCGGAAAATATTACAAATAGCATAGCTGCATACTAAATTCAAAATTTCCTTCAAAATAATCTAATTGCGAGTACTTTTACAAATCTTAGGAATTTTAATTCATATTGATAAGGACCAAAGGACTACAGTTGAATATTAAACAAGTCAAAATTTACTTGGTCATATAAAATAGTTTAACAAATAAATATTTAAAAAATAAATAATACGTTCCAATGCGGATTAAATACCATAGCTTCCGTTACAATATAACCGAATTGTCTTTTGCATTCCGCATTGAGAAACTGTTCACTCACTTAATCGCGTGACGGTGACGAGACAATAATAATATATATTATTATTATTCGTGAGGAATGGTTAAAATTAAAGGTGCAGCGAGAGACATGCCAAACAATGGCCACATTTACTTCACGGGTGGATGGTGATCCGAAATCGTATAATGTCACACATCATAAGACACGCACAAAAACTAAACAGAATTACAACGAGCTCTCAAACAACACTGGCGAAGTGCGGATATGTCAAAACACACTCAAAAAGAAAACAAACAGAAGCGCCCTTCGTTCGCTCGTCGCTTGAAGCATCAATCACAGTCATCACCGCCGCGCCGGCCAGAGCGCGAGGAGGCTTCGAAGGATCTCCACCGCATTTCAGGAGATGATCTCGCAGCCTTTATTTAACCGGTTTAACTTCGGCGCGTACTTCCGACACCTAGCCATTTGTTGGACCGAGGGTTTGTTCGATGCCTGCGCACGCGCTTCGAGGCCTACCGCAATAATGCCTCTGACGGGACACAGGGGCACCGGGACAAATCGATAATGTCGACTCCGCATTTCGAAGACGGGTCAGTGGGGAAACAAACCTGTTATCAATTCTAAGCGACGTGCGACGTTATCTACATCTGTCGGATGTAAACGAAAACTTTATAAAACGTAGCGTAGAATTGAAATACATAATATAACATATTTTTAAATAAAAAAAAATGCAAATACAACCACTAACAAATTGTTTATTGCTCGAACCGCTAATATTCGATTTGAACTATCCGCAATAAAAATGCGGCCTCCGGTTCGCTTTTACTATCATCATCTACAATCGATCTAAAAACAGAACAGGTGTATTGATGCGTACAACAAATACAAACTATGCCGGTTAGGTGGCATTGCTTATCAGTTAGTTGCTTTATTTTCTAATATTAGACATACAATTATTTTACTTTAATTGGAAAACATTAACACTAATAAATAAAACAATAATATGACATATATAATATATTACAATAATGACACGGCGTAAGTTTAATAAGTAATGAAAGAATAAAGTGTTAAGAAAAATCGAAAAAAGTGACAATATGAAACTAATGAAAATTAAAAGTGGGAGAAGATAAAAAAAAAAATTAATTAAAAAAGTAAATACATTATTTTCTATGTCGCTTGACATCCGTTCTCGAGATTATATGATATTAGTGATGTTATCATCAGCGCCATAAATTTGTGAGCCCAGTGAATAGAAAGTCCCTGCCTGGTACAATTTTTTATTTCAATGTTTCATTACCTACTCTGATGATTTGTAATTTAGACCAATTTGAAAAATGAAATGGTTCTCGGAATAATTGGCGAGCGATTGTGACACGAGAAATAAAATATCACTCCGTTTATAACTACATAACCAAAGAAACATAATTCACGTATACGGCAGTGTATTTTGACAGCTCTTTTCGTATAGTTAGTGAAAACAAAGTGATATAATATCTAGATACTTAATACTTTTATTATACTGATTAAGGACGCAAAGTTCTATATTATTTCTTCGTATTTTTTCATTTATTTATAACGTTATAGTCCTTGAGAGTTTTATATTGTAAATGTAGTAAAAATCGCTCTTCTGAAATCTGAAAGAGAACATATCTCGCATCTCTACACGAGGCTCTAGAATACCTAAGAAGAAATCCAGGTGGAGGCAGATAAAAGGATCCAAGACCCTCAACAATGAAGAAAATGACGAAACTGTAATATAATTAACAAATCATAAACGATTCCGTTCTAATCGGTCATCAAGGGGCAACATTATTAATTACAGTTTTATTCAAACGATATTTGTAAACGATTAAACTAATATATTTTTTTACTAAAATTCATAACACATGCAAAATTTCGCGGGAAGTAAAATAAAAACAAATGAAGACGTGAGGAGTATAAATAGTCGTTTTCTCTCGACAGTTAATGTAAAAGAACGACAGTCGTCGATAGCAGCACAATACCGATTCTGCGGTGATAATTATTTTAGGAATATTTAACGTAACGGTGTGACCAACTTATTATGTAATCACAATTGGATAATAATCATAATGGAGTGATATTTATAATATTTGGTAACCCAATAAAAAAAAAAAAAAGGTCAACATTTTAAATTAAAAGGCCACAAAATCACGACAGTGTAACATGTCGGATACGTAATTGTCTATTTTAGCCATATCGACATGTATTCTTTCTATCGCAATAAATAGATGCGATAGAAATTTAATTTAAAATAATTTTGTAACATAAAATTATAAATGTGGTAAAAACCAACTGAACATGTTTGAGCCTCTCGTCCCAGGAGTGCAAGAGTCCCAGCGAGTTAGACCTATTTTCATACCACGAGCGCTTAAGCATTGTTTGAAAACAGTAAAAATATTGATATGACATATTATATATACCGAGTGCCCATCTCATTTTTACAATGTACCTCAACATTTTTGCGGACGAAACAATTAATTATGTCAAGAAATTGAAAGTAAAAAGGTAAGAAATCATTAAATATTATTTTGACAGTATTGCGTGTTTCAATCTGTAATGAATTGTATATTTTTATATCAATTGGATGAATTTTAATTTAATATAAGAAAAATTATATTTGTCCACTTCGCCAATGATTCTGTCCTTGTATCATATCAGTCAAGTTTGTGTCGCTATCATTTTCATAAAATATTCCAAGGTTATTTGCGCGTACCGTACTACAATATATTTCCACTAAATGATAAACAGTATTTACCCTTGAGAAACACCATGCTCATGAAACATCAATACGCAGAACTCTCAAATCCAATCAAAACATTTGAGAGTTCTGTGTTATTCCGTTTATGTAAATACATAGCTCTCTAACATTATTAATAATGCATAAGTATTAGAATAATGCATTCAGAATATTGTAAAAAGATTACTTTTCCAGGGTTATATCAAATCAGTACAGTAGTCACGCCTATATCTTCGTCGATTTTTGTTTACGAGTAATTTAGGAAATTGATAGTTTCCTTTTTTCTGAAATACGTGTTGGGCTTCCGTTAATAAGGTGTGGCTCAACGGCTAAATAGCACTTTCTTCCCGAGAATCTTACTAGTTAGTTTTGCAGTATAAATCCTAACTTCGTATTTTCTTTTATATAAAAGAGTGAGTTTTGAGTTATCCAATTCTTTAGGGTAAGCTCTGTATGAGATCGACTTCCATGTGTTTGGTTTTTTAATTAAATAATAGAGATTTGACTAAGAAATTCTAAAGCATTTAGCATCATAGCCCCGCTTTCGCCTAGCGTTTCCAATCGTTTAATCTTCATTGCCAGTTTTTCTCCTGCAGTTAAAAATAATGAGTTTAATCCGTTTGCTATTTCTTGTATCTTCTGTCAGCGCTAATTTGTTTTTCTTGATTATTTTAGTGGGTATTTTTAACTTGAATCTGAGCTTCATTTTATGGTTTTGGTGATTTGTCACTCCTTGTGATTATGTCCCTCAGCATTATTGGAATGTGCACAGATAAGTGTTTTCCTTTGCATTCTTATATGGATATTTTAATATTATATAATTTCTTATAGTATTATATATAGTCTTATAGCACATAGTCTCTCGTTTTCATCATGTTATAGATGTTTTTCTTCATTCATCCTTCTACAGGGTATGTCAGAGATAGTAGTCCAAACTGAGCCTAGTTAGGGGACACCAAAGCGTCAAATAGGGTTATCCGAAATTCAACCGTTTAGAAGTAATTCGAACTTTCATGATTTTCAATAAATTTGTATTTACAAAAATGACCGCTGTGTCATAAATGGTCAAAACATCGTAATGAAATTTAGCACACGTGTAGTGCGATAGCTACCATATAAGCCGCCAGAATTTTGTTCACGGCTAAATAATAAAAAAAATATTTTAACATTTTGCTGCAAATTCCAAAAGTTCGAATAACCTCGTTTAGACTACTGTCTCTGGGACAATCTGTATAATGAAATTTGAATATTGTCTCGTTTGTTCCAGTACTTCGGCCCTTATAATTTTTTGATTTTTATACATATGTATTACTATATCTATGTCGTAAATATAGAACGATAAAGTGAAGTATATACAGCTATGGAAGTTAATATGATGTGAAATCAAACAAATGCCGTACATAATAATAAGATTGTATAAAAAATACACCTTGTATAAAAAATACAACTTGTATAAAAAATACACCTGGTATAAAAAATATTATTTTACATATTATAAATATTCGATGTCGTGATGTCTGTTCTAAAAGGAACTGTTGAATGTCAATTCCATAAATGTACCTCACACCATCTGCATTTGTTCGAACACGACACCGAGTTATAACATTTTTATTCTACACGCATTTGAATTAAGTTTGGTATGAGAAGGTTTTTTTTATAAAAGTACAACGCTAAGAGCCCGGCCTATTACGACGGAGAAACAAAATCGAATATTGCGCAAAAGCTTCATTTAGCGTTCCGGAAAGGTAAAAATACTTAATGTAATTACGTATTTTTTTGGTATTAAAAAATGTAAGAAAAACATATTTAAAAAAAAAAAAAAAATTTACACTTGGTTAGTACACAAAATCAAAATAATTCAGTATTCTATTAAGGAGAACACATTCTTATTGTGAAGTTGTAATTATTCAGAACAGACGGTCTCTAATATTTTTTTAAAATACAAATTAAATGTATTAATTAGAAATATATACATATAAAATCAATTTTATAGAAAAATATTGTTGTTGCTACCGGGATTCGAACCTGGATCTCTTCCTATCCTGGGAAATTGCATTATTCGATTATGCTACGGCTACACAGTGCATTGACGATAAATTTTCGAATCTATAAAAATAAATAAGATGTCTTTCAAATAATGGAACGATAGATGTATCAATTTGAAAAATGTAACATGTAGTATAACATATGTAATAAATCGATCCAAGTTCGAATCCCGGTAGCAACAACAATATTTTTCGATAAAATTGATTTTACACGTATATCTTTCTAATAAATACATTTAATTTATTTTTAATTCAATATTCAAAAATGTTATTGTGCTGGTAATATTTATACAACACATAATACTAAAACCTGAAAAATACAAATTTCCTCATTATCCCACTAATCACATTGACAGGTTTCTTAGTAAGTATAAATGATTCGCATTTCGGATATATCAATGTCTTTGGTTCGAGCGAGTGTATTAATATTCTTGAAATGGTTATTACGAAGAAAAAAAAATGGGGCAACATCCTCAACGGGGCTCATCTATTTAATAAAATAATAATATTCATTAATCGGTGTATGCACAAAAGCGCACGAATATACACAACACGATGACGTGATCCGAAACAATGCAACACCGTTTTGAAAGAAATGAGTGTACAGTAATTCATACGTGATTATTATTACCCTTCCGGTTTAAAATAATACAGTATTTCATAGATACACAATTAGCACAGTAAAAATAATTCACCGCCAAAATAACAAATCAATAATACTGTTATATAAAATTATTATTATTATTAATTTAATTATCGACGTCGACCATTTTCAAAGGCGATCATTATTTTTATTTTTAACTCTAAGACGTCCAAAAAGAAAACACCATTTTAAGTTATTAAGGAGAACACATTCTTATTATGAAGTTGTAATTATTCAGAACATAAGTCTGTGATATTTAAAAAATACTAATTAAATGTATTAATTAGAAAGATATACATATATAATCAATTTTATCGAAAAACAAAGTAGATGACTTTCAAATAATGGAACGGTAGATGTATTAATTTGAAAAATGTAACATATGGGTTCGAAAATTTGTTGACAAAGGTACCGTCTGCTGTAGCATAGTTGAATAATGCACCTTCCCCGGATTGGAAAGAAATCCAGGTTCGAATCCCAGTAGCAACAATATATTTTTCGATAAAATTGATTATATATGTATATCTTTCTAATTAATACATTTAATTAGTATTTAAAAAAATTATGTGTGTATATATTCAACTACCTAAACGCGCAAGACGTGTATCTAAAAAAAATGTTTATTACATATTATATATATATATTACTCTGAATAGTAAGTAGTAGCTTGTTGGTCTTATGGTTAAATGGTTAAGACACTCGACTAGAGATATAGTGGTCAGGGGCTCGAGCCTAGATAGCCCTATTTTCAACCAAAATAGTCATTATTTCAAAATATTTATGTGATTCGTATTCTGTGTACACATCTCTATTTAAAAGAAAATTAACAAAAAAAAAATTGTTTATGTGATACACGTCTCACATTTCACATATTTACATTCCAACCTTATGTGTCGTAATTTTCCTCAGGTCTTCCAACGATTTGATGTAATTTTTCGAAAATCCTCCATTAGCAATGCACATTTTCCAAACGAGGTTTCCCGCAAACACAAAATCTCCATTTTCATTCTTCGTTTCCATCTGTGTTGACCTCCACTGTAATGGTTAGCCGGCCGGTATTAGAGGGAAATGTACCGACAGTTGACGAGCGGAAAACCGAAAAAAAAAAGTGATCAAAGTTGAAAATTAAAACTGAAGTAAATAATACGATGCGACAACTAAGCAAACACAGTGTCTGTTGCGAGTTTCGAGAATATTTGCGAAATATGTAGTCAAAATAGTGGAGCGAACGAGTCGATCTCTCCGCACCAACGGGTGAGCAGGAACTGCTGGAAACGGCGTGGAATCCATCGGACAAAGGAGCAAGTGTACCGCCGCACGGTTAAAGCTGTCACACCAAAGTGACAAAGACAAAACTGGCCAGCGAATAATCGCGCCTCCGTATTCGTACGAGAACTGCTCGTGTATGCAGACGCATCAATGGGGACGCCTCTTCCAGACTGTGGTAAACGTAGCCAGAAAAAGAAAAACCAATACCGTTACTCGACACCCGGTAGCTGGATGTTCTTAAACTTCGAGGCGAGGACATTACAGCAAACGATTTGTGCACACGATAAAACGTTTCGTACATCGTAATAATAATAACAATTATTATAGACACACGTGTATACACTTGAAAAATGTTTCAGATCACCGTGGTTTTGAATGAAACGATGTGGTAAGAGCAACAACAGCGCCGACAACAGCGCGCTGACAACAAGGCGCAGACAAAATTTTAAGTAATGAAAAAAAAAGCCTCGTTTTGTTTTATTAAATTTCGCAGGACTGCTCAACGACATAAATTCACTAAAGCTATCGGTTTTGGTATTCCGACAAATTTTCAAAATTTGCAAACGGGTTTTTAATTTTGGTAAGCAGGTTTTGAACTAGTGATGGTTAAATCGTTATTTAAACCGTTAATCTGATTGTATTCGATTGTAACGATGAATGGTGACTGATTCTTTGACCAATGACGGGTACATTAGAAAGTAAACCTCCAACAGTCAAATCTTCATCACCATCAATCGTCAAATCATCCTTAAATCTCAGTTACCAATCATCGTCACAATCACAGTCGCAACGGTTTACCATCACTATTTTGAACCCCAGACTTAATATAAATGAGGACATATATATATTCCTATGTATTGTATTTTATATCCAATAAAAATCAAAACATACTTATAATATGAAAAAATCATAAATTATATAAACCAAAAATGTATACGAAAAAATTAAAACATACTCAATAGACAGTTTAAATTTCACTAACCTAACAAAAATAACGTTTTTTTATTTTTTAGTTTGATTAAAATACTGTTTTTCTTTCAGAACGATCTTTTTTCTGATTTTTTAAAAATACTTTATAAAATTTAATACATGAGAATAAATGTTCTCATTTACTTATATATTGCGCGCTATTGTCGGCGCGTAGTTGTCTTGCGCGCAATTGTCTGGACACCCAATATAAGTCATTGCAGATTTAAGTGATTATTAGTCAAAGATGTAACAAAACAGTATCTCTTGGTTATCTAATCTAACATTGTGGAAATACCGCAAAACAAAAATAATTACACAAAATCTTCACGCAAGTACCAGATCATTAAAGAAACATGAAACATTCAGACTAGATGCCTACCACAGCAATATTGTGTTATTTAATCCGACTTCACGAATGAGTAGATTGTATAATGACATTCTTAGTCACAACACAAGACAACGAATAAACATTACACATCAGTTCAGAGAGCAACGACATTCTTTCAACGTTCCTACGTGTTTTTGGCTCCGAAACTGCACAACACACTTAACACTAACTGGAAATCGTTCTCACAAAAAAATTACGCAAATATATACACAATACACGACTCAACTGGGCAGAGATCAGTCAGAAGCATCGCTGTCCAACATTCCAACTGAATCATAATACAATACACTAATAATTCACCTCAGATTTACACCACATTCACTACTTTTTATTGTCTCTATTTATTTTTCTATATCTCTGTCGAATCTGACTCTTTGTTTTAATTTTGATTAAATAAATAACACCACAACAGCACGGAAAAACTGGCTACACAGACGGCAGTCTAACAAAGTAACCAGGACACGTATATTATTGTATGTTCATTTCTGATGTAAAAGAAAATTATGTCAAATGTCAAATAAATAAATTAATTAATATAGTAAACGAGTTGACATATTATTCAATTCATTACTAAGTTACAATAAACCTTTTACGCGACACTTTTTCTTGAATCCATGTTTTTAGATATTGGTTAGTAATTATTTATATTTATTTTTAAGGTCCTGTATGTAATTATGTAATTACGTATTATTTTATGCTTTCGTGTATTTTGCATTTTTATTTGTTCAGATATATGCTGTAATATCTCATTTTTATGTACATTGTCAATGCACGATTCATACCTACTGTAGTATCTACACTTCGCGGTGGGTAGTGAACACATGTGATGAGCATTTTTAAACGAATTAATTACTATATTTTTAACTATCTATTTTATGTGTTATGTTATTGAACTTAACACAATTATTCAGAGACTCAAACATATCCTCACTCAAACGACACATACACGATTTATCGTCAAAATTTTATACTAAATTAATTTCCATCCCAAACTCTTCCATAAACTCCCTCGGCCTGTATGATCCCTCATCCGATCCCCATCATCTTCGTCCAATTTCACTTATTTACCCTGTTCTTGACCCTACTGAACAAAATTTATAAAAAGATTCTATAAAAACTTTCACTAAAAATATAAAAAATTGTAAAAAAATTTACAAAATCAAACAAAAAAAAAATTAACAAAATATAAAATTAAAATAAATGTATTATAGAAAAAAACTTTACCCATTTCTGAAACTACTTTATACAATTATATACAAAGTTAAAATTACCTGATGGTCCCCCAAAAAATCTTACGCCATTGTTCTTATCTCATATGTCGAAGACGAGAGGGCTTAGCCCTTGTCCCTCCCCCCTTTAACAATCGAATCAGAGCCATTGAACTGTTATGCTCTAAATATTAAAAAATATATTTGTTGGCGAAAAAATATATAACGTATGCAATATTATCCTCGGATAAATGTTGTGTCCAAGTAAATATTGGAGACAAAAACTCTAACAAAAAGAGGGACTTCGCATAATTAAAGCTGGTAAAAAGTGATGCGAGCCGTACTCCGGTGGATGTATACAAGGTGTAACAGATCTAGTCCACAATATTTTATGAGTAGATATACCTGACTAAATTACAAGTCGAAAATGTTCAAAAAATATGTGCAAATTATGCACTGTTACGGAAAATATTATTGTTTTTTTCTTTTCTTAATTTTTTCAATGATTTGTACGCAGTTGTAACCCTTTCTAATGTTATTCTGTTAAAAAAAAACAGCATAGGTAAGGACTACATACAAAACGGATCAACCGAAAGAAATTTTCAATTTAATAAATGACCAATTATATGACTCGTATAAGTCACTAGCTTAAAGACAGAACGGAGTAATGCAAATAGCTCGATGCGGCGAATACACGAGAGCGCCATGGGTACAGCGGTGAGTTGTCGTGGTAGTTTTTAGAACTAAGCAATTAAAGTCTACTGGTACACAGATGGCGCTAATTGTAAAATAAAGTTTCCGTTTATGTTAATCTAATTATTTAATTGATATTTGTTTCCCAGAATTTTTGCTTGTATACACTGCATGCCCCTGGTTACATCCTGTATATATTACGTGATTTCGCACGCTCGTTTACATTATAATGATTTACAGCAAATCACCTCCTGTATCAAAAGAATTACATGAACACCGGGCCATAATATTTTGTGTCAAGAGAATGACAGCAACGACATTATGTTTGGTGTGATTATCCATTGACATTCCGGTGAAAATGATTATTAAACATTTCAATACTAATATAATACGGTATACACATACACTGCTAATCTGTATGAAAGGCAATTCTGGCAATTAAAAATAAATAAGAATAATTAAAATTACAAAAACTGAAGGTGAGGGATTCTTAGAAAAGCATAGGAAAAAAATTGAATGTTTTTGAAAGAAAATTTCTACGAAAAATACAGGCTGTAACAGGCCTAGTCCACTATATTTTATGGGTAGATAGTAAAAGGAATATGTGGAAATTCGGCATCGTTAAGGAAAATATTATTACTTTTGAAATTAGTATTGACATCCCGAAGAAAAAAATGGTATTTGTCGAAACCGGTAGATGTATTTGAAATCAATAAGTGGTTAATAAAACAAAGTTAACAAATGAAAATATTATTGTTTGAAATTTTTATAAAATCATATTAAGCTTTAAGTCTACGTACTTCGAAATTAATATTTGCGAAATGTATACATTTTTAATCTGTATCTTTGCTTCAGGCCCTAAATCATCTAATAAAAATTAGCCTGGCGGCTCGAAATTCAGTGACCTTAATATTGTGTATTCAATGTATGGAATTATTGGAATCAATAAAATATTTCAATTGATCGAAATAATTGCATAATTACGATTTTTTTTAATGCTTATCTCTGACATGGTTTTTAGATTAGGCACTTACGACTGGTAATTTAGTCAGGTATCCCACCCAAAAAATATTGTGGACTAAGTCTGTTACAGTCTGTGAAGGGCAATCTGTCAGATCAGTAGCGTATTCGCAACAATTCAAAGTTAAGATCTTTAACAAAACCCTGATTTAGTTGGTGTGGTAAATTAGTAATGGATAAGATGGGCAGGACACAGGTGTTGACCCGGGATAGAGACGTCTAGCGTAAAGTTGTACATCAGGCGAATGTTTACAATGGACCGTAAAGCCACAGAATAGCAGTAAAGGTGACTTGGGGAAAGAGTCGAGGACAAATGGAGTTCGTGAGTGTGGGTGTCTCGCTGGGAGATTTTGAAACGATCAGGTGTTTACAAAGAGGGTGAGGGCCATCCGCCTTTCTCCTTGCTCGAAAAACATTAGGTTTAATATTTGCCGATCCTGGCTTCTCTTTGCCGGTGGGAACCTTTATTGTTTTTGTATATTGTCTTCTTTTTCCTTTAAGGGGTGTGTGAGGGACTTACGAACCGCCATTTGCTGTCCCTCTCAGTGCGTCTACTCTTGTGTGTATATTTTATCTATTACTGTTATGTGCATTTGATTTATTTCTACTTTATGTTGTTTTACTAGACAAATATTTCTACTGCACTGTACGGACAGTGCGTGGTCATTGGTTGGCATTCATGACGTGTTGCATTGCCGCTATGCAGCATAACACGGTTGCCAGGTACATAGTGTTAATAAATGCCAACATGGCGGTGAATGTTAAGGACCGGTATGCGAACTTTTGCTCATAAATCGGTCCCGGGCAAGCGGTGGGTCACCATTCACTGGTACCCAACATTGAGTTAAATTGTCATTAGATTCAATCTTCCAACAGTGTGGAACGATTAAATCTGTAACTGGCGGGTGCGCCACACATTGGGAAGCGCAGCTTTGCAGAACTTCTATTTGCGGAGATTTTTGTGGAAACGCAGATCCGATCGCCCGAGCAAGGGGTGTTTAACCTCGCGAACCGCGACCACAATCTGGCGCAGTCAGTGATCCCCGCAAAATAGACGATCGTTCTAGAGGAGCATAATCGCAAGGATAGTAGCAGGATAATAGCCTTGCTAATTTCGATTGCCTCGTCTATGCGACGGAGAAGCCAGACAATGAGAGTATCTCGAGCGCTGTCATTAATTTGTCCCTTTCAGACCGATTGCATCTCTAACGGGCTGAAAAACGCAAAGTGCTCGTTATACTAAAACAAAAAAAAGAACCCTTCCGTTTGGAATGTTGAAGCACGAATGCAATCCATTGCATAAAACAATGTCGCAAGTGTCTCAAGTCAGAACTGAATTTAGTGCACCTTTTAATTTTTTCTGCAACTTGTTTTCACCGCAAAAATTCCAATTAACATAACTGTTTTGAAATGGACGTCTTCACTGTACGTGTGTTGTTAAGCAAATAATCATTTAAAAATAATACCAGGATTCGAACCTGGATATCTTTTCCAATCCGGGGAAGATGCATTACCAACTATGCTACAGCGACAGTATTTTTGACGACAAATTTTCGAACCTACATGTTACACTTTTTCAAATTAATACATCTATCGTTCCATTATAGTTGGTAATGCATCTTCCCGGAATCCCGGTAGCGCGATAAAAATATTTTTCGATAAAATTGATTTTATATGTATATCTTTATAATGAAAACATTTAATTAGTATTTAAAATATCACAGACCGTCTGTTCTGAAATTGATAAGTGTTCTGAAATTCATAATTGATAAGGTGAACACATTCTTATTGTGAAGTTGTAGTGTTCACCTTAATGATATCAAATATTTTCAATTCCATTCTGAACAATAATGATGATCAACAAATAATGATAATAAAAAAATTGCACATATTTTACAATTTACGTTCTAGTGTTAATTCAAAACCAAATATTACCTAAATATGAAATTTAGATAACATATGTATATAATTTTCTTGTACCCACCGCCCCCGTCCGTCGCATAACAATGTTATACGGTTCTAGGCCACCTACTCCCAGGACATTAACCACCGTGCAAAAAACCGCCCCTGACAATTAACCACATATAAAAATAATCAGATCAACCCAACCTACCCTATTATTAAAATTTATATGCGGCGGGTTTAATTGTGGGGGTGTTTTACACGGGGGTTTATTTGCACGGGGTTAATCTCCAGGGGGGTTTGTGTCCGGGGGGTAAGTGTCCAGGGGGTATGTGTCCTGATCCTGTTATGCATACAAGTAAGATACAAACGAGATCTGCTGTCAATTTGGCGTTTATATATCCAGTTATTTTATATATATATATCCATTAACATTTGTATACTTAATTAAAATGTACGTTCATGTTTATAATTACATTATAATATCAACAAATCACACATTTCAATATTTTTAAAATACTAAATTCGATTTTTATAACGGCCTGATGGAAGGAATGGGATAATCTTTTTTTAAATAGTTATTTTCTAGAAATGTACTAGTTACAATAAACATAATGAAACTAAAAATATCCGCTCTCAATTACATTACATACGCTTATAATGTTAAATAAAGTAAAACATAATTTTAGCTATTGTATTTTATTTGATTTTATAAATTAATTCTCTCAATATTTTAAGTAATAATGAGATAATTAACACAATCAAAGAATACTGGTTATAATGCTGACAGAACGAGCAAATTAGAGTTTCTGCTAGCAGAATAGTAGAAACGATATCGACCTTTTAACAAAGTAAAAAAAAAAATAGATTCATTACCTAAGCTTTGGAATTTGTATAGATGCGCTTAAGAATGCTGTACGAAAAAGACAATTTTTTGTGTTAAAATAATAACGTGATGAGAATAAAAACATTGTCGCATTATTATTATATGTCACACTATTTTCGACTCATACTAAATGGCACCATACGTACAAATTTGGACGACCACTAGTTTCCAATCGTAGAGTTGCTAATTGGCACGAAGCTGCCCATGTACGTTTATGCACTCTTCTTATTATATTGTCGTTCGAACATTATAAAGTGTGGACTCACATTTTTTGCGCGTGTAAATTACGAGTAAAATAAACCTGCTAATTGTAAGGCGATATACCGGTAAATTATATAAAAATTAAAAACTAAATGTGAAATTTTATTATGCTATTTTTTGATCAATCAAATTATTATTAAAATCTTTGGTGCTATAATTTCAATACGTGAACTAATTTTCATTTTTCGTGATAAATAAATATATTAAATATATATCATTTTATTTTGCCAAATGCACGAACTACATAATCTGTAAGCTCTTGTTTCGTAAATGCAATTTACACCCAACGATTTTCCTATATATCAGTGCATGGAATATTTCAAAAATGTTCTACTGTCATAAAACCTTGAAGCGCAGTCAATAACACATTTGTAATAATCAGTTTTTGAAATTAAATGAATGACTAATAAATTACCAATCAAAATAGAACATTGCTAATTAAAAAAAATCGAACAATACGGTTAAAAGAAAACCGTATCATTTTTAAATTAGACAAAGAAAATAAAATCAGAATTATTCAGAAAATAATTTTTGTATTTTGTATCCATTGCGTTGTACTTTAATTTGTTCTACCTCATATTATATGACATATTACCCATTCACTGAATTCGTATATCCTAAGTATCCAATAAAAACATTTTTTATATTTGGTTAAAATTAATCCACATGCACAGAAGAAAAGAAAACTCGCTTAGTACTATTAATTATCAAATTATTATTTTTACTTAATCGACTATTTATTTACTTTAAGCAACACTCAGTTGAACCTATACAGTATTTACAACATAATTTAGAATAAAAACTTAATAAAGATTTATAATAAAAGGTTTTTATTTTATTTTATTTGCTGTAACTAAATTATGGACATATTTATTCGGTAAAACGTTGGAATTTGTTTGGTGAAAATATTTGTAAATCAAGTGTGCATTATTAATTATTATCAAAGATAATAAAAAATAATTCTCTAAATTACAATTGTATACAAAATAAATTCAAAAAGAAATCAGAAAGTTTAATGTACGTACATAGGTATTATATTATATACATAAAACTTCCTAATTTTAATGTAATAACAAATATAGTAGTGTCGTGTTTGACTTTACGTAAGTTTCGAGTATATATTTCAGTCATATTATTGCACACCTTTATATCTACACTGTACACGTAAAATATTGATTTACTTTTTACGTTCACTCTCGCCTCTTATTAAACAACTCGTGTCGTTGCGCATTCTTATTTAACTCAAAAACTTTATGTTTCTTTTCTTAATATATATAAATAAAAAATAAAATATTTATTACTCATTATTTTTGTACTTGACTTAACTATACTGATCTGCTTGCTTTAAATTTTAATTTAATTGAAAAATAATTTTTACCGATTGGTACCTTAAAAGTGTATCCGACATGTTGTGGGTACATTTAAAATAATACAAGAATCGCCAATTCTAATATTAAATGGTAGTCAAATGGTTAATAATGTGGGAAAACATTGTTTTAACCCACTGGCCTATGTCACGTACGATTTTTTAATGTAATGTATAATCAAAATAAAAATATAATAAAATCTCCCAACTGTTCGTACTAATTGATTGATTATCTTCTAAGAGTATTTTCTACTATTTACAAGAAAACAAATTATAAAGAAAGTCGTGTCAAATTTTAGTCTTTGATTTTTAAAAGACTACAAGAAAAACTATATTCTAGGCGGATGGCTTAATAAAAAAAGTATTCAACAAATCATTTTCTAGTAATGTTAGATTGCGATTAAGGTTTATGAATGTGATAAATGATAAGACACAATAATAAGTGATGCACGACAGATGATAAATATGTATGTATGTATGAAAATTAACTGATAAAAAAAGTAGTCAACATTATTTGAAGTAATCATTAAAACGAACCCTTGAGCAGAAAAATCTCGAATCGGTCAGCGGAGCAAACCCACCAAAGGGAACCGATAGTAACAAACTTTGGATGGAAGCAATTAATAGTATTACAGTATGTTCAGATTCCTTTGATAATCTGAGAAACAGTCCAGGCACATGCATAGATATAGTTTGCGCGCCCGCTGCCTGTTTACGTTCTAGAACCCCGATGGAAATGGACAGTGCACCGATCTTTAAACATTCACGCGGCACTATTTTGTGACAGCGAGCCCAATAAATCAAACAGAAGATGCGCGCACACAACAACTGCGCAGGAAGCGATTGTCTTCCAAAAAATGCAGATTAGGAATACCTCGACAGTCAAACGGAACACATTCCGATGAAAGAAAAAAAAATGACAATATATAGGTAGGTATATATAATATATCTTCCTCAAAAGGTTAAGAATTCTTGGCGGTTTTCCTTTCACAAAAGCTAATAAATAACCCTGTTACATTTTTATTTCTTTTAGGTATAAAAATACTTCACTGGATTTACATTTACCTTTAGCTCAACAATCACTTTTTTACGCAGGTCATTTCACGGAAGAATTAATCAAAAATAGAAAGTTAAAAAAAAATAATCTCTCATCATTTCATTAAAATGTATTATTTGTAAAAGCCAATTGATTTTTTAACAAACTTGTTTCCAATTCATTAAAGCTATCTACACATATTTGTCAATGAATTAATAATGGGGTACATACCGTAGATCTTAGTATTACTTAATAATTATATTATTTAAAGTGTGTTTTTGTAATCGCTAGTGTCTAATTTTGAAAATTAGACATAATAGGCGATTCGACAAGCAGTTATTATTATTATTATCATTAATCATCTAAATCGCTCTTTTAAATTGTAATTTTACGTGTAAATTAGAAAAAAAAAGTCGGTTTACGCCTATACTGTATTGCATATGATACCAACGCAAGTATCATAATATAATTATAATATTCGAATAATTAAATAAATGATGTGCTTTCATTGTTTTGGTAAATAATAAAATTGTGTATTATATAATATCCACATTATTTATTTGAATATTACACATTTTATCTAAGTTTAATATTTTAGATTTAAAACATATTTAACAAATATTCTTTCATAAAATTAATTATTGTGGGTAAGGGTAAGGTGCCTACATTTTTAGAAAGTTGAAGCTTTTGTAAAAGTTGTGTTACGGTGATTTTCGTTCAGATAGTTTAAGATGGATGAGAAAACGTCACTATTCAGATGTGATCACTAAACGCCGGAAATTTCGTTAATGAATTATGCATCGGGCGATTCAAAAATACTTTATACTTCTAACCGACAATTTGGTTTTTCAACCGTCAGCGTGCGCATGCGATGTTAAAGGTCAACGCAGATATAACATAATAAATTGCATTTTTTTTACAGTGTTGCGCACACAAGTTCTTTGATTTTTTTAAATAAATATTTTTAAAGGTGAGTAATAAAAAAAAATGTAGCATTATCACGCAGTGATTAACTACGACTGACAACCTGGGACAATCTATGTCCGGTTACCGTGTTTGGCGACGAGTTTTGTCACGGTTTGCCTATTAGTCAGTTTAAGATTCTCCAAAAAGTTTGTGTGAATATTAATAAAACTATTAACCTAAAAAATAAGGGTCAGACAAGGGTTCATTAAATGAAAACAGTATGGTCGAATAGCCGTACCAGAAAAAATGCAAGGATTTACTTACTACTTTGTATTTTTTAAAGTGATTTAAATACAATAAATATACATATATATATTATTTATTATTAACGTTATTGTAATGTATTATGGCAACAATGTGAGATCAAATTCTTAACTTTAAGAACGTGAGCCAATTCGCACCAATCCAGTCATCGGACAAAAATTAAATTGGGTACCACTGAATTTTTTTTAAAGTGATACATATATATTAAAGAGCCTTGAAGCTCAGAGCTATGAGACATGTTTTTAAGACAGTAAAAAAAGGTTGCGGTCTAATTAACATCAGAGGCACAATCCGTTATTTTACTTTATAACATGGAAGAATTTATTACTTAAATATTTGCAAATAAATACAAATGATAAAGACAATTAGGAAGAACATAAATTTGACACGTAATCCATGTACATGTATATAACTTAATAAAAATATACCCTTTTATTTATTAATAACGACTTTATTGCGAGCGATAAACAATTTAATGAAGTAAATCCCTGAGATAAACAAACACAAATAAAGATCAAAAAGGTGAGCCAGTCCATGCCATAAAAAAAAAAAACAATCCACGAAGTAAAGTTAAAAAATATACACAAAAGTAAAGATCAAAAAGCACCAGCCCATGCGATAAAATAAACATATTGGGATATAAAATGAAACGTTTTTTGATTGAAATGAACCGATATGATGAACGAATGAATTAAAATGAATGTTGAAATGTTATTCAATTATAATTTTATTGCATGTACCTTTGTAAAAGTCGATCCCATTTTCAGGCACAAATAAACACTACACAATTGATCAAAATAACACTATTTACACAAGTAATAATAACTATAAATACGCACTAACAGATGAGATCAGAACTGAAAAGAAAGCGGAGAACGGAGATAATATCCCGAATACACGTTACCACCGAAAGCTATGAAGCGACTAACACAAGAATAGAAATTACTCCTACATTATTCTCAAACACAGGATTGATTTCCCACACGAAGAAAGACGTAATAGATAAACATTACACATGTATTAATAGTAAATACAAAGCGATTGTGAAAACAAAATAATGCGAGATAATAAACAAAGCATGACCGACTAAAAATTATCTAGGAAGAAATAGGTGGAAGAATTTCTCAATCATTCCACACATCGTGATTTAAGCTGCACGGGCAATATTGATCATGCAAACAATTATTATTATTATTATTATTATCAATCATGCATCATTTAGCCGGTCAACAGATCGGCAGAACTGTTCCTATAAACTTCTCGCAACAAAAATAATACATATTTGTGGCAATCATTTTGCAAACTTGCCAAATTACCAACACCAATACATTCTAAGGATGGAGCGTGCCAAAATTAAATTTCAAAATGCAAGGCGCGAGCTGAATAACAATTCGACAGCCATCGACTAACTCGAGGAAATAGCCAATCAAATTCATACGCTATAACACACAAAAGGTGAGCGCGCTGCCGAGCGGCCCTGTCAAGTCAACTGACCGTCAACAGGCCGATTACTGTCCTCGCGCCGCTCATCAACATGAACATTATAGATTTATCGAAAAGTTTCAAGTGCGACAAAACACGATTCGAACGCTTCCGCGGAAAAGCGACGGCGGCGACAACTTTGTTTTAAAACGGACGGTAGACTGACGCGCCCGCGTCCCGGCCGAAAGGAAAATAACGACACTTTCAGGTGAAACGCGACGACATTGCTCGGTACGCGACACCCGACAACTGGCGACTGAAAACACACAACGACGCAAGCGGCGCGGCACCGTCCGCTGAAAAAGTCAACAATCATTCACCGAATGTGTGCAATGCTGGACTGCTCTGCCCGATAGCACGGCGGAGGATTGATTCAACCGCAATCAAAGGCATTGAGACAGTTTTGTACAATGCAGAGCACGTGCAGGAGTGAGGATAATCGGGACGACAAAATTGAGTGAAGCCATTTTGATCCATGATAGTTTTAAATAGGTCAGAACGATAACAGATACTTGACTTGATAATCGGGATGAAAAAATAAGTAGTAACATGCAACACCTTCAATTTTTTGTAAATATAGATTTGTACGTATTTAATTAAATGCATTTTTAATATCCGTCAATAAAAAGTGATACGTGCTTGAAAGATATTATGACAAATGGTGGACTAAGCGGGTCTCCAACATCGTATATAATATTTATTAGCGTAGACGCGCCGCGTTACGAGCGGGGTCCATAAAGTATCCATTATGAAATCTCGATTTGATCATTGAAATCATTACAACATCATCATCATTTATGTTCAAATTAAATTTCTAATACAGGATGTCCAGAAAACTCAAAAGTAATATTTTGAAGTTAAAAGTTTTATCATAGTATTGTAACTTCGATTCAATATAAAATGGACAGAAAAATTGTTAAGAAGCTTTCGATGTTCATTTTACACTTTGCTAGATAGTCAGAGTACAGAAAATAATGTGACGTCGATGATGTCACATCCACGAATGTGGACGTGGTAAAATGATTGTGAAATCCGTGTATTCTCATTCGTGCTAGTCGATTATTCATTGGGAATTATCTAGTTTACCCGATGATATCGGGTTAAGACAAACATCTTACTATAATATTGAATTGACTTCAACACTCGCGTCATGTACTTTCTATGACGTTATCATCTTACTAAAGCATGCCCAAATAGCCTGATGTGCCCGGCGAGTGATGTGACGCGAATTTCCCCATATTATAAACAATGAAAGGAGCACTTACAGCTAATCCGTACGCGGTGCATTCCTTTGAGGGATTGGCATGGGCAGTGATATTAATTGAACGTGTCTGCTTTCTCGGGGGATTTAAGGGACATTTTATGATGGTCCATCCCCGAGAAATGCATTCCATCTTAAAGTATACTGTCGGTGACTTGTTTTTAAATGATAATACATGGCCGGGAGAATACAATTTTACGACGGCCGCAATTAGCCAGCCGAAAAGGGTCTCGGATCTCGTACGGGAGATCCCAAAATATATTTAACAATAGACAACGGCCATCTGTGGAGATTTTGCAATCCGGTGCAGGGCAATAAAACACCCGGTCGAATTTTTGCGAGCCCGTCAATTTCCCAGAATGCCGGCAAGACCTTCGAACTTTTTATATTTTATTACAATAATTTGTTTTTATAATTATAATAGGCTAGTATGTTAATGGTGTAATATATGCGACCGACTTGTCCTTACGATCCATGTGATAATTTTAATTAGTCAACCTAGATATATTTATTTTTATAGGGTAGTATTAAGTGCCTACGTAATTAATGTAAATATGTGTCGTCGTCAATGTAATATACTAGTAATAATGTACATAGAACAGGGTAGGTTTTAAGAGTGTAATTATAGGTAGCTATGTGCATTTTACGTAATTAATGTGAATATGTGTCGTCGTCAATGTAACATAACCATAGTAATAGTGTACAATAGACTAGGGTAGGTTTTAGAAGCGTAAGTATAAGTTAAGATTACGATATGGGGATGGCCTGAAACGGACCATAATTTTGGGGCCTACGCGTGTCATCACAGCAGCCGGACCGCGGTCGACTGGGGACACGGCGGGAGGCGTGGCCGGGGCGGCCACTGTTGCAGCCAACGACAGGGCTGGTAGCCACAGAGCGGGCGCTAGAACCAACCATCGCTCGGAGGGATGGACCAAGGGACGTGTCAAGGACACACCCTAAGCCCCAGAGAGCTTAAAAGGCCGGACGCGGCGGTGAAACAGACAGTCGAAGTAAGAGTTACGGTCAGAGTCGCAGTTACAGTCGCAGTTAGAGTAAAAGATGGTCGCAGTTAGAGTCAAAGAGTCACAGTCAGAAAAAGTGAGAGTTGAGAGTCACAGTTGGAAGCAACAGCAATCAGCCATCGGACGGCTGGCGACCAGCGCTCGAGATCGGCCAGCATCAGAACGACATCTGAGTTAAGGAAGAGGGTGGAACACGGAGGCCAGCCAAGGGAACAGTTGAAGACCGCCTGTGATAGTGAAAATCCCGGCAGAATTGAAGCGAGGAGCCACCATCAGCCATCGGACGATTGGCGACCAGCGGCCGAGACCGGCCGGCACCAGGACGAAGGGAGGCAGAACAGGCTGGAGGCGCCTGATCCAGCTGGCACCTAAGCTAACGGTTGCCAGCAGCGCGGAACGTCGACAGGGATCTCACCACCGCCCATGAAGACGGGTCGGCAATAGCAGCCGATCACCCCAACAGCGATGGCGACGGAGGCCCGCCATTTCCGCGACATTGCAGTCCGGATGTCGCCCCAGCAGTATCCGACGGAGTAATTAAGGTAGATTTAAGATTAATTTAAGGTTATATTTAAGCAATAATAAGTAAGATTAAGAATACGGACTAAGGTTTTTCTTCCGTTAGTTTAGTTTAAATAAAATTGTAAATATGTACATAATTGTTGTCTATTTGATTTTATCCCCGCCTCCTTCTCAGTGACCAACAATATATGATAGTATGATGATTGGGCGAGGACGAAAACCCACGTCATATTGAGTGGTGCCCAGATAAACATTCGGGCCCTCTTTATATCAAGCCTTAGTGACCCCTTTTTAATCCTTTAATAATAGTAAAAACCCACACTTACGTAAAAAAAAAACGAGGAAATATTATTTACTATTTTCTAACTTGATCATCGGGAACATCTTTATCTTATTTAGTTTTACAAGATATACGTCTAAAGGACCCCACTTTCACTGTATTCAGTTGCAGTTTACTTTGGATATTCCTTTGTTAGCTTTAAACTTTACTCTCGTGCAACGGGTGTTGGTATCGGACTGCAAAAATTGTGAATTTAAAATAAATTTATCAATTAGAATGAGATCACTTCGGCGTGATAGAATAAAGAATGAAGAAAATAGGAGAGAATTTAAAACTCCTCTTAACATAGTGAATAAGATTAAAAAATTATTGCTTAGATGGTTAAATGTGGGAGAGAATAGAAATATATATGACGTGTTGGTGGCACCAAAAATAAAGGAAGACTTGGCATGACCAGGTAAACCAAATACTGGAAGATGGTTCTATTAGAAGCCTCAATAACCGACGAGCTTTTTTATAAGATGTATGAATGTGAATGGGGCGAGAATTGTGTCAGAATAGAAGAGTGTAGCGCCCTATCTGCTCTGCCTACCTCACAGGAAAACGGCGTAATGGTAAGTTAGTTAGTTATCAATTAGAATAAAAACAAAGGTACATTATTTCAGCAATTCACCGGACACCCTGTTGAGCGGAGACTCACGTTGGATACTAATGAATTACTCGTGACGTCGTGTCCAGATCCGAAGCCAATTTGCGACTCTTGCAAGTCGGTACCGGGCATTAGGCATTGGGGCGGCGAGCAGACAGCTGAGAGCGCTGGATGTTATGGTCGCTATTCGCAGCGATGATGCATTGCTCCTCGTCAACGTCATGCGCCTGCCCGCATCGGTAAATTGTTATTACGAGCCGAATGAGAAAGGCGGACAGGCTGATGATAAGGATAAAAAAAACATCCGAGTTAGGAAAACAATTGCGCTGATTTTCTGATTCACTATTAGCGTACGATATTATCCAGAGGATTTTTTATGTTAATTATTTATGTTTATGGTACACACACCAAATAATACAAATTTAGTTTCGCAGATTCGATAGACTTGATTCAACTAAAATTAAACGTAGTTAGGCAAAAAGCAACAAACCAGCTACAAAAAATTTAAACTGAGATAAAACACATGAGAAAAGTCAAATATATACAAGTTGAATGTTATTTTTTTTACATTTAAAATGATAAATAATATACAAGTACCAAATTTTGCATGACTTTTAAGAGGATTTAAAAATAGATTTTGGTATTTTTACGTATTATGAAGTTTTCATAGATTTTTACGGGGTTTTTGCGATCAAAAAAGTTTTCAGATGACGATTATTACGATTTCGTATGAAAGCGGACTGGCCTGGTTGAGTCGGCAGCATATATAATTGATCTTACTGCGTCCGAAAAAAACTTTTTTTTTTGTTTCTGCATAACTATGTTCAATTATGATTAAGATTTTTCAGGAAGGCTCGACTCCACTCTACTACACAATGAAAATATAATATGTAATAATATAAATATGTTTAGGAATATAAGTTATTATGTAAGAAACAATGTACTATATTTCAATTGATGGTGAAAACAAAAATTATAAAATGTAATAAAATAAGTACTCGTTCAATTTACGTTTCATTAATAGAAGAGGTGTGTTGCGGGGAAACCAAAGAAGTTTATCACATGTTTTGATTTTATTTTCCGCGACATAGTTCGTTTTAATTTGGTCACAATTCGAGCTGAATAAATAAGGACTCGTTTGATATACGGGCGAAACTTTCCCACAAAACTAATATTCTTGGTAATTTGTTTTGCCAAACTCGCTTGAGAATTTAACGCCACTCTATGAAATTGAATTATCGTTTTTGTATCACCATGTATTTTCGATTTCGATGAAAAAGTTAACGAAAATTATATTTTATTTGGTGAATTAACTGTACTATTACATTTTAAATTATTAAAAATTGAATTTTTTATTGACGCGAACACTTCACTTTTCCATAAGTCAAATTCTTAAAACAAACAAAATCGTGCGTAACTCCGTTGGCCTGTACCGTGTATGGCGTGACTCATATATCATTGTGTTTCATCCAAGTCCCTTCATGAAAGTGTACTTGATAGTTAGCCCTTTAATGGCTATCTTGTACCCACTAGTTTCTTTACTTCCGTACATAACACTTGATTATCTGTTTGTTTGTAATGTTGTTATATACCTGTATTTTAAAAATAAATAAAGATGACGCAGGAAGGTTTCTTTAATTAACTTTTGTTTATCATCTGTTTTCTTGTGTTTATTAATTGTAGATTTCGCGTTTCTATAGCATTGTGTGTGGAACCGATAAAATAAGTCGCAAACTTTTACAACACTTCCGGGAAAGGATGGGTCCCCCTCTTTTAGCGCCCATTAAGACTACTTATCACTATTATGTGATAATTTAAGAAACATTCTAATTTATTAAAGTAGAATCTACACACAAAAAGTGCGAAATATTTGCCTCAGATGCTTGAATTATAAATACAATTGTGTACAGCAATGTAGTGTATAAAGGCAATACCGAGCAGTGGCAACAACGTAGCAGCCCATAAGCAATAGACATACATAAATTGAATTTACGAGAACAAATGCATATTTACAATGTTCATGCATGTACCTATAACATGCAACACTAGCAACATTAATAGTATAAATGACTTATTAAGATTGTATGATATATGTGTCTATGAATATGTTTAGGAGAAATCGAATATATATGAGTTATACGCTAAGTGAGAAATGTATGACTTTCACCTTTTTTCTTACTGATCTGTAAAAAAATGACAAATAATACTAAGATCTATTTTTAAAATTGTATAAAGCTACTTATATTACAATTGGTAAGCGAATTCATAGATGCTTTGGTTTTATAATTTTTTGTATGAAAAAGAGGTATATGATACGTGTACATGAGACTTTGCTTTGCCGTCTCGGAGTTTTTGGTGGTAAAAGTTGGTAATTCTGTTCTGCGAACAAATTACAACAGACAGTTCACTCCAGCTGTCTTGTCCTTTACGCGAGTTTCGAGACAAATTTAACCCGTGTAATGAGTACTTAAGCTCTATTAAGGAGAGTAACGTAATAATAAGAAATATGAGATGGGAAAAGAGTAGGACAAAATCGAATCTAAAAACATTTAAAAAAAAAAAAAACGTGTGAAAATCTCCACTCGATTTAGGTGAATGTTAAATAATTACGATACGCAAAAATAAATATTAATCTCGTATTACATAAAAAGATAAGATAAGTATAAATAAACTGGGTTGGGTAACATAAACGTATGATAAATGATAAATAATACGACTATAATTTAATATACAACTGATGACCGAGAGATTTATGTAAAAATGATGTCACGGCGTGAATATACATTACGCGACCACTTATTGGTTTACTTTCCATGTACGCACCACTTGTGGTATAGCACCGTTGTTATAACAACAACAAAATACAACAGCGTTTAGCAAATGCATTTAAAAAATTGCACACAGCGCGCGTATCATTGTTTTAATAGTTAATAAAATACAATTATTTTCTAAAACACCGACAGTACGGTAAATACCATTGCACTTAAACCGGATAGAAAACATAATAGAAGAAAAAATATTTCCATTGTAGAAATTTTTTACTAAAAAATACATTTATTTGTATTATTTTTAATAAATATATTTGCAATAAATAGAAATTAAATGTATTAATTAGAAAGATATACATATAAAATTAATTATATCGAAAAATATTGTTGTTGCTACCAGGTTGCTTCGAACCTGGATCTCTTCCAATCCGGGGGGAACGTGCATTATCCGATTATTCTATACCAACACAGCGGATTGACGACAAATTTTCGAACCTATATGGTTACACTTTTCAAATTAATACATCTATAGTTCCATTATTTGAAAGCGATCTACTTTGTTTTTACGGAATCTCAAATACCGCTGAGTAAACCGGTGGGAGACGCCAGAATAAACAACTCATTTTTATTCAATTTTGGACACATTGATACAACTTATATATTATTAAGGAGAACACATTCTTATTGTAAATTATTAAAAGTGTAACATATAGGTTCGAAAATTTGTCATCAATCCACTTGTGTTGGTATTGCATAATCAGATAATGCACGTTCCCCGGATTGGAAGAGACCCAGGTTCGAATCCCGGTAGCAACAACAATATTTTTCGATAAAATTGATTTTATATGTATATCTTTATAATTGATACATTTAATTTGTATTTAATATATCGCAGAACCGTCTGTTCTGAATAATTAAAACTTCACAATAAGAATGCGTTCTCCTTAATAATATATTCCAAACACGATATGATAAAGTATACATATTGAATTATTTAACCAGTAACTTGCTGAAATTAAAAGATTGTCAAAATGTGAACTATATATATTATTATACATCCCATTATTATTATGTATAATATGGGTATTGAACACTCTATCGTACGACCGTGAAAAAAGGCGTTTATGAGAGGCTACATTTTGCGACACGATTTTCGATGGCGATGTTTCCCGAGGCCGACCCTAGAGATAATTGCGGGGAGGGGGATGGGGGAGAATAAAAAACAACAGCCAACACGGAATGTTTCCGAATTGCACTAACACCACCGAAACTTTCTCCGCCGGGATAAGCAGGGTGAATAGAGTTGTGATGTAATTTCCAATAAGCTTTATTGATTAATATCTTCCGTTAATGTTGATAAAAAAAATTGCTTCTCATTACAAAAAAAATTTTTTTTGGTACCTTATTTATTTTATTTATAACTATATAATACAATGTAAAAATCTGTTTCGACTGTGCCCGTCTCACTAGAGAAACTCTGTGTCGAGACGGGCATAGTTTACAAGCAATTGTTCAATTAATTAGAATTACAAGTAGTAGATAGAATTACATTTGTAAACTAGATAAAAGGTGAAGAACAATTATAAAGTGGACATAATGTTTGTTTCACTTTGTAGCAATAATTGAAATTATTTACTATTTACTTTGATTTTTTTCCGTATTAAAAATAATACACTCGGAAACCTATTAAAAAAAGTTATAAATTACGACAGTCAGCAATTCGTATCAATATTTGTATTATCATCAACAAAAAGCCGAAATTTGAAAGTGTCCCGCTTTAATAAGGACGGTCCGCCAATTTTATGGTAAATTTAACAATCCGTATCGACGCACTGTCATAAATGATGGCGTCCGCGCCAGCGGCCGTATTAGCCAACGGAAGTGCGCCGCGCGCGCGGTATGCTAAAAGTCTCGATACAAATTACACGGACGGGGCATCAGCTGATGGCTCGCCCGGCATCTGTCAAACTGACGTCTGTCATGCAGCGGGCGGCGCGCCCCGCTCGAGCAAAATAGAAGGCAAAGGAAAATGCTGAAAACACAAATAAACAGATACGGCGTCGACTCTGCGAAATTAAACTTTTTGACTTGCGTCGCCGGGGATCCGAAAAAAAGGACTTCAAAGCCGTAACGCTGCTTCCTTGCAGTGTCTACTGAATAAGGCTCAATTAAAATTCTCACCTTTTTCTCCTTTATCGTTTCACTGAAATAGCTTTTCTTTTCAATCACTTTTCATTACATTTTTGCCTTGCCAAATTTAGGACTCGCTGTAAAAAATCTGATATTTTGCGAGTAACAATCGATTTATTTTAAAATTATTAACTAACTAACATCCCGCGGTTTTTCCTCAGAGACGTCCTCCGGTACTTGGTTTATCTGAAAATGCCAGGTCTTCCGCGGGCGCCCTCTGTTCCTGTCGGCGTCGGACACTCGCCTTATATATGTTATCTACCATTCTTTCCTGCCTCATACGTTCCGCATGACCAAACCATATTTTTATTCTATCGACTATGCTACAAGCAATTCTACAATTGCTCCTGATTTGTTCATTTCCACCGCATTCAGTTAATTTTCGTTGTTTATGTGTCAATTCCGGACTTCACTTCCATACATTAGTGCAGGCATCAGAACTCCATCATGCACCGCTAGTCTTACTTCGTTTTTTTCTAATTTTAAAATTTCCAATGGCAATAATTGAGCTCACTTTATTTCCCGCAACTTTAAATTATTTATATTAAATATTTTCTTTCAATTTTTTTATTATTCTAAGAACACTTATTCTGGAAATTCTCACATAAATTTATAAATACTCAAATGAAAATAAAAAATATAAATCTACTATATACATTACAGACAAAGTGTAAACTTCGAAAATATATACATTAACTAGTCAATGTATGCACCAACTATGAGTTTTAGTTACAGTATACACAAAAGAATTTATGAACACTAACTAGTTGTATGCATTCACTATTCGGTGTCTGTTAAAGTATTCAAAATGTTCACCTAACGTATGGTACACTGAAGTTGCCATATTTAAAAAAAAATGCAATGTGTACTCATTTTTGGGAAAATCTAACATAGAAACCAATATTATTTTCAGTGAATATAAAATATATTTTTTAATTAAAATATGCCTACGAATAGAATGTTATCGTTTTTTAACATGTGTAATTGTTTCGACTGACAACATTGCAATTCCTGGTAATATTTTACATTGGCAACATTATTACTGGCTGTGGAATGCGTGCGTGTTATTATTGTTATCCGACGTAACTTCAAAGTTTCAACTTAAATCACATTTATTTTCTGTTATTCAACTATAAGGTATATAAAAATACAATGTGCTTACAATTACGAATTATTTTATTAATTCGTTGTAAATTATCATTCGAATTGTTAATATGTAGTAGGGTATTTGTCAACTCGCTCATATTTAATTAGTTGTCAAACACGCTCGTATTGTTTGTCACAGATCTTGTTTGTTCACGATGTGACCAGCTCACGTCGGCGAGTTCATACACTCACTAGTTAAATTATACATGAAATGCAGCAATGTAAGCTGTAACAAAAACTCATAGTTAGTGCATACATTGACTAGTTAATGTATACATTATTGAAATTTAACACTTTAACTATAACATATACATTGTGTGGCACTGAACCGCTGCTCATCAACGTCGGTCCCTTATGACCGAGGATCGCGATCTCGGTGAACTCCCTCCCTCTTGACTATGCTCATCCACTTTTATTGGCATCATGCAAATCTTGGAACTGTCACCAAATAAGTGACTGTTGACTTTTCCACGTGGTCGGTCCAACGAGTGAGGGATCTTCCTCTTCAACATGACCCACCACAACAAGCTTCTCTAAATGCCCATAAAATTTAAGGATTCCTCTCAGACAAGTGGTCGAGTCTGTCATTGATGTTCAGTTCTTGCAGAACCGAATGAATTGTTGCTAACTTCACGTGCAGCAATTAAACTTTACCAATACTAAATACTATTCGTGAGTATAATAATAAGGTTGTGAAAAAGAAAGAATTTAATATCGATTATTTCTCAGAAATATAATATATAATTTTTCATAACAAGTCTAATAATTTGGCAAGCGGTTGTATAACAGTATATTATTAATGAACAATAAATAAAAACAATACTCCCCAGTACTTACTGACCGATGAAAGAGCCATTTTGTATTCATAGTCTTAGCTGGGGTGACCCACCGGCCACCTCCCAATCCGGAGTTGTCAACTTGGTTAGACGATACCAACTTCACTGATGCACTGATAACTAAACCTATGGTTTGGCCTACATTTGAGTGACTATCATCAAAGCTGAAATTTGTGTTCCGAAAATCCGCCCGACACCGAAAATACAGCGGAATAACACAAAATAAATTCTATTATCTTTTGACAGTCGTGGAAATCTGCGATCGTGTAACACGTTACGCTTCGTATCTCTTTACAAAACACATTTATTATTGTTAGCAACTACGTAATATATATATAAAACAATAAATATGTGCGCGTCACCATTCGATAGCTATTTCTTTGGTCCTGGGGTTTTCTATTGGTAATGTAAGTATGTATGCCACTCACGAATTAGGCAGATATACTGGCTGCATAGCTGATTCTTCTTGTATTGTTGCTGCTGGTCGGTCTCCGAAAATTAGCCGATAATTTAGAGCTCTAGATATCGCGTGCCCACCGTTTAATTCCTTTTTGGAGAGCTCCGATATAGATTTATTCTGATGTTAAGCTAAAATGGAATACCCACGTAAGACCTGAGGTACATACTTCATACCTTCAAAAACCCAGGACTGCCGATTGAAGTATGTACAACGTGCAAACAAAATGTATTTTCAACATATTATAATATGGCCATCGCACAATGGTTTGGTTTATCAAATACAACATTTCTCGAGACCATAAAGGTACAGAGCTTTATTTAAAATAAAGACTCGTAACATTCTGAAATGCTCAGTACCACGTGGTGTAATTATTTATTTCACATGATGGGGGGAAATCAAAGATTGTGTATCATAATATTATGTCCGACCCTCTACTCTAGTTGCCTATCCTTACGGAAAAATGGCGTGATGATGTAATAGGAGGTACCAACTTCCTAATCCGTTCATAATAATAATCGATTTCGTCTCTCACGTGCATAAAACGTGAGCACATTTTAAATAGCCATTATTTCGAATAGATCTAAACGAAAAAAGCATCGATATGAATCCTTAGATATGTTATCCGATAACTAGTATATAATAAAATATTATCACATTGTATAGAAAATAACGGAACCATTGTATAAAGCGTAAAAATTATTGTTAGGGGTGATTCATTATAGAGGCTGAATTAAATCATAGAGAAATATAACAACGTCTGAACTGTTTTCATTCGTCAACCTTGTCTAGTACAAGGTTTCAACCTTGTCTAGTACAGGTTTTTCAGGGAACAGACGTCCGCTGTAACCTTAGACCGCTATTATCATGCGGACGCTAGACAAAACGTAATCATCTTGCTCATCTCATTGTCGTAATAATTTTATAGCACGCTATACATACAAGAATATAAGTTAGTAGTAATTAATACTAGTAAGTACCAGTGTGTAATGTCTCCATGGCTGTTCAACTTGTATATGGATAAATGTGTGAAAGAACTGGAAATAGGAGCAAAAATGGGCGATTTGATTGTATGCTGTTTATTGTACGCCGATAATGCAGTACTAATGGCGAATAATGAACAAGAACTACAGAATCTGGTGAGTAGAATGTACGATGTATGCAAGGAAAGCGACCTCATGATGAATGTTAACAAGTCGAAAGTGATGGTATTTGAGAAGGAGGAAAGCAAGACACCGTGCTAAATACTTGTAGGTAATGAATGTTTGGAACAAGTAGATGAGTTTGTGTATTTGGGAAGTATGTTTGATAGAAACGGAAAGGCTGAGAATGATATCGAAAGGAGGATGACTGCAGGAAATAAATTGAACGGCGCTTTGAATAGAATTATATCTAACGGGAATCTGTCAACTGAGGCAAGACTAGCGGTGCACAATGGAACCCTGGTACCGACACTGATGTATGGAAGTGAGGCTTGGAGCTGGCAGAAAAGGAACGAAAGTAGACTGAATGCAGTGGAAATGAGAACACTTAGGCGTATATGTGGCAAATCTATTTATGACAGAGTAAAGAATGAATAAATAAGGAAAGAATGTAAAGCTGATGTTAATATAGTGAGTAAGATTAAGAAAGGATCACTTAGGTGGTTTGGTAATATGGAACGGATGAATGAGAGAATGGTAAAAAAGATAAATGACGCAAGTGTTGATGGCACCAGAAATAGAGGACGTCCGCGGAAGATTTGGCACGACCAGGTAAACCAATTAATGGAGGATGGTTCTGTTAGAAGCCTCAACAATCGGCGAGCTTGTATGAGAAGATGTATGAATGTGGATGAGGCGAGAATTGTGTGTCAGGAGAGAAAAGTGTGGCGCTCTATCCTCTCTGGCTACCCCCTCGGGGAAACGGCGTGATGGTAAGTAAGTACCAGTGAACGTTAAAGTAATTAATAAATACTTTAGTAAGGTCGATTTTTTGGTCATGGCACTTCAAGAATGTGTTGTGAAATCATTATTATTATGATTAATATTATTTCATTCCCTACCCATAAATTAATTAATTTAATATTAAATTAAACAAATCTATGTAGTATTACAATGTAATTATAAAAATATATATACTAGCACCAGATTCGTCAGTGATCGACTGTACAGTACCATAAGTAAAAAAATATAGCTATAGCGATCAACAATTTAAAATGATTTTGAGAAAATACTGTATAGACTCTTTATGATAAAAAAAATAATGCAATTTTTGATACAGCCGAAGTTTCTGCAACTAAAAGAATGTTTACAATCTAGAAATATTATTTTCTTGGCAATCAGAAAAAGAATGGAAAAACTGAAATGGTATAGAAAGCAATACCGATGTTTGAAGAGTAAATAATATTTTGTTTACCTATTATATAATATGTACATTTTGTAACTGAATGATTGAATTTATGATACTTTTTGTGACCTTTAATTATTGATAAATAAGTTTTATTTTAAAACGCCGGTAATCTCCAGGAAAACTGGAATTAGTTCAATTATTTCGGATCCCGGGAATAACAAAAGTCGAGAAATGAGAAACATTAGTCATAGTGTACTTTAAAGAAAGATAGAATAAACTAAACGTTCAATTTATATCCTTTTTCTATAAAAAACTGTTTGAGATTCGTTATTACAATTTATTTTGATTTATTAAGAATTTATTTAAGTATTGAAAGGGTTATACAAAATCTTAATGTGTAGTTTGTGTAGGATGAGAATATTTTTACTTAGATACATTTTTACAACTTTTTAGAAACTTCTGTGGATAATTTTCTGCGCTATTCTACCACGTGACATGACGTCTTTTCAGAGTCCATTATTAGAAATAGTGCTGATAACGAAGCCTGAAGTGGTTTGGAAGCGTTAGCCATAGCAACGGAACATGAATAATTGTCCAGAACGTTAAAAAACAAAAAATAACCATTGTGCTTGTAACTCCAGATAGTTTGTGAATAAAATTGGTAAGCTTCCCATTTTCATCTTTTGCTCAGACGAAAAAATATTATTACGAATGACAAAAGATGTATAAAAATGGAGACAAAAATACTTTCAACAACAAAGAAACCTTTTGTTGCAACGATTTCCAATTATCGGCACGAGTATAATCCAACAAAAAGCTCCGTCGATATGGCGAGTCGCTAAATGGAACAAGATTGATTTATCATTGTGTACCAACCTGAAAATGAAATAAAAATACTGAAATCGGCCGGCAGGCGGCGAGAAGAGCCGGCCACCGAGGCGAGAACAAACATAACGAATTTGGAACGCCAGAATAAATGTAACACAAGCACAGTGCAAGATTATAAAGTGTCGGACGTATATTAAAATTCGAAGCAAAATATTTATTCCGAATTTCGAGGAATTTGCAAAAGCAAAACAACAAAACAACTTGTAAAGCGACGGAATGGCGTTCTTTGTACATTTAAAAACTTGAGTTGTTGACAAAATGTTATATCCCTAGGTGACCTGTTGATACAGCGACATCGGCCGCGGGCAGACATTGTATTTTGTACATGGCGCAATGTAGACATACCTTTTGAAAACATACAAAAACGTTAAACAATTTTCAAAACTTAACAATTTTAATGTTGAAACTTTAAAAGAATCCACTCGTATAATGTTGTCTGGTGACCGAGCAGATGTAACGTTCGCCGAACCAATATTCAATCTCCACACCGGGTAACTAAGTATAATATTTTTATAGACCATTTATAATTTTCGAATGCACCAAGATGATAAAAAACAATTAATGACAATATTAATTATGATATCATCAAGAAAGCCAGGACGCTACAATCAAAATATAATGTAAAAGAGAGTCATTATAATATGTCAATTAAAAAATTTAATTAATTAATTTCATTATTCATTTGTGTTTCGATATTTTTTACTGAAACAATCTACTGCATATTTCTCTTTTTGATTAAAAATTATCATGCAAGAAAAATGGAAACCAAAAAACAACCCAAAACCATATGAAAAATTCGCCATTGCAAGATCACAGGCGCGACTTTAATCCATTCACAAATATCGCCAACCGTTTGCGGTATCGTAACACTGGTGTTTTGATTACAATTGTAATCACATAACATGCAATCTATGTAACATTAAACAAGTCGTCATATGTAACACACACAGATTTAAAAGTGCTAATCTTGCCGCCAGAAATATATCCAATTTGACAGACGATGGTTTGATTCGAAATATTTAAAAGAGAAACATTACACGGACGTAAATTTCCACAATTTATATTTCCGAGTGTTTGGATAACTATCGCGTCGCATTTTCAAAATAAGCTAGAATATAATTTTTTTACAGCTCGACATGAAACGCCTCGCAATTTCTTTCAATTCTGCATCCAATTTAAGCCAGTTATTCTCTCGGTGTCGACATTTCTATCTTTTTTGTATTCTGGTATGTTTCCCGCCTACCAGTCATCTTTTCTATCGGTACATCGGACCCATTGCCAGGTTGGCAATAGGATGAGCAACGTCTGTGACCCCGGGGATCAATGTCGAGCGACACATCCTTCCTTATTTGGCTTGATATATTCAGCATTGACCCTCTCTCGCGGCGCTGGTCGGATCATTGTCTCTATCATATATCATTATTACAAGACACACTGGTTGGAGACCTTCGATTGTAGACTTAGGTAAATACGCCACTCTTCCAACAGAGCATGGTGCGCGCGTGTCTGCTAACGCAGCGAGGAAACATTCCCTCGCGAGCGAGCGTCCGCTCGGTTTCCTTATTAGACCCTGATCAAAGGGAATGCGCGTTGTTTTATTGCATCTTGTTTCACCAGACGTTCCTTAGAAACCGCATTTCGCGTACAATTTCTGTCGGTGAGCAAGTTTGCATACTGAAGATAGACGCCGCAGCCACAAATTTAATATCAAAGTGTTTAATGAGTAAAAAAATAATCAGGAGAACATAAATATATTTTTGAAGTGAAACTTCTTCAACCGCAGTACAGTAATTTCAATCGGTCTCAAGGCCATCGCCGCGAATATATATTTTTTTAATGTCACGAGAAATTTGAAACGAAAACAAACTTAGGTATCAGCGGAATAAACAATTGATAAAATTTTGTACGTTTAGTTCGGAGTTATGTCAATGGGATTAAATTTTAATTATAATGAAAATATATAAACTTCTACCCTACGGCTAACATACTCTCCTGATACATTCTAACAGTATAAATAAAATCTTACCCATCCCCACTCCTCAAACGGAATAGGAGTAAGGCCTAGAGCGCATTACGATTTTTTACAAAACCGCACACCACCACGCACTGCGATTTTAAACCGCGTATTTTTAGTTTTATATATGTTTTATCCATGCATCTCCAATATTGTTTAATATAAGTTGGCGATTGCATTAATTAAGTGCCATAGTTTGAATGTGATATGTCAAAATTCGCAGTTTACTATTTTATAACCATATGAGGACGTGAATACGTAAGTTCCGTTGTTAAAAATAATGGAAAAGTCACTCTGAAGTGAAACTTATCGAAACTGCGGGCTAGGGAAATGTGCGATAAATAGGATTGTAGGTATTTCATCCGAACACGCGCAGTGCGGCTGCGGCTGCGGTGCGGCGCGTCTCTAGACCGCAATCTCTGGCAGGACTGACGCGTGTTAACACTTACTGCCCCGTGGGTCAAAACAAAACACGTCCGGCGGTGGTGGGTCATTTTAGACCCACCAGTTTCAGTTTTTCAACCGTTTTGTGGGAGATTTTTTATAGATATTTCATTTTATATATGATTTAATGAAATAACATGATATGCCGTAATGTTTCTGCTAAAAAATTAAAGTTAAAAATTAAAAAATATTATGAATAATGTACATATTCTCACACATTAGCAGACGCCCTACACAGCCAAAATACAAACATCCACTGAGCATGTAATCTTCTCGTCGGAACCCGAATAGGCCTAACTTACAGGTAGGCGCAACGCCCCTCAAATAGTTATATTACTGGTATTGTCTAGGGGCCGCCAGACGAAAATAAGTCAAAACAAATACATGTACGCATACCTGGTATCCTTTGTCTACCCGCTCAAAATGTCGACAATATATATTTCGGTGTAAGTGCTGAGATTCAATCCCGCAGAAGCGACTGATTTTTTGAGCGTTTTTTCACATTTTTATCAATAACTCACTTGAATCTCGTCATTTATTTGTATCTCAAATTATTTGGAAATATTAAATAAAAGATTAGCTAGAAGGAAAACAGCATTAAACGAATATTTGTAGCGTAATTCATATATTTACAAACACCCGGGTCAAATCTGACCCACCGCCGCAGAGGATGTGTTAAATAACTGAAACATGGTGTGGCACAATAAAGTCAAGCATGTAATAAAACAAAGGCAATGAACTTCGAGTCCGTGCAGAATTGGCACTAACTAAATGTGAATTTATAATGAAATCGCTGACGCCAACTGGGGAATGTTGAAATTTGAGAAAATAGAAACACACTATTATATTCACGCATTACTCCATCCGTCGTCGGAAGTTCATCATCAAGAACATTCAACGCCCTGCTCTTGCTACCGGTGATTTCAATGTATTTCGTGACTTTTACCAACATTTGATATTTGAAATATTAATGGAAGGCGGATTGAGTGATGTTTTTGGGGTGCGGCGCTGGAGACACATGTTGCGCATACCGCGGACTGCGAGACGCACACTCCATTCTGCTGTGCTGTCCACATTGCTGTGCCGACCGAACGGAAAAAGCAACAGGCACTTCTCTGGTAATTTTTTTAAAACCAAAAACTAATTTCTATTTTGAGATGCTTTATATATTTTTTGTCACCTGGTATTTCAATATGTACTAATAGATATTTTACACGTGATTTAGATAATCCGCAACTGGTAAAACGAAGCGTGAAACATTACTTTAGAGTTGATTACCTGAACGATAAGCGCACTAACAATATGGAAATATTGCGGTTGATGCAAACACCAAGTACATTGCAACGATATTAATGTGAGGACCGCCGCCATCAGATATAATATGAAGATCCAGATAAAATAACGGTCTTAATAAATAATAAAAAATATATTAATTTTGAACAAATTCTGTGTATTGAAATAAAATGTTGGCAGTGCTTAATTCTTAGATCTCAAAGTGTTCACTGTGTTTGTTTCTAGAAAAAAAAAAATGGAAGCATTGCGGCCGAGTTCTTCCGCTCTACCCTTTTCTTCTCAGAACAGTTTCCTGTAACTTCCTACGGATAGTTCACTTACCCGTTTTCCCAGATTGTCTTTTGAGTTTACTCCTCATTTTTATTTGACTCACATGAGGCGTGCTCTTCACTCCTCGGATATAATTATAATATTATGTTCGTTAATGGTCGACACATCTTTTCCTGTCACATTTTCATTTTATGTTCTTTTCAAATTTTTTGTTACTTTTTAATGACATAATAACACACTAGCCGTGAAACATTGCGCGTGGGGCTTCCAATTTATTTGGGCGATTTCAAAATAAACTAAAACCGGTTATTTTTATTCGGTTAACCGGTTGAAATTTAAAAAAAAACTTTATCCAACCACACAGCTGTCGCCGATCGCTTTCGGGTAGGCCCTGCGGGACGGCTATTATGACTGCTTCGTCGCCGGTAGTGGCCGCTACGCGGCCAGGGTTTCCGTAGAATCTATATTTCAATGCGGAAATCCTCTACCATGTAATGTAATTTATTTTTATTTCCAGTAACTAAAAATAAAATATTTGACGGGTAGTTAGTTACCTGAAGCATTGCAAAAAAAATCGTAATTATGCAATTATTTCGATTAATTGAAATATTTTATTGATTCCAAATTATATATTGAATACAAAAAATTAAATATCATCGAATTTCGAGCGGCTAGACTATTTATTTTTTGTTTCATAATTTAGGGGTTGAAGCAAAAATATAGATAAATAATGGATAAATTTCGCAAATACGTAATTCAGAAAAAATTTCAAAAATATATATTTTCCGTAACGGTTAGAATTTGCACACATTCCTTGAACATTTACGACTCGTAATTTAGTAAGGTATCCACCCTTAAAATATTGTGGACTAGGTCTGTTACACCCTGTATACATATGTACACTTAGAGCTACTTAAATTGAAATATTAGACATCAGTGATAGTTATTGCAAAATGCAGAAATATTTAAAGGAATACAAATTCATAATCATTATTCTTTTTTTCTAATCTGTACTGCCATCTAGCGGATTTCTTAAGAAAATACTCTTGACAGATACAATGGATACGAATACGAAAGGCAATATTATAATAGATATTCTTCTAGTGTAGCGTTTAGTCGTAGCTTCAAAGAGAATGTGTCATGTCATAGTCGTTTTTTATGAATATCTTGTTTTTCTAATTCTAAACAATAATCATATTACTTACTTTTCCGAATGTACAATATGTTGCTGTATGAAAAGAGTCCTGATTAAGCTAGAATTTATATATCATAAGAATCCTTCCATCTCCATAATATCATTTTTTTAAATATATTTTCACACAACTGGTTAAGACCGGTTAACCGATTTCTTGGGTGTAAAAATAAGCGAAAACCGATTATATAGTCGAATTAGGCAGTTAATCGAAAGCTTCTATTTGTGCATCAATTAATAACATTTCACGTTTATATAAAAAAAAAAATATAAAACATTTTATCGTTGTGGACTCTTGTCACATTTTGTACTCTCCTTCCTTTTTTCTTGTTTTTTTTTAAGAACATATCCCAATAATAATCCCATACATAAAATCATATTTGTTGTAGACGTACTGACCAGTAAGTATTATTACTCGTACTGACTAAAAATACTAAAATTCTTGTGGTAAAGTATAATAACCGTCAGCAGGGAGATGGGAGGTATATTTTCCTCAAGGTCCTGAGCAACTGAGCAAAATTCGGAATGGACTGCATTAAATATAATATACATTTCTATGGGTTGGGTGGTGGTCAGGTGGGAGGGGAAAGAAGGATGCCATTGTTTTGCCCAGACTCTAAAGAGTAATTCTACAAGATTTGAATACCCATTTATACTGGAGAGAGTGGGAGAAGAATACCTATGTTTTGCACAGAGTCCTAAAAAGTAAGGAACGGTTAGTCAGATAAATGTTTTTATACACTGAACATTAACCCCTTTCTCATCAACTGCGTGACATATTAAATGGAGGATCTCTATTAAATGAATTTGAAAATAATGGGCAACTGTTCATTACAACCAACTTAACTTGTTAGATAATGAAAGAAACCAACGCTATAGAGTTGTTGGTTTATGGTATTTTAAGTTGAAGTCTGACTGTAAAGTAAAGTTGTAGCCGGAGTCAGTAGATTATTAAACGACTCAGCAGCACTGAAATATACAATGAATATGTAAACCGTTTAAAACAACGACTGTGGTTAAAAATAGAGCAAACAAGTATTATGCAGTTTTCGGTAAGAAAATATAAATAATTAGCGTTATTGTTAATACATGCCGGCCAATAACGTAAGATAATCATAATCTCTATTATGTACATCCATAAACTAACCAAATCTATATTTGGTCATGAAGTGGAGACAAGTATATGTGTATAAAATGTTAACAATTAAAATACAATGACTAATCTTTGATAATAATCGTTAATGGTACCTATCTAAAGTTGGACAGCTAATTAATTTAACAGTTTTAAAGTTAATTAATATATTATTGAGAGAACTAGCTCAAAATGTGTGTATTTATTCTTTTGTGACCCAGTGATAACTTTGAATGATATAAAAATTAAAAATAATGATTCAATCACACATTTAGAAAAAAAAGTGATACATTTGAAGAAATCACATAAATGTCCATACTAATCGCTCTCTATATGTGTAATAAATTAATGCTAGAGAATAATAAATGATAAATAAAATTCCTTACATGTACTTTCACAAATACGAAAGTCAGATGTTAAAAATCGGTGACTTCAATGCCACCTTTGAATAAAATTATGCACCTAAAATTCTAGACACAAACCATTATGGAGTGATGGTAATGAAATGTCTATTTATACATATATGAGTGATGATAAGGAAGAATTAAAGAATATATTATAATCATTAAAAAACTGTTACTAAATTTAAATGTACAGAAAGTAAATATCATATCAATTTAGTGATAAATAACAATAGCATAAAGATACTTTACATTTTGTAATACTTGACAATAATGTGAATGATAAGAGAAAATGGATAAAACGTTGCTGAACTACAAATCATCTGAAAATCTATGTACCTTTATAATATGGATTAATTAACAACTGACCAAACACAATTTTATTGCAACATCTATGATTCGCCAAAATATGTTTTTGTGTGTGATCCATATACCATAGTGTTTGGGGTCATAATGATACCTGGCAACGATCAGCTAACACTAGTCTATTTTACAACAACTTGGTGCGAAATTGAATACTATGGAATTCTAACACAGGTTGTTTATATAAATAAGAAAACAAGACTGTCAGCCAATGATAATGATGGACTTTGGACACGAGTTAAAGTAATAAAGAAAGAAATAACTGTTTAAACATTCTGAATAGGAAGGAATTACACAGGATTTAAGAATTTTATGAGTCTTTAACCGCATTTTAATTTTTAATTTAGAGAATAACTGTCTAAGCAACATCCAATGCCACTAACACTTAATAGAAAATAGTTTCAAAAGTATTCATAATGGTGGGGGAGGAACTGCAAACATGATTGTTAATCTTTTTAATAAAATAGACATCCATTTACATATCACCGGATACCAGTTAGAAACGGACACCACATAAAGTGCAGAAATAGATTTTTTTAGATAAGTAAGAAAAATGTCTACTTTCGGGAGCACCAGATGCAATCTGAAGATAGATATTGTTATTATATAATAACATACCTTTAAATAATCAATAAAAATATATCATGTTCATGATTTCTTAGTGACAAAAATATTGTAACAATTTAATATTGAAATTAATCAAGGAATAATTTAATTACAATAATTCAATGAATACTTAAATATGCAAATGTATTTTAATATCAGTTTTCACAATTAATTCCAAAATATATATAAATATATTAGATATTAAGTATGATATTCCTACCCAAAGGGACTACCCACAAAACAGAAAAAATAAATCATTAATAAAAAATACATTTCATTTATGAAACAGAGATATAATCATAAAAAGGAATAAGCATACAATTAAACGGAATTATGCACAAAGTGCAACAACAGTCGATATCGCAATATATTGAAAATCATTAAAAACAACACAGACATTGACAGAATACCAATACTACTCACCCATGAAATGTTTTAACTGAGAATATATTATGTTGGTTGGAGGGTTTCTAAAAACTTTATCACAATAATCAAACAATGCACAAGAGATAAAAGGCAATAACATATAACAAGACCAAGCCCTGAAGAAGCTTTAAAGAAGGCAAAAAAATTCGCCATAACAAATACAGACACTTACATACGTCGCCATCTAGCGACAAAGAAGTATATTAGAAGATTTTGAATTTTAAAATACAAGGCAGTTATATTAAAATCCGAACCGTAACCGAAAAATCAAGGATATGTATATGAAACGAAAAAAAAATTATAGTACGAACAATAATACGTTAACTCACCAAATTTTGAGAAATTTCTTTCAAAACTTCTCTATTCAAAGGAGACTTGAAGACTTGTTTTGGAGAAGACTGAATAACGGATGAGACTTGATTTTCCATTTTTTATCAAAATTCTTTAATGATGTAAAAATAATAGCCTTTTAACAATTCGTTATAAAATCTATGATTAGCGTTGCGTATTATCACTAAACACTACACGAACGAGTTCACGTCAAAATATAACACAGCGCCAACAAAACGACTGCACTGAAGTTGTCGCGTTATTTGAAATTTGTAAAAAAGACGCCAACTTTCATGACGTAAATACCGTAGATAGGTACCAACAGAAACTGAATAAAAACAAGGAGGATAATAATTCAAGACGGATTAAATGCCATATAATCACATTATATAGAAAAAAAACTTCAGGGAAATGTTAGTATAAATGTTTGTATATTTTTTAAACATTACTTTTTAAACCAGTTTATTTTAAAAGCATTCCAATAAGAAATACTTTCTCAAGTTATTAACATGTATATATATATATATATATGATGGATATATTATTATCTATTTTCTTTTTATCCTTTCGTGACATTTTTATTTATTTTCTTCAATTCCTTCTCTTTATTATTATTTGTACATCTCATTACAATATTATTTTTGTAGTCAAGGAATCATAATATTGGACATTAAAAGTATAAGTACTGACAGTCAGCCAGCGGACAGTATTAACATGTATATATATATACATTTTTGATTTTTAATAGTGTGTTATCGTTGTTTTATTACGAATTGAGTTATAACTGTGGTAAATGTCTTTTTCTTTACTAACCGCATCATAATTTGGATTCCGTGCTTTTTGAAAACCTTATATTAACTTTCAATTTTTAAAGACTTGAAATATTTAAATTTTATCTCGTGATTTTTTATTATAAAAATTATTGAAGTTTGTTTTTAAGGAATAGAATATACTCACATCAATTTTAATCCATAAAGTTAGTAGCATGCAATCGAAGTTCTTTATGTTATTTAAAACGTAACCTCACATTCTGAGTTAGATGGATTTTGATTGATAGTACACTCATAGCCAGTAGCGTTATTATGCCAATGCAGCCAATGCAGTGTATTATGGTCCACCTTAGATAGGGGACCAAAAGTTTGTAACTTACAATTCATTTAGTATTTATATTTTTGAGAGTATCAAAACCTTTCCCAGCGTTCATAGTAATCCGTAGCAAAAAATGTAATCTATAAAATCGTTTTTCTTATGCATTATGAAAACATGTGAAAAGATTATTGATGTGCCCATATAGTAGCAGTATCTCTCTAATATGTTGGGTTAGGGAACCGTTAGTTAGAAAACCGCCGTAAAGCGAAGAAAGTATTTTTTTAAATTGCAAGTGCCTAAGAACACTTTCTCAAAAAAATGTTAGTTATATAAGAGACTAATTTTGTTCTTACTATTTAATGGATAAATCACGCAATACTAATATTCGTGTACCTTATATAAAATACTTATTAAAGGACCCTTTTTTCCATTCTTTTATTATCCTTAGCTATAAAATAAAGTATATATTTACTTAAGAATCAAATAATTAGTTACTTACATAAATAAATAAACAAAATTATGAAATTAAATTTTCAAATGACATTATTTCTCGAAACTACATCCTATAATAGGATTATAATGTCGCTGCAACTTAAATTGTTGATTGTTAAAATTGAAATCAAATATTCAAGCAGTAAACTGAAAAGAAGTTGAATAATTCATTGCGAATCTTTGATGTGACAAAATAGTTATATGTGTATGTATACTTTACAGTAGCCATTAATTAATATTATACCGTACTTAATAATTTCATCAACATCTGTTATTTTTAACATTTCAGATTCTGTTGGTTTTAAAGCAAATGGATTTAATCAATTTTGGCAAATCAACCCTTCAGAGAACAAGGTTCCATCTGATACTGACACTGTTTTGAGATAATGAGCTCAAAAGTATTGATTTAATTTCAATAAATAATCATTTACAATTTGTTTTGAGTATGCAAATATGATCAGTTTTAAGGTCTTAACTTATTTTCAGTATTACCAATGACCACTGTGAGATGAGGGAAATTAAAAATAATAAAAAAACATTGTAAATTAACAAAATGATCCATAAATTGAAATAAATAACTGATACAGTTGGAACTGCAGCTCTTGCTACTTCCTTTAATATCCGTTAAATAAAGTTGGTGTGAATGGAAGAAATAAAGAATAATGCATTTGGAACCTTTTTCACGCAATAACTCAAATTAGCCCAAAATGTTAGTTGGAACTTTCTTATTCTAAGGGGTCAAAATGGTGTTGCATAAATAAATTTTAATTCGTGATTCGTTTATATCATCAATCTAGCATACTGGTTTAGCAAGACCTAGCAAAAGAAATCGGTTGCTGCTTCTGTTAGTAATAAATAATGTTATTTCTACATATTTGCCTATTCGGGTTACTTCCATAGATAAGATAGTTATTTCTAAATATCAGATGTTATACCGTTACGATGTTGGTAACGCTATTCTGAAGGTCAAGATCTTATCTATGGTCAAGATTTAATACAATTTCATAGTTTCATACGCGTGCATAGATAAGAGATATACTTAGATTGGCAACTCTAACGAAAAAAACGGTACCACAGCAAGGTACAGTGGCGCAATCTAATGCAAATGTGGGTACTAATTCACAGATTTTGCCGCTCTTTTTTTGAATGTTTAATTTTCCAAAAAATTAAAAAATCGTTTTTTTTTATTTTCGATAGAAAAATAGTTTTTCTATCGAAAATAATGTTTTTCAATCAATAGAAATAATTTTAAAATTTTTGTAACAAAAATATATAAAATTACATCTATTGTTGAAAATGGGAATTTGGTAAACAATAAAAATGTCAAGCTTGTTTTAAAATATTTATTATGCGAAATATGCAAATTCTAGAATAACAGAAAAATAGGGAAAGAAAATTGACAATGGAATATAAATTATAAGACAAGATAAAAATGTGGTAATGCAAAGATAAAAAAGTTGCAACAAAGTTTGACCAATTCATACAATCTGCAGGTGGTGAATTATTATTTAACAAAATTACGATACGGGCGATAAAATGACTAAGAAATATTTGTGTGGTGGCTACAAGACGATGGTCTTTTCGAATTATTCGATATTGCAGCTCTAAATGCTAATATTCTTTAGGTCCAAAAATATCCAGAGTGGAGAACAAACAAGCGTAGTCACCGTAAAACTTTTATTAAGCAATTGGCTTAGAATTGTCTAAACCCAATGCTTTTATCAGAAAAAATAGTGGTAAAATTAAAAATAATGTGATATTAAACGCAATGGATACATTTATATAATTTTGTTATACATATTAAGGAGACTTAATTATATTAATTCATTTTTGTATGAAAAATTGATTGTAGTGAATTTAGAATTTTTATTCAATATACGTCATTTTTCAATATAGCTGGGTTCGTTCCTATTTCTTTCATCAACAACATATCTGGTGGTGCATTATTTAAGGTGGATGTTTCTGAAATTTGGAAACTTGAAGAAGAGCAACAAATACATATTGTTAGTTTTCTTCAATAACCAATATTATTAGCTAACAATGTTCTTAAAGAGCTAATTAATATATTTATCTCATCATCCTGACAATTAATTTGTACTGCACACATTGTTAAATTAAATTGATAATGAAAAATATTGATTTACTTAGTGATTATACAAAATAATACATTATATGAGACCATCCCTGCAACACTATATAGGTTTTGTATGATAGTTAATGCTTTTCGTATGATAGTTAATTGTCTTTGCATAATAATCATATTAAATTATTAATATAATACAAAATGGTTATCGCTTTGTGGATAGATTTGAAATTCAGTGTTATTCATAATATATTTTAGTCACCGACCATACTGAAAACATTACATTCACTTATATTATAAATTATTGTCATCGAACCTATTGAAAACATAACAATTACTTAAATGTGAAGTATATTATTGATGACTTTACATAAATGTATAAAAAATGGCCAAATTCCATAGCAAGTATATCTGCACAATAAGTGAGATTTTGTTAAGTGGTACCAAAGTGATTGGATAATTTAATTGCACTATAAAAATAATATATTCTACATTAGAATACATTAAATTTATTATAAATTATTACTCTGAAAGAATGAACTTGCTCGATTTTTATTTTTATTATTTTTAAGAACTAATTTACGTGCCATTTTTTGACTGGGTATGAAAAAGGATTTAAGCCTAACCGACATTTAAAATATGATTAACGTCTTTGCATCATGTATAAATGTTCATTTTTTATGTTAAATTTAAAATCAAATTATTTACTGAATATCTATTGTAAATTATTTACTGAATCTCTATTGTATTTAAAACTAATAATTAAGATGAGCAGCAATATTAAATTTATAACATATATTAGGCATGTGGCGATCTGATAAAACTGTAATTTTGTACTCCCGGAAATTTAAAAAAAGTTATTTGAGGTACAAAAACAAAAGAAATGTTTGAATTTTTTTACATATTTTATACATTCCTCAAAATTTCCTATTTCTTTCATCAACAACAGATGGTGGTGCATTCTTTAAGGTGGATGTTTCACAACTTTAGAAACTTGAAGAAGAGCAATAAATACATATTGTCGGTCTCCTTCAATAACAATGCTCAATTCATTAATTCATCGCTCTCATCATCCTCACAATTCATCGCAATGGAGTGGGCGGATAATAGATATTAAATTATGAGTGTTTTACAAGAAATTATAAAAAATGTACATGTCTAAGTTACATTGCATACTTTAGTTGTATAAACAGTTGTTTCTTTAGTAATACATTGGCTCATAGTCTCCTTTGCATCATTTAACATGATCGGTTTAACATCTGGGCGACAAGACTACCTGACTTTCATCTTCTTGATTTAATCTGCAAAATATGAATATCTGTTTTAGATAATAGGTATTAGAGAAAAATAATTGGATGTTGGATATAACAATATGCTTATATGTAAATCGCTTGGATTCCCCATTGCTTCTGACTCAAGACATGTTCCTTACACTGGTTAATTCTTTTCTGCCTCCGGGAAAGTTGTAGCTAAATACATAAACTGCAATTAAATACATCGAGTTTACCATACGAATAGCGCAATGGTAGAGGATTTTGTTAGCAGTGGCGGGGACGGCTTTTTTGGAACAGAGGCTCTGGATCTGTACTTATTCATGAAGAACAATAGTGAAAACAAATATAATTACGTACTTAGTGTTCGTAATATATTTTCAATGACATATAAAATACTTGTCTTATGGATAGCAACAAATATTTATTTGAATTACAGTAACAAACATATATGACTGAAAAATAATCATGACAAAATGGGCTTACCATTCTTAACTAGAAGAATGCAGGGTCCTGGCGAGGAGGTGCTGCTTGGCAGCCAGGCTCCCAGCTCCTAACAGGTGGAGTGCACACAATAACAGGACCAAGCGCTCGCTGCCTCCCTCACTGCCCACTAATTCTGGTTCCACCTCTAAAAAACAACGCAAAGCACACACGATTTCTAAGTGTTGTTAAACATAGTAAAAAAAAAAAAAGGAAGCAAAAATATAATGCTATAAAATTTAATTACATCAGTCTTGTGTGACTTGTCATTATAATTAATCTTGTGATATAATGAACAGGTCGACCGAGGGTGTCTATGAGTGCACTGGGGCAAGGGAACTAGTACTCACCACACTCACTCAGTGTCAATACAAAATTCAGCTTGGCTAATGTCTCCTTGTGCTATCTCTGAAAAATAAATTATATTTGTAAGTTGGGAAATGAGGATTTTAAATGTCAAGTACATATATCTTTTTATTCTAATATTAGGCTAAGCTTATTAAGTGAAGACTTTTAATGCAAACTATTCTGATAAAAAAATTCTGCTATAAGCTACCAATGTACCACATTTCATATAATTTAAAGTTTGATAAATTAATCGGATAAATAAATTTTTGTGATGTAAAGACGGCTATAGCTACCGTGAAATACCTGAGAACTTATTTATAGCATTATGCATCTCTACAAAAATACGAGATAAAAATTTATGAAAGTTATAAGTGGTAGGCTTCAAAGTGTCTGCGAAGGTAATGCGACTTCAGAAGGACTTCCTGATCCTGGAATGAATATAGATGAAAACTTACGTTTGTTGATGTACGCCGCGTGCAATTTTGAGAATTTGAATAGCATCTCTAGGTTGGATATTTTACAAATTCACTCTTTAAGTATATTCATATCTGAGAAAGCAGTGTCACATATTGATTTTATACTCAAATAACAAGGTACACAGCACTTTTGTCTTCGAAACATGATAAAATTTGAAAGTAAGAAGTAACGTCAAAAGTCGTTATACGTATGGATTATTTACGGTTATGGTCATAGATAATAGAAACAAACTTAAATATCGTCATAATATATATTCTATAATCTTATCTATGATCACCACTTTTGGGCAGGCCAACCAATATAACAAACAAAAAAGTAGTGCTACGTTTGTTAGTATGAATGTTCGCACCCCCTGTACGCGTGCATAATTGTTGACCTTTGTCAGTTGGACACAGGTTGGGTTTCATTTTCGATGTGGTAGAAATATTTGTGGTGTTAATTTACATTTTACGTATTTAGGGGCAGTTTTTTTTCTTATTTTATTATTAAATATCTTTTTTTTTGTGTTGCACAAGATTTAATTTGTTTGTTTTTGTATGTAAAATATTATTCTTTAAAATATTTTCATTACCACAGTTTCGTTTAATTCCGTTAGTGAAATAAAATATAAATATGTCCGATGTACAAGTTGTGATTGTATCTGCCACGAGAACTCCAATTGGTAAATACTATTAGTTATTTGACTTTTTAAATATTCAATATACACTATTATGTAAAAGCTATCTTCCCAATAATCGACCTAAATTAATATTACTCAATCTAAAAGGGAAATTTAGAAAGTTTTTATAGACAGTGTGTGATAAAAGTTATTCGCCTATTAATTTCATGCCCAGCAAATGACTAGTATAATACCACCAAATATAATACTTGTCCTGTGAATTGAACACATTAAATTATTAAAATGTAGAGAATTTATTACATGTTGGTTGAAAATGATTATTTTTATAATATATTTTATTACTTCATCACATATTTTTTATGTGATAAAATATCTCTATTTAACATTGTTGATTCCTAGTCATGTTTAGAAAATATTGTTTTGATTCATTTACTAAGGTAAGATTAATTCATAGTTTTATTCAATTTGTTTTCTGATTGGCGATATTGTGAGATTAAAATGGTATTAATATATGTGTTAGCTAACATGTTAGCTATTAAAATATTCCTGTTCATAAGTTATTCCATATAATACTGAAGAAATTTAAATAATTTTTATTTCATGAGAATATGTACTTTTATATAATCTTTTCAAGTCTGTATAATCTAAATCATCATAACATCAATTGCTTGACTTTCTAATTCATCTGTTTTTTCTGTAAACCTTAAGATGTTACAATTTAAGTATTCAATAATTTAGTGTTCTTAAAAATAGTTCCCAGTGTTAGTTATAAGATCTTGAAAGAGATATGTTCAATTTTGTTAAAAAATAATAGTAAGTTAGAAGTTACGAAACTGTAATGATAGAATATTTGTTTCCAGGTTCACTATGTGGAGTTATATCTTCACTGAAAGCTTCGGCACTTGGTGCCATTGTCATCAATGAAGCGTTGTTAAGAGCTAAAATTAATGGAGATGAAGTGTCTGAGGTTATTATAGGGCAAGTGAGTATAAAAGAATATGCTAATTGCCTATCTACTTTCGTAAATACTAGAACAGTCACCAATATATATTTTTTTTGTTGTATAACAAAATCAGATATCCGTTTTGAGTCGTGAATAATATTATTGTTATTAGGAGAACACATTCTTATTGTGAAGTTGTACTTATTCAGAACATAGGTCTGTGATATTTTAAATATGAATTAAATATGTTAATTAGAAAGATATACATATATTGTTGTTTTTAAATATAATTTTAATGTTTATTTTAATAATATTTTTTGATAAAATTGATTTTATATGTATATCTTTCTAATTAATATATTTAATAATATTTATATTTAAAAACTAGATATAACATTTTTAATTTTAAGGGGCTGCTCTAGGGCATCCAAATACCCAGCCAATTTCATTACCCGGGTCTTGGGTATTTTTCCATAAATTAACCGGGTACCCGGTTCGGTTCTGGGTAATTTTTGTCAATTATTATATACTGACCCAGAGTTATAATATATACTACATACGTATAATGTAAACTAAAATATTAAATTTTCGTATTATGCTCAAATAATATTTAATTATATGAATAAAAATGTTTGAGTTAAAAGTTAAAATAAAGAAAAATATATTTGTGTGTAGATATAGTAAAATATTACAATGATAATAAAATATATACTTGTTTTGGTGTTTATGAAGTAATTTCATTCATTTTTTCAAATTAACAAATATTTAAAATTAAAAGTTTTAGTTATTAAATGAAGTATGTACAAATATATCTCCTGTATTTATATGAAATTTGTGGGAAAAAACATTGTTCTAATATGATTTTTAAAAAATTGTGGAAAAAGACTACCCTTTGAAAATCCCCACGCAACTTTCCATAAAACATTACGAATGCATTACATGCTGAAGTTAAGTGCTGTCTGCTTATAGTAATTTTTGGAGCGGTCATAAAACTTACATTATCAAACAATAGTTTCTGAGTGTTAATCAAAATTCATTGTCACTTTTCGATACCTCACTCTTACTGCCTGCTCTGTATGCAACTGTGAATATAGCGGATTTCTTGGAAGCACCGAATCGTTCCCCAGAAGGGTTTGCCTAATATCTAAATTGGTATTGTGAAATAGAAGAATAAGTCGATGAATTTAGTTTCTTAAAAATCGTGTGACAACAGATGTTTAATTTAGAAAAACCAAATAATTTATTGAAATGAAAATAACCGGATACCTGTTAAAAATTACCCGATTCTCGGTTATTTTAAAAACATGCGGGTACCCGGTTATGGTTTTATCCGAAGTCCTAAGTTGCTCCCTAATATTTTACTTTCTTGTTTTAAACCAAAATGGTTGTTTTTAACCCTGAATATATTGATGTTTTTGGATAGAATTTGTTCACATATTAATAGTGTTTTATTGTGTTTTTTTCTTTATCAACTCAATGTTTGCACTCAAAGTAAATCTCAGTGGTCTCTCAAGTGACAGTGCAATTCTAGATCAGGTATGGAGGGTTGTCAGTGCCAGTTGATCACATAAATAATCGGGGCCTCTTTAAATTGGTAGGACCAATGACACCGATTATTACAGTTGATTTTTAGAAGAGCATTGATTTTAATGATGGAAAATTGGACGTAAAGTATCAAAAAATCTTTTACAGAAAAAAGTTAATTGCTGATCCTTTCCAACTCTTCTTATATTATATTATTATGTATTTAAAATCTAGTGGTTAGTGGGTGCTAGACATACATCCACAATTATTCCACATCAACTTATGATAAGTATGACGAATTAAGAACCCTTAAATAAATATAAATAAGAACATATTCACAGGACTTATTAAAAGAAACACTTTTTTTTATTTATAATACATTACAGAACAATAGACATTATTTCTTAGATAATACAATTTTTTTACAGTTTTATTGCACATATATATGGTTATTTTTAATAGCCTATGTGTGACTAATGTTATTATTTATTATTTATTACTAACTTATTTGTTTTTGTAATTGGACTTTAAGCCAATTCTTTATAGTCATACAACTTTCATATTAACAAAAAGGCAAAACCTTGAAAGATTCTGTATTAGTTTTTGACTCATCAACATGTAATATCGATTCGTTTTTGCCTATTTAATCATCAACATTATTTATTAGATTTCCTGAAAGAATAATATGGATAAACTCAATTTATCAAGTTTATCTTTCTAATTTATGCATTTAGTTTGTATTAAAATATCACAACTATGTTCTGAAAAAATTACAACTTCACAAATAATGTGTTTTCTTTAAAATAATTTGTTTGTTTGGTCTAGCGGTAAGAAACTTACATAATGACCAGGTAGTCAAGAGGTTCACTCTTTATCTCGAGAGACCACCAAATTAGTTCTCGTTTAGATAAGTCCATAGCTTAGTTTGAAAACTAGCAAGAATATTGATTTGACATGTACCTATTTTTTTAAAAAGAATAAAATATAGAATTAAGAGACAACTTTCATTTTTCTAGTTTGAATTTCGAGATATTTCTGCATTTTGCATACCCTTTCAAGATGATACTAATAGTTAATTCTTTTACAATATCAAGTAAACATAAAAGTGCATTATTTTTTATGTAAATATTTCTGGAGTGAAAGGTATCAATAGAAAAGGACAAGTATACAATTGTTGGTTTTCTTAAATTCTTAGGAAAGCTATCAGAAAATAGCCATTTCTTCAACATTCATAATACATATATGTTGCCATTTGAAATTATCAAGCGAAAATTAAATAATTTGTTAAAGTTCTCACCTAAGAATTGTTATGTTTATACTATGAAGAATTATTATGTTTATGATAAAAACCATTGTTTGTGTCGATAAACATATGATTATAAAATATTACAATTTTGCCCCGATTTATAAGGAAAAAATTGACATAAATTCATACTGATAAATAATATTGATAACTTTTGAAGCAGCTGTATTTGTGAAGAGAAAACTATTTATGCTAATATTATATAATAATCATACTCCGGTTGTAATAAAAAAATGTTTTTTTTTTAAATATTTATTTATTGTTTTAATAAATTACATATATATTTAATATTAAAATATAAATGAAAATATGACAAAAGTATTATTATTCACTGTTAAATAATTAGTTGTTCATCGAGCATATTATCATTCTTCAGAATTTCGTTGTTTTTTTCTTTACACGTATTCAAAACAAAATTTGATCCACACATATTACACTTTAAACTGAATTTAGAAATAAAACTTTATGTTCTTTCACATATTCAATATTCGTTCCTGTGCAACCAAACATTGATTTATGAGAGTTAATTTGATTAATTTGAGAAATGAATTGGTGTATGTCGACCACTCTTTTGCCATCCAATTTAGGAAGTTCACACGAGTCCACACATTCGATGCTCAGTTGGGGAACATCCTGAAAATAATTTATAATATTATTATTATTTATTTATAATAAAATAGTAATAATAAAAGTTAAATAATTTATCTGCACTACATAATACATATATGTATATGTAATTTATATTGTTAAATGAAATAGATAATTGTTATAGAAATGGTAAAAATTATCAACTTACGTTGCGATTTTTTTCCAAGAAGTTTATAACCATTTAAAATTTTGTTGGAACATTTCCTAGAGCGTGTCAATGGATACTTTTTGATCTTAGGCATCTTGAGTCACAGGAGGCAGTAATTTCAGAACAATAATGTATATAATATTTAATGAGAACCAAATCAAATTTTACGTTGAATCTTGTGAATTAATGGATTTCATGTGCTGGCCGCGCATGCGCTAGCCGCCATGCGTTAGCCACGCATGTGCTGTCAGATTCTAAAATGCTCCAATCGGTGATATGTAGTTCGACGCATGTTTCATATTTAAATGTCAAAATTATAATCTGTTTTCGTATAAAAACAGCTCAAAACCATATAATTTAGAAAAATAAGCAATTGGTATCGAGAATAAGTATAATATTCATTCATATTGTCGTCAAAATTTGTATTAAAATGTGTTTTATAGGCAAATTTAATTAAAATCTAACGGAGCGCGAATTTCACGACCGCCATGGCCGGTTTGAATGGCGTATTAAAACTTCGAGAGATAATTAAAATTATCTTGTTACATAAGACTGAAAATGTATTATTTAAAAACTGATTATTGTGTTTCTGATATTAAACTTAGTTTTAAATAGTAGTTGAAGCTTCAAAGTATGTTAGTAAATATAGTATATTATTTTTAGTATAAAACAGGAGTTTATATATTATTATAGCTCTATTTATGAATTTGTATGAACACCGGGTTTTTTGATTATATTGGTTAGTTTAAGTGCGATTTTAATTTTGAAAAATTCTACCAATAGGTGAATATGTTATGCATTTAAAAACATGAAACATTTCTTCTTCTTCTTCTTATTTTCCTATCAAAACACTTTTTATAGTTTTATTAAGTGTATTGAAGATTTTTTTATTCTGCAAATTGACAACAAAGTACTGCGTCTCTGCAGGATACGTCTGCTACCGGGCGGTAGCTGTGCGGGCAGTCTAGTAGTATATTATTTAAAAATGTATGTTTTTACTAAAATAAAGTATTTTAAAAACGTCAAAAATTCATCAAATGTACTGCAAATTGAATGATTTATAACTCTATTAATTTTTAACATTTTGCTAATTTGGTTTCCTACGGATTTGTCTGCGTAATCTTGGCTTCAAGATTATAAGAAAATATATTTCGTTTATGCATTAATTTAGCGTATTGATTCAATTTCGTACCATGCTTAAAATGCATCTAATGGTCACGGTCTTTCTTATAATATTTGTATCGTCTTAATTATGGCAAATAACATTCAGTTTATTAGTTTTATAGTAATGTAAAGGTCCAATCTAAGTAATAGTTGAAAAAAAAGTCAAATCTATTGAATAACTTCTGATATAAATGAATAATAAAAACCTACTTTTTCGTAAAAAACTCGAAAATATTAATTATTATTGCAAGTCGCGCCTTAAAGTAATTCACAAAAAAGAACTCATTTTTAAAATAATTTAATTAATATTTATTGTTATAATTTAGTGTTTAACAGCTGGTGAAGGTCAAAATCCAGGCCGACAAGCTTCTCTCAAAGCTGGAATTCCTGAAACAGTACCTGCATATACGATTAACATGCTATGTGGATCTGGTCTTAAGTAAGATTTTTTAAATTAATTACTAATATAAGTATTATTATTATTAACTGTCCATCATTTTTTTATATTAATTGAAACTATTTAGCATGGATAAAGAAGACTGACAATTCGCTATGTAACAAATATTTTTTCTGAGATAATAGACGTTTTGTGTTTTTGGTGTTCTTAAAATAGTTGTCAAATATTAATTTTTAGAGTTATTTATATACTTTATTTTTTAATATGTACATTAAACTTAAATTTTAATAAAACTTATTTAAAATAATATATTGGACATGACTATCAAAAAATAAATTAAGAAAAGAATGGAGTTAGTGATTACTTGCTAACTAGAAGTACATTTTTCTGAAGTTTTTAATTAAGGTGTATTTTTAATATGTATTGATCACAACAAATGCCCGACAACATATTTGCACGACTTGAGTCATTATATCTTCTTCACTTGTGCCCCAGTCCCCCTTCTCTCTCATTCTGCCCGCCTCCACTCGGATCCGTAATGTGGCGCTCGGTCTGCCGCACAATTTTTAAATGTCACAGTATATAAAATAAAACAAGACTTTATTAAAATTATTTATTTGTACAAAAAAAAAAGAAAAAATTTATCAAAAAATCAATCTTCATGGTTATTTTCATCACTATACTCGGTTCAGGATTTCTGTGACGCATTATTGCATTAGTATTTGGTAAGGACTTACCATCCACGGAATTCCTCTGGTGTAACGTTACTGTTACACAATTTCACAAGATCGTCATATTATTATAAAAACTTTTATGAATCTTTGTATATATATTACTCAGAGCAGGAAATGGCTGAGATCTTGCCCTCCCACAAATATTTGTAATGGAATAGGTTTCATCCCATCACTTATACTAAATAATTTAAGATTTTCTTTTACATATTTAAAAATACGGTGGAAAAAGCTTAACATGAAAAATCGGTTAACATAAAATAATAATCTGGTCCTGGCAAAATACTATGTAATTTCATACATTTGTTTTCTTTTAACACAAAACAAAAATCATGAAAAATCTCGGAAGAACAACAAAATATACCTGCAACTGGCAATCACATAGTCATCAAAATGTTTTATGACTATATCTTTTGATTAGGCCGACCAGTAGAATAAATTATGAGTATGGTAAACAAATGGGATTACCAATTCTCATAAAAAACATTTCTACCAATTCTCCAGTTTATCATATTTTATAATAATTTTTTTTTTTCATAATTTATCATAAGTATGTATGTGCAGAAACTTAGATGTACATTCGAGTGGCAAAATGAATCAAACGATGGACGACATTAACTATAATATGTAGACAATATTATGATAAATTAGACGGTGCAAAAATATATCCGATATTTTTCTAAAAAACGATTAATATTCTGTTTTTTTTTGATTAATTTATTGGATAGGTATATAAAGTGTTAGTAAATAGTGCACCCAATGCGATATGCTTTAATATGTATAGGCTTTCAATGAACAAATATAAATTTGAATATTAACTCTGTTATTACGACATCAAAAACATTGGGGAGTATTTTTAATACATCTTTTAACACGTCAAAATATTTTGGTCTCCATGGTTTTGTGTTAAACGATTCAACTGTATTTACTTTCATCTAGTTTAATTCATTTCTCCTTTGTTAATTTGCTTATTTTTGATGAGCTTTTGAGCCAATTTGTTGAGATTCAAGAAATCTGCTATCTTTAATTCTTGAACAACAAATGATTAATTTTTTTCTCCCCCATTTGGAAAGAGCCAACTTGAAGATGTCAATCCAGTCATACATAATGAAAATAGACATATTTTTCATTTGTATTTCTATAGCACTATGCACGCTATATATCACATTCTATTATTGTGTGCATGGATTTGAGAAACTTTTGTTAAAAGAGCTCCAATATTTTGATTGCAATTATGCTTACAAAAACAATTGAAAAATAATTAGACCTCCTTCACTGTGTCAGGTAGACTAAAATATACCGCATCTCAAAATCACTATATTTATCAAGGCATCAAATTTTTTAACAATCTCCCCATCACAATTAAAAAGATTAAACTACTATAAATTTATATCTGAAGTCAAAAGATATGTACACAGATTGACTGAAACATAAATTATACACTCTCGTATATACTCCTCTATACAAGAGTCTACTCTCATAGAGAAAAAATAAATGTTAAAAGAAATATATATATATATATATATCCTACTGATTATTTAAAAAATGTATTATATCTTCTAATATTAAAATAAATTAAAAATAATAAATAAAGGCAACCAATGCTTACTGTGTAAAACCATGTAAAACAAAATGTGTTATTGGAAAGAGCACCTTCATAAATTGTTAAATTATAGCAGTAAAATTTTCTGCTATAATATAAATGTAGATAACATAAAAAACTCACCTGAACCTAGCTATGATTGCCGCACCATGTTGGCAGAGATATGACTGAATGTGAGTCAATGATAACAGAGAATCGCAGATAATTTAAAAACTGTAAATAAATATGAGTAAGTGATTTTTGCCAATAACACACACAACTTTACTTTTTCTATGTACATATTGACATTAAATACTCAATTTGGTCAAATGACATGATGACAAATGGAGTTAATGACTTCTATTTGCGTGCCACAATATGTATTTTGAATAGTTTTATCCAATGGCATAACTATGCCAATGTAGCGCATTGGGGCCCAAGTTAGATAGGAACCTAAAAAGTTTGCACCCTATAATCCATCTGCATTGATATTTTTGCCTTTCTCCTGCGTTAATAGTAACATCCTTCAAAGATATTTTAAATTTGGAAACTTCATTACATCAACTTCTTTCTCAAATGAATAGTTTTATTAAGTTTTTTCTCAGAAAATTTTTCCTGTATACCATCTTGAAATTTATTTTTGGTAGAGTTGTCGCGATCACTGGTGTATGGACATAGTGTGGCATTAGTTATTATGTTATTTCGATCGGTGGCAGTTTTCACCAAGTCTACATTTTATTGAGTGTCAACTCTTGAAACGATTTACTGAATTCTGTTTGTTTTGTTAATCTTTCCGCAGTATCAGTTTGTCTTGCAAAATAGCCAAATTCCTGCTACATATATACAAAACGTTATTAGGTATTTTGGCGAATGCGGCCAAAATACTGTTGTACAAAGGAAAATAGACATTGCTACATTTTTAGAAGTATTGAAATATGTGTCCTATAGGCTATAATAGAATTTCCAATATGTGTTTTCTGTACCACATAACTAATGTATCCATCTTCTATGCTATTTTTCTCTCAGATTCCATATTTCAGCAGATTTATTAGATTAGAGGAAGAAACCTTTTTAACCATTTTTCATTTTTTGCAACCGTATTTCCTTCAGTTTCTTTATTTCTGACCGAGCTATAGTACTTCGTCAACCACTAATTGAAACCAATGTATAAATTGTATTAGTACACAATACCAGCAGCCTGGTGGATTTAATATTTTCATATTGCACGTCTGCCAAAATGAAACCTGTTAATTAGTGTTTCATAAAAAATTCATCTAAAGTATTTTTCTGTTTATTGTATAACAATATTTGTTTTTAGATCTGTTTGCCTTGGATATCAATCAATATTGTGTGGCTCCGACATTGTGGTTTGTGGAGGTCAGGAGAGCATGAGTCAATCACCACATGTTGTGTACTTGAGACCTGGAATTAAGATGGGCAACACCCAACTTTCCGATACCATGCTCTGTGATGGACTCACTGACGCTGTGCATAACATTCATATGGGTATAACAGGTATGAATTTTCTCACTACGGTGCTTGTGTGTCTGGCCCAGCCAATTAAGTGGCGGTCACTGTTTAGTCAACCGATATTAGATCCACTTTATTAGTGGCTCACCAGCTGTGGGCTGGTGTGTCACAGCGCTAAGTTCCAAGACAGTAAAAAAGTTTTTTGTATGGCAGATAAGAAGTTAGGTTAGATTGCTTGAAATACATACATAGTGAAAACATCTTCATACAATTATAATCATAAAGCTATGAAATAAAAATAAAGTTATGAAAAATAGAACACATGTTTTGTATAAGCAAGATCTTGGTTATGGTGTGATGGTTGCTTATTTTGGGAAAGGTGTACAACATTCTTGTATTCAAGCCAAATTTGACACAAGGAACACTTACGGACCAGCCACTGACAAAAATATAATGAAAACATTTTAAATAAACACAATGTAATGGAAAAGTGTAAGAACACAACATTTTTTTAATGTAAAATGAAGTTTTTCCCATTAAAATCTAAAATATCTATTTTCTCATAAAGTATATTTTTTTAATTTCATTCTTTATCATTTGCACTCGAAATTGTTTTTCCCTTTTCCGTGCAGTCTACTCGAAATTATATTTTTGTCTAATAATATACCTGAATTATTTGCATTTTATCTTTTATTTTCTGGAACGGGGTGTAGCCGGAGGGTGCATATTGTATTCACTATGCACGGGACGCTTTACTTATTACATTAATATCTAAAGTTTATAACTAGATTCATTATAACAAACACTTAGTTTAAAAAAAATTATATAAGTCTAAAATTTGACATGGTATGATATCTTTTAATTCATTTTTGAAGTCCTGGATTGCATATATTTGATAATGGAGATAAATAGCAGACTAGTCGACCCGGCGAAACAACAATGACTGTTCGAAAATAAAAATTCATATTGATGATCTTTATTGGATATCGCAGGCAAAGGCAAAGCAAGAGATTCCCTCTAAAAGCTATAATAGCCAAAATTCCCGATAACTTTAAAAATAAATGGAATTAGATTTCATGGTTGCCGGAATACTTAATCCCTTTATTACCTGAGTCTATTGTTGTAATGCCGACTCGACCGACGGGACACTACAGTCTGTTTAAAAACCTACCTATTCATTTAAATAAATACAATTCTTATTAGTTGCCGACACGTATCGTAATTACTTCCAAACAAGAAATAAAAGAATTATTTTTTCCGAATTGGATAGATGTCAAATTCTTCCTATATAAGCCTGTGTCATTCAGCATCCGGTATCCTCGTCCAGTTTAGGTAAATATTGCATTTTAATGAACAATGCGCATTGGTGTCTCACAATAGACTTGCGAGTTGTTGGTTGGGTTGTAATGTCTTCTGAGGGTAGACTTACGAGTTGAAATGGTTAATTATGTATGTATATATATTTTTATTTATTCAATAACTTAAGACTTCAAAGATTTCAAAGATATAATAGTTGAAAAGCATGTTTGATCACATATTTGCTAGGCCGTTCATGGCCTGACGTGACCTGCATAGTACGGTGATTTTTCTAGCATTTGGAAGGTTAAATCTAATATTTCAATATCTATATGTACTAGATATATAAGTTACACATGTGTAGACGTTAACATCTTTAAAATAATATAAAATGTGTTTTCTTTTGCATTTGGACACATAACTATGTAATATTACTCCACAAAACATAGAATATACCGCCAATGGAAATAAAAAATATAACAAATGGAGCAATATTTAAGAACCTAGTACCTAATATATTTAGTCGAACTTGGTTGAAACGAGCATGAGGGGACTGATTAAATTTGCTCATTACAGCCGTTACTCATTATATCTAACCAACCATTTCTACACATAAAATCATTTTTCCCAAACTATTTCGCGAATTTTTCCACCTGTGTCTTCAAAATTGGCCCGTCAATAGCAAATCCGGCACTTCTTTGGGTGTTAAACCATTTTAATAGTGCTGCATCAACATCATTATAATCGCATTTTCTAAACTTTTTTATTTCGGTGATATTGTTTTCAAATGCCGACAAGTAAACATCCTTATTTTTCAATAATGTTGAAATAGTTAAAGAAGACAACGTAATTTTTTTACACACTTCAACATTTTTCGCGCCGTGTTCTAATTCATGAATGATTTCGACTTTCTCAAGAATTGAGACACTTTTTTTTATTAGTAAACATGTTTGCAAATCAAGGGCCACTTTTTAACTGATAAGTCAATGTCAAATTGTCAATAGAGCACTGCCAACGCATACAAACATTACTTTAGAAAATGTCGTAATAAATTTGAATTTAGAGAAAAAGACAAATGTAAAAAGGAAACAAAATTGTAAAATGGCATTCTCGGAATTTTGTTTTTTATTTGATGCTCAATAATAAGTTGTAAGCGTCAACGTGATCAAAGTTTTGGCAGGAAACCTTAGGTAGTGTTGCAAATTATATGAACCAATGGTCGGTGATGGTCAGCGTGTCCGCCATTTCTTTCACTTTAATTGCTTTCATTTTTCGAAAATTGCCTTTTTTTCAGTCACAACAAACACAAATATTCATGTGTTGGCTGTATTATTTGTTCAGTATAACCGAGGAGCAAACTACATAACAGTTTATTTTTGTATGAAAACTTTTGTAAACTAAAATATCAATGTGTTTTTGCTCACTATTGCCGTGAACTCGCTATATCCGAGCTCGTTATAACCATGTTTGACTGTATATTAGACATTTTATTTTTAGCTGAAAATATTCAAAAGAAGTACAACATATCAAGACAGGATCAGGATGAATTTGCGGCCAGATCCCAAAACAAAACAGAAAATGCACAGAAAGCTGGACATTTTGTGAAAGAAATTGTTCCTGTAACAATTCCGTCCCGAAAAGGGCTGATCACAGTATCGGAAGATGAATTTCCAAAGCATGGGACGACAGTGGAAATATTGGCCAAACTGAAGCCGTGTTTTGATAAGGTAATTCACAAAATTTGTTTATTGCATGTTGTAGCAAAGATGTATAGTGCTATTATTAAAATAATAAATAAAAAAAATACTAAATATTATCCTGGGAACCTAGTAAGTTTGTTCTATCTTTAGAAAATTAACAATATTGATATGAAATAGTTTCATGTTCACGTTTTGCAACTCGGTGCGATTCAAAAATTATTTCCAAAATATTAACCCATCAAGCAATCAACATTCACTCTAATTTTGGATCACACTGTGCGCATAAAAAATATTTTCTGCAATTTTAAAGACCAACATTATTATTTGTGCGCTGGAGGAGAAGATAATACAAATATTACCATACCAGTATAAGGCTTCTGGTAGGGCCTGGCTTGACCTCATTACTAATCAAGATGTATTGGGATGCATAAATAAGTCAAGAGCTGGATACTCTAGTTACATTCTTCACAATTAGAAATATGATATTTCACAACTCATTAACAGAGGCGGTGATAGAAAGAGATTATCTTGACTGTGTAACCTCAGAAAGTGACTCAATATATTATATAGGATAAATCAACATACTGCAACAAGTCTTAATAAAAATTGTGTGCACTATGATGCCAAGCTGTATGCGCACACATACCCTAGAGGATATTTTATATTTATATATAATATTTTAGCTATAAATGTAAACTAATGTTATTATACTATGAAAATAAAATTGATTTGCTATAAGGGTGTGAACCCTTGATTTCTATTGCCAAAAGTGGCGGGCAATAGAAACGAACGCCAAACAATCACAGTTTTAGTTAGAATGATGATTGTTGTATAACACACTGATAATTTATGTATACATAATCATTTTTACTGTGGATAATGATTAGACAAAATAAATTAATGTTTATGTTTGGTGAACACGTAAAAATAAGTATGTTTATGTTCTTAGAATGCAATATCTAAAAAAATATTTTTTTATAGATTATTTAACTTTGTTTATAATAACCACTTAATGAGTAATTTAAAACATCAAGCGGTTTCGGAAACATCATTTTCTTATAAACAATGTTAAATAATTTATAAAAAATACACATAATAAACCACAAAGTACAAATAGCAAATATTAAAAATAAAAATATATCTTTTTTATAACAGACTACAGTTAAACCGCGATATAACGAAACCCGATATAGTGAAAAATGACGTATATCGAAAAAAATATCGAAATTTAGTCCCTAAAACCAATTCTTCATACAAAAATGCATTTATATAACGAAATCCCGTTAATATTTATAACAAAATCATTTTTGTCCCGTACGAAAAAATGCCAATACATTTACGTAAATTTATAAGTTTTTCATGCCTTAGATGTTCTCCAACGATACGTATCGGGAAGACCAGAATTACCGGTGGATGCATTTTCCCACTGCGATGCATTGGCTAAAATAATTATACGAGACAGTGAAAGAAATGTTAAAACTAAACAGGGGAAAATAAATGATTATTTTAAGTGAACAATGTTAAAGATTATTTTATGTGAATAATGTTAACGATGATTTTAAGTGAACAATGTTAATGATAATTTTTAAGTGAACAATTTTAACGATTATATTTTGAAGTGGTTGCCGCCGTTACCGGTAAGTACCTTCGTAATTTATATACGACTCATTTTATAAAAATGTCGCGATTCAACTGTAAATTTTTTATTTTTGTTAGTTCTTATTAATGTTCAGCCTTCATATAAAAACAGGGGTTATGGTCTAAAGTATGAAAAATATACTATATACGTATGGTTTTTTTATGAAAATATAATAACTTCACTAAATTAAATATGTTATTTATTGGAATTATCAAACAATACAATATAAAATTGGAATTTTACATGCATATTATAAAATCAACAAAACATTTTCTGGCTGCTAGCGCGCGCTTGGCATTGAAGAGACTGAATTTTTGATTGATGATTGGCAAATTTTTTAGTAGAATGAATAATGGATTAATTCATTTTGTAATTTTTTATAATACTAAATTCTCATTTTGTTTAATAACTCCATCTTGCTTGATAAAGTCATGTTTTTCAATCCTTCAACAATTCCCTCATTGTATTATGCCAAATGCGCTGACTGCAAGAGTCTCCTTTCTTCCTCTTTATTGGTTGGGATTGCAGATCATGTACATTTTAAGTTTATTATTAATTGACCACAAAGAGGAATAACGTTTTTTTTTTTTTTAACTGCATATTTATTTTATTTCATTTATTGTTTTCACATTTTTGAATATAAATTCAGTACTCTTCTTTTAATTTTTATCTAGTGTTAATTAATAAGACATGATATTAAGTACATGTATAGTTCTTAAGGCAATGTACTGTCTAAATGTAATGAAACTTCTTGTTTAAAATAACATCTAATGTAGTATGAAAATGTAACCATGTTAAAATTTTAAAGATTTTTAAAATCTATTTAAATGATGCCGTTTTTGTAGGAAGGTACCGTTACTCCTGGAAATGCTTCCGGAGTGAACGATGGAGCTGCCGCTGTTGTATTGATGAATTCCAAAATTGCTGAAGCCAAAGGACTGATTCCTTTAGCTTCAATAAAGGCGATAGCTCAAGTCGGTGTTGATCCACTTATTATGGGTATAGGACCCATACCCGCTGTTAGAGCAGTGGTAAGAATAACTTTTTCTTGCGCATTATGAATATTTTATAGATAGTGCATTCTGAGATACTGAGTACTACTATCCAAAGAATATAAAAAATTATCTATTTTCGTAGAAAGCAATCACTTTGTGGTTTGACATATTAGATTAAATAAAATAATAACAATCACTTTATATGAAACCACAAAATTTATTATACGTCAACCAGTTTCGCTTATCTTAAGCTTCATCAGGACGTATTTAAAACTAATAATAAATATAAAAAGAGTGCACTTATATATACATAAAGAGGGAGATGGGATATAAAATTATATGTGAAAGAGAGATAAAATACATATATATATAGTTAAAAAGAACATTAAGGGAGACAGAGCATAAAATTATATACGAAAGAGAGAGATAGAATACATATACAGATAGACAGAACATTAAGGGAGGGAAAATACAGTGTTGATGGATATTAAAGGAAACATACCTAATAAGTTAATACAAGTTTATTTATTAAGTTAATTTGATTATTAAGAATTGGCGTACCACTATTTATTGACTTTTTTATTTCGAGGGGTTCTAAATTGACCAAACCCGTTTTTATGGAGGATATTGACCCCTGTGGTCTTTTTCAATAATAATATGATTGGAAAATTCTGAGAAACCATTATTGTTTAAACATTTCAGATGTTCTTTGACACATCATGTAATTTTATATTCTATCTCCCTCTTTATGCATATATAAGCGCACTCTCTTTTTGTATTTATGATTAGTTTTAAATACGTCCTGATGAAGCTTGAGATAAGCGAAACCGGTTGACGTATAATGAATTTTGTGGTTTCATACAAAGTGATTGTTATTTTATTTAATATTATACTTTTAAAATTAGCAATATTAACTTTGTGGTTAAAATTCATATTTTTATTTATTATCTTTTGTTTTATTAACCACTAAATTGAGTTTAAATACATCTACCGGTTTCAAAAAATACCATTTTCTTCTTCAGGATGTCATAACATCCTTAGAAAATGGTATTTTTTGAAACTGGTAGATGTATTTAAACTCAATTTAGTGGTTAATAAAACAAAGATAATAAATAAAAATATTATTTAATATTATCTAATAGAAAAATCCTTTTAAATAAATTGATAATTTATAAAAACTATACAAAATGACAAAAATCACAAATATGTATATGTGCACTAAATTTGATGTTACGATTTTTAATTTATTTTTATCTCGAATACGCTACAATCTTTAATAAATAAATTTTCAATTTGAAATGTTTTGTATTTATTTTTTAAAGTTAACTGAAGATGTAAATATTTCAATATAAGTTGTTCATGCTCATTTGCAGGCATCAAAGGCTGGTTGGAAGTTGGAAGAAGTTGATTTATATGAGTTGAACGAGGCTTTTGCAGTTCAGTCATTAGCTGTAGCGAGAGAACTTGGAATCGATTCTGAAAAGATTAATATTTATGGAGGAGCTATAGCTCTTGGCCATCCTGTTGGTGCTTCAGGTATATAAATTCTAAGATCTTTCCCAACCCATCCGCCCATTTGAATTTATGATTTTACATTTTTAAATTCAGTAATAGAAAATTAGTACTATTATTTTCCCGATATTTTTTGACTGAAAATGTTAAGAAACTATTTTGGGGGGCAATCTTTTAATTTTTTGTGTTCGATGTATATTTCATACTCTTTCAGTTATTTTATTTTTAATATCAATTAAAGTGCATTGATTTTTTACATAAATATTGAGAGAAAGATTTTAATAAAGAGAAACAAGAGTACAATGGTTGATTTTCTTATTAAAACTCCTTTGGGATTATTTATATTGAAACTTCAGTTAAACATATTGTGAATGAAATATAATGTTTAGAATTTGTTTGCTTGTTTCACAAATCCAGCTTGTTCTATTGGGATGTGCTAGTCAAGATAGTATTTTAATTTTGTTTTTGATATATTATGTAAAAATATTTTGCTAGCATGAGATGCGAGTTTGATAGTTTTCACATTTTTGTGTCGAACCTTTCTTATGTATATATGTATTGGGATAAATACAGATTGTACATTTCTAAATAACTTTTTTTACTTTGCAGGATGTCGTGTCTTAGTAACTTTGCTCCATGCGCTGGAAAGAACCAGTGGTCATAAAGGAATTGCATCTCTGTGTATAGGAGGTGGAATGGGTATTGCAATAGCAGTCGAAAGACATTAAATTTATTTTATTTATTGCGTAATGGTTTTTTATATTATACATTATAAAAGCACAACTTAAAGTTCTGTCTGCGCTGAACACACAGATTATGTACCTAGAAATTCCTCAGCAAGTATATATGACAATAAGTATTTTACTTAATTCTACAATAGTAATAATGAGATATAATTAAGTAACATTTATTATAAAATATATCACAATCACAATACATATGTTATATATTACTTAGTATATACCTATATATTTATATGATTGGCTTACTTTTACATAAAACCGTCTAAATATTTATTTTAAAATCAAATTTTCTATTTATTACCCAGAAGGAACATTGAGATTAATTTATAATTAAATATTTCTTTTACACCTTAATAATAATAATGTTTTTTCATCTTTAGATCTTTTTAAAAGTAAGCCATCAATATGTATTCAAGCTTAACAATTACATTTAATATTTTGTATACATATATCTTAACATACACAAAATATTAATGCTTGTATTGTATATTTTTGACAATATTTAAATATATATTATAGTAATTATTAATGGATAATTTAAAATTATATTGACCAATATATATGCAGCTTTATTAGGTATGGATATAATGTACTGATTTAAATATTGGTAACATTAGTTTTTAAAAAAATGACTGCATGACCTGAATCTGAAACCAATTTGTATTTTAGATTAGTGATAAATATTGAAAATTCTATTAGTTTATTTTGTTACCCGAGTTAATTATATATCTTTGTTTTGTAATCTGATATAGATAGAAACAGAACATATGAGAAATGCCTGTTTATTTTATAAATTTGTAATAAGTAATTTTTTACTTAAAAAACAGAATTTCATTTATATTCCACATTTTATTGAACATTGAAAAATATTAGTTTCTTTTGATAATTTTGGTGAATCTCAATATTTTATTAAAAATTTTGACCAGTATTTTTATGGCACGTTAATTTATGTGCCACTTAAGAGTTAAAATATGTTGTTTTGCAATCAGTATTTACAATAATTTATTTTACACAGCATTAATGTAATGTTATTTAATTTTTACATTTTGAGGTTATTTGTTATTGGTGCAGTAGAATTGGAAAAAATAAAACTATTTTCAAATAAAGGTGTTTTATTTAAATCTTACTATGTACATAAAATAAGACAAATGTTCAGGCACAATGTTGAGTAAAGAAAATTAATGTTTTTTTTCCTTAGTTTCAGGGTAATGTTAGATTTTGTTAAGAATCGGATATCAATTCCGTGAAAATTAACATATCTTTTCCTCAATAAAGCTGTTCAGAACAGAAAAGTTATGGAGCTTAAAAGAGCAACATAGAAAATTTAAATAACTAAATTAATATTATAGTTTACAAGATCTAATTAATAAAACAGAAGCTAACCAAAAGTATGGGAAATTATATAACATTTTAAATAACAAGGGTTAGTTATCTTAAACATAAAAGATGCTTATATAATGGTTTATTAAAACATGGAACGCTTAAATTTTTTTACATTAACAATTTTCAGTTTAAAAAAAAAAAATAATGTGCAATTTTTAATTGAGAAGTATAAATGTCGGAATGATGTAAAGTATATTTAACAAATTAATTTTAGTTTGATTACCAATATGTTTTCGAGTTTGCTTCAGAATTTGAGAATTTGCATCAATATAAAATATTCATTATTAAGGAAGGAAAACACATTCTTATTGTGAAGTTGTAATTATTCAGAACATAGGTCTGTGATGTTTTAAATACTAATTTAATGTATTAATTATAAATATATACATACGAAATCAATTTTGTCGAAAAATATTGTTTTTGCATTACCGGATCAATTATAATGAGAAATCATATTAAGTATATATTAGATGTTTTGGAAAGTTCTGTCATATTTAAAATAAAAAATATTTTTATTGAACACAATATGTACATATCAATCTTCAATATAATTTATAATGTTAGTAACAACCCTCTCTCCCTCTTGTTGGTAGCCTGTTAATGCCTTCACTGTAGAAATTGCAATATATTTTGATTGAATAAATTTGTCAGTAGTCTTAATAATCATTCTTTATTAAATATTTAAAAAAATTTAATATGGTCTAAAATGATGAAAGAAATAATGCTTCGAATGAGCACGGTTTGGAGAATATGGAGGGCGACTTAAAACTTCCGAGCCGAGCTTGCTTAATTTTTGCCTAGTCATGACTGCTATAGCATGGGGTCTCATGTTTAAAGGCGACATCCTCTCAATAGATTATTGCAAGATGCTTAGCTTTAATTGATGTTTAAATTTTAGAGTTGGTCGCAGTACTTTTCGGCATTTATGCTTACACCTGGTTTTAGGAACTTTCTCTACTTTGTAAATAGGGCACTAACTATTCCACCAAAACCAAATCGTTAATTTCTTAAGATGGTTTTGCAATCGTAAGAGCAGATTTTCCGGGCTTAAAATATCCAAGTTTTCTAACAGAATTCCAGTACAATATCCATTACTCATCACCAGTTACTAATCTATTCAGGAGTGGTTCATAGCGATGGCGAATAAGAGCAATTCAAAATTCGGTCAGCTGAATTTCCTTCTCTTAATTCATGCGTATACCTGTATTACAAAATAGATCCAAGTTGTAAATAGTCTGAACACCCTTGATAGTGCTACATCGAGCTTTTCTGCAATTTTTAATCCTGTTGACGTGGTTTTTCTCCAAGTATTCACTGGAAATTTTCATTATCAACTTCTCCAGAGAGGAGCCTGTCTTCGAGACCCATGTTACCGTTTCTTGTCCTGTCATCTTTTACATGTACTGAGTATTTATAGCAGTAGTCTAAAAATACACAAGATATTGCACAGTACACTCGCATTGTTATTCTTTTCATACTTATAAAGTATACAATGTCGTAAATGTGCTTTATCAACTGACATCTTTACAGCACAGTTGCCATCTACAAGCTGACTAATAATGGCGCAATCAAATGTATTTTAGAGAACACTCTAGAAACTAAATATATGCGATAGTTGGAATTACCTAGCTAGTAAGTACAATGTATTTACTAGTGATGGGACAATTCCAAAATTTTTACAGATTACGATTCCTATAATGAATATAAAATTTATTATTTTTACTACAAATAATAAAAATAATGAATTTAAATAAATAATAAACCTAAGTCTTTATTATATAGAACACAAAAAATATTTTTTTATCCAAAATTAATAAAAAAATGTGTGTTTTAAAGTGTTTTTCAGAATCAGAAATTAGGCTAAAAATTCTTTGACTCCGATTAATCATCTAGTATTTACATAGTTCTTCTTGGAAGCAAAATATGACAGAACTTTCTGAATCACCTAATATGTAGTCAAATTATTATTTATAGAGAATAAACTCTCTTCCTCCTTACATGGTAGTAGAAATTATAAATAAGGCTTTACGAAAACGTGAAAAGTCGACATGAAATTTTCCTACAATTTCAAAAACTTACATACCTACTTATATATAGTTTTTTTGGTGTGGGGCTTACTCGAATGCCAATAATTTTCAAAAAATTATAAGCCATTAACAATATTAACAATTTTGTGGATTATTTGTGTTTTATAAAATAACAAAAGTAAAACTAGCAACAAAATCATATGCGTATGAATAATTAATTCAGTTCATAAGAAAGTTACAGACATTTGAGCTTCTTGTATTCATGTATTCTAGATACATATGTATGTATTCAACTATACACATATTTCTGGCTTAACATAAACTAGAACTATGGTTAAAAATGTAGATTAAAAAATAAAATTGAATTCACTAGCCATTTGAAATGTAGAAAATGCGTGTGCGAGTAAAATATATTGCAGTTTTATTCAAGGTATAGTTCTTAAGTAAATTTTGATTTAAAATACATAATTGAGAGAACTAAGATTTGTGAACTACATCTGTATTTTTCTGATCATCTTCTCCCAAAGAAGCGACCGTCTCCAAATGTCTTCTCAAGGCATTTTTCATTTTGAAAGATTTCATCTTGCTGGTATCTTTGGTTTTAGGAGCACGTGGAGCAAATAAACCCTTGATTGTACTGACAATAGGCATCTGAAAATACACAATTGTACATGAGGTTCACACAATATAATGTATATACCGTGGTTAAAAAGATTGTAGCGATTTTAAATTACTGGGGTGAATATTGAAGTTTCACTTCAACAAATTAATTTTGCGGCAACAAGGAATAGTGAAAATTTGAAATATTGTACATATTTCCCATGATTAATTTGTATCAAACGTACACAAGGTGGTGTGGACTTCTTTATCTCTTAAAATTATATTCTAGACTTTGAACAATATTTAAACAACTTTTAGAAAGACATTAGAGAAATTCTTCTTGAGGTGTCACATTATTTAATTTAGGTCTATCACATTGTTTAATTCTGAGTCGAATAATAATGAAAGGAGAGGATTTGATATAGTCATACAATGAAATGGGGGTTTGTATTTATGAGACATTTTACATTGCAATATATTTACTACATTTAATTATAATTTCTATTGTTGGTATCAAATCCATAAAAAGAGAAATATGTATACATATATATATTTCTTATAGATTGCTATTACAGCACCTGACGGATACTTAAGGTTTCCCTTTCAAAAATAATTCATATTTCCGCGTTTTTATTATTCATTTATATCAGAAGTTATACAACAGATTTGATTTTTTTAAAAACCTTTACACTAATGTAAAACTAACAAACTGAATGCCACAATTAAGAAAATATAAGCATTATAGGAAAGATAGTGACCATTAAATTTATTTTCCACGTGCCACAAAATTGCCTTAATATAGAAAATTTTTGCATATATGAAATATATTTTCTTATAATCTTGAAGCCAAGATTACGGAGACAAATCTGTATTGAACCAAATTAGTAAAATGTTAAAAATTAATAGAATTATAAACCATTCAATTTGCAGTATATATAAGCAAATTTGACATTTTTAAAACACTGTTAGTGAATACTAATTATTTTAAATAATTTATTATATTTACTTACATGCTTTGAAGCTTCAGTTACTATTTAAAATCAAGTTTTATATCAAAATCATAATAATTTCTTATTAAATAATATTTATATCGATCTTGTGTTTTTTAATTGGTGATTTGAAATATAAAAAAAACAATAAATAACACACATTAATAGGACCAATATAAATATTATTTAGTAAAAAAAATCAAACAGATTAATTCAAAAAAGTTTTGTACACGTGCGTGACTTTCGGACGGCAGTAGGCGTGCAAATATGTGATTTTTGTAATTTTTGAATATATTTTCAATACTTTCGGATCAACTGGGATTTCTTTTCACCATCTATCCTGTTTACTGCCATGTGATGATTTTAACCACTTTATTTTTATATTCAAATATTGTGATATTACTGACAGAAGCATTATATAAAAAAATGACTCGGTCAAGTGAAATTAATTGTTTTTAGAATCTAACTTAACAATATAAATCTAAAAGATTATATTTGGTTGCCAAATAATTCTTAAAAAAATAAAAATTAATTGCTAAAATGTTAATACCTTGATTTAATGAGCAGCCAATTCAGGTTCTCCAGGATAGAAACCTGTCGTTGAGAATTCACTTTCAGAGAAGGTTGTGTAATCGTGATCTATTGAGTTTGAAGCGACAACGTTTAATGTGGGAATGCAAATTTTAGAATGGCGATGGATAATATCACTCCACAAAGAGGGTATAGTTTGACCATAATAATCTACTGTGCTAAAGTACGATCCCCACATCTTCGATTTCAAAATCATCTGGTCGGGATGTCTCTCTGTGGAGCTCTTTAAACCCTCTCCGTACATTTCTTCCACTAAGGATACGGTGTCACAATGCATGTACTTAGAAGGAGTATAAATATCCTGGACTAAATTGTCTCCAACGTAAACCACTTTAGGGGTTTCTTTTCCAGATAGATGACCCAGTAGACCAACAAGTCCTTTCCAATTACCCTGGCTGTAGACGTGAGAACCAGAATCATGTATAATATCAATCTGCGATGTTTCCTTATCACCTTCAATTCCTAAAAATGGTCTTTCGGCAGTGAAAAATCCCGGTTTTCTAGCATAAAAAACTATAACATCAAAGAAATCTTTCCAATTTTCACCCATACACGTTTCGGCAGTAAAGGTGGCAAAGTCCACATGAGAACCTGTTATTAAAAATGTAGTTTTATGTTGTTTGAGCATTTTAAGCCAACTTAAAACCGATTCATTACATTTATTTACAAAATGTTCAGGGTTAGATTTGATAGTGGGAAAAAATCCTCCCTTATTCAATGCAAAGTTTTCACGACAAAACATTTCCATCAATCCTTCCAAGACATCAGGCCATACATTGTATTTATCTTTAGGTGGTCCATTGCTATCAATGGCATCCACGCAGTGTGCAAAGCAGAGAGCGGCTGGCATATCAAAAAAATCTAAGCATGTTCTCAATTCTTTTTCTAGTGGACCATTCCAGGCGACTAACAAGTCCTGAACATACTGATTGGTTAAATGCCACTCTCTGGCGAATCCATAATACTTATAAATCTCCTTGTCTGTTAAAAGTTTGGTTCCGTGTGTAGCTTTCTCTATATATCCATCTGAGCCCACGCGCAATATATTTCCCCGGGCAAAATCCAAAATCAATCCTCTCTGTAAAAAATCTATCTTCTCGTTTAACGGCTGCAGCATGAACTTGGGGTCGTAACCTTTACGTTCGACTAGAAATTTACTTAAAATATCATATTCCATTGTTACCATGTTGATGAGTTTATAATTGCATATTGTGTTATCCAAGTCGAAACCGATGCAGTCATATTTGTTAAAATTAAACAAGTCACATCCAGTTTGAATCGTGCAGGCGGAAAACCTTGAATACATCTTCTTTTGCTGGTAAGTTATTTTTTGAAAAGATTGAAACGTCTTGCAAGGCAAAATTTTTAATGATAATTTGTTGACATCACACAATGATCCTGTAAACCTAGTACACACTATTTTAACGAAAGCTTGCATATTTAATAATTTCTGTTAAATTAAAATCAAACTGTACACATTTCTGGATTTAAGACGCAAAACAATGAAGACGACACGAAACTCGGACCACTAATCCCACTCACGCGTCAAATGTCAGGACAGTAGAAAATGTCGGAAATATGGCGGTATTTCAAATTTTAACTCACGTTTTCTGGGATGTGAAAATATCGTATCTTCCGGGCCTGAATAAAAAGGGACTCGAAGGAATATTCATCCCCTCTGGAATCAATCAAAACGGCATCATCTACTACAACATTCATGTATCTGTAAAATAATATTATATATATGTAACTAAGTTAAATAACCACAAAAATTGAAAAAGTCGAATTTAGAAACAATTCATATTTTACCCATCCACGCTAATTATTTTTCCAGTTACGGATGAATCATTTCGGAGATCTATTGTAGTACATTTTCCTTCAAGTGATTTGACAAGACATGTTAAATTATTATAAAAAAAATATCTTTCCTTCGCTGAACTATTCTTGAAATCCATCGTAAGAAAACTATAAAAAAAGTGAAATAAATACGAATTACAAACAAAAACAAGTACAAATCAACACAATTGAAGTTGGTGCGGTTGTCACTTGTTACGTTGTCAACTTTATTACTGATCACGTGGCAGTGGGCCCGTTCATAAAGTTCATATACCTTTTGGATTGATTTGGACGCATATTCTTATCTATGATCTAGACGTTCTGGATTGACTCGGTGTGTGTTCATTTGTTTTCTGGACGTGATATTTATACTGACATAGATGTTTCAAATGTCAAATCCATAAACTGAATATTATATAAACGAATATTTTATGGTTTAACAGTTTAATAAAGCTTTTATGTAACTTTCATGAGTTTATTATCAGCATCAGAATTTAGCATCATAGAATTTTCGACTTTAATACATTTTACACGTGGGGAGTAAGAAGAGGCTTGTAGTATATGTATACAGTATATTGTATACAGTGGCGTAACTTTGACAATGCACTGCATTGGGGCTCAAAATGTTCGCATTGCATCCATTTGCATTGATATTTTTTCGAGTGTCGATACCTTTTCCAGTTTTAATAGTAATCCACAGTGAGAAATGGAATTATAAAATTGTTTCTTTCCTGTACTACGAAAACGCGTGAAAACATTATCAATGTAAACAGTAGCATTATCCCGCTACTATGTCGGGTTAGAGACCAGACATTCCCGTAAATGTATGAGACAAGAAACTAATTTTGTCACACTATTTTTAGATAAACCACACAGTATGTATTAATATTCGTAAGTATATCTTATATATCATACAATACTTACTTAGGGGACCTTTTTTTCATTCTGTATTGGAGCCCAATTTTTGTTATGACGCCACTGATAGTATATCTCTTATCTATGCTTACAGCTTGCAAATTTTAGATGATTATTTGTTTATAGAAACATATTTATTTTTATTTTCATTACCATTAAAATGTACAAGTGACTTGGTGAACTATTAAATAATTCACTTGTCTCGCTTATTAACTATATGGAATTTTTAAACAGTAGTGTAATTAGTGCATTGGGGCCCACATTAGTTAGGAGACCAAAAAGTTCGCGCCCTACAATCCATTTGAAATCAATATTTTTGCCTACTTATCGTGCATCGATACCTTTCACAGTGTTAATAGTAATGCACAGCAAGAATGGAATTATAAAATATATATTGCAAAAATACGTGAAAGCATTATCAATGTATACAGTAGAAGTACCCTACTACTGTGTCGGGTTAGGGACCAAACCAACAGTGTAAAGAGAAAATCACTATAAAGCCAAGCAGATATTTTTTAAATTGCAGGTGCATATAAATCACTTGCAAAGTGTGAATAGCAGGCGCATGCAGTCAGTACATTGAAATAAGCTGCAAGTAACAATGTATTAAAAAAAATTAAGTGAAATTAAATTTTGTCTGAGAGAATACTATGATATATTAACATGCAAATATTATGATGGTAACTGTGATATGAATATTACGAGATGTATATTTATTCTCTCTGGGCTCTTTTTCCCATTCTGCATTGGGGCCCAATTTTTGTACTGTTTTTAAATGTCATTTTACTAAATGAGAAAGTATAGTTCGTATTCATAGTTGATTTTTATTTTAGTATCTAAATATGTAAATAAAAAATATTAGTAAATTATTTAATTTTTCAATTTTTTTTATTTGTAGATTGCACCTCTGGGTAGCTTTCTCAGGTAGCTTATCAATTACAGTGTATGGGCGCTGCTAAGGAATACACAACATTTTAAGAACAATATCTGATTGGTAAATAGCAGGGGATGACCTCCAATAAATTGGTGTATTATTTATTAACAGGTTTTAAATTGCTATTATTGTACCTAATACCATTTTAAATCATTGTGTGTTAAATGAATTATTTTTATAACGTACAATCAGATGATCAACAATATGAAATAAAACGTGTTTCAAAATTTTCATATATTTATTATATAAATATTGTTAAAAACTTACAGTAGGTACAAAATTTCATTTTGACAAAGATCAAATATTTACAAATTAAATAATTTTACTGACAAAATAAAATAAAATATAAAGTTTATAGTAGTACATAGTATTTGAGTTTTTTAAATTTTTTATTTTATTATTTTTACCCAGGTTTTTAAATCAATATATGTAATTAAATTCTCAGGTATGTGACTGTTCAGAGCCAGGTGTGAAATTTTTTTAGTTGTCATATCTGGCACAACTGGTTGTCTTGTTACAGAGTTAATTTGATTGATATCAGCTACATTAGCGAGATAATGGAGCTGCGATGGATTCCATCAAGTCATATTAAAGTCAACATTTGCTGAGGGTAGATATAAAGTATAATCCAGAAAAATTTGTGCTTGAGGTAAGATTTTAGTACATTATAATATTGAATTATTTGGTAAGGGTTAGATTAATTAAATGTAAATATTCAATCTTCAACTATGACACAAAAACTCCTGCATAAAAAACAAATTATCATATTTATTTCCAATAAATGAAAAATTAATTGCACATCTTTTGTAAGAACATTTTTGGACACAGATATCACTAAAAGTGGACTAGATTTCAATCTAAAATATTAAATTTTTTAAAATACACAAGTAAACTAACCTAATCTAAGAACATTCTAAGGATTAATATAAGTTTTACTTAAAAATATACAATTCTTAATTTATATTAAAATATATATATATTTCTGATTTATTCGTAAAAATTTTTTTTATGTACTTTTCATAACTAACTAAACAAAAAAAAAGTGAAGTTGAAATACAGATGGCCTGTTATGATTTATTCATTTAAGAAATATTAAAATTAAATTAAATTGATATTTAATTCTCTTTCTATGAAAAAATGTTGTATTTAAGTAACATAAACATTTAATTTACGTATTACAAAAAAATCAAATATAATATTTAATGTAATTCAAATGTCAAAAATTATACAAAAATGTACCTGCATAATGTCATTTATATAACGGATAGAAAATAAAAGCACGCAAATCATGCTTTATGATAGATAAAATAATATGAAGTGCATTGACCGAAATGCATCAGAGGATTGAGAAGGAAAACCATTTCAAGATACATTTTTTAATAGATTCTACAGAAATTTGGGATAATTTCATTAGAGTGGTTACAACTTAATAAATGCATTTTTGTCATCAAAGACTCACTTTTTCACAGTTTATGCAATGTTAGGTAATTTTTTATGACTTTATCTGTTATTAAACATACATATAATATTTTATTTTACATTTATATATAATATGTATATAGTTTATATATACCAAGTTAATTGGAAAAACAAATAATGCATCAAGCAATAGTGTCTGTCTAAGAAAGGATAAAAATATATCATATGTACTTATATTTAATTTATACAATTTAAAAAATTAAATTGTTACTTTGTTTCTACTTTTTTACAATATTTCTTTCAACAGAATTCCAGAGTGCTAATTTCATAAATGAGACCATCCCTGCAATAACACTGCATATCGGTTTTGGGCAGATCTGAGTTATGAATGCCATAATATTAAATATCTTCTTGGGCACCGAATGGTGTATTAAACAGTCATATAAAATAAATAAAAATATTATTAAACACAATTTCTAAGTGAGCTTCCCTGCAGCGACACTGTATATAATCCAAGATAGTGACACTCCATCTTTCTATTAACATTTGTAATAACCGATATATAGTGTTGTAGGGGGGGTCTTATATGTAGAATGCAATAAGCATGACAATGACACATGCTCAGTAATCGAGCACATAGCATCCCTAAAGTATATAAAATCTAAATCTTAAGGTACCATTGGATGTAAATCGATTCATCACCTTTATCATCTTGATCGAATAGTCTTGAAAAAATGGAGTAAGATCAAGTGATTTTCATTAAATATTTTGATAATGTTTACTTGACTTTCTTTTAAAATAGAACAGTACCTTTGATACATTGAAAAACATAATAGTTACAATTCAAGTAGTGGGCGAAACATATATTTATAGGCATTGTTTTTCGATAAATATACATTTATTTAATTGTTAATGTGCCCAAAGCCCTAAAAGTCTGAATAATTACTATTGAATACTACCTGAATACTAACTGAATAATTACAAATCCTAAATGTGTAATTAGCAAGCAAAAATCAGAACATACATTTAACTCAAAATTTTCTGGGTTGGTTGTTTGACAGACTCAGTATGAATGTATTTGAATTACATAAAATGCAGGATAATGTGCTTTTCAGATTGTCTTCAAATCACATTTAACTAAAAACACTGGAACTCACAAAGCTTTTTAATTTTTTTTTGTATAAAACAACTGAAAATATGAATATGAAAATTATATGGAAGTTACTACATAAATTATGAAGCAATCGGTTTATCATTGAACAGGAATATGCAAGATATGAAATTATTTACATAGAAACATGAATTGGTACCAAAAATATGAGGTATATACGTAAATTTTATTTTTATTATTTACATGTAAAACAAAAATATTAATTACTGTTATGAATATGAATATTTTATAAATAAATATTTTGTTCAATCTAATATAAATTTTAAAAACTGGATTTTGTGGGCAGCTCTAAATTGTATAAGCATGGCATTACATAATCATTTGAATTACAAGTTAATATTTTGAATAATATGTGTTGGATGTAATTATTAGATGATTACACATTTTAAATGAAAATTGCATCCGTTTTATGAAAACTAATATTTTAAATTTTCTAGACTCTCAGCTGAAAGATCAGCAATATCTATTTTTACATCATACAACTAAAAAAGAGATGTCATCAGATTTAATAAAAAATATTTTATGCAGCTTGAAATAAATGAAGCATCAGTCTTTAATTTTGTGTATAAGGCGTACAAATGAATATTTTGAATTTTATTTTATAAAAAACAAAATTTTAGAATGAGTCAAATAAATTTTAAAAACATTTTCACTGGGATTTATTATTTGGGAATTCTAAATAAGTAACTAACTTTCCATTATGCCATTTCTCTACTATTTTTAGTTCTCTTCTTTCTGGCAGACCAGACTTGCCTTCTCACCTTATGAGTGCTCGTTTATTATTGCGAAATTGTGTTCCTCATTCCATTATAAATATAAGAAATTCTGCAATATATGGAAATAATGTGCTGTACATCATAATATCATATTTGCAAAAATATGGATTTATAATTTTTTTATGTTTTTCAGAGATCTGAATTTATTTAATAGCAAACATAAATTTTTTCCATGACTGCAAACATTATGAAGAATTAGAATAAAAAAATTATGAAATGACTAAAAAGTTTTTATGAACTATCATGTAGATATGTCGATACATTTAAGGTAGATTTTTATAGAAATACTACTGTGGTGACTACGAACACGGGCCACCTGGCGGTGGGCCGTATAATTGCTGTCACCAGAATCTACAGATATGAGACAGTGTTGCGCAGACATTTGTCATCTACGTGACGGTAGCCCGGCTGCCTCCAGAGCCGGCGTAAGCAGATCATTTCTGGAACCAGGATTGACCAGCAGATCCAGCAAGAATCAAATCACAAGTGCATAAATTATTCTTAATTATCAATTATTGAAATGGTGATTATTTGTATTTAACACATTCTTTGTGTCTAAATAGATCCTGTCATCTAATTTTCACAGATGATTCAGCTGAAATTTCATGAGGTTGGTAAATTAAATCAAAGTGATCCTAAAATTAAAATGAATCCTGATTTATTTTTCACGGCTGTATCACCACCACCAGTATTATTATTTAATTAATTAATAAAAACTAATGATATAAGACACAGTAAAAGTTACAATTTGATACGTTACAATATGGTTTAGTGAGAATAATTTACATACTCGCGATTTAACACCCTGGATCTGCTGGTCAGGTCGGGTTTCAGAAACAGTCTGCTCATGCCGGCTCTGTGGATCACTGTGCTATCACTGTTAGCAGATGGCAGCTTGTATTCATGGTTACCACACTGCCTACTGCAGGGGGTCTCATGGTGCAATTTCCTACATGACCAGGAGACCTCCAAACTGCGCTCAGTGCCAAAAGTGATTTTTGGAAAATTAACTTTAGATTTGTGTCCACAGTTGCTCCAATAATTCAATAATATTAGATAGTAACGTGTAAACTTCAACTTTCATGTGCTATGAAAGCAAGTTTTTGCTATCTCTCTTGAATAGAATAAATGAATGAATAAAAAACGTTTAAAGCAGAATACATATAATAAAGTTATATAGCATACTATGTATTTTATACATTAACTAGGTTATTATTTATTGACAGCAATGGAGAGCCTGTATAAAAATAGAAAAATTGGGGTTTTTGAAAATATATGTGTTGAATTAATCCTATACGGAATATTTAGAGTTCACCATACATAGTTGAAGAATATTTTTTATGTCAATAAATTTAACAGAACCCAAATATCTGAGGTAATGTGGATCGAACATATCTAGGACAATCAAAAACTCTACTAATAATACAGACAGCCGCTGTCGCTACATATCATTATTTTGCTTATTTTAATGTGATTAAAAATAAATAAATTTTTAAATTTTAATATGTACCAATTTACATAGGTAAGATATACAAAAAAAAAAACTTTTATTTCTTAAATTTTTTTTTTTGTTTCATAATTGTTTGTCGCCTCACTACTTGATAATACAACACTCAGATAATCAAGGTTCTAATGATCGAGAAATTATTTAGTTTCAAAATATTTACAAAAATAGCAGTTTTTATCAACAATAAAAATAATTTTACAGAGATACATTACATACTAGTTTTTTTTGTTTTAATAATAGTATGGCGTATTATGCACATAAAACATTTATGTTTATATCTACTGTATGATGCAGATGAACACTTTAAATTATATGAGTATGAAAAATGATTATAATTATTCTGCGAGTTACATAGATATTATTAGGGAGTTTAATGTGTATGGTGCGAGCAACAGTAGGAAACAAATTTTCTTGGATTCTTTAACATACAGTGAATGGAAATTAGAATTGATTTAGGTTATGTTAGATTCTTAATTTTTTTAAATGTATGCAAATATGCACAAAGGATAAGGACCCTTGAGACTGTCTCTGAATATATTTTGTAGTCCAATAAAGGATAAAATCTACTCCTGTCAAAACACGTACAGTATTTTTTCTGCAAAATAATAATACTTTCTCTGTAACTGCAAGCAGTAACAGAGTGTATTCATATTTATCACTTGTTACAACTGAGTGTAAATAGCATTCAAACCAATGATGGAGATTCGGTGGTTTTTTTTAAGAGACAATTCAAGGCATTTCTGAGACTTTCGCTATTTGGAGTATCTACATCTTTCATATGAGAGCCATATTTTTCCATCTCCATTTGATCTTTCGGTAAGAATGATCTTTTTGACATCATCGGGGATTGGAGACTCTCCGAGCTGCTTATCGTCGGTAGGCTCTTCGGCCACGGTGGAGAGTTGGTGGTGGTAGGGGGAGGTGTAATCTCTATAGTGGTGGTGAGACCGTCTTGCTGACTTGCCAACCTTAACGAATCTTGGTGATTTACGCACCGCTAGAAAAGAACAATCCTATGATTATCTATTAAATTTTTTTCTTTACTAACAATAACTAAATCAAGTAGAGAAATAGGTTCAACAACATAGCATTAAAGAGCTTGCTTTTCACGGCCGTTCAAAAGATTCTGAATGGCCGTGAAAATTAGTCCAGAAAACTGTACACAGAACATGAGTCACGATTCTTCTTGATGCAAACATATTTCATATACTTCTAGATTAAAGTCATTTGACTGTGCATCATCTCTCACTGTTATTATGTTATTTGTGAACAATCATTATGATCAGCTGGGGGATGAAATTTAAAAATGACACACTTATTAGAAATTATGTATATTCTATTTTGCACAATCGAGTTGTATTATTGGATGGTAGTAAATAAAAAAAAGAGAACTGCATAAGGAAAGAAAGAAAGAGATAAACAACAAAGAAGTTAAGGTAAAATACAGAAATAACTTTTATTAATTTTTGAGCAAAGAGGATAAGATGAAAGTAAAAGAGATTTTCTAATGATTTTTGGCATGAAAATAATATTTTTGTACACATCCTTTATTCTTAAAACAATATTTGTAACTAGTAACAATAGCCATATTGTGTGCAAAGATTGTATACAGTTTTATTTGTATAAGTTTATATGTATACAAGATTTTAGAACTTTTAGTATATTTTGGAATCTTTCAGATATTTCTAAAATAAAATGGAACTGAACATTGGAGAACTAGTCAACTACTGAGTTTTTATTTTTTGTTTATCATAAATGGTAATAATGTTATCGGTTATTTTTCATATGTGATCAGTTAGTTATTGCGTAACACCTACATATTAGAAATCACCCCGTGCATTTTATATAAATAATAAGTGAATGTAGTGATTTAAAAAATATAAAAAGGGAATACATGAACTACTTTGTTCAATATTCTTATGATTTTCAAACGACAACATGTAGGAATAACTTGGTGGTTTTCCGGAATAAGGCTTGAAGCCATAACCTCTTAGTCACCAAGTGAATGTCCTACCAGTAGACTAAACAAAAAACAATAATGATGAAATTTAAAGGTAACAATGAAATGATTCCGCAGATAAAAATTGCAAAATTATATAAAATATGTATTAAATATGTATCAAGCACTATTTTTTGAAAAATAAGCACTGCAAATAAATATAAAAAATTCACATAGGGCTACATAGGTGTGGCAAAAAGCACATTTGATTTGAAAATTTCTTATAAATAATCTTGATATATTTTTATTAGTTTTAATTTAAATCCATAAGTGGAGTAGGTTATATATTAAAAATAGGATTAGTTTATTGACCATTAAGCAAGTTAATATTCTGATAAGCAAGCATCAATACTTTAATTACAAATTAGACTAAAGTATTAAATAATTAGGTAAATCTTGACTGAAGTTTATGAAAGCAGAAATACACTGATTTTATAATTTATGTATAAGATGATGAGATGGTGCGTATACGGAATACATGTCACATCAATATTAATATTATTTTTAAACATGTGCTATGAAAATAGGACTAACTTGCTGGTTTCTTGGAATGAGGCTAGAACCTCCGAACACAAAATCACTAGATCGTTGTCTTGCTCACTAGTCTAACAAACTACTTGATTGAGGATATAAAAAATATTTAATGGTTCTTTAGAGAGGGAACAAAGGAAAGGACCTTCAAGTCGAAAACAAAGCCTGCTTCTAAGATTCCTACTTCAATTACATTGGCGGTTGACAATTATACATTTGTAGTTGTGAAAGAATATATATATCTGGGTATATATATCCTCTTCTTAAAATGGGCTCCTTAAAATAATATCACCCAGGAAGAATAATTCTGGCCAATGGATGCTACTTTGGTCTCCAGAGTTATTTTAAAATATGACTTCTCTCAATAAATACCAATTCCAAACCATATAAAAGTAAGGTCAGTGTTAACTTATACTTCAGAATGCTGAGCCCTAACAGAAGATATTAAAAGGATATTGGATATTTTTGAGAAGAAAATTCATAGACAAATGGTCAAAGCCATATAGAAAAATGGTACATGGCGAATAAGATATAACCATAAGCTATACAAATTGTTAGAGAAGTCTTTAATCTCATATGACACATTCAATTGTGATAATTCCTTTTGGCCAGCCAAGAATAGATAATATTTGAGTGCCTAAAAGGCTTCTTAAGCCTGCAGGATGAAAGAGTATCGAGAGGCCCAAATTTGGGTGATTAGATAGTGTAGAGGGAACTAAGTTGGACGTAATAAACTAGAGGCGGACATGAGTGACGAGACATTTCCTGCAGGCGGCTAAGATTCACATCGGGTTGTAGCACTAATAATGATGTCAATGTTCAACATATGTTCATAGTATGGTCATTCCTTCAATATGAACACATACAGGGTCAAGACTTCAGACCCAACACCAATGAGTGACCAGTCTGTGCCTGTGCATGTGTGTTATAATTAAATAGTTCTGTATTATTTAAACTTGTTAAAATGTGTATTATTCTTCAGGTAGGTTATAAATTTCTCAAGATCAAATATTGCATAATATTTTTTTACTTACACTTTACATTTTTTCCTTCTTTTTTGTTCATTCTTATTCTAAATTTATAGTTAATAAACTAATTATGTATAATATGATTGTTGATTAAAATGTAAAATGTTTGCCTCAGCACGGGCGAAGTCCAGTGGTGCAGATATTAAAATACCAAATGCACTTACAACATGATATAAAATAAAAACAATCCTTTACAATACATGTATTTGGTTTCCACATTATATTAAAGGTTGATAAGCCATTAGTTGTATTAAAAATAATATAAATAATTAAATAACGCCTCATCAGTATAAGGGGGTAGGTACTCAAAATGGAAGTTCTTGAGAAAATTGCTGTCAACTTACTTAATTAGGATACTATGCCAATAGAAGAACATTCATTGCTTACATTAACATTTTAGATTGTTACAATATTGGACTGCACTTTCCAGAGGCCACAGATTTGAATAAATAAAAAATTTCAAAACTATAAAATTTTGAGTTGTTACACTTATGTACCTAATGACAAGGCGATAAAATGCAATATAAGTTAAACAATGCAAATAATTATACAAGCAGTAATTAATAGTGAGCAAAAAAATTTCATACACAGGGTGACATCTACAGTTTGGTTCCTGCACATTAGTTAGGTGATATGTGGTTACGCAATAATGTTTACCTTCCCGAAAATCCTAGATTGAAAAATTGATTTAATACACTTCGGAAACGGCTTACTGTTGCCTCTAAGTAGGACATAAATGTATGGATCAAGGGTGTAGTTAATGAGCATCAAGATGTCTGCTATCTGAAACACGAGCTTGTGCAGGAAAGGTCTCTCATTAGCTGGATGCAGTTGAGCCAGCAGAATTGAAATCTGAAAAAAAAGAGTTTATTTTCAATGCAGTGTACATGTAATATAAATAACATTACTCGGAAACTCCTTTTAAATTGTGAAAATAAATTTAAAAAATTATTATATTATAAAATTTGTTAAAAAAGCTAATGCACTTTTATCCTGTGCACGGTGTCTTTTTTTATGAAATGTCTTGAATTTCTCAAGTTGACAAAATATTTACACTATTATAAATACATATTTTTTGTATCTTATAATAACACAAATTAAATTATATATAGTATTCCTACACATTAAAATACAGTTACCTATAAGGCTAGATTAATAAAAATTTAAAAAAAATCTTCACCTATTGCTACTTTGTTGGTGTAATGTTGTAATGTCAGGCATTCACACAATACCTTTTTTCAATATATATAACACAACTTAATAATACAAATCGTTTGTGTAGTTGCCAAGGACATTTGAACAAATTTAGGGCATTTTGGGGTTACTGTATTAAAAAATAAAAGAAATTGATTCTGATTCACGAGGTAATGCATTACTGTTCACCTATATACATAGGGCATTAAGCCATCGTGTGCATATGGAAATCTACTGGAATATATTTTTTTATTGTGGGATAATAGAGCGAAGCGAGATCATTGGAATAAGATGATATGGCCATCAAGAGAAAACATGCCTGTGTATATGCAGCGAACATTATTAACGAGCCATTTCTTGACATGGAAAAAAATATTTTCCACAATTCCACATAAGAAGTATAGAATCAAAATCATACATGTCCAGTTATTATGGTTTTTGAGTTAAGTATGTAGAAATATAAAGAAAATTAATGTCTACAAGACTAGTCTATCAAAATTAGACAAATATTGCTGAATTTTGTATAAAAACGCATTTGAAATTTGCTTGTTACTTCAATCGCAGATATGTCCAATAGACAATTAATTCAAAACCAGACAAACATGTTTTCAGCCAATAAGACAACAGTATTTGTTCATGTGTCCTGTAGTCACTGGTCATGTACATTATGATCCAAAACGTAACAGTTGTGATACATTGGTTTTTTGTATTTTAATAATAATAATAATTTTGATAACAAGTGTAGTAGACATGTCTGCTTTTGATTCTTGGCCTCATATAAAACTGGGACCATGGTGAACACATGCTGCATTATTTTTCTGATTGATTTTTTATTACAATACAAAATACAGTAATTACTAATAAATAATAATAATAATAATAGTTCAAAAAACAAAGTTCTATGGTAGTAGAAAAAGGATGAGGTTTAATTAAATTTAATTTATAGGACAGCTGAAGGGGCGGGGAGGGACCCACTAATAACTTTAGCTAATAACATATTCAAGTTTATGCAGTATATGAAACGAAAAAAGAGAAGAAATTCAATATAGTTATTAGCAATTTTCGCAAATTTAAAAAAACTTAGATACTCCAGCGTCCCGTAAGTGCTGTCTTTATTCATAAAAAAACATATAACATAAATCCATAGAATACATAGTTTTACATATAGATGGAAAATTAAGGTACAGTAGTTCAAAGCAGACACTCAGGGATCAATTTATCAAAAACACTCCCAAAAGAGGGATAGTGGACGAGACACAAAATGATTGAGTCACACTTACACGGACAGACTAATAGAGTTTCAAAACACGAGGTATGAAGAGTGAGAGGTAGGCGCACAAGTGGAGATACCCACCCATGCAGGCCGGCCTAACTATCTATCTAAGGAACTACAACATGTCACTCATACCCGAATATAAAACAAGATTCGTCCCAATACTAATTAGGTCTGCATTCCTGGGCGGGCGGTGTCTATATCCAGTCAGACCACCAATCATGTGCATCTCTAAGTATCTCATAACTCCACAAAACATGCTCAAGCATCTGTTCCAATCTCCCACATGTACACCACGGGACATCCTCAAGTTGAGGATAAGTTGTAGCGTGAGTGATGAGTGACTTAATAACCACCCATTCATTCACATGTTCGTCTGTAGATTGCGGAGTGTATCGAATAAGTTGTGTGTGGCTAGAGCGGATTAAGAAACGGAAACTCTACTTATGGTTGATACAAGTATGTTGTTAAGTATAGTTACAGAATAGAGGTAAACAATATCTGTACAATGAAAAGCCTACACACAGTAGCGTTTTCTGAAGATCTAATTGGCTATTGTGGCGTCGATAGCGGCCGTGTTTGTGTGGCTGTTAGGATCTTTGGTTTTACGCACCGGTAAATGTGAGGTGCATTCAGGGGTCGTCGTCGGTAATGATGAAAAGAGAGAGGAAGGCCTTGACAAAAATATATCCACCAAATAATGATTAAGGCGAATACTAACAATTTATGGACGTTGGCCATGACAGAGTTGTAAGGCGAGCATTACACCGATAAAAACTCAGTTATTAAATATGAATGAAGAATAATAATATTTACCATTTGCGGCATCCAGCAAATGATGAAACACACTGAAAGGGTCGCCATTAGTTTGCTAAAGGCTATTTCGTCAGCGGTCGCCGTGTTGTAGATTATCGGTTCGTTGAGGTTGGTGGCTGCCAGCGGTTTCCCTTTGCTGGAAGTCCTGGAGATCCTCCTCACCAGCAGTCGCTGGTCTCCGCCACTTCGACAGCTGCTTCGACACAGAACCCTGATGACAGCCAAATTACACCACACCAGGCAAACGCAGAGAAGAGTTCCTGAAAATTATTATGTGATGTATTATGACGAAGTAAAGGTATATTTTGTCATAAACAAGCGACAGATTTTTGTATTTATTATCACTTGAATCTGAATTCCGATCCACTTGCCTAGAGATCTAGTTATTATAAATAAATTCGAACTCAAGTCTATTTAAATAAATCTCGTGGTTTTTCTGGGCTAATCTGCCGTGTACATCTAAACTTTTTTGGCCGATGTTTCGTTCAATCCCATTGCAGGGTCCATCACCAGAGCTAATGTGATGTGTTTTTTTTTCCAATTCCTTAGAGTCTACGATACTCTGAGAACTCTACATACGGCTAGACCGCCAAATCTACTACTACAAGTGCATCAGCGCTAATCGCTTTGACACTTTTACTAATTACCTTATTGTAATAAACATCATGTCTTTTATATTAATACATGAATTGAAAGGGTAAAAAATTCTGATAAAAAACCTTCTAAACAATTTACTGGAAGTTAAATGCTTCAAATTAACTAGGCGCGACACTTTCTGTGCAGTGCCGCCTTATTCTATCATAATACTTATAAGGTAACTAAAATAAATTACAACTACACTTAAGAATATTGTTTTATTGTAGTTAGTGTGATGTGTCTGTTAATATTGTGGTTAAGTACTGGCTTGCAGTACCGTGTCGAAAGCAGATGTATGAAATGAGTAGTAAAACATGACAGATTAGCCCAGAAAACTGTACATAGAAGATTCTAAACGGCCGTGAAAACCTAAGAGTATTTTTAATGCAAAATAATTTTATTTTGAATTATTTTACATAGTAATATATGCATACCGATATGCTCATGTTTTAAGAATAACAATGATATACCATATTTTCATATTTCGCATGCGTAATGACAATACCATGATTTTTTGCCAAGTAATGTTTGCAAAATTGAGAGTGTATTAGAACTACGAAAATGTAATAAAATATTTATCCGATAAACCATTATAATTTCAATGTGGATATGTATTGAATAGGCACCTGAACAAAGGCGAATCTAATGAAAAACGGATATTATACCGAAATCTATAAAAAAAATGTTTAATGTTGTTCAAGATGTGTTCATAATTTTTAATAACGACGGAGTGGGTGGCCCATTGAACATCTGTCGTCTGTTATATTATACGCGACGTCAATAAGGACGCAAAATAAAACCTGAAAAATGATCGACAAAAAACGAGATAACATATCTGTAAAAAAGATTTAGAGCTATTATTCTAGTAGAGATTACAGATTGAAATCTGCAGGCAGAGCAGTGTTAATTGCAGGTAGAAAATTGTTTTATTCTGTTTTCGATAGCGTGATAGTACGTACATTTTTCAAGGCAATCTAAAGTATTAATTTAAAATGACATCTGTGAAGGAGTAAGTAAAGCCACAAGGCTTGACTGTTTGCTAAGCTTTGAAAAATGATCTCGGCAATTAATAATTATCATATTAAATAGAGCTTTGTAATTTATTAAAACGGATTGCTTTCTTGAACGAATACAATGCCTATGCCCCCTAAATTGGGTATTCCTATTACATTAGAGCTCAGATAACAATTGTTTACTATTAAATTCACAAACCAGAAAACTAATACGATTTACGAGAAAAATGGTGGTGGCAGATGTATGAATTGTGACGTCAGATGAGAAATTTACTTGCTTGGGTGCGCGCTTAGCAACATACGAGGGCCAAGTAAAAAATAAGGTTCCTTACGCTGTACACTCGCCACGCGAGATGCTAGGCGAAATCCGGCAACACCGCCTTGATTGTTGGTCCATTAACTACATCCCCACTACCGGGAGCAAACGCTGCGACGCTCAGTAAAGGCCTGACAGCCATCCGCTATGGAACCCGCCATCGCCGTTACCGCCAGGTGTGAAATCCGTTCGGTGATTCGATTTTTAAACGCGAAGAAGCTTAAACCTGTTGAAATTCATCGACAGTTGGAAGAAGTTTATGGCACAGCTTGCATCAGCGTCCAACACGTCCGCAAATGGTGCAGGGAGTTCTCCGAAGGACGCACAGACGTCCACGACGAGCAAAGGAGTGGGAGGCCATCGGTGTCGGACGAAGTCGTGGCGAAGATTGAGCGCATTCTCCTCGAAGATCGGAGAGTAACGCTTCGGGAGCTTGCTGTCCAGGTTCCTGAGGTTTGTGAAAAAACCATTGACAACATTTTGACCGATTATACTGACCAAGGGCGTTAGGCTGCACCACGACAACGCTCGCCCGCATGTCTCTCGACAGACCACCGCCCTACTGGACAAATTCGGCTGGAAATTGCTTGACCATGCCCCCTACAGCCCTGATCTTGCTCCCAGCGACTTCCACTTGTTTCCGAAATTGAAGCAACACTTGGGTGGACAACGCTTCAATACAGATGAAGAGGTGAAAGAAGCGGTCACCAAGTTCATCGGCGGCCTAGCGGCGGAATTCTTCGAAGCGGGTTTTCAGAAGTGGATAACTCGTCAGGAAAAATGCATAGAAAAATCAGGAGACTATGTAGAAAAATAGAATAAAGTACAAGCTTTCAGATGGTTTACTTATTTATTGCAATAAAAAATACCTTATACCTGAAAAAAATGTAGGAACCTTATTTTTTACTTGCCCCTCGTATTATATTTGAAGGTGCGTGACCAATGGAGGTCCAAACATGGAGTCCCCGATATGTATTGCTTTCCAGTGAGACTTTTGGGCAGTGGTGTGTAGTGGGGCCGAAACGTCGTTCCGGTATGATTTGTCAGAACAAAACATGTGTGTGTTTGCATACATTTCAGAAGTAATGGTGTCATTGTGGCGGTTCTTCTTACGGCATTTTTTTTACAAAAAAGCTTAAATTCGAAGCTGAACATGAATACACTTTATACGACAATAAATACAACAGGCACCTATATTTAATTCGAAATAGACTTTCACATTCTGTCGTGTCGAACCTGAATGAGTTAAAATTGAAAACTTTAATATTCAGTTGACTTTGGGAAATTGGTTTTTCATCAGCTACATAGTTTTTTTCAATCTTGTGCGTTTTTAACATTAAAGTTTTTAACTACGTTTTTGTGTTACTACTATTTGTCTGTAGTAAATTATTTTATTCCACTAAGAAGTAAGAATTTTTTCGTTATTGTTTGTGGAATGATTTATGTGAGAGATACTAGTGTATTAATTAATATATGAAAATATACCTAACTAAAGGCGAGAATGACATCGAAAGGAGGGTGACTGCAGGGAATAAAGTGACCGGCTCTTTGAATGGAATTATATCTAACGGGAATTTGTCAACAATGGACTCCTGGTACCGACGCTGTTATATGGAAGTGAGGCCTGGAGCTGGCAGAAGAGGAACGAAAGTAGACTGAACGTAGTGGAAATGAGTTCATTTGTGCGTATGGTATGTGGTAAAACCATTTATGACCGAGTAAAGAATGAAGAAATAAGAAAATAATATACAGCTGATGTTAGAATAATGAGTAAGATTAAGATAGGATCACTAAGGTGGATTGGTCATATGGAACGAATGAATGGTGGGAGAATGGTAAGAAAGATATATGACGCAAGTGTCGATGGCACCAGAAATAGAGGACGTCCACGGAAGACTTGGCACGACCAGGTAACCAAGATAATGGAGGATGGTTCTGTTAGTAGCCTCAACAATCGGCGAGCTTGTACGAGAAGATGTATGAATGTGGATGAGGCGAGAAGTGTGCGGAGAAACGGCGTGATGGTAAGTTAGTTAGTTAGTTACCTCACCGTGTCCGAGAAAGGAAAACAAACGTTATTTTTATTTTGTAGCGGAAATACGGGAACGTTCCCTATTTAGGGGAGTGGCTTTCCGGTACTTCTTTTTTAGCACAACACCACTGCTTTTAGGTGCAGACATTTTGGATTGTATTATGGTTACACAGTAAGAGAAAATATAAACGTTTTTTGCCAAAAGTACTTTCCAACAAAATGGCCCATGTCAAAAGTTCGCCGCGCATCTCCCACTCCTCCGTCAGTCAGGGCCTCCAGCCGACACACAAGAGTCACTGCTCTCGTGGATGGAGCGGCGATGTATTGCGAATGATCAATGGGTATGAAACTATTGAATATGAGGGGCACAATACCGAATGTCAGGACGACGTAGGCGTAAGCAACGTCGACCGGTTCGGTAGCGTCCCGGTACCGAGAGCAGCGGTACTGGGTGCCGCCCTTGTCGTAGTAGATGCCGAACCCCAGGAAGGGCAGGCAGGTGAGCAGGGCCGCCCCCGCCCACAGCGCGATCAGAGCCTTGCGCACCACGTAGTACGTCACGTGCTGTAACAGGAAAGCATTCACAATTAACATCACTTACTCATTTTACAAACAATATACCAACTCAGATTGCAGTCATATAGAAAATAAACACATATCTACTATGTACGCCAAATCGGCCAAATGCTTAAAAAATATTAAGAAACATCTTAAGAGGAAAGGTCCTGGATTCGAATCCTGATTTTAAATAAATAAATAAATATATTATTGACACTTTCCCGTACATAAAAACGTCGCTAAGAGTTGCTTAAATCTAGATTTATACTAAACAGAAACAAAGTAAATGGATATGAAAAATATTTAATATAATATTTAACTTAAAAAATAAATCCCAGGCGGTTCCAAAAAAATTAAATTCAATTGGGATAAGTCACTTTTTGTATAACGGTTTGTTGCCAGAGTTGAATTATTATCACTTTTGTGCTTTAGAAAGCAAAAGTAATTTAGGTTTTATCGATCGTTACAGCCTGCCGCTATTTTTGTAACGCAGGCACCCAGATCACACAGGGCCGATTGAGAATGTCATGTGCCCGCATATACGACGTTATAAAATATACTTATATATGGATAGATATATCCTAGGTACAAAACACTCGGGAAACGGAAGAAAGGTAGTGTAGTCATAAAAATTTGATAGCGGATCTGAACTCGCCGCACATCTTCTGTTGTGCATTAAAAAGTTTCTTGACGTTTAGTTTTATTTTTTATGGCAACCCACACAAGTTCAACAAACTGTATCAAGACGTACTCTACTTCATATGCTGTAATTTTTTTAAAAACATTTTCTATAAATTCATTTTAGTCAAAAATTTGTGTTTTTAATGCATGGATCCATCCATTAACATCAATTTTAGGTGTTTTTTTTTATTAGAATTGTTTTTAATTTTTGCCCTTAGAATTCGCATCATCCTGTTTCATGCTTACTTTATAAATGCAAAAAAGCACCCAATCAGAAAGCCTTCTGTATGGAAAACTAAAATAAATATTTATACATAATATTAATGTGTGTATAGTGGCACATGGCACGTTCTACAAGCACCGAAGTATTTTGTGTTTGTCTTTTTAATACATAGTTCTACTGTGAGTTAGTTAATATTATATAAATTAATGGTGAGGTATGATAGCTATCTGAGGTTGGCCAATTTATAAACTATACAAAGACCTGCTAATATACGTATATAAGGAGAATACATTTTTTTTTTTTGCTGTGAAGTTTCATTTTCAGAACACAGTTCTGTGGTATTTTAATACAAATTAAATTAATCAATTACAAAGATATACATAAAAAATTAAACTATCGAAAAAATATTTAGTTGCTACCGGGATTCGAACCTGGAACTCTGTAGCAAACAAATATTTTTAATATAGATTTTTTTTAAAATAGATAACTTTATTCTTTAAAGAGGAATGCATTTTTCGCATTTATATTCTAATGTCTTTGCCTTCGCATTTATATTCTAACCGCCTGTAGTGGATGTATGTATGTGTGTGTGTGTGAAGAGAGAGTTTAAAAGGTGATGCGCGCCGAGCGCGGTCTCTTTCTCTGCCGCTCGCATCTCCGTATATATTATTGTATCACAACAGTATTCTAGTAATAAAGATTGTAATTGGCACCTGATGTGTTTCATTACTGAACTACCAACAATCTTATATTGGGCACGCAACATTAGGAAGCGCAGTCAACTCAAGAACTTATTATATATTATATATATATATTGTTATGGTGCGGTCTGGCTCCTGCTGATAGGATGCCAGGGCAGCGCCATCGGCTTTTTTCCTCCATCCCAAATGGAGACTGCCTTCCACCGCACATTCTGGCTATCCGTGACGCCAAGTCCAGATTATAACCGGATGCTCTTAGCCCGGGGCCCGAAAAAGGAAATTGACATTTCTGCATGGGAAGAGAGCATAACGCTAATTAGATATCACAATAATCTACAGATGATGCACTAGTATCCACAAGATATAATTATTGCCCTTATTCCCTCGATCGTGTACGAATGGATCTGCGACCAAAATGGATCCTCGAACTCAAATGGCGCTATGAGCCGAGTGGCCGCACGCGGCAGTACTGAACGAACTACTTATCTCCGAATCGGTGTTTACCTTATGTGAATGTGGCGCGTCGTATAAATTATTTTGAGGGATTAAATTCTAACGTGACAATATATATATATATATATAAGGCACTAAGTACCAATATTTCATTTTTCAAACTAAGTATGTTGCTTGATTCTATATGTCATCGCCAATAACCCTAATAATGCATTAAGTCTCTGCAATGCTGCACCCAGCCTTTATGCTTGTTTGAATATCACGTCTTTGCTAAGTGCCACGGTTTGTTAATTTAAAAACGGCACTAAATGCCATCGCCTACTAACGTCAATTTGTATGAAAATGGACGAGAAAGTGGGACGCGCGTCAAGTAAGCTCCCCATAGAAACGACAAGAAAAACGTGTTTAAAAGAATATAGTGAAAATAAAAGAAGAAAAACACAAGGTCTGGAATATATATCAACAGTTAAGAAGATCATTCCAACAAATAATCCACCAGTAAACGAGCTGTGATTTTTTTTGTGATTTGGGATTAACGTTCGTCCCAGTGCCATGTCGCTTAGCCTCGGTACTTAGGAGTTGTTTAAAATGTATCTTTCACAATTTAATTACAGGAAGCATAGAAAACTGTTACTTTTAGTTTTTATGTAGAAAATAGAGGTAGATAAATTTTTTAATTTACATTATTATTCACCTTTTCTTGTTTTCCTCAGATAGTCGGTCATGGTACGTACTGCGTTATTTGTTTCTACCATTTATATATATTAACGCAAATACTCACGGGACAACCTAATATTCGGCTCTCGGGCCGCAGGTATTTTAATATAACCTAATTTTGCAAATTTACCACTTATGGAAATATATCTCCACGCTTTTGATAAACCTGTTGAATTAGGTGCAAAAGAAAGCGAAGATTCTTGTTAAATTTTTTGCTGACAAACAACTTAAATCTCTGTAGATCCGACTGAAATAGTTACATTATTTCTTCCTTAGTCAATCTTTGTTCGGATGTGGAACAATCAGCGATATTTTCTTTTTCTAAAAAACATCCTTTTCTACCAGTTTCCTCGTGATATTATGTCTTGGACTCTCTCACCCTGAAAGGGAGCGTGGCTCATTGTGAAGATTAATGTACAAAAATAATATCTTGGAAAATGTTGACTTAAAGAATTCCACAAATGAAAATATCTTCATGTTTAAGCCCTAAGTAGACATTGTAATAATACAAGGAGTATTTTAAATCTGATATTTCTCAATTCTTCTTAAGAATCTTGAGCAACTTTAGAGATTAATACGTTTTTGTCCAAACTGAAAACATTTAATCTTTCCCATTTTTATCCTCGAATATGGTTTTGTATTTATGATGGCAAACTTTTATGTACAATTCGCGATAAGGGAGCTTTTAGTGTAATAATGTTAAATTATTTTTTAATAAATACGATGTTATTTAAATAGGAAAATTGTCAGTTGAAAATTCAATGAAAATATAAATGTTTAATAAAAAATAAATGAATATTTTTTTATTTTATTAAACATATTCATGTCATAATAGTAGATTTTTTTTTAAATTCTAGTTTAAATATTAGTTTAAAAGCAAATTGTACTTGTAATCGAGTTCATCCACAGACCAGTAAATGAATACATATGAAATAAAGTGTACGAGGGGTAGGGTAAGTAGACGAGGGGCATTCTATTATATATACATTTTTGGTGGAAACATAAAAAAAGTCTATTATTAGTATTTGATTGCGTAAGTGGTACCAAAGTGATCACGTGGGTGACACCAAAATGAAAATATTGAAACAAGAAATTAGCGTTAGTTCATGTCTATACATTTGGTGGTCTGTGAGTCAATCATAAATAAATTTTCTTCGATGGAATTCTTGTGCCAATGATAAGGTTTAAATAATATTTTTTAATATAATGGAACCACGAAATTATTTTACGTATGACGAACTATTTTACAATGTCTGGATATTTCTTATATCCTTTAATATTTGAATGAAAGAAAGTTTGACGCTTAAAATTGTGAATTGAATACAATTTGTCAAATATATGTATTTAATAAATGTGCCGTAAGCCATAGGTGTGAGACCATGGTCTTCCAACTTGTTTTCATTTTAAGGTGTATATAGTATTTATCACTTGATGTTAAAACTATTAAAGTATCAAGAATTATTATAAGGTTCATTTTATGATAATATAAACCTGAAACACTTTGAGAAAATACAATCATTTGAGACATTAACAATGAGATTTCAAACAGAAATTCGCTGTCTATTTGAAAGATTAATATTTTTATTGCTCGGTATTTTTTCGTAGTCAGTACACTCATCTCTAAGTAGAAAGTCTCATCACATATATTGTGATATCTATGGTTGACGTATGCGAGAGTGCATAAAAGGTTGGTACGAATGAGTGTGCGAAAGAAATAAATGGAGCTACGTCGCTGTCGGCGGGTCTCTCTGAGGTCCTGGTTACATTTAGTAATTATGTTGTATTTATATTGTATGTAAGCGTCGAGAATAAATAGTATTGTTACCGAGCACTCTTGTATTATTTCGACGACATGAACCCGAGAATCATCTTTAAGGACAGCGGCATTAGGCTGAGAGTCGCAACACAGTCGTTGCAATACACCACAACTGGCGCAGTCGGTATCGGCTGCAATATCTTACATATTGAAAAATGAAATACGCATGAATCGTTACAAATCAACTGAGGGTGAAGCTGAAGTGCTAGAGATTCTTGGACCGAAGCGGCGGCGGCGAATCCTTCATCTGTTTTTGACATCAAAGTATTATGCAAAACGGTCGCTTTAGTTTTATAAATTCAATAGATTAGTTTATTCCTTAAGAGTCATCATCGCTTAAATCCCTTAACAAAATGATTCTCTTGGAAGTTTTCTATTGCGCGTAATAAAATAAAATGCTAAACATCCACAAACGTAAAGCAATGTAATTTTGCTGCATTACGAAAATTCAATATCTGAATTTAAAATGCATCCTTTTATACATCAGATTTTTTTTTACATATTAACAATCAACAACAATATATACCTACATTTTTACAATCTTGATAGAGCTCTTAAATTTATAATTAAAATGGAAAAGGATAAGGTTTACAAAATCGACTAATTCAAATTCAAATGAAGCTAAATAACGCCTTTCTTATTTGATTGTAAAAAATCAGAAGATACCTTTGAAAATGATGAAAATTATAAAAATATGTAACTGATTGTTATGAGTATCACATTTTGTTATTTTATCACAGTGTATTATTCGTTTTTGTATTTGTTTTCTAGAAAAACCTCTCTAATTCATATTAAAAAACCCTCTTATTTAAGCGGATTACAAAAACAGGAAGTAAGGTAATTAGTATCATAAAAAAATGATAATATTTTCGAAATAAATAAGATGAAGAGAATGTCTTATACGAATAACATGTGACGAAATAAAAGACATTTCTGTTTTCCAAATAATCGTTAGGGGAATAATATATCTACAGTTCATATAACATATGTGGGTAAAAAGCAAACAGCATCTATTAATAGCCGGAAAATCTGAAGAGAAAAATACAGAGAGGTTAGCGTTGCGATACGCAAAAGGCCACTTTGGATGTGAATTTAGATGGAGTATTATATCAGAAATGAAAACAGAATACACTCGCATGTAGAAGGTAATTTAGTACCAATTAATTATAAAACTTTATTAATAGCGGAGAGCACCGGGTTAAATAATTATTTATTTAGTGAATAATTATATATTATAAAGATCGTCATACAAATAATAATTGTACATATGAATCGTATATATGTGTACATATGAAACTGGTGTCTCTTCCAGGTTAGACTGTGTTTTTATGAGAGATTTATATATCCTGCGAACAAGTACGGTTGCACCGTAAATTTTGAGGCAATACCTTGACAATGGCACGTGTTGCCGTACCGAGTTGTCGACCTAGGTTTCATAAAGTAAATCATCTACAAAAAACGCTATCTAACCTTTTAAATTAAATTAAATTAAATATATATTACTTTTTATATACATTTATTAACGTTATAATAGGCCAGTGATGGCGAATATTTTGAGCTCGCGTGTAAAAAATTCAGAAAATCTAACTTCACTTTGCTGGCGTGTCATCCCCCCGCCCCCCCTCAAAAAAGCTTTTTTTTTTTTACATATTTAATTATATAAAAAAAAACAATTAACATGCTCATATATATATTTTTAATTAAAATTTAACTGTAAAAAAATATGGAACCCATAGTATTTAATTTGATGTCAATTAATTAATTGCTTAATTCAATTAATTGATTTTTTCACAAAGTGGCAACCAAAAGAGATACATATGTAATATGTATGTGGTGATAAATTCGAACGTTGTTATCGGGTAGACGTCTGGAGGCGGGGCACGTGTTCTTTGATAATTCTGATACTAGTGAACGTTGGCGTGTCGCTCAAAACGCGGTGGCGTGTCACATTTGACACGCGTGTCATAGGTTCGCCATCACTGTAATAGGTCACCGTAGCTAAAAACATTCAGGAAAATTGAGAAAATCACGTGGATGTGTTGTGACCAGCACTTTGATATTTATATATATATATATATATATATACAGACACTCTTCACGTAACGACACCTAACACTTACGACCATTATCGTAAGCCTACTAACATTACGTCCTCTACATAGGAATCATTAAACTTCTGCTTCCCATCGTTAACACGGAAAAGACATGCAATGTTAAAGATTAGGCGTCGTCTACCTCTACCGCCAAGTGAGCGGCCGTAGAACTATGTCGAAGCGTTGGGAAACATCCTACCCCTTTACTAAATTTACAGTGCGCGTTGCCAAACTTAATTCAGTGGTCGGTGTTGTTCATTATGTCATTATCGCGATTTCCGACAAATTAACCTGTTGAGACATCTCGGCTAATTTCGTTAACTAGTCTGATCCACTATTTGTTTTACAAAATAATGGCTATTAAAAAAAATAAAACTTGAAAACTTTGTATCTCGGTTAATAATGGAGCAAAAGAAAAAACTAAAAAACACACACGGACGAAATCCTTACCCGAAGAACATACGTACCAACATAGCGACTGGCCGCCATTTTAGTTAACGCGTTTAATATATTAATATGTTTGTCAGCGGGACTTCAACAATATTTTTACGACTATTTCAATCAAATAAATGTACTATCTCAATCATTATCTAATGAGCTGTCAGATGTATTGGAAAAAATAAACAAAATTTATGTTTTGTAAATTGAGTCAAAACTCTGTTTTATTCCACTACGCTTTTCATTGAATTAAATGATATGTAACGTTTTCGGGAACATCTTCCCATTATCAATATTAGAGTTCAACCAAAATTAAAAACACTTTCAGACAGTAATATATGACGTGTTTGGAGTTAACGGTGGTGGGGGTGGAGTTAAAATGGATAAGGGAGGGAATTTAATGGGCAGAATTAGAATATTTATTATATTAGATTATGGGTGTGTTTTATTAACACTTTCACAGGGAGAATACCCGAGTCGTGGTGAAGTTGTGAGATCCATGTTCATTTAGGTGCACCCAGTGTTAGCCGGATGACCATATGGGGTGTGATTTTGCGCATGCGCAATGGTTTCCTTAATCTGTTGACTCACCACATGCAACGTTAGAGACATTCACAAAGGGTTGAAATGTTCAAGACAATAGATCAGCCCGCCGACTGTCCGTGATTCGTATCTTGAATGCACGAAACATGAAATCAGCCTTCATCACCAAATGTGTCCTGTTTTGTCCTGATTTGGCGCCAAGTGGTTTCCATATTTTCCTACATCTGAAGCGGTTCCTTGGTGGCAAGTATTTTGATGACGATGATGAACTCAAGGACGGAGTACAGATATGGTTTTTATCCCAGGTGGTGTCATTCTATGACGAAGGTATACAAAAATTGGTGCCTTAATAATGGTGGCGACTATGTCGAGAAGTAATTTAAGGTGTGTAACGTCCGAAGAAAGTGATGTGTTGTAAAAATGAAATTGTGTTTCTTTAAAATAAAAATCCGGTACTTACTTAAAAAACGCGCCTCGTATATTGTACTATTTTAGCTCATCTATAATACTGTCTTCTAGAATATTCAGTAATATACAAACACTGTTGCAATATACGTAGTATCTCACCCCACGTAAGCTTCGCGCCTTAAAATAAAAATAATGAGTTAACAACATGCGAATCACAGTTTTCCTGAAAACCAATCACTATTATTATAAATGACATACGATATTTCAGTTGTATATTTAATACGTATATCTAATAGTTGTGGTAAATAAAGGTGTGCGTAAATATACTTCCATCGACCTTTTATCTTAATTATACCATATATGTATATACAGGGTGCTCAATAGAAAGTAGCTTAACGCATACGTAATATCTATAGTAAACGGAGGCTACGATTAAGGGACATCACTAGAAACCATTGAACGTCAAATAGAGATATTTTAATAAATAACTAATAATTTATTGAACTATATATGTAGATATATTTTATAAGACATCTTTATTGTGTTCTTTTATTACAGCAAAACGTCGGAAGTGGAGCATAGTCGTGAAGATTTACTTATTTTTAAAGAGTACGAGCGCGATATGGAGGGCAGTAATGTTATCCCAATCGACATTGAAATGATTTTTCCCGTAAATGTTTACCTGGAAACTTGAGCAGTTCAAACATATGTAGGAACTCAGAATTGAAAAGCAAAATGGAATAATCACCCATCAAAAGTATTAAATTAATAGAGTAGCTTTTATTTTCGCAGACTTGTATAGTTGAATTATTACTGGATTCTCTAAAACTAAATGTTTTGAAAAGTACAGTGATAGCGGGCAAAATTTGAATTTTGCGAAACGTAATTAAGTTGCGGAGGTTTTTTTTTTTTTAATACAACCCAAATGTGAATAAGATCTCTCCTTACGGGCAGAGCGCCGTGGACCTCTAGTTTCTGTAGTGAATTTTGGCAAGTGGTGAGATATTTTATTATAACAGGATCTTGTTACGTCTTGCAATATCCGCATCAGAACAGATTAAGCGGCGTTCTTCTTCTTCCACGGTACTAAATCCCAGGGTGGGATTTGACTTCTTTCACAACTGCTCTCCACCGACTCCTATTCCTGACCATTCTTCTCTAGATCTCGGACCCCCCCATCCTGCTTCAGTCCTCTTTCACAAAGTCAGTCCAGTTTGCCTTTAGGTCGCTTTCATTGGGGTATCCGCATGATCATGATCTTTGGTGTCCTGCCACCTGGCATTCCTTTAACACGGCCAGCCCATCGCAGTTATTGGGATCCACAGAATCTCACGATTGTTTCTTGTGTAATTACATTTCCGAGCTCATGATTCATTTTAATTCTGTAAGTTTCACTTTCTAGTGTAGGTTCATAAATTTTTCTTAGCATTTCGCATTCAAAAACTGCTAATTCATTTTCTCAGATTAAGTGACGCAATTTAAATAATATTATCGATATCCCACCCTCGTCAAAATGTCCGACAAAATAATAAAAATTGAATATTGAACCGATAGCAAGTCGATTGCATTAGAAATAATAGTTTCGTAAAATCAAACAATAATTCTGTTATTTGTAATGAAAGAATAGTGACACGGACTTTTAATATAAGACTTCATCTAGAAGTGATAAACTTATTTTGTTTTTAATTTTATTCATTGACACGTTAAGATTTTTTTAAAGAATTGAGCATGTATCCACATGTGGAAAAATATTACTAAGATTCGCCTTAAGGATATAAGTTTAACATCACGGTTTCCAGATGAGAATAAAGCAAATGGTTTAGTTATACAGCGAAGAAAAATTATATTTTAAAAGTACCGTTGAGTTAAAAGAAAGTGTGAATTGAGATTTAAATAGGGGAAAAATACATATTTGAATATACACAATGTAAAGCTTTCCATGTATTCCCAAGGAAAATATATTTTTTTCTCCTTAAAACGTGATCAAGAATAATAGTACGAGAGGACTTTTCGAAATGTTTCCTGTGAACAGGTGTCCTGTATTGAGTTCTACCAATATCGAGAGAATAAATATTCGATATGAAAAATATCATAAATCGTACAATATACATATCGCACGCCTAGATCAAAACTAAGACAACTCAAAAAGTAATTTTTCAGTAGACAAAAAAATAATAACATTTTTTGTTAATGAAACTAAATAATATTTCATGTATCCTAAAATGACACTATTCGAGAACTGGAGCTAAGTTAGTTGCGTATATTATGACAGAGTATCTGAATACAACAATAACTCAAAATTCTTGTTTTTTTGAGTTGTCTTAGATTTGATGTAGGTGTGCGATATGTGTATTTATTTCTCCAAAGCAACTGGAAAAAACGTAAATATTCGATATAAGAAAAATTGTGATAGACGAAAAAACCTCAATAGAATGATTGATATACACTGAATATTTTATGAAGGACAATTTTTATTATCGAATAAAGTGAACTAGGAATGTTCACTGAAACGAAATGTAAAACATTTTTTACTATTTCTAATAACCGAAAAATCTGCTGCATCAATAAATGTTCACATGAAGAATTTCTAAATTTCTAAATAGTAAATTATGTACAAGTGATTGAATAACATAAAAGTATTTATCCTTTGGTCATGTTGGATTGCTCACGGTGACATCTCAGCTCCGCTGGACGCAGCAATGAACCGCACAATTTTGACAGCTCTACTCGATGCCAGATATACATGTCATATTATGTCCTCTGTATGAAGCGTATGCCATCTATTTTTTTGTCTTATAGGTTTAACGTGTTGGGGGATGATCTACGTTTCATATTACTTCCGTTGAAGCAAATTTTTACCCAACATTTGTCGCCATTTCGGTCATTTGTCGCCATTTCAAGGGATGTCAAAGATTATCTTTTTCTTTTAAAATCAGCAATGTTATCTTTGTGGTTAAGATTCATATTTTTATTTATTATCTTTGTTTAACATTAGACCGGCATTTTATACAAATAATAGTATAGGAAATTTACTCATAAATTCTGAAGACAAAGATGATAAATTTAACAATTCTGGTGTCTATAAACTTAGTTGCAAGGATTGTGCTGCATTTTATATTGGTAAAACGGGTAGAAATTTTAATATAAGAGTAAGGGAGCATTTGAGATGTTTGAACAATAGTGGGTTTTCAGAATTTGCTAATCATTTGATAGAAAATGGTCATGATTTTGATAAAAAATTGGGATTGTCAATTTTGCATATAAACGGTGTTGGTCACAAATTAAATAATTTGGAATCGTTGGAGATAAATAAAGCGTGTAAAACTAATCAAAAAATTATAAACAACCAACTAAATTTAACTACGAGTCCCATTCTAAAATTTTTTCCTAAAAATTATTCGAGTAAATTTGTATTAAGTAATGATTTGAGTTAGGTACTAAAGATAAATAGATTTTTTAAAAATAGATTCTGTCAAAGAAACAATATATGTTTTAGTTGTCAAAGAAACAATATATGTTTTGGTTAGTTATGACATCCTGAAGAAGAGAATGGTATTTTTCGAAACCGGTAGATGTATTTAAACTCATTTTAGTGGTTAATAAAACAAAGATAATAAATAAAAATATTATCTTTTTCTACTAACAATTATTTAAATAGGATAAATAAAGCTAAGGTGGAGTGACAGTGTCTTTAAAGACATATCTGTCTTAGACATTCAGAACTGAAGAGAAATGGCTCGGAATAGGTAACAATGGAGGAAGATTCTTGAGAAGACCAAAACTCACCAGGGATAATAGAGGCAATAGTGATGATGAAAATGATATTAATGTATTATTTAAATTTAGAATATAAAAACGTTTAAACAAATTAATATATCATTTTATTAAAAAATATTTACGTATTATCTTATAAAAAATAATAGTCTAGAACGAGGTTCGGATCCTAAGAGGTTATGAAAAGCAAAAAATGTACGTCGTCAATCACATTTGCTGGCCTGAATATGATAGCACCCTTATTTATCAACAGGGTGAATGATTGAAACCGTGGTGTAGAATTTCAATCGACCGAAATTAAGTGACACGGTAATGAAAAAACAAAAATGTTTCTTTTTCTTTACAGTCGGATCTTGTTTCAAGTTCTTTGACGTCGCTCATTTAAACTTCCTAGAGGTCGAAGACTTAAATATTTAAGAGTGAACGTTTGAAGATTTTCTTCGGAAACAGCAATGCTTATCGGAAATTTTACGAAAATCAAGACGATATGTTTTCAAAGTATGTAAACTAATTTAAATATTTTCATTAAGAATTAATTAGGGGCTGTGTACGTTGAGAGGATAAGATAACTTCATAACAAATATCGCGTACGAGAAATTCTATAAATTATTGTCTTGCCACGAGAAACAAGAAAAACTATACAATTATTTATAGCGTCTAAAATAAAAATAATATCTGGTAACGTTCTTCCTAACACTGTTTTTATGCAAGAGTATTAAATTGAATATTTTTAAAATCTAGGCATTGTCGATCGTGAACTTATTACATAGTATTCACATATGATAACAATTTAAAACAATACCTTTCCATACCTTTATAAACACTTCTATATTTTTCATTCTATCTATTTTCATACGCACACAACTCTCTAACATGTTTTTGTCTTTTAAAAATAAAATAAAATGTATAGTTACATTCGCGTTGATGTAAATATATATATAATATTTAACGACATGACGTTTTATTTCTCCAAATTAATATTCACAAAGCTTTCCCTGATACAGGTACTCACCTAGTAGAGCGAATACATGGACCTTATCTAGAAAAATTAGGTATTTGGGGGCATAAGTTGTACATTAACATGTATTCATCATATTCTTCCACGACACTACATTTCAAAGTGGAAAATGACCTCTTCTGGCGCAGGCCCATACATTTTTCTCAGCATGTTGCGTTCATAAATCGTTATTAAAATTATTTTCTTCATTTTAGTTTAGACACTACGTTTTGCAACCACGAGGGACCACTAATCATATTTTTGTTTTTTATATCAGTAGTTTGCTTCAACGACTCAGTATTTTCTAACCCAACGATCGCTTAAAGACATAGAAGCATCTGTTTCCAGCTGGAAGGCGGATTTTCACTTTATCCGCTCTATTGTCTAGCATGTTTAAGTTAGAACCCGGATATGTAAAATTATCAACCCCTTCACATATATAGGGTGTTCAACGGAAAAATTTCAAAATTAAATTGTAATTGCTCGTAAACCATCAGAGTGAGGTAAATGAGAGGGTTATTGTTCGACGCGCGTGATTAGCGGGATTGCCAGTCGCAATGAGTTACTGGTCGAGAGCGCATCGGTTGCGTTCGCGGTTGAGCAATATTTAAAGTGCGGTGATTCATTGGTTCGTGCGCGTCGCGCTTTTTGTACTCCCTTTAATATTCGACGAGTAAGTGATGGGCCGAGCATGCAACTTATCTGGTGTTGTGTTCAAAAGTTCAGACAAGAAAGGACAATGGTTAACCAAATTCCTCCAGGACCATCAACGACCAGAACATGCGGCTCAAGTTCGACGTGAAATTATGCGCAATCCGCGTAAATCGATAAGGAAGAATGCAGCCTGTACTTGAATAAAAAAATCAACAGTGCACGTTATTTTGAAAAATAAATTACAGTTTCACCCCTACAAACTGCAAATCGTGCAGTTTATCAACGAAAATAACTATTCTTTACGTGAAACCTTAGCGAGAACGATGCTGGAACATTTTAAAACAGCACGAACGCTTGAAAACATATTGTTTACTGACGAAGCACATTTTCATATCGATGGCTATGTTAATAAACATAACATGAAATACCGGTGCCTCGACAACCTGAGAGAACGCCATCAAAAATGTTTGCATTGTCAAAATGACAGTACGATGTACAATTTTTGCCCGAGGGATAATTGGCCCTTATTTTTTTAACCAGCGAGAGACAGTCACTGCTGATGTATATTGCCGAATGATCGACGAGTTTTTGGTACCGCAACTATAGCTGTTTCCCGGGTTCAATAACAGAACACAATTTCAGCAAGACGGGGCCACTCCACACACAGCTAGAGTTTCAATGGAGAAGCTGAGGGGAATTTTTCCCACTAAATTAATCAGCAAGTACGGAGACATCCCATGGGCACTTCGGTCATCGAACCTTACACCGTGCGACTTTTGTTTTATGGGGATATCTTAAGTCAAGAGTTTACAGCAATAATCCTCGAACAATTCAGGCCCTGCAAGAAAATATCCGCCGTGAAGTTGCTGCCATTGAACCAACGCTTTGTTCTCGCGTGTTTGCAAATTTAAGAGTCCGATTGCAAGAGTGTCTTGAGAGAAATGGACGGCATTTAGATATTGTTTACATGACGTAAAATAAGCATCGTAAAACAACTCCATTCTCTATAAATAAAATATGAGAATACCATCATATTTTTAATTTAATTTAATATTAAACTTGAAAATTTTCCGCTGGACACCCTATATTATGTTGTTCTACGCAAACATCCCGGGGCGCGTCGTTTTCACCTATACTGACTACAGTGGCATGTGTTAGTATGCATATATAATATATTACATCTGTAACATTCTATCTATGTTCACTTATTATTATATAACACTACCGCTAGTAAATAAATAAATAATTTTAATACAAATTAAATGTATCAATTAGAAAGATATAATCAGTCAAAGACATACAGATAAAATCAATTTATCGAAAACATATATTTAGTTGCCACCGGGATTTGAACCAGGAACTCTTCATATCCGGGGAAGCGCGATAACCAATTACACCATGTCAGCCTAGTAAATTGACGACAAATTTATTTATTTTAAATAACTGCAACATATAAATGTTGCAGCTATTCAAAATTGATACATCTATTATTCACAATCATAATGTGTTCTCTTTAAAATATATATATATATATATAAATTATGTTAAAGTTTATCTAAAAATTTAAAAAAAGCAATTGAAAAATTAGTTTTATCTGTATATATACCTTTCTAATTTATGCATTTAATTGATATTAAAATATCACAGAACTATTTCCTAAAAAAACTACAACTTCACAATAATAATGTGTTCTCTTTAAAAAATAATTACTTGTTTGTCTTTAGTTTCCATCAAACATGTATAGAAAATAAAAGAGGAATTTAAATTAATCTTGTTAATGTGGCGTTTATTGCCGAAGCCGAGTTAATTGTTTGTAAATAAATACCAATAAGGTAAATCTGAAGAGGGTTTAATGAAGTGCTTTAGAGCGGTCAATTGGCCTACGAGAGTCTTCTAACACAAAGAGGATATGTCAAGTTGAGTTAATCCGATCGATCTGATAAGTCATTTTCTATATGTTACCTACCCGGGTATCGCAAGGGTTGAAGGACATATTTTAATGAAAATTTGGTACAAATGAGAATACTGATTGTAGAGCAGCAATTAAGGGGTTACAATCAATTTTTGATGAACATTTTGTTAAACAAATAATAAAGATGTAAAATTCGACGTCTCGAACACATGAGTATTTTTCTTAGGAATGTCGTCAGTTGGCAAATTGTCTTTTGTATCAATTTTAATTACTTTTCCAACTACTTTGTAGGAATGTCAACTTTGAATAGATGAGTACCGTGTAAACAAAAATGTTTAAAAGTTATTAAAAATAATAATCGCATCAATGTCCTTCAGTTTAAAACAAATGAAAATTGAATGCGTCAAGTTGGCTTATCGTAACCGAGATGTGAACTCGTTTCAATTGAAACTCGTTTACTTTGTAATCGAGATTCAAATAATTTGACAGAATCGCGTTTATAGTTTATAGCCCGCGCGAGTAATTTTGCTTATGGCAACACATGTAGGACGCTTCATTTGACATTTGACGTTTGCATAAGCAATTCACCGTTTTTGAACGATGAATGTCGATAAAAAGTAAATATTCTTGTATTTCAACTATATTTAAAAGTTTATGTTGTAAATTACGTTTTAATAAACACTATTTTTAATATTTTAATAACTTCCTTCACACTAAAAATGTTATGTCATACAAGTTCTCTGGTCTGGGAGACACTTCAAACACTAGAATATTTTACCGACAAATTTTGCTGGACAACATGTTAGTTCACAAGGCAAGAAATTTAGTTCAAATTTTGACTTTAAGTTTCCAGCATAGCCAGACTTTGTTACTTTTGATGACTCTGACTCTGACATGAATTTCATCAAAGAAGTTCTCAAGTTTCCTTTTAACTCTACATTAATATTCGCCAAGTTCTTATGTTCCTACATATTATAGTCAGTAAAGCAAGAATTTTTTTTTTGCTTCGGCTCTTGTCGCTTGAACAGGTCCGGCGGGGATATTCAAGGGATTAATTTAAAGTAATAACATCAATGTTGTATTCACACCGTGAGGAGAATTTCGAATTAAAAAAATACAAAAAAATATCAATCGGACTCTATCGGACTAATCGGATTCAAGGTTAGGTTAAATTTGGTAAGACGAGACTCGAACTCGGCTCTCTTGTAATTGTTTATGTAATTAAGATAATTCTTGGATTATTATGATTTTTTAACCATTAAAAATACGGCGCACATTTTAAAATGAAATATTTGATAATACGTCAATTACAATGTGCCTAGAAGATTTTTAAACAGGGGGTGCAAAGAGTTTCAAAACATTATTTTGCTGTTAAAAAATATTTATACAGGAGTACTACCATTTTATACTTTTAAGAGATTTCATTTAAAAGGATGAAAGGCTCTACAAACTAATTGAATTAATTTGGTTAACAATTTTCGGGCTAAAAAGAAAGGGGAAATAAGCAGAAATAGTTTTAAGAGGATAATCCTCCAGTGTTGATTAAATCTTAATGGAGTCTTCCATCCGTGCAGAGCTCCTTGCAAAACCAGTTGGCAATTCTAGGAACGTGGGTAATTCTCGAATAAAAAAGAAAATTCGGATAAAACAAAACAACCGGCGACGAAGCGGAAATTAGGAAAGAAAGGTTTCAGAAAGTCATAGTAAAGCAAATCTTTTGAATACGGTTCACTCATCCATTCAATTGCTCCATTCTTAACGAACTATTATTTAAGAAAGCTGTCAATTAATTAACAAGACATTGTACTCCAATTATTGTATCTATTTTTTCGCCCAGTTTTTTTACTTTTATTTTTTCATACAAATGTACGCATGGGAAGGTCCCACAGTATCGGTCGGCCGGCAGTATCGGCCATACGCTATTATGGACTATCAATAAGAGTTAGCGTTAGTTAAACGGCAAACAGCTGCGTTCAGTGGTTTGAGGCTGCTCCGCCAGTGTATGTGTCCAGGTCACCATAATCACATGTCCGCCTTACTAGGTGAACATATATCTCAAGGCAGACTTTGTGTACATTTATTTGTAGAAATAATTCGTCAAACTGATATATTTATTAGTGTACATTTTTAAAAATGTATTAATTTAAATATAAAAAAGAAACGATTAGATTGTTTCTTTCATGTGGTGAGAAAAAGAAATATGTAAAATTCCTAATTTAATTGTATATTGATCACAGATATATTGTCTGAATATTAGGATCGAAAAAAAATAAAAATATTTATAGTAATATTAAAAGTACAATCATACTCAAAGGAAGGGATGCCAGGATGTACAGAGTGGTTAAGAATTTAAATACATAATCGACCACCATACACAAATAATGAGATATGTGATATTTTTCTTGTTTATGCATTTTTTAACATTTTAAAATGTCTTGAAATTCTTTTACAATACTGCAAGACCAAGTGAGTTGTGAACTACTGAAAAAAATACAAAAAAAAATATATCAGGCGGTCGACTTTCAAGTCCACATGGGCCACTGCTAGTCTAATAAAAAAATAAATAACATTAATTCAAACTAGTAATGTTAAATCACTGTCGTTTATTTTCATTTTAAAAGCCTAGCAGCATTACTAATATTCCTGGAATATTAAAATATATTAGAAGAACAATAGAGATGATATTACAAAAAAAACAATTAAACCACTAGTTACTAGTAAAAAACTTACAGGTCTGAGAACAGGCGAATTCCTAGGAAGATGGACAAACGCACCATACTTCTTTCGTTCGTATATATTCCTGCGGCCGTCTGTTAATGACCGACTGCAGTGTTCTGTGTTGTGCTGTGGTAGTTGAGTCAAACTCCTTTGTGATGTGACAATTAACACGAATTTATTCAAGCAAGATTACAGAGAATTTTCAACAGTATAGTACATTTAAATATAGTACTAGATCGCGTCGGAGTCCAGAAATAAGAGAGCTCGCCCAACAAGCGCTCCCGCTTATGAGCCTTGTCCATATCTATACACACATATGTCCCACTTGTTTTTCTCGTCGCGCGACACACACACAACTTATGGACATCACACTAAACATTTCGAGTTTCTGATTGCAGTGAAAAAGTAGGATATATAAAAATCATTTATTTTCTCAAAAACATGTACTGCATTATGTACATGTTTTTTTTCTACATTATCCTTCATCAACAAACATTAAATACTCGTAAAATGTTTTTGTATTTCTACATCCCTCGTATAAAATGTTCCGAAATTTTAAAAATAATTTCAAATGCAATATTTATAATGATCTCTTTTTCATGCTGCTCTGGGAGAGCTTTCGACAAAATAAATTGTATGTTAACTGTATCAGAAAAATACATATTACCACTCCTGTTCGCTCCACTCCATCTCATATACCGATCACTCTATTTTGTTAAATAATTATTTAATTATTACGTCAAGCCACAACGTGTTTGCTTTATTTGAAAAAAAACTCTATTTTGTTTTAGCCTCCTCAAACATCCTCTGAATTTTAATATACATTTTGTACATTTATTATACTTCATTAATTGCATAATATTTTATGAAATTTTACCCGGGAAACTTTCAAAAAATATTCTGGTTAAGTGGAATTCGACTTACGACTGTTTGCGAACTAATTTTCAGCCTCAAGTATCTGCTTTAAGTTTGATAGAACATAATTACACGGATGTAAAACATTCCGATAATTAATAATATTCTTAATATTGAACGAAAAATGAAATAATTTACTAAAACAAGTAAATATTATAGTAACTAATTAGTGTCATGATTTAAAATACTATGTGATATATGAAAAATGAGGTAGATCGATAATTATAATAACAATATTTATATTTCAAATGTAAAAAAAATTCACAAACAATTTCAAAAATTGTAATCTAATAGAAATTACATTAATCAATTAAAAAGATATACAGAAAAAATCTATTTATCGAAAAATTTACATTTAAAAATGTGGAATAATAGATGTATCAATTATAAAAATATACGGGATACAAGTTCTGAATTTGTTGTAAAAATAATCGGTTGATATAGCACATTTCCCCGGATTAGAAAAAGAATTCGAATCCCGGTAGCAACCAAATATTTTTCGATAAATTGATTTTTTATGTATATGTTTCTAATTGAAAAATTCAATTTATATTAAAAATACCACATAACAATGTTCAGAAATTGTAACTTCACGACAAAGATGTGTTTATATTAAAAATTATAATATATTTATTTATAGAAGAAATCTGTTTTAACTTTAGTAATAATTTATCTATATTATTTACCAACGGCATAACTTTTATGAAAATTAAACTTCTCGTGCACAAAGGCGGTTAATGGGGTAATATGATAAGAGAAGAAATAGAACAGTCAAATAAACACGCAAAGGTTTAATAACTAATGGATGGTAGAGTCATTTTTCTTCGGTGGGTCAGAGATACAATCTTCAGCAAATATGAAGAACCGTGTCATATCGTATCAGATTGATTAATGGTTTTATATTGAAGCGTAAATCTACTGATGTTACATTATTACACTTTCTTTTGGCTGTTAAAGATTTCTAATGTACAAGTTTTAATTGAAATGAATATTGGAAAACTTTGTGTTTTGCTCAGCGAAGCAGAATTCTATTTGAAGTACGTAGATATCTCTCGAGTGGTCCATGTTACGGAATAATTACACCTTTAGGCTTCAAAGTCGTTTCAATGTTTCAGTAAGTGCGTTTTGAAAATTTGTCGGTTTATATCAAATTTTAGATTTTAAAGTAAATGTAATCGAAAAACAATGGTTCGAATATTAAACACACGTTTTGCATCGCAGCATTATCAACATCATCAGGGTTTCAGACTATGTATTCGTGTCTGATCACCAAACCAAGTGACGTTGCAGTCAGGTTCTTATCTTTCATCACTCACCACTAAATATAGTAAAGACATTGCCAAGATTGATACTGGAGATCACCATTTAGCTTGGCAGCATAAGTCAGGGCAATACCTAAGTCTAATTTGGGCAACGATTTTATTTCTATAGAGCGAGTGAACGCCTATTTAAAAATTGAACATTAATAATCACGTACAATTTTGTTTGACTAAGCACTCAATTAAATACATGGAATTAAGGCCGCGCATGTGGGCGAATTATAATTATTTACACTAAATTAATAGGTACGTTGATTGCGAATAGTGATGTGATAAATCGTGATTTTAACTGTGATTGATGTTAGATTGTAACGATGATTGATGTGTGTAATTATTCGCAATTTGTTGAAAAATCTCTAGTATACTAAAAATTAACGTTTTATCTCACTAGTTGTATAGCAAACAAAAGTTTTGCATCAATGCAATTAAAGCGCCTAGCGCGCTGGATATAGCCAGGTGAATACACAGTAGTAGTATCGCGTCATGGATAGGGGCGCTTTTATAATTTGGACTCATGCAAAGATATGAGATAAGGAGAGGGTGTGTCAGTTGAAGAAAACATATTGAGCATCCGCGATAGACTTGATGTAATCGATTGTATGTTAGCGATATTATTAGAAGCTCTAAACAGTTGAAGAGTATTATCAGGAGATGTATAATTATGGATCAAGTAATTGCCGTTTTTTAAGATAATAAAGATTTTTTTTGAAAATGTGAATAAATCATATACAGTAAATGAATAGACATGATATGAAGTATATATATATATATAGAAAAGGGGTTTGAAACATTATTTACGGAACGAAGGGGGTTCTATACACATTCTTGGTGGAAACATAAATCCGATAGATTGACACATTTATTCAATAGTAAAAGTATTTACTCTTCGAAAATTAAATCATACTTTTTACATTACAGCATTTAAATTTTCATTCTAATCGAGTTATATTTAAAAAAAAAGTCATGGAGCTCTTTGATTACGTCAGTGGCACCAAAGTGATCACGTGGGTGTCACAAAATGAACATTTTGGGACAAAGAATTTGCCTCAGTGCATGTCTATTTATTTGGTGATCTGTGGAATAAATGATTTTTGAAAATGTGAAAACAGGAATGTTAATAGAAATAAAGGATCGTAATTGAGAAACCTGGCATCATCAGTTAACTCGGATAAATAATATTGAAGAATTGAATATGGAAAGGATGGAGTATAATATCTGAAGAATTTAGAAATTAAATCCGCTCTTTTCATCTTTCAAAGCGGGAGATGAAACGTATTCTAAAATACAACCAGCAGTAAAAATACGACAAAAATCGTAGAATTAATTTATCTTGTATTTGTGTTGCCTAATATATTTTTACATTTATGTTTTATAACGTGATATCTGTAGTAATATGTTAAAACATGATATGTCCATTTTTTTGACGTAATGAGTTTTCTATACCTTCGGACTCGTCGAAGTGAGATCTACAATACAAGATAGCAAAATAAGGTAGATCTTATTAGATGAAAGAAATGAGTGCGTGATATCCATTGTTTAAATTTAAAAAAACGGATGTGTTGTATTTTGCCATGTATAATACAGATATAATACTGGAATCGCTAACCTAAATGAAGTTTGTTGAAACATTTTTTTGAATTATCGATATAAAAAAATGTTTATGTTTAAAAATGTTGATACGTTATCGTCTTATTAATGCAAGCTTATTATTTCTACAAAGTACAGGATATATGATGTTTTGAAGATAAAAAACAAAGACGAAAATGAAAAAATATGCGTTCTGACCACTAAGAAGAATTTTACAAAAAATAATTACTCGAACGTATTTTTTAAACCTTGCAAGATATATTTTATTTTATTTAATCACAAACCATGAAAGTAAAACGACTTCGAATACGTAACGCCGTTAACGCCGTATACGTAACGCCGAGAAATATGAATGGATGGGTGACTTGTAAATTCGCGACGCCGCTTTGATGAATTAAAAATAGATATTATGTAAATATAAGAAAAATAAACGTTTATATTGATTTACAATTCACCCGGCGATATAATATCAGGGTGAAATTATATATTAAATAACTAATAATTTTCTGATGAGTTTTATTCCGGAATACTCCTGGTCCAGATCGTTTGATAAAATAAAACAATAGTTTTACAATTGTAAAGTTTACAGTAGGTATGCAATGTATTTATGATTTATGAAATTTGTATCTATCTTTTTTTTTTTCATTCAGAACGGAGATTCTCAATTCTAAAATCAAACATACTGTACGTTCAATAACCATATTCTTGCCAAACGTGTTTTTGGATAGTAATTAGAGGTGTGTCTGGAGTTAAGGGAGGTGGAGATGGGGGTGTAGTTAAAATGGATAAGAGAGGCGATGTAATGGGCGTTATTTCGATGTTTATTATTTTATTATGTTATTATTATTATTAAGAACTTCTAAATCCTCTAAAATGTTCAACTTTTGTCCTTTGGCGGCAACTATGTAGAAATTATAAATTATTATTGTCAAATGAAACGCCCTCCATTCTTGCAAGTTCAGCCATTTCGGATTTTTTTTCGGAACTTTAGTTATATTGTATTATTGATAATGGGGAGATGTTCTCAAAAACGTTCTAACGCTTAATAAAATAAAATAATTATGGAATTCCACAAAGTTTCACCAAAAACCTTTGAACAGTTATGTTTTGGTGTTTATTCAGTTGGATCCGCGACAGAAATAATTTTTGAAGATAACACAAATTTTTGATTTATTCTTGATCATCAGAATGAAACAATTCAAAATTTAAGAACAAACCATAAAGTGTCTTTGTAGAATAAATTGTTGTGAATTTTACATTTTATATTTTACGACTGGCATATTTTTGTTCACCTGTTCGTGACAAGAAAATTGCAGACCACCTTCGAAATTTTCTAATTACGCAATTAATCTAGGTGACTACTTGGTTATTGAGCAGGTTATTCGGGTCCATGACTTTCAAGTAATTGTACAAGTACACATTTCGATCACGCAACTTTTTATACCGCACTATACAAGACGTTGTGTGGTCGTCAGGCGGCTCATAACAATAACGATAAACTGCAGGATACAACACGATGCCTTATCTCTTGGACACGAACTATTCCACAACATTAATTTTCTTATTTTGTAGCGTAATAATAATAATAATAAGCCGTCAAAGAAAATACAAAGTGAAAACACGACAAGCGCTACTTAAAATTCTAATTTACGAGCTTTTTTCCCCTGTGACGTCACTGAGTTTGGTGTCTTAGAACAATGTCGACACGAACATTTGAGAAGCGGGTTATGATACTACTAAATAGGACAGACTGTATCTGTGTACTGAGATATGTGTAGCGTCTAATTCCAAAATCCCCTAAAATGACTTTATGTGTTTTTGAGTTATGGATGAAAACGTTTATTTTGAAAGCAAATGTACAAAATGTTTGTTTTTACATCAGCATTTTTTAAAGAGATGTAATTCTATAATGTTTTTTTTTTCTGTATATATCGTTCTGGCAGCCATACTTAATTTTAGATCACGTAATCATCAACACGCGTTGTGATTAGCTGATTTCATTTTAGGGGAAATGACAACTTATACTCTGTCTGCTTTGAGGTATTTTGGAACTAACACTGATTTTGAACACGCAGTATCAATGGATTTAAGTTAAGTGACTTTTGCGAGAAATAATGTATTCTGCATGTGGCTGACGAAGAAATCTACTAATCTGCACAATTAACTTAAATTATCCGAAATCAGTTTTTGGGGGTTTTGGAATTAGGCGCTGTCAGATTAGGAAAGTTTGGTGTGGGCGGGAGACAACTATAATTGGTTTAGATGAAAGAGTAGATCTGGGAAAGATAATATTTTGGGACGGGTGCGTTTATTAGACGAGAAATTGATTAAGATTGGATAATCAATTATGAATGACGATCTTATTGTGCTAATCTCTACTTGAAGATGAAAGATATGGTACATGAAAATGACTAGAGGTGTGAACTGAACACGAGCAGAAAAGCTGCGCATTACTAAAATTTTTGGGAAATAAATATAAATTAAGCAATTCTTATCTTATGAAAGGACCCTACGAAATTGTAGCGCCTTTATTACACGGATTAGTGTAAACCCACGGCTGGAATTTTAAATTATACATTCCTTCTGCGTGCAATGTCATACCGATACTGCAAGAATTTGCTTGTTTGCGCGCATCCAATTTGTGTTCAATCCGCATAACGGTACGAACTCTGATCTAATGAGGTGGGTAGGGATCAGACGAAATGCACGTGTAATAATGAATAATATTAAATAAATAAAAATAACAATGTTTCTGAACTAAGTATTTCCCTACTGAAGCTGTGTTATGTCAGGGGCATCTTTACGTCTGACAATTTTTTGCAATTTTCAAGCATTTTTTTCTTGATACTTTATTGACTTTTTATAATACTAATTCTACAGACAAAGCGTTTTTTTTTTGAGAATTCCAACGTAAATTCATAGTTCATATGGAAATCGTCAATTATCTGTCAAGCGAGTGAGTTGATTCGGAGGTATAATATTGAACTATTAAATGTTGAATATATTCATTTCTGTTAAATGTATATTATTTCGGTTACGATAATTAGTTACCGATTTAAATACAAGTTTTTGACCATAAAATTTTTTTTTTTGAACCAATGAATTCACAATTACTTTGTAAATTTAAGTTGTTCTAAAAATTAGAATAATTTTCCTCACATTTAAAAAAAAATCTGTAATACTTACGTATACCTAGTTAACATCGTCGGTTAAAACATAACCTAAGTTTATGCCCGCTGTACGTCACTGAAGATGACGAAAGATGGGAAACTAGTTGAATTATTTGGTGAATTATGTGCCCCTGTTTTTGGCAGATAAATAACTGTTACCTCGGTCACATATTACGCATGCGCAACGCTTCAACATTCACGTCTACGATTTAAATTTTCTTACTCTTAAATATGAATTACATATATTAATTAGAAAGTTATACATATAAAATCAATTTTATCGAAAAATATTATTGTTGCGCCACTGGGATTCGAATCTGGATCTCTTTCCAAACTGGGGAAGGTGCATTATTTAATTAAAATACGGTAGATGGCTCTTTCAAATAATGGAACAATTAATTGTATTAATATCAAAAAAGTAACAATATTGGTTCGAAAATTTGTCGCTAGAAATATCGTATCTGTAGCATAGTTGGATAATGCACCTTCCCCGGTTTGGAAAGAGATCCAGTTTCGAATCCCGGTGACACAACAATAATATGTATATCTTTCTAATTAATATATTTAATTCATATTTCAAATATCACAAGACCGTCTGTTCTGAATAATTACAACTTCACAATAAGAATGTGTTCTCTTCATTTCTTACCCTAGTTAACTGTGTTACAATCAGCCCAGCGTGTATTCCGAATTTATTTAATCTTCATTGGAGTATATTTGTCAGAATCTCGTCGACATCAACATCAATAAAAAAGCGGAAGTTTATCAGATCGTTTAGATTTAAATATCTAGATTTGTAGACTCTCCAACAATGTCAGTAAGAAGAGAATATTCCTAGGTAGTGTTTTCCTCCCTCAAATTCTTAATAATCATGAATATTGCAAAGAAATTTTTTATTTAATTAATTTTATATATAACTACATAATATACACATTTACTTATTGTTGTATATATATTGGCTTAATCTGTTACACTAGAAAAAATTCTGTGTTAAGACCGGACACGTATATTGATAAGTTGAATTACTTATCAATATAATTATGTAATTAGGTAGGTGATCCCTTAACCATATCGCATTGTACTGATTGTATTTTTTAAGAAACATAAAATTTTTACATTTTACTTTCTTCGGACGCTACACGTCTTAAACTATTTCTCAACATAGTCGCCACAAGTATAAAGGCACTTATAACGGGACACCAACTTTTGTATACCTTAGTTATGGAACGACGCCGCCTGGGATGAAAACCATGTCTGTACTCCGTCTTTGAGTTTAGCATCGTCATCAAAACGTTTGCCACAAAGGAACCGCTTCAGATGAAGGAAAAAATTGAAATCACTTGGTGTCAAATCAGGACAAAACAGGACACACTTGGCGACGAATGTCAGCTGGTTTCATATTTCGTGCATTTAAGAAACAAATCACGGATCGTATCTCACAGTCGGCGGGCTGATCTATTATCTTGAACATTTTAACTACTCACTACAAGATAGTCGCACTATGTGAATGTATCTAACATTGCATGTGGTGAGTCAACAGATGAAGGAAACCATTGCGCAGGCGCAACATCGCAACCGCAGCGCTAAAAACGCGCCTCGCGTATGAAAATATCCACCAAGCGTGAAGTAATTTAGCATCAACATAAAAATCGATACATTTAACAATAGTTAAATATCCTTCAAAATAAAAATAAATATGCGCTGTTTATTTATTTAATTTAACTTATTGTTATTGTACATATTACATTAAATATATTGTATAAATAGTGGAAGCCTGTTAAGAACACAGTATATTTTTTTGTAATTTTTATTTGCTATTAAATACAACGCATTACATTTGGCTCATTCAAAAATAGAAATTGTGTAGAAGGTGCTAAGAAGATTTCGAAATGCATAAAGAATTAAAAAATATATATTTAATATTTTTAAACGACAGAGGCAAAAGACCAACATAGTTTTATGAAATTACCATAATTCCTCAAAATTCTTGGTAGTTTCACTTCAAACGGACGTTTAGGTACGTCGAGAAATATGTTAAGCTTTATGTCAAAAGGCAAACCGAGTTCGTTACCATCGTTACCGAGACAAAGTTGCCCTAAATACAAAGCAGGAATTTCAAAATTAATTCAAAGAGAAATAAAAATGTAGATTATTTATGTATTTCATATCGTAATAAAAATAATTTTCATATCGAATTAATAATAATCCCTAAATAGCGGTTTCGAAAAAGTGATAAAGAACTATCTGAATTCTTTTGTTTTATTAGCATGTTGTTTTAATAATTTATTTAAACATATTTGTCCAACTAGACCTACATAGGTTTGTTAATATAATTAAAAAAGGTAATATTAACACGTATACATATTTTATTATTATTATTTAGCAAATATTTTACAGTTAATGTTAAATTGAATTAAACTTTATACAATGCAAAGATTTTTATATCGTACTACATGTTTATAAGAAAAATATTTTGTATATATAATAGAAATAGATAGTTTACATTGTGTACGTAATTATAATATATAAAAATAAATAAATTATTTATGTATACGACAATTTAAAGTAGGTATCATATTTTCAGGAATTATAAATTTGACCAGCAGTAAATATTATTATATAAAAATTATTAATGTTGGTAACTGTTCCATATACAAAAAAATAAATTAATAAACATATATGTATATTTGAATTCATCTTACGAAAGTCTTCAAATACGTACAGGGTGAATATTATGTTCCAGGCCAATGTTGTTTTTGAATAACTAAAAAATAAAATATATATTTTTAATTTAGTGTAATTTATCGATTATTTGGTTTATTACAATCATGTATGAAATATTACATCGGCCAAGTGACCGTCTCTGGCAGTGGCACACATTCGTGCTCTTTTAATCATATTTTTCTTCACATTCTCGCACACCTTGCGTGTTATTTCAGCAATTTCATTACGAATATTGTCCTGTAGCATCGGAATTGCTATTGGCTTATTGGCGTAGACCTTTCCTTTCAAGTGCCCTCATATAAAATAGTTTGAAGTCGTCAAATCAGGTGATCGAGGAGGCCAGTTAATATCACCGCTTTTTGACATTATTCCAACAAGTGACGATGGCGATCACCATTAATGGTTACAACATACTAATTAGATAAAATGTTTTAATGACTTCAGCACGTTGTTGAGGCGTTAAATGCTCCATAATAAATTGTAATCAACTACTATCTACGACTATGAAATGCAAACTGACAAATATCTGCCAAACCAAAATGGCGGCCGAACAAAATCGGTCAGCAACACCAACATTCACCCAGTACTTCAAATACGTTATGCGTAATTTGTACAAATATAATCCAATACACACGAGTTGATACATCTTAGAAACATACTAGTACATCAATATTATACTTAAAATGTTTGCTTTGTACGTATTTTGGCATGTCTGAAAGGTCATTAAAATTATTAAGTTTCCACAACCTTGATCAAATTTATAGGTATTCAAACGAACATGTTCAGTTTATTAAAAAACTTTTGGATAAATTAATAACGATCAAAAATATTCCCACTGGTTTATAATAATAAATAAATAAATTGATTTTTTACATTCAATTCTGCGACTTGATCAACGTCGTTTTTCTTTGCAATAGTTGTACCTATTCGAATGGTACCTTCGTGTGTGGATTAACTACGGTTTAACTCTGCCAATGTCATCAATGTGACCCCTTTACCTACATTTAATGACTTAGTCTTCACGTCGCTTATGACTTACAACGTGTCAGGAGATTTAATAAAAAATATGAATTAAATATATTAATTAGAAAGATATACATATAAAATCAATTTTATCGAAAAATATTGTTGTTGCGCCACCGGTATTCGAACCTGAATCTCTTTCCAAACCGGGCAACAACAGTATTTTTCGATAAAATTGATTTTATATGTATATCTTTCTAATTAAAATATTTAATTAATATTTAAAATATCACAGATTTATGTTCTGAATAATTACAACTTCAAAATAAGAATGTGTTCTCCTAATAAAAAATACATTATTAATAATATATAACTCTCGACAAAATGTTTTTGCATAGCTTCAGTATAAAATAGGATCTGAATTTTATCAGTCTACATATAAAATCTTAGTTTTAAATACTAATTTAATGTATTAATTATAAATATATACATATAAAATCAATTTTGTCGAAAAATATTGTTTTTTGCGCTACCGGGGTATAACACAATTGGTAGTGTATTTCCCCGGAGTAGAAATAGAGATCCAGATTCGTATCCCGGTAGCGCAAAAACAATATTTTTCAACAAAATTGATTTTATATGTATATATTTATAATTAATACATTAAATTAGTATTTCAAACATCACAGACTTATGTTCTGAATAATTATAACTTCACACTAAGAATGTGTTCTCCTTAATAAAATCTTAGTATTTTATGTGGTAGAGGAGACAATAATGCTTAGCTATGGGTAATATGGGTTAACTTGCGCCAGGATTCGCATTAATTTAAAAATTGTGAGTAATTAAACACAAGCACTGGATATTATTATATATATAGTATATACATATCTGTCATATGAAGTAGATTGTTTTCAAATAATGGAATGGCAGATGTATCAATTTGAATGTGCATCATATAAGTTCGACAAATTGTCGTTATCTTACTATGGTGCCGTGGTGTAATAGGTCAGCGCATTTCCCCGGATAGGAAGGGTTCCTGGTTCGAGTCCAGGTGGCAACAAAAATATTTTATACGTCTAACTTGTATTCAAAATATCACAGAACTATGTTCTGAAAAACTATAACACCACAATAAAAAAGTGTTCTACTTAAAAAAAGTAAAATAAGTATTTTAATTAAAAAAATAATGTCCTCTAAAGATACAAAGTAGGTATTCACTTTTATTTTTTTGACACTTTTACTTTACTTCAGATGATCTAACTATAGATTAAAGTTCAGATTAAATGGACTCACATAACGTTTATCTGGTTTAAAGTGAATCTGTCAACTGTATATGCTCGCATTTTGTAACGTACTTAATTACAATAGTACAGGAAGAAATAAAAAAAAAAAAAAGTCTCACAGTTAGATGGAGGTACTATTTCTAAAAAAAACTATTTGCATGGCGCGATTTACCCCCATGGCGAAAGCCGCCCCAAATTACGATTCCACTAAATTTTGAATTTCGTGAAAATAGAGCAGCCTTAATTAAATTTAAACTAAATTTTAACAATACCGCCAATTTTTTATAATAGAATAAATATTACTGAAGGCGCTCTTTTGTCGGGGTAATATGCGAAGGCACGTCGCCTGAACGTGGGATGGGGGCCATTAAAGGAATGTCTATTATCGCGTTTACAAAAATTACATCTCGATTATTTTTGACGCTAAAACATTTAAAGGCGATTTATTGAAGCGTTTACTTTGAAATGGATACAGTAGGACAAAGAGTTGAATTGGTTACAGTAAGCCAAAATTGGCTTATTGTCATCTTGTACAAGATTTTCTACAATTAAATTTCGTCACAATTAAAAAAAGAACATTGGTATAATTAAATACCGGGATTATTAAAGAATATCTGCGTGGATTAAGATTTCATTAGAATTCCAAAGACGGCGGGTACGGAAGAGCTTAAGGAGATAAAATCCGGTCACAATATTTGAAGGGGTGGCAGATTTAGGTCAAATGTCAAAATGTAAGTATTTTCATATGTTTTAGGGGTTGAAGTTCAATGTGATTAATAATTACGTACTACAATATATTTTTATTTCTAAGCACCACGCAAATGTTTTTTTAAAAATTTATATTAAGCGCTTGTGCTATGAAAATAGAATTAACTTGCTTGTCTCCAGGGACCAGGTTTGAATTCCAGATAACTTGACTAGTAGATGAAGGTCGGAGAGACGAAACAATAAAGAATTACGGATACCTACATAAAATAATTCACAACAATATAAATTTTAAACGGAAATGAATATAATTTTTTTATCATTATATCGATTATAAATAATAATGCTCAATTTAAATAAATATTTTTTATAATTAATTATTAATTAACGTATTTGTGTTAGATATTAAAATAAAGTATTTTTTATTTTAGTTTTAATTTTATTTTAGATCGCTTATTTATAATCTGATGCTTTAATAACAAATGCCTCCCATTCAGTTATTTCATTCTTGCTATTCAAGATTTTTAATAATTTAATTTAGTCTAGCCATTTGACGCTATGAAGTAATGATTTTATTCTTTCTCTTAATAAATGATCCAATATCCAATATTTTAAGGTATATTTTTCCTCTTTCTCAAAGGATATTAAGATGTTTTTTTAGGGTATGTGTACAAGCGCGAGACTTGTTCGAAAATCGTTTCAAAACTCACGTAAAGAATATTGCGCGTTGAGCTATTATTTGTTGTTAATTGTATTTTGTACACAGAGAAGAATGACCAACTATGCATAACGATTTTTGCCGCCAAATCTCAAAGACGCGACAACAAAGTCTCATTCGTGCATACGCACCCTTGTGCTAGAATTATCAAGAAACTAGATAATAGGATTTACATATTTTACAGCTAATCCTACGGCGAAATGTGTGCCGTGCGGGTTCGTCAAATAATGAACCCTTCCCAAACCAAGCAGTAACACAAGTCTATCATCATAATTAAACCTGTAAAATTTCGGTAAATACATGCAACATAAAATTCACATTTTAATAATCCTAAAGAAAATATTAGAGCTTAGGAAAAACCAATTATGAAAAGGGAATCGTACAAAAACAATTATTTTTTCCATTCAATCCGTTGTAAAATTAATACGTTGGTAAAAATACCATTTGTGATATAAAATACAGAGACCACATACTATTTTCATAGTGAAAAGAACAACAAACATACAAACATAATTGTCTCTTTTTCACTAATTAAACGAAGAGAGATAAGAAGGAAGGACACATTATATAGGACTTAATGAATGCTCTAAATTATGTTATTAATGATTTTTTTCAAAATTGAATGCTCAATATTTAGAGTAAACTTATGCTATTAAAGCCATTTAGGCTAATAAAAACATTTTTTCTAACTGTTATTTACGGTAACACGAGTTGACAGCATGGCTGCGTTAGGGTATTTTATATCATGGTATGGTAAAGGTTAAACACGATTTTGTTAACGATTATTTACTCTAGACCTAGATATAATGATATCAACCTCATAACATCAAAGTATACACCCCGAGCTGTAGTTGATTAATTATGTATTTTATATATGGTGTCAATTCACTCTCTATTAATTTTTCTCCTCGATATTTAAAAATCGAACAACTTAAAGCACAATAGGAAAATAAGTGCTCGCATAAAATCGTTCCAAGAATGAAAACTACATTTCGTCAAAGATTTTTCACATTTCAAGCACTCAGAATATGTAATCTAATTGGAAATAATATCAACACTTTAAGTGACATTTGAGCGTTTAGAAAGAATATTGTAAATATGTTGTTAAATTTGGGTAGAGCTTATACTGAAATGAAACTATTCTCTATTAATTTTTTTAACTGCATTACATGGTTTGGGATAACAAAAGTTTAATGAATGTGCATGTGTATATATATGTAAACCTGATGTTGTGTTTATGCGTGTGTGTGTATTTGATTAGACTCCTCACCTATATCAAAATTTCTGCTATATTTAAAATGTCTTATTTGTGCAGACTTATACCCAATACTTATTAATATGATAAAATTATTTTTGGTTCAAAAATAAAACAAATTGAAAAATCCAAGAAAAAACTTTCAATTATATTTTAAATGGTTTAAAAAATATCATTTTTAGTTCTAATATACTTTTAAACTAAAATGCCATATTTGTAAATACTTAAAAATATATTTTTTTGTCTAAGTATTATTATTTTCATGTCTATATGTATTTAATCTAACCTAACACAAAAAATTTCCGCAACCGTCGCTTCAAAAATTCAAAGAGAAATAAATCTTCATTTAAATCTGTATCTTAATTATAAGACGAAAGAATCATAAACCCAGGTGAATAATAAGCCCCGCCTACTTAAAGTATCATAAATATATATATACATATTATAATATTGAACATAAGATATAAAAAATTACTGCCACTTAAAAATATATCAAATACATGTGAAATACTAGAACAACTAAAAATGATCTATTTGTTATTTTTCTTAGGAAGGTTTAAATATTAAAAAAATGAAGAGCCATATAATAGGTAGGTAATATGTAACTTTTAAAATATTATTAAAATGTTTGAAGAAAATAGTTAAATAAAAATTTCAATTTCAAGTTCTTTGTGTTGAACGTCCAAAGTGATAAAATCGCAAAAAAATACCCAAGTTTCACACCATCTTCTCTCTCTTCTTTTTGACAATTTATCATTTCAGCATTAAATGTCACTGTCAGTATGCACAACGCTTGCTTAAACTATGTGTAGATTTAGATTGAGTTAAAATCCAATTTTGGGAGGAATCAACTCTTCAAATGTACCTGACAGTGTATCTGACCTTAATCCGTTTACTTGATAGTAACATGAAACTGTATTATGTAAACGGCAGTTCTAACATTTTAGCATATCGTCCAAGGTACCTATAATATTATATTATTTTGATTCGCTCTTTAGAAATGGCCTATTTTTAGTAATATTTTTAGAAAATATTTTCTCGCCTTTAAATATTTTATTTAAATTTAAGTTTATTTATAATATATAATAACAATATTAATATTATTCCCAAGCTCATGGTAAATGTGTTCTTTACATTAATAATGTAAAAATAGAAACAGGTATAAGAAGAATACTAGAATTGCGGAGTTCGTCATCTAGTTTAGATAATTATATTTATAGATATGCTGTCATTCACATCTCAGGTATTTACAATTTTTAAATGCATAATTTTTTATCAAAAAATCTCGACGGCTAGACAAGAAATAGTAATAGAAAGTAGTAATAAAATATTGGTGAGATATATCGTAATTGAAATCCGTTAATAAAAATGCATTTTTCTAAAGATGAATTTTTATTAATAATGTGTTTATATATTAATGTCAAAAATAAATAGTTTAACCAAACTGTACAAAATTATTTTTATGTTTTTTCACCTTTTACCATTATTAATATTAGTTTAGTTTCATTATTTAATGCCAATAGCGTCTGTGTTTCTAATAAATGTAACTAAGTGCAGACAAAGAAAACAATTGTTTTCATGTTTAATATAAAAACATTTTTTGTTAATTTGTAGCTAATCTTCCAAAGAACCCGTGATGAATGTTAACTCTATACAGAGCTACGAAATATTCGTGTGGAAAAACTTACACTGCTTATGAGATATAAACTTGGTAAGGCACCTCAAATACCGTAAATAATGCTTCATATTTCTTTCTAAGCCTACAATAATAATTATTACGATGGTAGAAATTTTTTTAATTAATTAAGAAAATATTTTTTTTACGATAAAAGTGTAATTTTGTAATGTTCATGTTAATAATATAAAGTGCATTTTTCAGTCTGTATTTTGATACCAGATTTATTATTAATTTTACTTAAAATTGGACTATTGAATTACAGATGGAAATAAATAACAGCAAATTTTTGGAAAGGTTCAAAACGAAAAATAACTTACTTACCATCAGCCCGTTTCACCGCGGGGGTGGGGGCAGGCAGAGAGGATAGAGCGCCACACTCTTCCGTCCTGACACACAATTCTCGCCTCATCCACATTCATACATCTTCTCATACACGCTCGACGATTGTTGAGGCTTCTAACCGAATCATCCTCCATTAACTGGTTTACCTGGTTGTGCCGCTTCCGCGGACGTCCTCTACTTCTGGTGCCATCAACACTAGCGTCATATATATTTCTTACCATTCTCTCCTCATTCATCCGTTCTATATGACCAAGCCACCTAAGTGATCCTTTCTTAATCTTACTCACTATACTCCGATCAACTTTACATTCTTTTAGAGCAGCAGAAATTACTTTTAAACAAAACAATGCTTTTGGTGTGAGTACTTTTAAGGAATATACGATGCACGGTGGTTCCAAAAGTTTCGTTCTACTTACAATTCAACAGCTTGTATAAAACTTAGGTGTCAATCATCTAACAGTTTTGCAGCGCTTGTGAAATTCAAAAAATTGAAAAATGGGTGCCGCACGAACTGAACGAAAAGTGAAAAATTTGCCGTTACTAAATTTGTTCTACGCTGTGGGCACTTGTTACGCTGTGAAACATGGTCTTATCTACCTCACTCACTAGACATCTCGCCAACAGAACTTTTACAACTTTTTACGGGTAAGGTCTTCAAAACCAAGCTGTTGACGAAAGTGCAATTTGAGAATTATTCAAAAACGGAACTCCAAAATTTTACACCGCCGGATAAATTGGCAAACATGCTTGCGGAGGAGTGACTCCACAGCCACACACTTGAACGCACCTCACATTTACCGGTGCGTAAAACTAGAGCTCCTAACAGCCGCAAAAATACGCCCGGTACTGGCTTCTGAGTGTCAATCTTCTCGCTGCCGCGTTTCAGATAACGTTCTTCAGGAAACGCTCCTCAGTTTATAAATATTGTATAGATCTAAATGGTAACCGTGCTTACCACTAAGCTTGTGTCAACCGTAAGTAGAGTTTCAGTTTCGTAACCTGATATGGTCTTCAAATGAATGTAAGTGATTGGGTGGTTATTGGGGCACCCATTACTCACACTACGACATGATCCATTTGCCATACACAAACATCAAACATTACTCCACAAAATACTCTATCATAACCGCATCGTTTACACTGATTAATAGAGTTACTTATAAGCTCTGAAAAACGTATTTGAATTTAAAAGTGTTTCATCACAATTATTTTCAAACCAACCTAATATTAAAAAGTTACAATTTTTTTGGTTTTTATTTCATTATTTTCACAATATTGTTATAGTTCTAGATATCAACATCGTATACAAAAAGCAGAAAAATAAATCATATGAAAATATAGTGTACAGGTTAAATTTGAATTATTTACAATTGTGTTGTGTAAATTGATTGAATTGCACTTTTAAGTTGTAAATACGGAATGCTTCATGGCCTCATTTTGCGTCTTAATTCGATTATGCTAGCATTCAGCGGAAACCCCCGTACGTTCAACCTTAATAATTCACGTAGTAGGAGAATTAAGTATGGACGGTGTAATAAAACAGTTCAAGAACAATTGAACGATAAACTTTATTCGTCATTCATAAACGAATCAGGATAAGAAATATTTGAATGCGTAATGGAACCTGACTGTTCGTTAAATAAACACATTATATATAAATTAGAGTAGAGATAATCAACATGGGTTTAAATGGGGGTAATTCTTCTAAGAAGTCTAAAAAGTGATCGTGTTGAATGTGTTAGCGCCGTTTAACACACTCATACACGCACATTGTGTATGCGCGATTATCGAAATGAAACCTAGTATCTCTTTCCTAGTATTCTTTACCCTAATCTGTCCTTGAGTACGAGGAAGAAGGAAAGAGGTCTCTGCAATCAACACTCTTGAACTGCAATGAGTTTAGTGTGTGCTTAGAACTGTATACGGGCTAATCTGCCGTCGCTTCAATCTGCTTAATTATCGCTAATGTTAATTAATAAATATATATTTAATTCCGCTAAAATATACAAATAATCCTTTACGCGAGTGTCAACAGTGCTTGTTACATATTCTGCGTCGCTTGTGCTATTGGTAAAAGAGGAGAATAACAACTGATCAGCTTTCATCATTAGGCAGACCAAAAAGTAAGTGCCTTCCTATCTTCCAATATTTCCACAAGAATCCATGAATTTCGTTTATTCAAGAGTTTAAATACAGTTATATGCTATTTACTTAATTTACTCAGTTTAGAATTAATGAATGTTTACTTCGTATTTAATTAAGTCGCAAAGTAAATTTTCAAGACGACTTTCTTCTATTACAAAGTGAAAATAACAGAATATTAAGAATATAATTATGAAACATAATCCTGGCAAATCTGTCAAAATGATTAAAATTCACCGAAAAAGAAATTTTAAAATAATGTAGGTACCAACTGGGTTTAAAAGAAATAAAATATTTTTTATCTGAAATTTATGATTTTTTAATTTTTTTTTTAGTAGAGTAAACATACTTGTACACTTATCAAAGTTACACGCATTATCACGTGATCACGTCTGTGGCCAGTACCTACAGATATTGAAGTGGAAATCGTTTTACAAAAAAATGAATTGGTGAGCAAACAGTTTGGTTAATGCTAACCTGCTAATGCATTATAACACAGTTCCCAAATAGCAGGATGTGAGGTAGTTCAAGAGGCAATTTATTTAGGGGCGCTGATCACGAACCCTGGTGGCAGTGGGCAGGAAATTTGAAGACGCATACAACTAGATAAAGATGTTATGAATGAACTTACGAGAATATGGAAAGACAGTGACGTCAAGTAAGCAACTAAAATTGTGCTGGTTCACACTCTTCTCTTTTCAATTTTCATGTATAGGGTGTCCAGCGGTAAAATTTCAAGATTAAATTGTAATTGCTCATAAAGCATCAGGGTAAGGTAAGTCGGAAGGGTATTGTTCGACGAGCGTCATTTGCGGGATTACAATGAGTCACTGGTCGGGAGCGCACCGCGCGTTCGCAGTTGAGAAATATTAAAGTGTGGTAATTCATTGATTCATGAGCGTCGCGCTTTTTGTATTCACTTTAATATTTGATGACTAAGTGATGGACCGAGCACGCAAATTATCTGATGATGGGTTCAAAAGTTTAGACAAGAAGGGGCAATGGTTAACCAAACTCCTCCGGGACTATCAACGTCAGCAGCGACGTGCGCAATCCTCGTAAATCGTTTAAGAAGATTGCAGCCTGTACTGGAATAAAACAATCAAAAGTGCACGCAGTTTCTCAACGAAAATGACTATTCTTTACGTGAAACCTTAGCGAGAATGATGCTGGAACGTTTTAGAACAGCACAAACGCTTGGAAACATATTGTTTACTGACGAAGCACATTTTCATATCGATGGCTATGTTAATGAACATAATATGAGATACTGGTGCCTCGATAACCTAAGTGAATGGCATAAAAAATGTTTGCATTGTCCGAAAACGACAATGTGGTGTGCAATATCTGGCCGAGGGATAATTGGCCCTTATTTTTTAACTAGCGAGAGACAGTTACTGCTGACGTGTATTGCTTAATGATTGACGAGTTTTTGGTATCGCAACTGCAGCTGTTTTAACATAACAAAATTTCAGCAAGATGGAGCCACTCCACACACAGCTAGAGTTTCAATGGAGAAGCTGAGGGGAATATTAGAATATTAGATTAGGGAAGCAAGTACGAAGACATACACTGGGCACCTCGGTCACCGGACCTTACACAGTGCGATTTTTTTTTGTGGGGATACCTTAAGTCAAGAGTTTACAGCTATAATCCTCTAACAAGAAAATATCCGCCGTGAAGTTGCTGCAATTGAACCAACGCTTTGCTCTCGTGTGTTCACAAATTTAAGAATCCGATTGCAAGAGTGTCTTGAGAGAAATGGACGGCATTTAGACGATATATAAAACGTAAAATCCGCATCATTAAACTCCATTTTGTATAAATATAATATGAGAATAACATTGCAGTTTTTTTAAAATTTAATATTAAACTTGAAAGTTTTCAGTTGGACACCTTTATAATACATTAAAAAATGAAAACTAATTTATTCAGCACGATATTCTAGTACTGTAATATTGCAAATTATTGTACCGCTTAATTATGTATGATATGAGTACGTACGATAACTGAAGTTTGTACATTTGAGACCTTTCGTCACATTTATCATTTCAGTTGTATTTTTCGATTGATATACAGATAACCTAGGCATCGATCGATTAGGGATTTTTATTCTTGGTGGCTGGTTCAAAATAACAAAAAACTACATACTACACTGAAATTTTACATTAATCTTTGGCTGATTTTGGTACTAAAACACGTGTACATAGTCGTGAATAGTACGTGTTATTCATTTTTTTTTTCAATTGAGTGCTTTTAAGATAGAGATTTCTAGAAATAAGTCATTGATTTGAAATTCAAATGATTTTATTTAAATCTGTAAATGTTGTTTTCGACATTCTATTTAAAGCGAAGTTCTTTGATCAAACAATAATTATTTATGTTCACATTTCTAACGTGTCAACAACAAAACTCATCACTATCACATACACAAAGAGCGACATTATCTGTTTTTTAAACTAAATGATTGCTGTGGTTTTCTTCAGCATTTTCACATGCCTTTGAGAAAGTTTTAAGCGTTAAGATTGAATAGAGTTGGAATCAAACTTGGCTCCAAAATGATAAAAATATTGACAGATGTTGCTTTGATTTGATATTATATTTAATATATTTTAAAATCAAATATAAACATTACACGGATGTAAATTCAAATTTTGAGATTGTTCAGATCACAATCACATCTTTGACAATGTTGTTATTTTCAGAACAGGTCTGAAAGTTATGGTCCGTACTCACGGATGAGATTTTAGTCTCGATGAAATCTCTCGAGAATCTTGGAATCTTTGAGACAGCCATTATGTTTCCGGAAGATTTTTTGGAGACAACTCTCGGCTTTTGTAGTCATGTATGTAGACACCAAGCGTGTGTTAGATATTCGAGCAACGTCACTTGCCGCCAAGATAATAGGGTTTGGTATTTATTTTATCTAGCGCATCGCTTCACGCTTATCAATGTCAATCTGTTGAACATTCATCTTCCATTTGTCCGTTTGGCCAATTTGAACTGTAACCAAATAATGTCGGTCTGTTCGTAATTTAACGCCTTATTTAATTTTGTTTATCAAATTTTTTTTTTATGTTGTATAACGTAAATAGGTGTCCACAGTCAGCGCCGGCGCTAGAATTTTTGCCGTCATATGCAAGATTATTTTTTTCCGCCCTAGTAACTTTTGCGAAGATGTTTTCAAATTTTGTAAAACCGTCCCCATAAATTGGCCGCCTCTTAAATCGGCAGCCCGTGTGTCACACACGTTAAGGGCGCTATTCTGTTAGACCTGCATTTTGAGACTTGCCCAAAGGCGGATTTTTACCAAAAAACATTCTGGACACTAGTGTTGACTACAAATTGCTGCTTTATTAAGAAATGACTATGATGTTATTTATCGGATTTGCTTTCTTGGATTGTTTATACCTGGATAATTTTTATTATCATTTTGCAATTTGGGATTTTGTTTTTCAATATTTATATTTTTTCGGTTTCCCTTGATTTGGCCCCCACAGACAGGCGCCAGCTCCGTCTGTGCGTTATCTATAGTTCTACATTATGTTTATGAGTACAGAGTCACAAATTTGAATCATAAATACATGAGTTTGAGTTATGTTTCGTCCTACCAAACTCAAGTAGTATTCTCAGATTTTATTTCAAGATTAAAATCTCAACACGTGCACACGGTTTTGAGATTTATCGCATCGTGTCTCATTCCGTGGACATGGTCTATTACAGGACGTAAAATTGTAATATAAAATAATTTAAAATTACAAAGCTTACAATGTTTTTGTTCAAAATAAATCGTGGTGTTTTGAAAATAGTCACACTCCCGTTGGTAGTTTGATTGAATACACCTACGTGATGTCACGAAATATGCCCCCATACGACGCTACTCTCAAAATGAAGTGCAAAGAAGTATGGGAAAAAGCGTGGGTGAATTTTCAATGTGTTGAGAATAAAAGCACCTCTAAATATTGATACAATAAGGTTTCGATCGCGTTGATTAAAACATGAGCCAGTAGAGACGTTTTGATAACCGGTTCAAAAATAGTATTTATTTGAATTCAAGGCCGAATAAAAATAGCTTAAATATGAATTAAATATATTAATCAGAAAGATATACATATAAAATCAATTTTATCAAATAATATTGTTGTTGCGCCACCGGGATACCGGGAACCTGGATCTCTTTCCGAACCGGGAAAGGTGCATTATCCAACTATGCTACAGCGGCGATATTTTTAGCGACAAATTTTCGAACCTATATGTTACCTTTTTGATATTAATACATTTAATCATTCCATTATTTGAAAGAGCCATCTACCTTATTTTTACGGAATCTCAAATACCTTTGAGTAATCTGATAGCAGACGCCAGAATTATCAATTAATTTTTATTAAATTTTGGACACATTGATACAACTTTATTATTAGGAGGACAAATTCTTATTGTGAAGTTGTAATTGTTCAGAACATAGGTCTGTGATATTTTCAAATATGAATTAAATATATTAATTAGATAGATATACATGTAAAATCAATTTTATCGAAAAATATTGTTGTTGCGTATATTATATTTTATTATATATTACTAAAGTAAATAAAAGTTTAATGTGGGCCACGTGTAAAAAAGGTTGACAAACATTGGGTAGACAGAGAGATTTTATGTTTTATATGTATAAAATTATATTCATGGATATAGATACGATGGCACTAAATCTATTTTACTAAAAATGTTTTAGTTAATGTATATTTTTAGTGAATGAAAATACTTTTTTTTTCCAGAAAAGTATTGAATAAAATATGATATAATCGGATAGGCTAAAGTGGGTTCTAATTATGTAATCGAACTATCATCCTAAGTCCATTTCTAAGTGCTTGACGTCCGCCAGCTTTATAAGCCCACGGGATCAATATTAGTTGGATACGGCCACGAAACAATGGCCAACCTCAGTGGAGAACTTATCTTATCCAGAAAACCACCTCCTTATTTGGACAGAATACTCATTCCTACCTGGCTCTAAAAATAGCAATGTGTTAAAGAAGAGGTCGATACTTGAAATAGAAAAATCACGAGTAGTGTAGTAGAAGCTCTAAAAAGGAGGTATGTTTCATTTATAATTTTGTATATATATTTTTAATATACTAGGTGTAACTAACCTAGTTCACAATCTTTTGTGGGTGGATACATGACTAAATTACGTATCGACAATGTTCAAGGAGTATTTATAAATAAATCAAATTCAAATTAAATCATGTAAAGCTTCATAATTCGTATTAAATATTATTGTGTATAAATATTTGTTTCAGTCCCTAAATCATCTGACAAAAAATAGTCGAAGTTCGATGACCGTTTCTATTTTTGTTTTCAATATATAATTTGGAATCAATAAAATATTTTAATTAATCGAAATAATCACATAATTACGACTTTGATGACTTGGACCATTTTCGACTCATATTTTTAATATGCATGTAAGTATATTATGCACTAGGTGTGTTACACACACTGTGATATTAAATACAATTTACTAAAACTATTTAAAATTCTAACATGTTTAGTCAACCCAAAACAGGCACCTCATTTTCATTACATTAACTATTTTTGGAGTAGGTAGATTAAGAAAACTTTTGCTCTTCTTAATTATTTGGGGTGCAATATGAACGTATTATTAAGAATGTCTGTTTTAGCATTATGAAATTAATAACAATATTACACCACAGAGAATGCGAAAGGTTTCCTTATATTATCTTCCTGACAGCAGGGGCGGATTTATCGTACAGGGGCCTGTCTCACTGGACATTTTGGGAGCCCCCTCGTCTCAAGATAAGGGCCCCTCAAAATGATAATATCAAAACAACTTGAACTACGAACAGCAACACAGACATAGATGATAGTTGAGGTTAAACCGTCAATGATAACGGATCTGGAGGCTAAAGATCCAGAGCCTACCCGAAAAAGACTTAGCATACAGGAAATCATGAGACTCGACGACAGCCAAGCACAATCAGTTCAGTCAGTATTTTTGAGGCTAAATCAGTGTGTCTAGGTCTCATTTTCTTTATTGTTTTCGCTTTTTTTGTTGCTCTTGGCGGGGCCCTTTGCAATTGCGATATGATAAATCCGCCCCCGCCTGACAGTATAAGGTAAAATACACTTTACTATATACAAATTTAGTTACTTTTTGTATTTATCCTTTAACATTGTATTCTGTAAAACATGGAATTTTTAAAACCTATCTAGAAGAAAAAATTAAAAAAACCATTGTTTTAATATTGTTTAAATTATGGCATAGAGATTTTCGCTAACTATACATGAAGGCCGTATTTGTGATAATGATGAAAATGGAGGTTATTTACAAGACATAATTTTTCACGTTTAAATAAAGAAAATCTTTAAAAAACGTAATAGATGAATAATAAAAATACAATAATTAATTTAATTTTCAAAGTGGTAATGTTTCTTTAAATCTTTAATGATATATTACAAACCTTAAAAAATAAGTATACATACAAAAAAAAAAAAAATTTAGACAATCATTAATGATCTACATGAGTATAATTTTTTTAATGACATTAATAATTCATCTAAATGATTTTAATTGCTTGTAATCAATAAAAAATATATTGTTAAGGCTTTAGTATTCATTTTTAATTGTAGTCAAGGTTCTAGCAAATAAGTAAATACCACATATAAACATATTTTTTATTTTTTTATACATATTTTTTTTATTCCTGTCGATGATTTAAATAACACCACAATAGCACGGAAAAAAAACTGGCTACTTTAACACAGACTTCAGTCTAGAAAATGTATATATCAGAGGTAAAATCTACTCCAACCCACACAATAAACTATGAGTATTAATTATGTCTTATGTTTATTATGTTACAATATATGCACCTCTGTTGGAACAAAAATATATATGTTATCTAATAAATAAATAAATAAAATATAAACAAAATGGCAAGGGAGAATTATTTAAAAAAAAAATACAGATGTTACTAAAAATATTGATAGAAATAATTAAATGCAGTAAATCTAATACAGTATTTAATCGGTTGAGTGATATGTGTGTACGATTTTTCTCAAATTGATTGTTTAATTGTTTTTTTCGAAAGGTTGTTCCGGGTAGGCGATTAGTTAAACTATAAAATAAAACAATGAGTAAATGAGCTGTCAGATCGATTGAAAAACGTCATTGCGACATATTAACGAGGTAATAAAATAGGATACTGTGAAGATAATTGAAAAACTTGGTAATTCTTTCGCAAAATTAAGATTTTTTTTTTGTTACTTTATGGAAGACAAGTAATATTGGAATACTCTCACCTCCAACTTTAAATTAACTTCTTCAAATCCAACATTCAATTAGAACTCACGTTAGATCTTCGTCGCATGACAGGCCCTTTGTAAAAATCTCACGTTTCACGTTTTATTTAATTTTGGAGGTCTTAGCTGTAATTTTCAAAGAAAATGTCCTGTGAAATTTATGGATCAATGTGAAGCAATGTGCATGAAAATTTTCTATAGGAGTATACTGAGTATTTCACAAATGCTTAATGAAAGAGTCGGTAGCATAGTCGTCTAAGAACATTTAAACTGAGTAGTTTGTTGGTCTAGTGGTTAGGATACAGTCCTAATGATCTAGTGGTCGGGGTTTCGCGCCTCGTTCCAGGAGACCAGCAAGTTAGTCCTATTTTCATAGTACAAGCGTCTAGCTTAGTTTAAAAATAGTAAGAATATTGATGTGACATGTATTCCGTGTACGCATCTCTATTTTAAAAAAAAAACCTCTTACTTTGAATAAATATAATAGAATATTATACTCGTATAGTATTTAGACAATATTTTAATTTAAATTTAAATTGCTTGTGCAATATTAATTGAAATAATAATAAAATAAAAGTCTGCTTCTCCTTATTTATAACAAATTTATTAAATGAGAGTTGACCTTTTGCCCTCCGTCTATTTATTTTGGTTTGCTGTTCTCGCTTCCGTAATTGGTTTCGATTTAGAAATACAACCCAGTTACAATATTTCTGTCTGGCCTGATAATGGAAACCCGTGCTTTAGGGGTAGGCTTTGACCCAAAACCGTATCCCCTTTATTTTATTTTATATATAATTAATGTTAATGATGACTTAAGAGAATCTTGACTATTGTAGGTAAATAACGATATTGTAAATTATATAACGATGAATGTAGAGATATTTTTTAATATTGTCAGACCTACAAATATATACAACATAGTGACATTAGTCGCATGAAATTGAATGGTTTCAGCGAATAATTAAATATCGTTTCAAATAAGGTGTGAAATGATTCTTAAAATCTGGAAATTGTCAAATTAATTGACGTGAGATTAATCGTCCCTTGACAACAATGCTTTCACTGTACATCTGCGACTAACATCGATCCCGCTTTGCACCAGTATCTTGTGTGGATTTATTCTGAAAAGTCATTCATGAACAACTAATAATTATATTTAAAACAAGTTAGGTGAAACATTTCCAAAGATAAACAAAAAAATCTGTCCATCGAAAAAATAAATACTAATCACCGGGATTCGAATCTGGAATTTTCTCTTTCCATAAAAATAAATTACCAATTACACCACGGTAACCATTTATGTTCTATATTTGAATTTTTGAACATATTTTAGATTTTATATTGTAGTGAGACATCTATTGTTTCCGATTAAAAGCTTTCATATTTTTATTTGCAATTGATCTCAAAAATCTTTCTGTATGATAATTTCATATTTTTCGATAGATAGAAGACCTTCTACGGTAATTCATCGAAATTACTTTAATTTCAAAGAACTATATGTACAAAAATTGCAACTTCCCAATAAAAATATATTTTCATTAAAAACATACTTATATTTGAATTAATATTTAATACAACGAAAAGCGTACACATAATTTTTTAGAAATAATGTTTTAAATTGCTAAGATACTAGTTACTGAGTATCAAAAACGTTGTAATTAATGATTTTATATCTTATTAATTAAACCTACCTAAATTTATCACTAATTAAATAAATTGATATTTGAAAAATTAATGAATCTTTTGATATCTGATGGACAACGATAGGTATCTATAAAGTATTAGAGTATTTTAATAGTATTTGGTCTACAAAGGGTGTTATCACAGAACTTTATACTACAAGAGTTAATCAGGCTTTGTTGTTTTCTACCAGGAAGATTAAGCATTTAATTGAGGCCCATTACGAAACATTAAGGCGGCAAAGTGAAAAATTAAGGAACAAACAAACCCCAAACCCCTAGAAACATTTAATGAAATTATTTGCATAATAATCGATCAATGCATTACACCTACTTTCATTTTAACGTAATTACACTCAATCTACCCAGTACGTATCTTGTAAGTAAAACACTAATGTCTTCCTGTTATCGTTTTATAGAAGAGAAGAGTCAAATTGGTATAAATACTACATTATTACAGTAAGGTAATTAAAATTTTTGTTTGTAAAGTACCTAGGCAATAATCAAAATTATTTAATTTTCTTAAAGTTTAACGTGGCGTTGGATATTAAAAAGTGCGGTTGTTTAGTTTGCGGATGTTTCATAATATGGATGACGATTCAGTTCAGAAAAAATGCAGACAGCAAATATGACGAGCAGAATAGAGTGATGACATTATATTAGTGGTGGTAAACCGTTACGTGACTGTGATTGTGCCACTGATTGGTAACTGAGATTTTACATTGATTGGTAACTAAGTTTAACTGTTGGAGGCTTATTTTTTAGTGTACCACTCATTGCTTGAAGAATTAGGTTAATAAATTATCAATCATCGTTACAATCGAATACAATCACAGTCACAATCACGGTTAAAACAACGGTTTAAATAACGATTTTACCATCACTACATTATATAGATTTACCATTCTAACGTTCAAGAAAGATGAAACTAGACATGCAGATATTTTCTATTATGTCAACCGTCCTATATAAGTTTTTGTCGCCCATCCTAGGACGGGGTTTAAATAAAGAGTTTATAGTTTATGTAAATTTACATATTTCCATTGTTCTGATACTAAGCAGTACAGTATTATAAAATACATGTTTTTGTAAACTGTCTGCAATCAAACTTTCATGCAAATCTATCATCAAAAGGTTTATACATCGACAACGTGACTTTCTTCTAAAAAAAAACAAGAATTTTATTTTGTTTTTAAAAAAACAGAAAATAGTACATAGAATTATTCAAGAAATTTTTCTCTCACACAATAAAATTCTAGATTTTCATGTACTAGAAAAATATTGGCTTGCTAACTTCAGTTTATATAAAGTTCAAATGTCATTTTTTGGATTCTTATAACAAAACTTGAAATAAATAAATACAGATTAAATACGAAAAAGAAGCAAGCAGGATTAAATGATAATAATAATTATCATGTTCAATATTTCTTTTAAAAATAACAGACGTATTTTGCTAGAAAAATATAAGATAAAGATTTAAAACAATAAATGACAAGCTCGTTACTATATAAATTTCTCAGATAAAATTAAATCACATTTATTCAAGTCTTTCCATAAATTTGAAAATAATTTAAAAATGACAATACTTCAATAAAAATTTACATACTTTGTTCTTTCTCTTTCCCCCTTCACAATACTTAAAAATGTAACAATTTAAAGAACCTTAAAGAAGTCTGTAGACAAATTTAATATTATAATTATATTTTTTTGGATATAGTGAGATTTTTAAAGGTGTTATTTTTTTTTTGTAGCATAAATAGTGCATATGAAAAATATAGGTAATTGCTTTACTAGACGCATTCTGTTCTAAAGCCATTACTTGTACAGTTTTTAAAAGTTGTAAATGTTAATGTTAAGTTATGTGAAAAAATGTATAATCAGCGGTTATAAAAAGATATTGAAAAAACGTAATGAACATATTATTTTCAGTAACATACAATAGTCGGTGACAAGAATGTGTGCGTAGTTAGGTTAGCACAAATGACAAATGTTTCATTTTGCTTTCTACCCACATCAATCCACCACTTTGTTATTTTTTGTTTGATGTTATTAATCACTTTAGACCCTTTAAGGCCTAGAAAAAGTTATGTGAAAAAAGTATAATCAGAAATTATAAAAAAATATTGAAAAAAAGTTTAAAAAATATTATTGTCAGTAATATACAATAGTTAGTGCAGTAGTTAGTAATCAGTCAGTCAGTACAGGAGTAATTTATATGTTATATTTATAAATAATTTATTAGTTACACAAATAATTGCCATGTTTTATAAAAAAATTGCATTGAGGTAATTCAAATTATTGCTACTTGGATGCGATGATTTAATGTGTACTCGTATTAGTTTTATACTACATCAACAAATAAAATGACAAGACTTATAGATGGAATAATTTAACCTTTACCTTTTTGTGAGATGTTTAAATTTTATGGTTTTCAGGAATAATTATAACAAGTATTCAATTCTTCTGATTCTTTGAAAAAAATGTAACGTACTTCAATGAGAGATAAAGTTACAGGAAATATTACCTTGGGTTTTCAAAGAAGAATGATTAAATTTCGCAAAATTTTCGCTAATGACACACAAATGTATATTTCTTTGGTGATAAAATTTCCTGTTAATGATGAAGATTTGTCAGAAGATAAAATAATCTCACAATGAAGTATTTTTGAATGCACGAATAAAAGATTTCATTGTAATAATTTGCGATAACATTATTGAACATTTTTCAGAGGTTTTTATTGCATAGTATTCTTTAATAAATATAAATATTTATAAATTTTACATTGTTTTACCTTATGAATGATTTTAAGCACTTACTGAATAATCAATTCATACCAAGATGTATATGAAAAATGACCTTGCGATGACAGACATTATTGAATGATAAAATTTAAATATAATTGAAAATGAGTTTACCAACATTGAATTAAATTAAATAATGATTAATTATGCTGAATTAATCACGTGTTTGTGGTCTAGTGGTTACGATACTCGGCTAGTGATCTAGTGGTAGTGAGTTCGAGCCTCATTCCAGGCGGCCATCAAGTTAGTCTTATTTTCATAGCACAAGCATATAGCTTTTCAAGACGTTGGTTATTAAACGTGAAAAATTGCAACCATAGTCTGGCATATTTTTCACGAAAAGTGCAGTTCCGGCTCGAAATGGGAGAAATTACGCCCAAGAACTGTTAAAGGTTCAAACTTGACATTAAAACTTCTACAACAGAATATCGAATTACCTAATTGCATCTTGTTCCATTCTTTATATATATATATAATTATTTTTTTAATATATTTCTTTTACATTGAACATTGGACTTACTTTAAGTTTTACGTTTTAATTATATGTTATTTAATTGCATCTTGCTTTACTCTTTACATATACCATATATTATACCTTATACATTGAAAAATGCATTTACGTTAAGTTTTACAAAATATTTACCTAATCTAATGACGTACATTAATCATTGCACTTTGTTTACTACTATACCGGAAGAACACTGTCTGCTATAATATAGTAAAATACTAATGTAGCAGGCAGAGTGCCCAAATATATGTCTTACTTTGCTGAAATGTTTATCCGATTATAATATAACACATTGTACTCTACTAAGAATAAAATAAATAAAGTAATAATAATAATTATTATTATTATTAAAAAGCACTTTCAGTATTTAATTAACGTGGTAGGAGATTCAGTTCAGAAAAAGTGACTCAAGAGAACGGGTTCTTAGCTAGTACGGGCTGTAAACACAAGTACTTTAATATTCTGGATATTATTTATTTAACATACATTTTTTTTTATTTCATTCCGTTACCAAATTAGAAGATTAGACATAAAATATTGTTTTAACCTAAGAAGAAAATACATAAATCCATCATATTTTTTGATAAATTAACACGCACATTTTAAATGTATAATACAGTAATTTTTTAAAGTGCTTTTGTATTTAACAAATAGGGATATCATGTAAAATTCAATACTAAGGCGCGAGAAGATATGTAAATTTTAGAGTTTTTTTATTTCACAGAAGATTCAAAAACATTCATTACGTTGAACGAAATATCAATATTTTATCAACTTGATTAGACCTTCTTAGTGCAATTTACCTGAAATTTAAACCAGTATCATTCATCCGTAAAGCAAAATTTAAAAACTATATAAACGTAACCGTTTTTGCCAAAAAATACATTGGTAAATTTTTAAAAGCTTCAAAAACAATTCATCTGATGTTGTAAACTTGTAAATTACCATTTATTAAGAGAAAACTAGAGGGTACCAAAATACTTTGTAAATTGAAGAACATAAATTCTTACATGGAAACAACGAAGGACAAATAAAATAGAAACAGGTTCAGCTCAAATAAAATATATCTAAGGTAAGGTATAATACATTTAAGGTCTTTACCTTAAAATTAATTAAGTTAACCTGAAAAGAATCAAGGTTCGTACTGCACAACTTATTTTCTTCTTGAATATCGTTTTAAAAAAAAAACACAAAATATTTTTAACTCCTCTAGATAAATTATTTTACTTGATAAGAAAATAATATATTGCATATATTTCAATGCTGCTTAGCAAGTTAATCATATATCAAGCAATGCATAATCAAAATTATTTAGTGACTAAATTTGTTTGATGGAGAAGAAAATAAATCGCTGAAATCATTACCTACGTTATTCACATCCACTCTTGTAACAGTCTATGCCGGGTGATATCTATTGAAGTGCGTGACGTGTTATCATCTTCGGTGCTGTATTTAGAATTCTAGTAAATCAATTTCGTCACTTTTTTCAAAACACTAAAATCAAATAATTATCTAAAAATTATAATTTAAACGATAATCAAAAAACGCCAAGGTGATTGATTCACTTAGATATCCCGTGCTAATAATACATTTATTTATTCATAATATAGTGCATATATAAGTATATATGCACTAATTAAAAAATATTAATATTTTCCTTTTTTTTAAATTTTATTTTTATTTCTATTTTTAAGGAGAACACATTCTTATTGTGAAGTTGCAATTTTTCAGAACATAAGTCTGTGATATTTTTAATACAAATTAATTGTATTAATTGGAAAAATATACATATTGTTATTGCTGCTGGGATTCGAACCTGGATTTATTCCTATCCGAGGAAATGCATTAACTGATTATGCTACATCAACACAGTATGTTGACGACAAATTTTCGAACTTATATGTTGCACTTTCAAATTGATACAACTGTCGTTTCATTATTTGAAAGCCATATTTATATTTACGGAATCTCAAACACCTTTGAGTAAATTCCGATAAGAGACATTCTAGAGAAAATCCATTATTATTAAATTTTGGAAACATTAATACAAGTTATATATGTTTAAGGAGAAGACATTCTTATTGTGAAGTTACAATTTTTCAGAACATGGGTCTGTGATATGTATATCTTATTTGTATGTTGTTAGGTGAATTTCTTCTTTCTACCTCGGCTTCATGTTCAGGGGGGAGGCATCTAGCCTAACTGGTTCTTTTTTTAAATATTGACAAGTCAAATGGTTATGAAATGAAAGAATATCTTTATATAAGAAAATTCATAATCTATATTTTAAGAAACTTGTATGTGTTAAAAGTGGAAAATGAGCAATTTAATTTAATACTTATAAATAAGATCCTGGACATGAAGTGTGGTCAACTCCTTGTGGTGCCAGCGTAGGGTGATGGAGTTCAGGCTTGTAGTTGATGACAAGACGATGCCCAATTATCTAGGCAAACCGGGGCTCTGAACGCGATCTTCTTATGCTACAGTGACAGTCTGTTCTCGCTACACCGATTATATTTATCAACTTTTTATAGACGTAACTTTAGTCACGTTCGCCGAATTTCTTTATTGCTGTACCCAAGCTGTGTCGGTCCACCTGCGTCTAACAATACCGTGTTTTTATCACCTTCTATCCCTTACTTTGACTAAGTGCTTTTGTATCCTTGAACAAAATATTGTTTTGGGTAATTTCGCATTCTAACAATGTATGTCTTTCTAATTAATACATTTAACTTGTATTAAAATTTTTCCTTTTCACTATAACCAAAATGCGCCATTTTATGATCAAGATCAATTATTTAATTACAATGTTGTGTGAGAGAAGAGGAGATTGGAATGATGCCGAAATGTACGAGAGGGGTTGAACATGTCTATTCAGATATGATTACAATTGGCAAGATATTATAAATGTTTTAATACTGAACGATGATCATTCTCCAGGGCGAAATAATTTGATTTCATTCCGGATTAATAATTGATTGTGGTATATGGGCGGCCGGTCACAGGCCGGTTGCAGTCAATCACATTCCCCCATGATATTTACTCTTGACAATTAAATTTATACATCCTTTAGCAGCCGCGCAAACCCGTGTACGCTATTGGAAATCGATATCTGTTTGATTTGCCTAACCATTTAGAATCACATTTCAAGTGACATTTCATTAATAAATTGAAATTTTGGCGTCAAATAGTTAAACACGGAATACTTCATCTTTATACGATAGGTGGTATTAAAATTATTAATTTAAGAAAATGTCGAAATGAGTCGCATTGGGAGAGTAACAGTAGTTATGTTATTGGACCGAGTGAGTAGTACCGACATAAAAAATTCCCTCGGCATGGAGCTCTTACTTCTACATATAGAAATATCGCAATTAAAGTGGCTTGAACATGTCTTGTAAAGACGGTTGGTGGGGCGCCCGAGGCTAAGCTGGGATAAATAGTAATAAAGAATATATGAAGATATACTGAGCAACTAATACCGAAGCGGTGCAGGACAGGGGGAGATGAAAGTGCCTTGTCGAGTCTTTAGGCCCTAAGATGATGATGAATAAACAAAATAATCTATTTTAAAATGCGCCCATATCAGATTTGTTAACCGATCGGATTCGGCGCAAAAAAGAGCGATTCGTCTTAATATCAATATTCTGTAGATGGATAATTTGCAATCACTATAGCGCCGATAGTATGCAAGTGAAAGTTCTTCAAGGAACTTGCATTGCGAGTGCCGTATGTTAAGTAAACGCGTCGGACACGAACTCTGAATCCGTACACGGTTGGCAGGGTATGATAACGATTTGTTTCTCTGAATCATACGTGTGCCCCACAGCTCGAATGTCAAGTTATTTAACATCGGCCCATAACACCGTTGTTTTCAGATACATTTCCCTACTCCACCACAACACCCGCCTTATCTTACATAAATCCCACCCTGACGTCGAGCTCTTGTGGGATAATTAAAAAAATATTATTTTGTTAATAAGTATTTAGAGTTTTTTTAAACATTTGTTGAATTTAATTTATTTCTTTCACCACGAACTTACTTAACTAATAAGGGCATCATCCTGAACCCAAGTTGTGATTCAATTACATTACAGTATTTCTAAAAGCCGCAAATCCCATGTTCCAAGGACGATTATATGGAAATCAGAACACGAGTGCCCTCTCACCAAACAATTTAACGGACCACACTCGAGCGAACGTTTGAAGATTTATATAACGGTTGAACAACGGGTGAAAATACTTCCCATCTAAAACCTCTGAACTGTAATACATTAATTTAATAATTTCATTACTAAGCATTTTTTAAAAATCCGGATTAAAATTATAATGATAATAATTCATTCCAAGATGAATCGGAAATGGTTGTTACGGTGATATTGATATTTGCAGAATAAAAAATAAGCATTACTACAGAAAAATTTACACTTAAATTAATTCAAGTTTGCTTTTATAAAAGGTTGGTAAAATAAAATTGCGTTTTGTGACCTGTAAATTCAAATACATTTCTCTTAGTTAATAATTAATTTTATTAATCAAAACAAGCACAGTTACAATCAACACGTTTTTATCAATTGATTACAAGTTTATTTATTACAATAGTGTAAAATTTCGGAGTTCTGGAGTTGATAAAGTATCTTGAAATGCACTTTCGATAGCAGGTAGGCTATGATAATCTTTTGGTAAGATATCTGATGAATACGATAATAATATAGAACCATAATGGTAAAAATAATGGAAGATAGAAGGCACTTACTTTTTCGGCCAACCTGATGCTGGATGCTGATTCAATTCAATGTGTAAACACTGTTAACACTCGCGTAAAGGATTGTTTGTATGTATTAGCGATATTAAATATATATATATATATATATATATATAGATATTAAGCGTTAGAGGTTAATGATTATGCGACGGTGGTTTAATCCGTAAGATTCCAAACGTACACTGAACGCATTGCAGTTCGAGAGTGTTGATTGTAGTGACCTCTTTCCTTCTTCTTCGTGCTCAAGGACAGGATAGGGAAAAGAAAGGGAATGAGATACTAGATTTAAATTTTGATAATCGCGAATATAGAATATATGCTTGTGAGTGTGCATGTGAGTGAGTACGTTGAACGGCGCTAACACATAATGTAGAACAAACTTCGTTAGGGGATTTTTTTTGGTTTTATTTCAGTTCGTGTGGCACCTTTTCATTTTTCCTAGCTGTAGAACAGCTGTGATCCAGGACTATTGAATGACTGATGCCTAACTTGTGTGCAAGCTCTCGAATTGTTGTACATGCAGCATTACAATATATGAACCACCATTGCATCGTACGTTTCTTAACAGTATCCACGCCAAAAGTATTATTTAGTTTACGAGCAGTTTACCCTACTTTACCACCCGATTTAAGCTCATACAAAAAACTGCTCTTACTTGTTTATTTTCCATCTTTTATTCAGTAGCTCGATATTACTAAAATACAGGCCGAAAAATGCACTTTAAAATAATATTATCACGAACATGATGTAATTTCATGTTTATTAGGTTAGACAAAAATATATAAGACCATTAAATTATATCTATTCCAAGAGGTGTATAGCTATACAATTGATTACACTGCTCTATTTCATATTGAGATAAGTATTTCTTCTATTGTCTTGTCACATGCATAGCTTGAAGAATTATTAAGTTCGCCTCAAACAATAGAAGTAAATTTGTCGTAGTAAATGTAAATAATGAAAGAATCATGAACTTCTAGCATTGTTACCAAGAAAATTAGAGAAGCTAATCTATTTATAGATAACTTGGAAAAGACGTACGAAGGAGGGTAAAGGATTTTTTTTTTCAGACAATCGTTTCATTTCCGAGGAAAACATCATCAAATTCAACAAGAAAAATATTTTGATTTCTTTGAAAGGTTTTAGGCCCATTTCAAACGTAAGAAAATGGACGGAAAAAACTATTGAACAAAAAACAATTCATGAGCAGTAATGTAAATAAATATTATATACTTAAAAAAATCTACCCTTATCAAAGTATAAAGAAAGAAAATATTTAAAAATAATTTTTGAGCATTAATTTATTATAAATTATCATCCATACTGATTTATGTTTGAACACTGAAATAAAATTAGCACACACAAAAAAAGAATGAACATTTTTATATACGAATAAAAATTTAATTCAACTAGGATGATCATAACCATGAAAATTTGACATTTGTCCTTTTTTTGTCTTTGAAATTTGACAAATGTTGATCATTTCAGATTTCTGCGTACTTTTGTTAGGTCTGATGATGCAGATAAAAAATTTAAATTGTGAACATGACAGTATTAATCCGTTAATGTGAGCAGTCTAAACTTCGCGGATGTAACAAAACTGTATGGATAGCGCGCTTGGACAGGGCACGTGAATGTTGTGTCGATAGCGGCGTATCAGGAATAAGGCTGCTAATTTCCACGGGCTTGCTTAGTTCCATTATATTATATTTTCAAAAGATAATATTGTTTGAATTAAACTTATCCGTAATATTGAAGTTCACTTTAAAAATAGAAAACACATTGCATATCTCAGCCATATGCATCATCCGACCCATGCATAGCATGTATTTTCTGGTATTCAGTCGAAAAAAAATCACAAATTAAGTTAAATAAGTATAATGAAGATCTTCCCAACATAGAAAAGAAAACTTTTATCAGAAGACATGATTCGCAGGGATAATAACCATTGATGTTAAGTCCATAAATAATTAAGTACATAAAAATAAAAATCAATGCATTCAATTCTAAGAGAAAAAAATCTGAATTATATACTTATATGACAATTTGTCTATGGAAGGAATCACAAGATAAGAGCTTTATCACCTTGCTGCGTGTAGTGAGAGGTAGCGTGATCAACTCTTGACGCTTCGAAAATCTTTCTGATTTCAAAAAGGTTTAGAAGGCACCTGGTATCGATCCAGATGAAAATAGAACACAAAAGTAAGAATATATAAAAATGATACGAAATTTTCTAACAAAATTGACTGTGGTATCCACTAAACTCATTTTATAGTAAAATTATCTTTAAAAATTCCAAGTGAAAAGTAAATGCATTATTAAATTAAAGGAAATTTTTTTACCCTTTACAAGAGAAATGAGATAATATTAATCAATTTTATTCTATATCACCTTTTTAATAAACAAAACAAATAATGAAACAAACGATTTTATTGTGAAATACACTGTAATACAATGAATGCATTTAACATTCATATTCAAAAGTGAATTTTCAACAGAGCTTTTCTTCTGAAAGGTGGAACAATGACACAAAGAATGGTCGTTTTTAAGAACAAAAGTCACGACATATTCTTGTTAATGATATATTTGAATTTGATTCTATTTTGGGAATAAAATATTCAGTTATTTCGTTTATATTTGTTTGAAAAAACCTTGAGTATATCCGGATATTTCTATAAAAGCTCTGAAAATATCAACTCGTTATGAGATTAAGTTGAAATAATTCCGTTATACCCCTCCCGTCATTAGATTAAAAGATAGCGAATTTATTTAATTTAACACACTTTTATTCAATTCACCGCATTGGCTGTATATGTAGTAACGCCATTGCTCGCTATTATCGTGTTAGTAATTCATTTCATTACACTCGTCCTATCTACGTCTTTTACCATCGCAATTGAATATATAATAATATAAATTAAATTGATTAATTTGAAAGATATTTATATAAAATCAATTTTATCGAAAAATATTGTTGTTGCTACCGGGATTCGAACCTGGATCTCTTCCAATCAGGGGAACGTGCATTAACCGATTATGATATACCAACACAGTGGATAGACGACAAATTTTCGAACTTATGTTAAAATTTTCAAATTAATACATCTATCTTTCCATTATTTATTTTCTTTATTTTTACGGAATCTTAAATCTTTGAGTAATCCGATAGGAGACGTCAGAATTAAGAATTCATTTTTATTAAATTTTAGACACATTGATACAACTTATATATTATTAAAGAGAACACATTCTTATTGTGAAGTTGTAATTATTCAAAATATAGGTCTGTGATATTTTTAATACAAATTAAATGTATTAATTTGAAAGATATACATATATTATAAAATCAATTTTATCGAAAAATATTGTTGTTGCTACCAAGATTCGAACCTAATATATTATATATTAAAAATACGCAATATATACTAGTGCAAATTATATTTTGAAGATAACATCAAAAAATGTAACTGCCGTCTAGACATCATTTGTATACTAAAGTGAGGAGCCTTATAGTTATGACAATGATTTCTTCCCCAAAGGGAAAACCCTTCGTTTTCAAATTACCTAATATACAGCTGAATAGTTTCAGTATACGTAGGTAGATACGGTTTGGTGAAAGGAAAAAATATTCTGTGATACTGTAAAATATAACAGTAAGCCCTACCAGCTTTCAGGCCAATAAAAAAAAAAGAAATATGATATAAGTATTGAACTTTCATATTTCATTTAAAAATGAGAGGGGTTATGGTGGAAACAATTATGTATTGGGAACCAGATAAAATAATAGTTATTATTAATAGTTGGAGGAAATATTATTGATATAATTATTACAGGCATATTTAAAAAAAAAATTATTAACTTATTATATAAATAATGTTTAATTTAATTGAAATCCAGAATATTCAAAAACAAAATATTAAAGTTAATCTTTCTAAAAAGTTTTTTTAGGAATTTAACCAATTGGAAAAAAGTAAACGAGAGTGCTGATAATTTGTTTTAAATATATAATATGTTGTTTGAAAGAAAAAATTGTTGCCTGAATGCAAATTGTTGTAATTGTATTTTTTAGGTGGAGGAAGATGTCTTATAAGAGGTTGTCTCGTATAAAACATTTTTTTTTTCGTAAAAGAAATATGGCAGCACGATGTCACTCCCAGTCACGTAATTTTTTTAATATTAAATCCACTTCTTGGTTCTACTGTATTAACAAATAAATATAAATCTCTTCTACAAGGAAAACTCTGAATTTCAAGGTAAACTTTAAATTCACTAAGATTAATCAGAAAACAATTATATCCTTGAATATTTAATTTAGTTCACTATTCTCTTAATACTTAATGTATTTAATATTGTAATAATATTTCTTATCTATTAAAAATGGATATTATTTGCATATATTCAAGCGTGTTAGCAGGTGCGTGTTACAGTGCTTTGCATGTCGAGGTGTTTTCACACAAGCCTATATGCTTCACCTCAACATTATAATTAAATTAAAATATTTTTACATTTTTTAAGAAAGTAAATTAATTAAACGATTTCTGGTTTTAGTTTAAAATATTGTTGAGTTTTTTATTTTTCATATTTATTTTGTAGATTACGTCAGCTGTATTTATAAATTATAAATATTATTTTAATATCTAAAAAAAAAAAAATAATAGTATCTGGACATAAAGTATTTAAAGATGATAATGTAATAATATTATAAAAATTAAACGTAGTTTTGACCACTCTGCAAATTAATCATTTAAAATATTTTCATTTCACTCGTTGTCCGTTAACGCGATCGCAGGACTGCAAAATAAAAGTGCGGTATTTAAATTATATCCGTTAAAGCTGAACTTGTCGTATCAATTCGCAATCCGATTGTTCTATATTTAACATAATTGAGTCTCATAATTGATAGAACAATAATATATACAAGTACATTGATGTGACGATTTTGGTATGTACTTACAATCATTTATAGATTAATTGATTAATCTATTTTTAATGACACGACTTTATAAAATACTAATTAAATTGGTGTACATTATCGTAGTGACTTTCCGCTTTGACTGCACCAGTGTGGTGCCTTTGGAAATGCTATCACAGATTCATACTATACAGTTGCTTGTAGTGAAACTCGGTATGAGACTTGTAACAACACTCGTTAATTCCAATAATATATTTACAGTAATGTACAAGAATATACTCAGATATTGCTTATCGCTAATGCGAAAGAGCGATGGAAAAAGAGACCCGTTACCCCAGTGACGGCCTCTTATATACCATGATCCCCACCACTCATCTGACACACACATACATACACCCATACAAAAGTGACAGTTCTCACAATTGTGTTTTTTTAACTAATACTTTTGTGAACCTCGTATTTGGCTAACTAGAATTTTTTTTAAGAAAAACACATAAGTGAGTTTAAAATTCCTTTTACAACAAACATACAAGTATTACTCACAGACGGCCGTTATTCAATTTTAAAATCAATAATAAATTTCCTAAAAATTAATTCTATCTAGCTATAAGTGTCCCCCAATTGACAGTGAATCGGTCGAATATTGAGTTGGTCCATATTGAGAAATTCCCATCGCTAGATTCCTCTATCTGGGTCTGCTCTGTCCTATTCATTTATTAAAAAAAGGAGCACACTAATGTTAAGATTTTTGTGAGAATTTTTCAGAACATTGTTCTGTTGTATTTTTTAATACAAACTAAATAAAACAAGTAGAAAGATATACAGAAAAAAATTGTTTATCAAAAAAATATTTTAGTTGCTGCCTACCTACTTAGTTGATGTGGCAAAATTTGATAATGCATTTCACTGATAGGAAAAGGTTCAGGTTCGTATCCCGGTAGCAACTAAATTTTTTTTTTTGTTGATTCATTTAATTTGTATTAATTAAATTGCCAAAATATTATTTTAATTCACATTTAATTATATTCTTGACCATCTGAAACTTTTTTTTTGTTTCAGCTACTTATTTGGATAACTTGTGTATCTTCTTGAGTAAACAAGACAAAAGATAATCTAAAAAATTCAATTCTGAAACTGGTGTTATTTTTTCACCAAAGAATGACCCTCCTAGAACTAATTTACGCGTAGAAACTCGGTAGATTTCTTGTCGATCGCAAAACTTTCACAGTATGAGTCTGTTCACAGTTTATCTGCAATTCGAGGCAGACATGTCAAATTAAGTGAAATTTATGGAGACTTCAACCAGGAAGAAGGTTATTAAGCCCGCGCTTTGTAAACAATAGAAAGCTCCGTGTAAAATAACCAGGGGAGGAAAATACAAATATGACCTTACACAAGCCTGTCCTACGAATAGGGTGGCGTTCACGTCATATCGCGAGGGAGGTAGAACACTTGGAATCTAAAAAGATTGGATTGTATTAAGGAGGGAGCGCACAATTTGGAAAATCACTCCGAACGGTCGCAAGCCGATTTATTCTCGCGATCGATTCTCAAATAGGTAGATACTAAGTAATATATACCTAAGTAGGAGCGCAAGATTCTACGAATACTTCCGACTGAAATATTTATAGGATCACATTCTATTTTTTGGTGCCATTCCAGATGTCGTAAATCGTCAACAAATTTCACTTGATTTTATTATGAAAGGATTTCGCGTAGAAGAAATAAAATGTATGAAGTCGAGCTTTCTTTTCACTAACTCGTGAAATAATATTAAAAAATCCTTTATAGTACGAATTAATACTGAGGACATTCGTATTTTTAAAGATTAATAATAATCTGTTTTGTCTTGCCAGCATCATCTAATAGTTTGAAAGATAAACGTCATAAATTACATAAATATAATACTTAAAGCTTCGAACACAGCCAATGTCATGATCTCGTTTCACACAAGCTGTGGAAATCAATTACAATATTATTAAATATGAATTAAACATATTAATTAGAAAGATATACATATAAAATCAATTTTATCGAAAAATATTGTTGTTGCGCCACCGGGATTCGAATCTGGATCTCTTTCCAAACCGGGGAAGGTGTATTATCCAACTATGCTACAGCGACGATATTTTTAGCGACAAATTTTCGAACCTATATGTTACCTTTTTGACATCAATACATTTTAATCGTTCCATTATTTGAAAGAGCCATCTACCTTATTTTTACAGAATCTCAAATACGTTTTAGTAAACTGATAGCAGACGCCAGAATTATCAATTCATTTTTATTAAATTTTGGACACATTGATACAACTTTATTATTTTAATAATTTCCTAATATATATATCTTTTTGATATTAATACATTTAATCGTTCCATTATTTGAAAGAGCCATCTACCTTGTTTTTACAGAATCTCAAATACCTTTAAGTAATCTGATGGCAGACGAAAAAATTATCAATTCCTTTTTATTAAATTTTGGACACATTGATACAACTTTATTATGAGGAGAACAAATCACAGACTTATGTTCTGAATAATTACAACTTCACAATAAGAATGTGTTATTTTAACAATATTATTAGATTAATGGGTAAATTGGCTAATACACAAACAAGATTGAATAGGCCCTAAACTAATCCATCTGGCCGGGATGCTTGCTATACACATATCACATGATTTGTTATGGTCAAAGGTAATTGATCATAAAAGAAACGATGCTGATGACTTTACTCATTTCCTTTGCTTAGTATGCGTCTGAGTCCATTTAACGATAGTTGCAGTACATCAATCTGATGACGAAGATTATTAATCTCGCCACGTTCTCGACATAAGAAGCAACAATGGGCGACAGACATATTTCAACTGAATCACGTTGCCAAACAGATCAGAACGTAAATAATATCAGAAATAATTTTAATGGTGATTCAAATGAAACAAAGTGTCATGAATACCTCTGACTATTGTTCTCTGCGTTTAATTCAATGATGATTGAATATGGACTGTAAAAATAGTTATTAATGTCTGTAATGGCTGGGACTGATAGCGCCTGTGTATCATTGCATTGTCTGAGCATTTATCAGTGGCGTGCAGTAAGCACAAAGTTAGGTTATGTTGTTACCAATGATGTTAACTATTTATAATACGTATAATAGAAAATTTTAAAAAAAATTTGACATTTTTGTCTAATTTTGAGAATTCTATAAATTTAAATTTAGAATATAATTGTACAATTTATTACTTTAAAACAGGCAAGTTCTTTCATTGGTCAGTACCGTACTCTGATTTTGATTTCGCTTAAAATATTTTCTTCGATTTCTGCTTCAGACAGTGGATCTACGCAAATACCAAAAACAACTAACGAAAAACACATGAAAACAAAACGTTTAGTGTTTCAAGTAAAACAAATACGTAGAAATGTAATTTCACGCAGTTTTTCAGTAAGAATTAATCTCTTTCGAAGACAACAGAATTAGGCATAAATTGTTTGAAACATACAGAAAATCCGCAATACGCATACGTAAAATGCCAACATAGATTTAGTAAGAAAATATTTAGTTCAGTACGATTATTATAAAGATTGAAAATAACAAGTTAGGTTTATACAATACCTAGTTGCTAGCAAATTGCGGACGAGCACGCACATTAAGTTGTTACAAATGATTAGAAATTTTCCTAAATAACCCACGGCTAGATAAAAGTCGTGGGTTACGTCATAGATAAGATTACGATATTCCGGATAATAACGGCTAGAATTTTATAATCTTTTCATAATATAAAGATTTATTTTTAATTTCCAGAATTTTTAATAATGCATAGGTTTTTTGCTTATATGCAGTGCACGCACGCCCCTAGCATTTATGTTGTAAAATTTAAAAAAAAATCAGATTCAATTTCTTCTTTATCGTCAGCTTAAAGTTGAACATTGGGCCCTTCTGCTCTGTGTGGAACATGCTGCACAGTGCGTCATTCTTCCCGGTCTTGAGTTACGTTGATTATAATTTTTAAAGAATACTTTGTTTACTACTTTATTTGGTTTGTCTACTTACTCGCAAGCGGCAATTTTCATTTTGCAGTAATGGTCTGGTACCTATCCCTACGTGCAGGGGGTCGAAATAAAAACCCATTTTAAAATTTTTGAATTAAACACCTTATTTACACGAAAAGTGATAATATTTTTATTTCGTTGTAAGGTACAAATGTTCCGATTATATATGAAATGAAATGTCAGACAAATGCGCACCACGGCTCACTTTTCAAACTATTGCTCTTTTGATGAAGTTTAAGATAACATCGTTGCATAATTGAGGTGCTATTGTGACAATAACACGTCGCATCTCCGCATTAAGTTCTGATTGTTTATGGCTTATTGGCATGCACATGTGTTTACAAAAATCCCAATAAAAAGTTGCATTGTTTCAAATCACACAACTTTGGTGTTTTTGGCAAAATTTTCATTCTCTTGCTGATGTTCCAATCAACCGATTAACAAATTCTCTTCGCTTAAAATGATCTGCTGGTTTGAGTTCTTGAGTCAATTGGATCTTGAAGGCATGCAGCTTTAGGTCTTTCACGAGAATTCGCTGTAAGGTACTTCTTGAAATATGAATTAAATATATTAATTGGAAAGATATACATATAAAATTAATTTTATCGAAAAATATTGTTGTTGCGCCACCGGGATTCGAACCTGGATCTCTTTCCTAACCGGGGAAGGTGCATTATCCAACTATGCTACAGCGACAATATTTTTAGCGTCAATTTTCGAACCTATATGTTACCTTTTTGATATTAATACATTTAATCGTTCCATTATTTGACAGAGCCATCTACCTTATTTTTACAGAATCTCAAATACCTTTGAGTAAACTGATAGCAGACGCCAGAATTATCAATTCATTTTTATTAAATTTTGGACACATTGATACAACTTTATTATTTTTATTATTATGAATAATTACAACTTCACAATAAGAATTCTCCTAAAAAAAAAAAACTTTTTGAAATGCTTAACTTTTGAAAACGATGACGAGTTGATGTCCTTGGGTTTTCAGCAACACTTTCTCTCACCTGCGGCTATGTTTTCGAAAGAACGCGTAATAGCATGTCGCACGGGTGACGACTTATTGTGCACAATCGAAACAGTTTCCGCTAATTTTTTTTTAATTTATCTTCTAATTGACGACTTATTTGGAACATAATTTCGACCTAAAATTCCATTAAGTTTACGAAATGTTTCATTAAAACTTTCTCCATTTATCCATAATAAGTTTTAACAATAATAACGCCTTTTTCTTTCGTGTATTGTCCCATATTTACTAATCGCAATGTTGACAAAGGAAATTTTTTTTTTTTTGTTTGGCCTCTTTTGTTAAAAAAATTGCGCGAAAATTAAAAAAGGCGTTCTTATTGGGACACCTTTATTAGTGGATTGTATACATCGATAATGAAAATGATTTTTAATATTTTTATAACTCTATATTTTGTTGTGATGGATTAAAAAAATTATACCGGAGACATTTGAAAGGAAAAAATATTTTTGTTTGTGATGTCTGTGTTATTAGTAGTATATATTTTTTGCTGTTAATATACTCAACTTTAATATGTACTTACTATGCTTTTTTAAATAACAGAATATATTTTAAAATGTAAGGTGTCATTTTTTAAGTTTTTTAAAATTCTATTTATAATATGTGCTTACTATTTTTTTTTAATAACAAATGGTTTTAAAATGTGGGGCAGTTTTCTTAGATCAGGCTTAGCCTATGTGGGAAAATGGCATAATAATATTATTATTGTAAAAAAATTACGTATACTAAAAAAAATATAGTGCTCGGAAGAATATCGATACACGCTAAAGTATCGATTACGAAAGAATTGTAGGGTGCGGTATTTATGCAATGCACTGTAACCCGATTTTTATAAACAAGTGCCTGCCAAGAAGGCTCTGGAAGTATGGATATTAAAGAAACTATTAAACAATTATGATGTAGGTTTTTATGATCTCTTCGTGAATAAATCTTTTATCGACTGATTCGAAAACATTCGGATATCTCGTTTTACTGAGAGTTTTACATTTGAAAAAATGTTTTTCTTTATGATACTATTTCTGTGTAAATTTTTACAAACTACGCGCTGAGTACACACACGTTCCTTTGTTATGAAGAAAACTTGTTTAAAATACATTTCGTGTGATGAAATTCCTGGCCCAGCAGAAAATTTACGAGTACTCCCACATGTTGTTAGGGGTAGTAAACAGTTATGTGCCAAAAGCTTATCGTGTTGTTACAATCCCGCTTGAAAAAAGCCCTTACATTTTTTTGACTTTTAAAAATATGTTAAATATGAACAAACAAATTTGAAAGGTAATCCGGCTTATTCTAAAAATAACAATACTCTTAACCCTTCTGTAACCATGCTCCACTCGGTAGATCTGTGTTACTGCATGGGTATTGACATTTTATCGCATCGAATCTGATACCCGCATCGTTAGATTGCGTATGATGAATTCTCCGTTATATTATCATATTTATCAATATGTCACTTAAAATACACAATATTTAGAGTAAAAGTATGATAACTATTTTCCAGCTATTTAAACCAGTAAAGGGATTTTTTTCTCAATTAAAATGCTTAAAAAATACACATTCCTTACAATAACACAAGTTGACATTATGGTTGTGTACTGATATTTTGTCTCCCAGTATATTGAGGGTTAAGATGGTTATCTGGTTATCCGAATAAGACGTCAAAAATAGACCGGGGACAGAAAAGTCCATGTAATGTTTCTATTAGAGTATTTAGTTACTAACAATTTTATTATTTTATTTTTTCGATAAAATTGATTTTATATGTATATCTTTTTCTAATTAATACATTTAATTAGTATTTAAAGTAACAATTTTAATAATAAAAAATGAATCAGATTAACGTTCCAATAAGTTCCAGCGCTAAACGAAACAGCGTTAAACGAGGCAATCTTAACACTTAAATAATAGGGATAAGTGAAACAGAACAGAAAATAAGTTACTTTATTAGTTTTTATTGTAATATTTATTGTTAAATACTTTTTATTACGTTAACTATATATCTACTAATATATTACTAATATCTATTTTTTTCATATAACATCCATGACAATTAAAAAAAGTTCTGAGTAAATAAGTTATGTTAGCGATGAGGAAGGTTTTTCCTGATTTGACTTTTGTGTTTTTTCATCTAATACGGGCAAAATAAACTATATTTTTCCGATAGATAGATTTTTTTCTGTGTATCTGATACGACTAATTTAAAAAAATATATTTCTGTCGTCATGGCAGCAACACGGGCCCCATTTCCATTTAATCTGATCTGTTGATGTAATCGACGAATAGTTAAATATTGATTGTACGATACAAACAATGAAAACATGATACCGTAAATGTATATATTCGTATTTGATTTTATAAACTTTATGAGATGAGATGAAATAAGCTGTTTGTATGTAGATATTAAAAAATGAAACGTTTATATTTTTAAATAGCAGCAGTAATGTATGCAGAAAGCAGAAACACTTTAGTGTTTCCATTGTTAACCTTAGTCATACTCCATTGTTCGGACGTGGAAACATTTGCTGACTTTACTTTATTCAAAATAATCATGAATTCCCTCTTGTCCTTTTAAAATCCGCCCACGAGTGGAATGTGCCCCACCCTAAGATTCGCGTTATTACTTGATAAGATAAATAATATTAAATAAAATAACAATCACTTTGCATGAAACCACGAAATTTTTTACATATCAGCCGGTTTTGCTTGTCCCAAGCTTCATCAGGACGTATTTAAAACTAATCATAAATACAAAATGAGTGCACTTATATATACATAAAGAAGGAGATAGAATATAAAATTACATGTGAAAGAGAGAGACAGAATACATATATAGTTAAATAGAACATCGGAGAGAGACAGTATACATATACAGATAGACGGAACATTAAGGGAGAGGAAAATACATCTTGCGAGGATAGACAATATCTTGGAGAAGTTTGCAAAAGCGTGCGGTGGGTCATTCACTTATTGGATCAACCTTGTGAAACAGGTAACAGGACCTTCTCTGGTGATAGCTGCCAGATCTACAGGATGCCGAGAAAAGTGAAAAAATATAGGGGTTCATAAAGATCAAGATTCTTAATTATGGCAGACGAACGTGATTGATATATCATACTCCTTTCACAAATAACTATAGATTTTCAGTATTTTGATATTTTTAATGAAAACACATTTTTATTGTGAAGTTTCAATTTCAAAACAAAGGTTCTATCACAGACCAGTAAATGAATAGACATGAAATGAAGTGTATATATATATAAGAGGGGCTCGGAACACTAGTTGCGGGACGAAAGGAATTCTACACACATTCTTGGTAGAAATATGAATCCGATAGTTTATGACACATTTATGTAACAATAAAAGTATTCACGCTTCTGATATATTTGTGTAAACAAGACGTATTTTTTACATTAATGCATATTATATTTTAATTTTAAAATCTTTGCGATAATTGCTAATAACCACATTGAATTTCTTCTCTTTTTTGTTTTGCATAAACATGAATATGTCATTGAATTAAAGTCGCGTATTTTTGTTAGCTTTGATGAGCTTTTAAATTGGTAAACCCCCCTCCAGTTGCCCATAAATAAAAATAATCATTTTAAAATGCATATTATATTGTCAGCGTTTAAATATTCGTTCCAATCGAGTCTTATATTTTAAAAAAAACGCGGAGCTATTTGATTGCGTAAGTGGTACCAAAATGATTACGTGGGTGACACCATATTGAAAATATTGAAACAGGGAATTTGCGTTAGTTCATGTCTATATATTTGGTAGTCTGTGGGTTCTATGATATTTTTTAACACAAATAAAATTAATTAATTATCCCGGTAGCAACCAAATATTTTTTCAATTGATATTTGATGTATATCTTTCTAATTGATTAATTTAATTTGTTTAAATAAAACACAATCACTTTGTATGAAATTATGAATATTATTAGACACCAACTTTTTTCGATTAGTTCAACCTTCGTCAGGGCGTATTTAAAAATGTTTTAAATACGCCCTGACGAAGGTTGAGCTAAGCGAAATCGATTGACGTGTAATACAATTCGTGGTTTCCTACAACGTGATTGTGTTTTATTTAATCTAATATGTCAAACGACAAAGCGATTGCTTTCTAAGAAAATATAATTTAATTTGTGTTTAAAAATTTGATACTTGCCTAACATATAATATTTGATCGTGCCAAGATTTGTTTACTCAATTATTTATTATTTCTGTTTCACGTTTTCATCCCATATCTTAATTTTTTAATCGAACGTAATGTAATATTTATAACACGTATTAAGCGAACATGGTATAATATAATTATAATATTCGTTTATGCGGTGAGAAGTAGAATTAAAGTTAAACAAGTCCATGGAGAAATACAAAAAACGGGGTCGTATGAATCCTCTTGGGTAACTTTTCATGGGTTTGTTTTAAAATGACTATCGAAACCTATACTTTCAGGCTTAATTTTCGACGTAATTTTTCTACGAAACCTCTATTATGTTGGTCACCAGACACTAATTATAATAATTATCGGGTAACTTTTTTTAAAAATAAAGATACTCATCTAAATGTCAAAAAAATATTATATAATTTATATCATAAATTAGTCATCCAAAAGAGAGAGAGGGAGAAATGAAAGGCAACTCTGACAAGATATAAACCACAAGAGAATGAATAATCAAGTCATAGACATGATTGATACATTCAACAATTTTATACTAGTTTCGCAGTCACATATGCTTCATAAGAATCTGTTATGTGTTATTTGAAGGGTTCGCGAGTACACTGTGTGAGTATTTAATTTTAAAGAGAAATAATAACAAAATAATAAATGACAAAATTCCCAAAAAGTTTAGTAAAATTTTTGAATGTATTATTGTTCAGCTGAATCGAAAGTGATAAAACTTTTTTTACACAAATTAAATTCCATTAATATTAGTGCTGACAAACGTATATGACATAATGATAATTATTCTGAGATGTTTTAGGTACGTACTGTTTTTACAAATTAAGTTTTCTAAAATTAAATGTTAAAAAATACTAAATCATTAGTAAGTGTCAGTTGAAAAAATTTGTTCGTTAGTATTTTCCCTTCTAGAGAGTTTCTTCCCCCTAACAGTCGAAAAATCTCGTTCGACGCAAATTTTTACTAAAACTTTTAATTATTGCAGGATTTAATTTAATTAACCAGATTAATATCAAACTGGAGAGAATGTATTTATATTTGATGAAGTTTTCATTGAAAAAATAATTTACTTTTCATATCTATCTTATCGTCTATCTTAATAAACGTTAGTCTCGTTTCTAATGTAGTAAAATTATACTTTGTGTATTTTTAAATAAAAGTGTATAATTTGGTGATTATAGATACATTTGAGTTATTATGAAGAGACTTTGTTGTGGTTAGCTGGGTGGGTCAAAAAATGAAATATTAAAAAATAATTATTAACTCTTACATTAAATAAAAATTTCTCCTTGAATTAATAAATGAGCAAGGGAAAAAAACTATTATCATATTTATAACGAGATTGGATACATTAAAATTTATTTAAAAAATGTTAAATAAACAAAAAATATATAAGAGTTAATAAAGAAAGAAAAAAAATAAAAGAGAGATTTATCATTATTTTAGACAGACCTAGTCCACAATATTTCATGGGAATTAATTACGAGTCAAACATGTATTCGATATATGTGCCTAATATCAACCACATCAGAGATATAAGCATTTAAAAAAAAATCATAATTATTCGATTATTTAGATTAATTGAAATATTTGATTGATTCCAGATTATAATAGAATCTAGACTATTTTTTTTAGATGATTTAGGACTTGAACCAAAGATATAAATTAATAATGGAACAATTTCGCAAGTATTTGTTTCGAAGTACGTAGACTTAAACTTAATCCGATTTTGTAAAAATTTCAAACAATAATATTTTTCGTAACATTTGAGAATTTGCACATCCGCCCATTAAATATTGTGGACCAGGTCTGTTACACCTTAGTATATTATACTTCAGAGATAGTATTTGATTGGAATGCCACAAATAAGTTTTTTTTTGTATTTTAGTGTATTTGCTGACGAATCCGAAGTTTCACGGGGCAGAAAATCTTGATTTCAACAACCCTTGAGAATCGTTTAAAAATTTCATAAAGCTTCTAAAAAACTCTCCTAGAATCCTCTTTTTAACAATGATTCGTATAAATTCGCTGATGATTAGAACCCGTATCCAATCTCCTTAATTTAAAACGCTTATTTTTTATATCCTAGAATCCTCTGATCTAACAGGCCAATCTGCCATGAAAAGATATCCCTAGTATCTAATTTATGAGTTGATAATGTTGAAAGAGTATGGAAAAATTCAAAACGGTTATTTAAAAAAAGAAAGATATTTACAAAATCATTTTAAGCTTTATGTCTACGTACTTCATAAAAATAAATATTTATGAAATTTATACATTATTATTCTATATCTTTACATCAGGCCCTAAAATATTCAACAAAAAATATTCTGGCCAATATATAATTTGGAGTCATTAAAAATTTCAATTAATCGAAATAAACGCTTATCTGAGGTATTTTTAAAATGCTTATTTCTCTGACATGTTGAGATTAGGCATATGAGCTTGAATCTTTTCAACTCATATATAAATATGTTAGAGATAAATTTTCTAGATTATCCTGCGTCTGTTGGTTCTGAGAAATTTTCGGGTAAATCTTATTATCCATCATCAGGGGATGCCTTAATGGTGAAGTAAAAAGATAATGAAACACGTCTTTTTAGCACGGCAGTTTAGCGCTAAGTGAAATCACTTACCTTTACTTTGTATAACTAGTGTGTTAATGACCTAATGTTTGGCTTCATTCTTTTATACTTAACTAAAACAACTAGTTACATATAAAATACACATGTTTTCTCAAAATAATAAACAATGTTAAATATGAATTAAATATATTAATTATAAAGATATACATATAAAATCAATTTTATCAAAAAATATTGTTGTTGCGCCACCGGTATTCGAACCTGGATCTCTTTCCTAACCGGGGAAGGTGCTTTATTCAACTAAGCTACAGCGACATTATTTTTAGCGACAATTTTCGACCTTATATGTTACCTTTTTGATATTAATACATTTAATCGTTCCATCATTTGACAGAGCCATCTACCTTATTTTTACAGAATCTCAAATACCTTTGAGTAAACTGATAGCAGACGCCAGAATTATCAATTCATTTTTATTAAATTTTGGACACATTGATACAACTTTATTATTTAGGAGAACACATTCTTATTGTGAAGTTGTAATTATTCAGAACATAGGTCTGTGATATTTTAAATATGAAAAATAAGGTAGATGGCTCTGTCAAATGATGGAACGATTAAATGTATTGATATCAAAAAAGGTAACATATAGGGTCGAAAAATTTTCGCTAAAAAGAATGTCGCTGTAGCTTAGTTGGATAAAGCACCTTCCCCGGTTAGGAAAGAGATCCAGGTTCGAATTCCGGTGGCGCAACAACAATATTTTTCGATAAAATTGATTTTATATGTATATCTTTATAATTAATATATTTAATTCATATTTAAAATATCACAGACTTATGTTCTGAATAATTACAACTTCACAATAAGAATGTGTTCTCCTAAATAATAAACAATGTATTATTTGTATTGAGTTTCAGTGTACCTAAGCTAAAACATATTAATATTGTTTATTGCTTGATTTATGTTGTAGATGTATTATAATAGTTAAGTATTACTAGATAACAAATTTAATACACTTTAATAGGTAATGAAAATTGCTTATGTATTTGGTAGTGCTGTCGGCTCGTCGGATCTTTTAACTAACTGTAGATCGAATTAATAAGATTTTATTCATTAATTAAAATTAAGGTATGGGTCTAGAGGGATTGTGTATGTGAATGATAATCCGCCTCCAAGTCGGGTTATCATTCGTGCTCGTACATATTGGTGTTCACCTTGGTTTGCGGTGTAGGATGATAAATGTATTTATGACAGTGGCGGATCAAACAGGATTAACACTAAGTTTATTGCGATCGTTTTACAATAAATACAATATAGGTATAGGTTATGCGGTTGAAATGCAAACACAGAATTTTACTGTTATTGACCAGGAGCAGGAAAAGAGTGGTGGCTTTGGAAAAATGCACAGTTGATGTGTTCGGTGGCGCCAGCTGCATTCAGTATTATACGTTGCGCGTGTGACTGCTCTGGCATTCAAGCTGTGCAGCTCATCATAAATGTAATCAAAATGAAAATAGAGTCATTTCTACGTTCATACGTATGCGTAATTTTTCCTTTCTATTCATTCTACGTTTTTGGTGGTATAAATGTAACCTCTGCCTTAACATATCATCACCAAGTTTCCCACAGACATTTTTATTGGTGGTAACAAAGGTTATTTCAAAAGGCCGAGAAAATTAAAAATGAACATGAATAGGGGTTCACACCAAAATTACTGTAATTAGTTATTTTAATTTGTATACAAAGCTGAGTTAATTCTGCCCCAAAATCTTTAATGTAAGTGTTCATTTAATACAAGAGTCCTCAACCATTTAAAATTACCCAATAAATCTATCAAAAAATGTAACTACGAGGGTGCGTAGAGTCAGGCTTAAAACTAAAAATAATGCAATTCGAAATATGAGTATTAAGTTTTTTTAATATTATGGAAATTAAAAACGTATTGGTATTTTATTTCTATTCATCTTGAAATAAATTATGGTCAAATAACTCACTACTACTCAGCGGTTGAGACACCGAAAATAAAAAAAACAATATAATATGTTAAAAATTCAGTTATATGTTAGTGGAACATTTTTGTTTCAATTCGAATTAAAGTTATTAATTGAAATATTTTAATTTTTACAATACTAAACTTTATACTACATACACGTTAGGTTATACTGTCACTACTATAGTTTCGAGTCACACTAAATACAAATATGAATTAAATATATTAATTATAAAGATATACATATAAAATCCAGCCAACGCCAGAATTATCAATTCAAATTCTGCTATCAGTTTACTCAAAGGTATTTGAGATTCTGTAAAAATAAGGTAGATGGCTCTGTCAAATGATGGAACGATTAAATGTATTAATATCAAAAAGGTAACATATAGGGTCGAAAATTGTCGCTAAAAATGTTGTCGCTGTAGCTTAGTTGGATAAAGAACCTTCCCCGGTTAGGAAAGAGATTCAGGTTCGAATACCGGTGGCGCAACAACAATATTATTCGATAAAATTGATTTTATATGTATATCTTTATAATTAATATATTTAATTCATATTTAAAATATCACAGACCTATGTTCTGAATAATTACAACTTCACAATAAGAATGTGTTCTCCTAAACACTAAACACAGTTTGGTAACCTATTTGTGAGGTGGGGTGGAGTGGGGCGGGGTATTGGATGGGAAGGTTTCAGTCGTTAGCGGGAATACGGATAGTAATAGTGAAGTGCTAAGGAATGTGGTGTTATTCATTAGTGTTTTCTCCGAATTTAAAGTTTTTTGCAATTCGACGGTTTCTATATCATTAAATATTAATCCTTTATAAGGTATCGAGTGGAGAAGTTTTAGTTTGTGACTATCGAAATAATGGCTTGTTTCAATTATTTAATTTGAAGACTCCGCGAAGTTGTTATTTTTAGGCAGTAAATAATTACTTATTTTAGTTTTTGAATTGAGAATAATTTTACCGATGTTCTTATTGGTATAAAACGCGGGTTTTACATAGTTTATTTATCACTTGATGATGAAAGGGACTGCACCTTTCAAAACTATAACATAATTACGTTGCACCTCAAAATAACTAACTGCCATGTCAATGAATGATATAATTAATTTAAAATTCGAGTACCCATGCGTATCGTATACAGCGCATTTTATTTATTTGTGAGAGAAAAAATAATAAAATAGTGTTGTACATTTTCCAGAGACTTGGAAAAAAAGAAAATACGGAGTAATGGTCAAGCCAAGACACCTTCAAGCCGGCAGACAGCAGTGAACTATATTAATTTAATGTCGCAATATTGTTCATCTCAGACAAGGGCACGATATATTTTTAATGCGAGAAGTACAGTTCATTGAAGCGTTGATAATAATTGTTTTGAAATAAATACTTTTAAAGCTAAAAATTTAATTAAATACTCGTTCAAAATAAATTTTCAGGGATTAAAGAAATATGTAATACTTGCAAAGTAATATGTGAGATATTATTGCATTCCATTAAGAGTTATTGAAATAAATACTTTTAAAATTAAAAAATTAATTAAATACTCGAACAAAACAAATTTTCAGGGATTAAAGAAGTATGTAATACTTGCAAAGTAATATCTGAGATATTATTGCATTCTATTAAGAGTTATTTATTAGAGCGCAAATATTTTTAAAGTTGATAATACCTCTTCCCCAAGCTTCGTCCACATGTTGAAGGCGACCCAGCAAATCATGAAAAAGATTATCCCCAGAATATCCTTACGGAACTGAATAAGAAATAAAGACATTCGTAATATGACCAAAGTAGAAAACGTAGATCACTAAATATCAAAACTGAGTACCTTAAACGAATGATCGAAAATTATTGGGATAAAAAGGAGTCTTTGTGGAGGCCCCATTATTGGAAGTCAAAGCGTAGATTGTCATTCAGTTGGTGTAAAAGAGGACCAATAATATGAACAAAACTAAAGATTAATGCTTTTTAATAAATTAAAATTTCTTTATTCATACATTACAACCTTATTAATTAGAAACTTTTTTATTGAAAATTCACCGTATTTTTCAATGACTTAAATGTCGGGTTCATGCGGGCTGTACCAACTCCCCAGTGCAAGCGGCGCTTTCATGGGAGGCTGGCTCCCTAACCAGAGAATGGCACCGACTGCAGAGTAGCTACAGATATATTATAATAATAGCCGTGAATTAAATTTATTATTTATATTTTTTTTATATATATGTGTGTGTGTGTGAACTTCTTCATCTTTTTTGCTTTTTATAACATAAATATTATTTTGTTACTTGAATGTATTATATTGTATGTATTAGGAAATATTGTTAAGAAAATTAGTTATAAATAGATGGATTGTTTTCTGGATAAGAGTGAATTAATATTTTTTATTAAAAGAAAAGTATTGTTTTTTGAAAAACATTTATGCAGTATAAATCCTTGTCATACTTGCTTAAACGTGGGACTTTTACATACATTTTCACAACAATAAAATTAAAATTACCTAAGAAAACTTTAATATTATACATTTTTCGAATCATATTTTAATAACTTACTATCGGATCAAACATTGGAACTCTATAAAAATAAATTGCCGTATTAACCTACCATTACCATAACAAATAATTAATGGGAGATTTATCGTCAAATTAAAACGTCTTATATTTCCCGTGAAGCGTTAAGATAACAAAAGCCAGCTTAAAATAGAGTTTACATTAATTTGGGAAAACATTTTACACCTAACAATCATGCCATTATTATTTCAATTCACGTGACATAGTTAAACCCTTATTAGAATTATTTTCATTTCACAAGTTAACGCGAATAGTCCTTAGATTATTTATTTTATTATTGCTCCAGGAACAACGGAAAAAAATTAAAATACGAGATAATCTTGTGATTGTCCTAGATAATAAAAAAATAGTAGATAATAGATTATTTAGCGACCCTAATAAGAAAAAAATACACCAATACCTCGTATTATGGCTTAGATACGTTCCGGGAAAGTTGGTAGTAAAGCGAAATGCAGTATAATGAATCATACAAACCTATAAAAATTTCATAGGATCCGTTCCAATTATATAGAGAAATTACATTAATAAAAAACCAAATATATCTCGGGTCCATAACTACTGACGACGGTAGCTGCAAGCCGGAAGTTAAGCGGTGCATAGGTATGGCGAAAAGATCTATGTCCAGACAAAATATGGAAAGACCGCGGTATTTCTAAGACAACGAAGGTCAGGCTTGTACAGTCTGTGGTGCATTATATATTTATATATGGTGTAGAATCATGGAAGGCAAGGGGAAGAAGTCGGATTAATGCCTTTGAGATGTAGTGCTGGAGACACATGTTGCGCATACCGTGTACGGCGAGACGCACGGGAAAGTCTCCATTTTGAAGACACTGAATATCGAAGACAGACATAGATAGCTTAGAGAAGCTTGTCGAAAAAACGAAGAGGAAGAGGAAGATCCCCAACAGCCACTTCTCTGGTGATAGCTCTAAGAGGAGCGGGAGTTCATTGAGATCACAATCCTCAATCACGAGGGACCAACGCGGATGAATAAATAAAACATACATATATAGCTAAACCAAAAATATTGAATGATTCTAAATAGAGCTTGAAGAGAAATATAAAAATTGCGTAAGACCGTTAAAAAAACATTTTTTTGTCATTATTTTTGCTTCTTTTAGCAGTTCTTTATTACAGTTAATATCTGTATTAATGCCTCGAAAAACTTTAACGCTGCGATCTTCGTCGGGATTAGTTTGAAGTAGAATGTTTATTTCTTGTTCGAAATGACAAGTGCTGAAAGTGCAAATTTTTAATTTTGTGTCGCAAATCGAAGTTGAGCTATAATTTAAAAAGTCCGTTATAGCTAAAATCCGTATAAAGAGTAATGGTGTAACGTATTATTACAACGTTCGACTGAATGCCGTAAAAAACATTAAAAAAAATCTATTATATTTAAATCATTTTAATCTATTACTTTTATTATACGATAACGACCTCACTAGGCTTTGCCCTTGCTGAGGCATATACAAACTTATATATTATATGCAATGTGTATATTCACATTTTTAAATAATTTGTTTAAATTCACATATCAACATTATTTTATATTGTAAAGAATACACTTAACTAATTAATGCTTGACCATTCAAATCTAATTGATTTTATGTCTGTTTTGGGACATGTGCTCACAACAACTAGATTTTTACGCGCGAATTATATGTATTATTCTTAATTTACATATCTATATGTATAAAACTCAATGTCTGTCTGTCTTTTCTGTGTATTATTTTACACCCTTTGACCGATCTAAACGAAATTTTATAAACTTATTAATTCAAATTAAATGTATTAGTTAGAAAGATATACACATAAAATCAATTTTATCGTAAAGTATTGTTGTTGCTACCGGGATTCGAACCTGTATCTCTTTCAATCCGGGGAACGTTATGTTAATATATACTTATTATTTAGGAAATTTGTACTCCTGGCCTGTCTGTCCCCACCAGTCGAAATGAATGTCATTCATTCCAAATTAAATTGAATGGCGTTCATTCTAAATTTTACATAATTATTCTATAGGACCCCGCGTAAAACATTAATAACCATCCGATATAATTATCAAATAATTACCAGACCTCTTTACCTCACTCCTCAGCCTCTCCACCTCTTTGCTGCGATATAAATGTGTATCATATAATATTAAAATATAGTTTCCCCGCCCCCTAGGCACCTCATCTTCCTCCTGCTTGGATCAAATTTTGCACACATCGTTACACTTTAGGGTCTATTACAAATGAAACTCAATCCTGGATATCGCCGAATATAGACTGGTGGTATACACTAAATTTATACATAAAATATTATGTGTATGTATATAAGAATAAAATATAATTTAATAGCTAAAAGTCTCAAAAGAAGGAACATAATATTTAATATATTCTGCCAAAATGACGAATAAGGGTTCCTGCTTTTTGAGTCGTTTTGTGTCGATTCCAGTTTAATCCCAAAAATATGATTGCGAGATAAAAATAAAAGAGTGAAATTAAATTTCAAAAATCTAACTACGTTGTTTTACAAGCGTAACTGTTAAATCAGTTAGAATAGTGAAAGAAACTATAAAACCTATTGTCTTTGTCATCGTTCAAGAGATCGAGGGATTCAAATTTGAATCCGAATAAAATAATTCAGAAAGCTTCCAAGACACGGTGGTAGCATCGTTCTGATGCGTACGTGACATTCTAGGCATGTAGCCTATGTATCTGGAGAGAATCGAAAAGTAAATATGAATTTTGACACATTACAATAACTAGTCTTTGAAAAAAATTCTCACGTTTTTACATCTTGTTCGGCTTTATTTTCAAAAATAATATTTTAGTGCTACTCCGTACTAGCCGAGTACGAAATTTAGAGTCAAATATCACCCGGTCGTAAAGATACATTGTGTGCACAGAAAATCTATTCCCACCGATTAAATTTACTTATCACGGAGAGAGGAGTGGTTTTGGATTTGCTTGCATACTCGCGTACCCACCATAGTAATGTGTATAATTTTGGGCTCAAACAATCGTACGCCGTGTGTTTGACGATATTAAAACCTCCCACATTCATCGGTCAACTTCTGCTACCCATTTAATTCCGTACTTTGATCGAAATAATTTTGTAAATATGTTTAAAAATAAAAAGGCATTACATGGCCCGGTTACATATATCATACCACCTCTGGATATAATGTCTTTTCTAGTTCAATTTTTTGTTTTTAATTTCTTAAATTCAGTGGAATAAAAATTAAAACAATACCATTATGTGTGAATAGTAATGGTGAATGTACTGACCATTATATGTGAATAACAATTTACGAGTGTACAATTCAACAGGAGTAACGATTTTTTTAAATAAATTAAATTTAGTATTAAAATTTAATATAAGAATAAAGTCGTTGTCTTTCAATACCTTGTATTATCATTTGATTAATTTTCAGATAGACAGACCACCCTGCCGCTGTACGACTCAATTATTTTCAAATCATATTCTTTTTATTTGTTTATTATATTAAAATTAAAAACATAATAGTTATTTTAAACATGAATTAAATATATTAATTGGAAAGATATACATATAAAATCAATTTTATCGAAAAATATTGTTTTTGTGCCAACGTGGTTCGAACCTGGATCTCTTTCCAAACCGGGGAAGGCGCATTATCCAACTATGTTACAGCGACAATATTTTTAGCGACAAATTTTCGAACCGATTTGTTCCCTTTTTGATATTAATATATTTAATCGTTCCATTATTTGAAATATTTGAAAAGAGTAATCTGATAGCAGACGCCAGAATTAACAATTCATTTTTATTCAATATTGGATACATTGATACAACTTTATTATTAAGATAATGCACCTTCCCCGGTTTGAAAAGAGATCCAGGTTCGAATCCCGGTGGCACAACAACAATATTTTTCGATAAAATTGATTTTATATGTATATTTTTCTAATTAATATATTTAATTCATATTTAAAATATCACAGACCAATGTTCTGAATAATTACAACTTCACAATAAGAATATGTTTTCCTAATAATAGTTATTTACGTAGAATGTTTTATTTATGTTATTTGTGTAGAAACTGGTCATCATTTGCAGTACAATCTCACCATGGATTATACTCTCGAATTGAAATAGAGCAATAGCACCACCCTTAGGCCATATTTAGTTACCTATGATTGATGAGTCGTGACGTCATGCTCGCAAGCGAATGGAATGAGAAGGTTCATTATATTTAGTCAAGGTGACGCACGTAATCAGAAAATAATAATAAAATAAAAAAAATCAATTGGAAGCATCCCCACTAAAAGTGGCAACTCTTAAATTTATTGATAAAACGTACAATACAATATATAATTTTTATTTTCACTTTGTACTACACGCACACAATTTTTTTAGTTGTATCACGACTAGTTTCGAGAAGAGCAGCCCTTCCCATCAACAGGTGTAAATTAAACTAAAATTAAATACAATTGGATATTGGGGCGGTGGGGCACGTAAGGCTGGAAGTGTCTGTACTGTTTCTAGGAAACATTGATAATGACGACGAAGTATTTGAAAATATGATATTGTTCATTAATATTTTCTCCGAATTAATTTTTTTTTGGATTAAGGTTATACATTATTATTCCTCTATATGGTACCGAGTGGAGTAATTTTAGATCGTGGCTGTCGAAAGAATGGTTGGTATCTATGATATGGTTAGAGAATTCGGATAAAATATTATTTTTTCAGACATCATCAATGTTTTTTAATTTATGATGTCGATGTGATGTTTATTAACGTTAAACTCTTTTTCTTTTTTATTATCGTATGCTAAATGCTGAGCGTAGTGATCCCCCGAAATGTGCATAATACGTTTCCATTCCTTCCGGTCTTGAGACATGTTCATCGTATTTTTTAAAGAGGACCCTATTAACTCCTTTATTTGGTGTATCTATTTTGTAGAAGATCGTCTCCTTGGTCGCTTTTCCTCAACCGACCCTGCTTCTCGAGACTCTCATCATTTCTTCTGGCAACATGTCAAAGTATGCAAGAATCCTTCTCTGGATGTTATTGAAAGTCTTTTGGAAATCCTTAACTCTTGGAGGATAGAAAATTAAAATTATATTTCAAAGGGATCCCTAATAATTATTAATTTATCATTTTCTAAAACTACATAAAGACAATCACAATATAATGACTGAACCAATGGAGCGCTTTAATTAGAAAAAAACCTTAATAGATTAGTTAGAAATCAATTTACCTCTACTGTTTTCTGCAAAATTCATGATCGTTGTGCCGTTCTGTATTGAATATATAACTGTTCTTGTATATTTCGGTATTTAAAAAATGTTTTTCCACCAAGGTGTATTCACTAAAAGAGTTAATGTCCATTTTCAAAATTTACTTACAACGCTTACAGATTTAGTAATACCTTACCGGACCGGGCACGTGTACTGTGCTAAAGTTTTAAAGACGTTATTGCTATACTTTAACATTTTGAGAGATGATTGCGGTGTCGAAAATTAAAAATTCATCATGCAATAGTTACGATAAAATTATTGGTGAAGAAACATAAATAATTTAAAAATTTTTAATCCGCACTTAATTCAATTCAGGGTACAAATGAATTTAAAAATTTCTCAGCTCTTTTGGAAATAACGATGTGGAGCTCAAAAATTATTACCAACTTTAGCGGAGTTATCCCTGAATAACGGAGTCTGAGTTATTGAGTCTGAAGGAGAGCATTTAGAGATTATCACGGAAATGTAGAAACTTTAATATTTAGAGAAAAAGTCTGCAGAATTTAAATCTATTATCTAGGACTTAACAAATGGTACTAACGCCCGAGGGAACTAAAATATCTGTGGGTTTTCTATTAAATGCTTGTAATGACAGAATTATTTTAAAATCTATGTCTAAAAGGGTTCAATAAAGTTCTCCAAGAAGCTATTCAAGGGGTTGTTATAAATGTGAACATTTTAATGAACCTGCATTGTGCTGGTACGGTATTTTTAGCAAGTAAAACGGAGGATTTGCAGCTTCTGTTGAACCATGTTATGAAGGCGTATGAAACTTTTGGGTAGAACTTAATATATGTAAAACAAACTACATTTCGTAACATACATAACGTAGTTAACAATTAAAGTTTTTATATTGCTGGAATGAAATGGAAAAAAATAAAAAATATTGTATACTTGGGTTGCTATATAAATAAATGGTAGTCTCATAATCCATGGCAAATTTATAAAGAACTGTAAATGGATCTTAAGCTCTGATATTAGAAGCTAAGTTAAGCTAAGTGATCTTAGAAGGAGAACATCGTGTTAGAATGAAAATAGACAGGAAAAATTACACACAGAAGAAAATAATCACATGCAATAAATTATTATTTCTGGATAAATCATTAAAAAATTATCCTTACAATGTACTAACCGTTTGCTGCATTTAGATTAGATTATTTAATAAACAGTTTTGGTTCCTCATTTGATATTTTAGAGATATTACTGCTATGTGAAATTTATTGCATGTGTAATTTTATTTTTGTGCCTTTTTTGCTGTGTAATTTTTTAGGTAATGGTTTAGTCGGTCTACTATGGAGCTTTTTTGGGCCATAGTAATATGATAATAGCGGACGTCCGTTGAATGGATAAGGCACGAAAAAAAGTAAAAGCGTACTACATTTATAAATAACTACGATACAGATACCATCCCAAGGGCTCTATAAAAACCAGAGTGAAGGTGACCTTCAAGAAATAAGAGTTTTTGCATCAAGCTCACAAGAATATTACACGACTGAAGTTCGCTAGCCAGTTTTTACCAGAATTTGGTAGTCATCTGTTTGTGTTTTTTTAATATAAAATTTTCATTCTATTTCGCTTCACCCTGACAATGATAAACAACAATCGATTAGGATTAACAGGTGTTCCGAAAGTATTGTTATGATTATTGGCAATACTAAATTTCTACCCTAAAAATATTTTTGTTCGGAGTTTCGGAAAATTTGGATATAAATTTAAATTTTAATACAGTTATCGGCGCGTTATCCATTGAACTTTAAACTTAAAGTATATATACTTTGACTTGCATTTATTTCAACTAATAATTTATGGTGAAAATAAAATACAAATTATTGTATTGTTCACTTTACTCGCCGTACCACAGTATTGTTCACATTACTCACCATTTCACAGTATTGTTCACTTTACTCGCCGTACCACAGTATTGTTCACATTACTCACCATTTCACAGTATTGTTCACTTTACTCGCCGTACCACAGTGTTGTTCACATTACTCACCATTTCACAGTATTGTTCACTTTACTCACCGTACCACAGTATTGTTCACATTACTCACCATTTCACAGTATTGTTCACTTTACTCGCCGTACCACAGTATTGTTCACATTACTCACCATTTCACAGTATTGTTCACTTTACTCACCGTACCACAGTATTGCTCACATTACTCACCATTTCACAGTATTGATTACATCTATACAATACGTCCTTACAAGTGAATCATTTTCGATTCTGGAAAAATCTTTACCATGTTATATGACAATGACAAACTACAAGTTTGCGATAAATACTCGTATTATACACAATACATACACACTACACACACAATCCGTAAATTTTATTTTAAACGTGTTATATTTTGTTTTTAGTACAATATTATATTTAACGTAGTCCTGTATAATGAAATAAATATAACAAAAAGTATGCAGCAACAAATACTTTTAACTAATCAAGTAAATATCTGTATATGGAATGAAATCTAATCTAAAAATTAATTATTTAATATGCACAATTTTAAAAATATTTATAGCAATAATATTGATCATAAAGAAGGGACCAAACGATGTCAGGAAAGAGAAAAAGTTCCAACATAATATTACATTAACTCTTATTTAAAGCTCAAGGATTTTCTTGATTACCCCCATAAAGAATTGCTTTTATTGGATTTAGCAAACAAATTCAATAAAATATCCCAATATTAGATTTATGGGGATAATAAAATTGTATTTAAATAATTTGACAATTTTATATATTAGCTATATTACTCTTTCAGATAATGTTATATATAAATATAAACTTTTCTTTGTATTTTCAAGATCAATATTCAAACTTGAGTTATCGTCTTAAGTTAACCTTCGAAAAATACGATTTTTATAACAAGCAAACCATGAAAAATCTAAGGCAAATCTAAAATGTTATTAAATATTTCTATTTTTTTTTGTATCATTCGATATCAGTGATCCAATTTAAAACATTTACATAAATTAAACGTTACTTAATTATTTTTCTAAAATAAATAATATAATTATTTTGTCATAGATAGTAATGAATAAACGGCGACACGAGAACGTGCCGATCAATAATTATAACTGCTTATTGATAACATTATTTATGTATCACACAATTGGGGTCCCTTAGAAATTGTACTGCGAAAAATTTATTCTACATGTCGATAGATTTAAAAAAACGAAATTTATAAAAATTAAAAAGTTATTGTCTCTGAAAAAGAAGTATGATTTTTTAAAAAAATTATTTCGCCTCTTTTTTATGATTCAAATAATAAGGATATGGATGATACTTAAAAATTAGAAATTTAAAATTAAGAAAAATTAGTTAATAGTAAATTAAAAATTATAAATAACCAAATTATTATTTCAAATTTGTTTTCTTTTACCATTTAAATTTGTTTTCACCGTAGTTCCTAATTAGTTACCCATCACTTATATTTATAGTTTTGTTTTTTGTCTATTCTTGTATTTTTAATTTAGTATATTTGTACATTGTATCCTGAATAAGAGACCATTGGTCTTGAAACATATTGATAAATCTATAAATAGTGGTTTAAACAATGTGTTCTTATTATTTATATGATGTGTGTCACATATTAATTTTTCAAATATTGAAGAAGTAAATATTATTTATTTATATATAGTGTTTATTTAGCAAAATGTTTCTGTTTATTGATAGTCGACTTTACTCAAAAACATTGCCGACAAAGTATTATCTTAAATTACATTAAATGTTCCACATTTTGAAAATGTTGGTAATCTATTATTTTTTTTAGTTATAGAATAACTATTGAATAAACATCGACCAGCGAAGAAAGTGTTTTATGCAAAACCTGAACGGCTGAAGGAATGTTGGAAGACCCAGTCGCAGTGGTTGGATTGTGTTACCCAGGATGCTCACGCGGTTTGTATCACGAAGTGGAAAAGAACAGCGGAGGACAGATATGACTGGCGAAACTTCATTGAAAAGGCCAGGGTTACCGGTTTGTTAAGTCATTCATTACAATGATAGAGTAAAGAAAGAATATAGTGGAATATGCGTGCGTATCTCTGTGCTGTAAAATATTATAATCAAACCGCCTAATTTTCAACATACAAAAAATATATTATACTGAAAATGACTTCGATACGAAAACCAGCTAAAGGCCTGTATGACGGAGAAAAAAATCTGATCTAATAGTCGAGGGTTAATAAAATAATAGGTTTATTATGATCGAAATAAAATATTAAAATACACATAATAAAAATATAACGCGTACATGTGGTTTAGTCATGCTTTGTTTTTTGTCAAAGTAAATTATTTTTTATTTCAACTTTATTACATATAAACATTATAATTTGTATTATTTGCCAAACTGCATAACAGTTTTACGGCAACGTTCAAGCAATAACTTTAAAATCTCTTTTCTTATGTTGTTTATACTTTATTCAGTCATTTATTTAAAAAAAAAGATGTTCTAATGTGTATTTGTAACTCTTTCTTCGAACAAAGAGAAAAATGTTCAATTCTATACAAATTTAAACAAAAATAATTATACGTTATATTATTTGAACTGAAATTTGAGTATATATTTTTTAAAATTAGATACTGTACCGAATAATGTTAACATTAACAATAATCTTGTTTAAAATATTTAAATATTTATGAAAATCATTTCATCGTTTGAGCTATAACCTTTTACCATTCTTAAAAGGGGTGTGCTAAATTAATCAAGATTTTTTTAGCTACACAAGTTTTGTCATTGTGTTTTTAAAATCATTCTAACTTACCTTCAACTTGTGTACTTTCATATTTCAATTATATTTTTCTACCAACAGTACTCTGTCTCTTCCGCTTTACTTTCAATTTTTTCCAACAGTCTTCTTGATGACCTTATTATATTCAACACTGAACGCAGATCAACAGAAGAACAAGATTAAATATTGAAAAGGTTCAAATGCTATGTGTTGTTTGCCTAACAACTTGGCTGATGTAATCTGTCTATCGCGTCTAGGACTTATGTAAGGTTAGTTAAGAAAATAATTATTCTATTCATTATTATATAAAGCGCTAATTCAAAATATACTCTTCTACATGAAAAGAACATCACCTTGGAGAACACAAATTAAAAAACCATAGAAATTAAAAATAATTACAGCTCTGTTGCCCTGAAACTGTTGTCATTATAGTCTGACGGAGAGAATTTGAGACATTTAGGTCAAAACGATCAAGTGCGATTCTGAGAAAAAATAATATTGTTTATACACCCCTCGGCGTGGGTAATTAGACCCTTGTGCACTATCGGCAGGGAGGCCCTCTTATCGTTATAGAAAAATAATAGTGAACTTATAGTGTTTAAAAATTAAATAGCTTTTTGTATTTTTGTTATTCTTTTACGTAATATTATTTTTTTACTTCATTTTTATCTCCACAAATGTGGGCTCTTTCAATGATAACTGCATGTAAATTGCCTGGCTCTGTCTTTCAGATTTCTCCAGGAATATTGTTCTTCAGCTTAAGAAGAGGCAGACGTTTGCTGACAAATACTTGCTTTGAAATATTTTCATAAAATTAAATCTGGACCCGTGAATTAAGCGCTAGCCAATGAAAATTGGAGGTCATATTCAAGATATTAGTTTTCATGTATGGGTAAAAAAAATTCTATGCTACGTAGAATATCATAAAAGAATATCGTAAACGATAAATTAAAATAATAATAAAAATACAGTTTTTTTTTAAATCTTAGATCCATCCGTATTCATAATATTGCACAAAAAAGGCTACTATTTTGACTGAATATTCTAGAAAAACTGCAAAAATTAAAATATATTCTTATAATTCTCTGGTAATCTTAATTACCTTTGTAATTTCGTAACTCAGACTTCATTTAGAAGCACAAAAAATAAATCTTATACACCATTATGATTTATATGGAAATAAATACGTAGAATATATTATAATTTGACATAAATTATTTCCAAATATAATTATTCAGTTTAGTTTTTATTTTATCTCATGGATTAAGTGATAGAAAGCAAAATACTGAAATGTACAAAAAGAGAATTAAAATACAGATGTTTTCCTTGTAATATTTAAAAAATAAAATTGAAGCTACGTGACATGCATACGCATTCATCCGTAAAAATTATGTTTGTTACTAATTAAAATAATTATACCTTTCATGTTTATCTGATCTACAAGTTCTAATTCATTTACGTACTGGCAATAAAGCTTTGTAATTAAACATTAAAATATTACGAGTTCAACATGTTTTTTCAGAACTTTTGTGTATACGTGCTGCCCGAGACTTTAATTACAGTTGTTTTATCTGGAGAAAATAAAAGAAACTAAGTTTTGCGTTGGAGTCGAGGAAGGAAAAATTAACAAAAGGTTAAGATAAACTTAATGAATAATATGAAGGTTCTCTAGACGTGCGAATGAAATGGTAAAGAATTGTATTATTTTAATAATTACACAAATTCTTTGTTTAAACACTATTTATTAATTATTCTACATGTTTCGATATCTATGATATCATCTTCAGAAAACAATGTACATTAATAATAGAGGTTTTAACAAAGTATTTTTATAAATATTAAATATGACATTTTATTATTATTTCTGATTACTATGGTCCGTATCCACGAATGAAATATTTGTTATCTTGAACCTCATTTCACGCTTGTTGTACGTCAAACGTTAAATGCCAGTATATTGATAATAGATATTCCGTTCAAATGCGTGGTAGATGACTTTGAATCTCCCCAGTAACAGTTTAAATCAATTAAATGTTTATAATTTAATGTCCGTCTAATTTTCCAAAATAAATAGATGTAGGTGTCTATGGCTCTAAATGGCGTTTGTGTGCACATTTTGAATCTAGCTATCAAATTGAACATCGTGTTCACGGGTATGGGTTTGTGCCTCTTTCAGTCAATCTTAAACTGATCTCTGAGTTTATCTCCAGATCAAAATCTCAACACGTGTACTGTAAGTACTGACGTGTCTCAACTATTATTATTGTAATAAAGTACTGAGATTTATCTAAACTAAATATCTGAGATTTTTATTGTGTCTCAGATCGTGGATAGAGGTTATGAGAACCAAAAACTTAGATAGATTAGAGAATAGGAAGAGATCCAGGTTCGAATCCCGGTAGCAACAACAATATTTTTCGACAAAATTGATTTTATGTGTATATCCTTCTAATTAATACATTAAATTTGTATTTTTAAAAAAATATCACAGACCTATGTTCTGAATAATTACAACTTCACAATAATAATGTGTTCTCCTTAATAATATATAAGTTGTATCAATGTGTCTAAAATTTAATAAAAATGAATTATTAATTCCGACGTCTCCTATCGGATTACTCAAAGGTATTCGAGATTCCATAAATATAAAGAAGATGGCTTTCAAATAATAGAGCGATAGATGTATCAATTTGAAAAAGTGTGACATATAGGTTCAAAAATTTGTCGTCAATGCACTGTGTTGCCGTAGAATAATCGAATAAAGCAATTTTCCAGAATAGGAAGATATCCAGATTCGAATCCTGGTAGCAACAATAATATTTTTCGATAAAATTGATTTTATATATAAATTTTTCTAATAAAAAAATTTAATTTGTAACTTAAGTTTGTTTTAGTTTGTAGAGAATTTCAGTACACGCAAGACAAGATTAGGATTTTGATTCACTGGTTTCATTTAATAGAAGAAGCTACGCAGTGATTTATTATTATTATGTTACTTCTATAATCTCTACAAATGATAAATCATCATCAAAAGTTAATTCTATTTAAGGTAAATTCGTAAGTTGTAAAGAATGAGTTGGGCGGATAGTGAAATAATATGCAGAAAGATTGCAGGTTCGAACCAAATCTCTGCAGTTTGAAGAAAGTCGGAGAGTCGGTCATGCACATGGATGGCTAATGGCGTCAAATGATGCTGATGTATACATAATCTAAACTTAAGTATTGCATAATTTCAGTTGGCATGGTTTATAGTTTGAAAATCATAGTTTACTCGAACTACACTATGGCAGCGGAAATTTAATTTAAACCCCTCTTAGTCTTTTAGAACAATTAGGAGCAAAGGGTAGTCAGCAAACAGACGCAATATTAAAAACCCGCTAGGGGGGAAAATAAACTGAAGAGTCGCTTTATTTGTTAGAAACTACCTCTAACAGAGCGGCAGCTTCTGGTCGAGAATTTAATAAATCGTATTGTCAATTTCATGACAAGAATATTGAAAAATTGCAGCGCTCTGAGGGGCGTCTCTGGGGAAACCAATTGAAACTGAAAATCATTTACAGAAGGAAAGTTGAGACTTACCTAACTTATTTGCTTTCGTTTATAAATTGGTTAACGTTATTTATAATTCTGGTACGAATAACTAGTATACTAAAATCGTTAGTATATTCTTTTTTGAAGTTCTGGTACGAAAAACTAGTATACTACGATCGTTAGTATATTTTTTATTTGTAGTTCTGGTACGAAGAACTAGTATACTAAGATCGTTAGTATATTTTTTATTTGTAGTTCTGGTACGAAGAACTAGTATACTAAGATCGTTAGTATATTCTTTATTTGTAGTTCTGGTACGAAGAACTAGTATACTAAGATCGTTAGTATATTCTTTATTTGTAGTTCTGGTACGAAGAACTAGTATACTAAGATCGTTAGTATATTTTTTATTTGTAGTTCTGGTACGAAGAACTAGTATACTAAGATCGTTAGTATATTCTTTATTTGTAGTTCTGGTACGAAGAACTAGTATACTAAGATCGTTAGTATATTTTTTATTTGTAGTTCTGGTACGAAGAACTAGTATACTAAGATCGTTAGTATATTCTTTATTTGTAGTTCTGGTACGAAGAACTAGTATACTACGATCGTTAGTATATTCTTTATTTGTAGTTCCGGTACGAAGAACTAGTATACTAAGATCGTTAGTATATTCTTTATTTGTAGTTCTGGTACGAAGAACTAGTATACTACGATCGTTAGTATATTTTTTATTTGTAGTTCTGGTACGAAGAACTAGTATACTAAGATCGTTAGTATATTTTTTATTTGTAGTTCTGGTACGAAGAAATAGTATACTAAGATCGTTAGTATATTCTTTATTTGTAGTTCTGGTACGAAAAACTAGTATACTACGATCGTTAGTATATTTTTTATTTGTAGTTCTGGTACGAAGAACTAGTATACTAAGATCGTTAGTATATTTTTTATTTGTAGTTCTGGTACGAAGAACTAGTATACTAAGATCGTTAGTATATTCTTTTTTGAAGTTCTGGTACGAAAAACTAGTATACTACGATCGTTAGTATATTTTTTATTTGTAGTTCTGGTACGAAGAACTAGTATACTAAGATCGTTAGTATATTTTTTATTTGTAGTTCTGGTACGAAGAACTAGTATACTAAAATCGTTAGTATATTCTTTTTTGAAGTTCTGGTACGAAAAACTAGTATACTACGATCGTTAGTATATTTTTTATTTGTAGTTCTGGTACGAAGAACTAGTATACTAAGATCGTTAGTATATTTTTTATTTGTAGTTCTGGTACGAAGAACTAGTATACTAAGATCGTTAGTATATTTTTTATTTGTAGTTCTGGTACGAAGAACTAGTATACTAAGATCGTTAGTATATTCTTTATTTGTTCATCTTCGAAAATAATGATCTGACAGAAAGTACTGCTTTTGAATGAGATTTTGTGAGGTGAGATGAGGTTTCGTAAAAATGTACAAAAGTAAACAATAATAAATATTTTTTAATATTTAACGCAAACACGTTGTGGTTATTCATGGTAATAATAAATAATTCATCAATTTTGTTTTTAATAACTGTAAATTTATTATATTCACTAATCGGTTTCAAAAATTACTTTATTCATCAAGGTGGAAAAAAACTACTGTCATAAATGGATCTGCCATATATACGCCTATGCGAGTTCTCATTTCCACTGCATTCCATCTACTTACGTTCCTCTTCTGCCAGCTCCAGGCCTCACTTCCATACATCAGTCTTAGCACCAGGACTCCATTGTGTACCGCTAGTCTTGCCTCAGTTGACAAGTTCCCATTAGCTATAATTCCATTCAAAGCGCCGTCATCCTCCTTTCTATATCTTTCTCTGTCTTTCCGTTTTTATTGAACATACTTTCCAAATACAGAAATACATCTAATTGTGCCAAACATTAATTACCTAAAAGTATTTTGCACGTTGTCTTGATTTCCTCTTTTTCGAATTCCATCACTTGCGACTTATTGACATTCATTATAAGGTCGTTTTCCATGCATACATCCTACTCACTAGCCTCTGTAATTCTTGTTCATTATTCGCCATTAATACTGCATCATCGGTGTACAATAAACAGCATACAATCAAATCGCCCATTTTCGCTCCTACATTAATATATTCCAGTTCTTTCACACAATTATCCATATACAAGTTGAACAGCCATGGAGATATTATACAACCCTGCTTGACACCCTTTGTAATGTCAAACCATGGTGTGAATGATCCATTGATCCTTCATCACTTCCTTCATATAAGGAGACGATTGCATGTAAAAGTTTGCCATTCACCCTGTAATTAGAGAGTATTTTCCATAAACTTTCTTTTATAACTCTATCGTACGCTTTTTGCAAATCTACTGAGGCACAAAAAAGTTTTTGGTTTTTCACTAAAAACTTTTCTGTCATCAATCGTATCGTCACCGTTCTTGCACTTTTTATTAAAATTCTTCCAAATAGTTTGCCCACCAAGCTTAGTAGACTAATTGTCCTATAGTTACCGCATTCCATACGCGATCCTTTACCTTTATAAAGAGGCATAATAACTGATCTCCTTCAATCTAACGGAGTGTGACTCTCTTCTAAACACTGATTGAAGAGCGCATGAAGCCACGAGACAGCTAATGGACCACCCAGCCTTGATATACTCTGAAGCAACGTTATCATACCTCACAGCCTTACCATTCTTCATACGCTTTATTGCACACTTTATTTCATCCATACTTATTACATTCATATCGTTTTCGTCATTCATACTTACCCCAAAGAGCTTCTCGAGGGTTTCCCCATTTGTATTCTCTCCACTCTCATACGTTTCATGGAAATATTTCATCCATCTATCTTTTATTTCGACCTCATTCATTAATATTTCTCCATTTACTGACTTTATAGCTTTCATACTACTACTTTCAGCACCACATCGGGATTTTTTGACCGCCGTCCAGAAGAATTTTATATTATCCTGGAAGTTCTTGGTCATTTTCATCCCTTCCTCTCTTTTCAGCCGCTCTTTCCTTTCCTTCACACCAGCTTTGATTTTTTTCTTACAAAAATTGTACAGATCTTTTGTTCTCGAGTATTCATCCCCATTTATTGTCAAAAAATGAAGCCACGCATTTTTCTTTCACAAGTTTCTTTATGCCACCATCCCACCATGCATCGCCTTCCTTTCTTCCTTCCTTGGGTAGCTATGTCACAGGTTTCATTCGCTGATTCATAGAGTAACCTTAATATGTTCCCATGCATCGTCTATATTCAGATCATTCGCTTTTTTTTTACTCCGCCTTTCTTTCAAACACTATAAAACTATAATGAATATATAATAAACTCACAATGGTTAAAAACGAAGTTTTATTTATTATTAATTGAGTTTAGAATATACAAGTTGAGTTTTTACATCTTGGTTGATACAGCTGATTTAGATAATTAAACACACATTGTGTAATTTTATCAATGTCAAAGAGGTATATAAAGTATATATTAGTATTATTATGACGTTATATTGTGAGTATGTTATATGACGTTGAGTAAAATCTTTAACGACACATAGTATTTTTACTATTATACTAGTGATGATAATACTTACTATATAATACTTTGTTGATTATGATGATTTTTGTTAATAAATATTATTCATAGTAGAGTAAGTAAACGTCGTAAATAAATACTTTTTTTAAATGTAATAAATATTATACATACAACTCAATGAGCTTTTAATTATAGAACGCAACTTAAATACATAGTTTTTGAAAAATGACTTCATATAGTCATATTACTGATTAGTTTTATGTTTGATTATCTTAAATTTAATTATTGATATGAGTGTACCTGCAGACTAATATCTAGCAAGATGTTTTGTGGGTCTAGTCTAAGTATAAAACAAAAATGCACAGAATACTAAAATAGGTACTTTTGGAAAAATCAGTAATAACAAGATATTGATCCAATTTATATGAAATTATAACCAATTTATTACAAAATGTCAACCACTCTCAGCTTATCTGACTAGGTTTTAAATAAGATTCCTACCACTTACCTAAAAAGCACTTATAAAAATTTAATTTCCATCATTTTAATTTTTTAATTTTTTATTAGAAAATATAATACATTTTTAGAATAATCAATAGGATATATATATATTTCTTTTAACATTTATTTCTTTTCTATGAGAGTAAGATTCGTGTATAGAGGAGTTTATGTTTCAGTTAGTTTGTGTACATATTTTTTTTACTTCAGATACAAATTTATAGTAGTCTGTAATTTTTCTAATTGTGATGAGAAGATTGTTAAAAAATTTGATGCCTTGATAAAAATAGTGAATTTGGGTTGCGGTATATTTTAGTTTTGGTCTCTAAATCTTGTAGATCGGAATTCGTTTCTAAAATTTAGATGATTTTTAATTTTGAAAAATTGGATTATTTAATTATTTTGTATATGTCTATTATTTTAGGTACTTTGAAATCTGTGTTGTATACTTGATAGTTTTTTTTTTTAGAATAATTTTTATTATCAATTTTTGAGTGATTTCTAATTGTGACATTGAAGTTTTATATCCTCCTCCCCCTCCAATAATACCGTATTGCAAATGTGGATTAATTTGTTAATAAAACTATTATTAAAAATATGGCTATCCACGAAAGTAGGGCCTAATTTTTTATACTTACCTGCCTATTTTTATTAAATTAAAATAATTTTATGTGACAATAATTACATTTATATAAGGTCTGTGTTTTCACTGGATATACACAACTTTTATTAAATGGTAACACGTACTTATAGTATGCCGAACATAAGTAAACAATCCTATGTGAAAATATATAAAAGGACCTAGTTGTACAATATCTATGATTATATCCAATAATATATTCATAATAAAAATTAGTTCAACGTAGGTATTATTTTATACCTTATTATGTAATATGTTCATATTTGGCAGGGTGTGTAACATAAGACGCCGTGTACATTTATTTAAATAAACAAAAGAGCATATTGAAAAATTCAATAATCTATAAACAGGAATACAACAATTAAAACAAAATATACCTTTAATGAATTTTTTTAAAATACAATTTAAATATATTAATTAGAAAGATATACATTTAATTTGTATTTAAAAAAATGTCATTGACCTATGTTCTAAATACTTAGTTCACATTAAGAATATGTTCTCCTTGATAAAATATATTTTTGTAAGCAAAAAAACTACTACGGCCACTGTCGCAACCAGTTAAGTTAGCAGCTTCCGAGAAATCGGCGGCCTTTACAAGATTTATTTCGGATGGATATAAATGATGAAACTCTACAAAATTAACGCCGATTCTATTAATAATATAAGATTTATTTCACTTTTAAAAGATGTATATGCATTTTTTTTAAATCCTGCCAAAAAAAATCCTATTATTATCTTTCACAACATGAACATAATAATATAAAAACAATAAACATATGAATATTTATTTTGGAAAGTAAACATCGATAAAAATTCAAATTTACTTCTTATTAAAATATAAAATGACCCTTATTAAAATATAAAATGACCCTTAATAAAATATAAAATGACCCTTATTAAAATATAAAATGACCCCTAAGCTAATATTTAAGGTACTACTTGTTCATTAGCATAAACAACAAAATATTAAAGAAAACATAACAAATGCAACTAATATTTGAAAAGATTTTATTTTTGTAAACATGGGAGAAAGTATATAAATAAAATCGCTTCAGAAACTGGCTCCGATAATCAGATTTCTTCTGTGTGTGAGATTATGTTTTTACTTTTTTAAGTTTTTGAACAACCCTTATTTTGAAACTAGATGGCAAATCAGGTTAGTTAACGATGTTGGCTGAGATATTTACATTTTTTTCAAAATATTTTGAAATCAAATTAGAACTACAGAAGTTATCTTATCGAGTATCTTATATATTTATATTGTATATATATATACGCACACTTTTCAACGCAGGTTAGTTTCGAGGTCTTCTTCTGGTCATGAGTATAGAAAGTGCATTAACATTTTTAATGAATTGACTTTTTTTTAAATCGTGGTTGCATCATGGCACAAGTATTTCTATTGAAATGTATCTCAATAATTACTCAATTCCTTAACCTTCGGGTACCGAAAAATCGAAAATAGGATTGAGGGCCGGAGCGGGGTACAAAGTGATCTCATTAAAATTTTCGTTTTAATGAAGTATAATGGTTTGAGCACGTTTTATCATACATTTAATTAAATTTTTTATACAATACGAACAAGATACTACTAAATTTGTCGTAATTTTAAAAGAAACCGTAGTATTTTGAAATATCATCACTCACAAGCGCCCGGCCGACGCGAGCTACGCAAACAGAATGACGCAACTGGGTGTGCTGCGCGATCGCGAACACACCGCACACGTGCAGGCCGTAAGCTATGAACGCGGGTTCCGAAAGTTACGGTGCAATATTTTAATATTTATTTAAAAATGCATACACTTAGAAGTGAGATGAAATTATTGTGATTATTTTTAAATACATACAAGTACAAATGTGATAGAATTTTAATATTTTACATTCATCACAAAGTAAAATGACGTATAATTGTCAAATTAAAATCTTTACATCTATTTAATTAAAATTAAGAAATTTTAAAAGCACACAACTTAGAAAAATAAAAACAAATATTTTTATTAAAATTACAAACACAAACAAGGAAAAAGTCAAAATATATCAGAAAAAAAGTAAAAAGGTTAATGCTGTAATTAATTATTCAAATAAAGCGTAAGGTGTAAAGTGGAGTATAAGGATAATACATTTTATATGATAGCCAAAGAAAATATACAATTTTTTGGAGAATAAGGAATAATAGTACCAGTACGTACTGAATATAATAGTAATAATATAATAATATAACTTAAAATTTTTAAATAAAAACTTCAAGAATATTACATAAAATTACGTAGCGCGTACAGACAATAGTAAAGAGAGGTACAACGTGACTGAAACACACTGTAGCGCGTTCGGCTCATCCAAATACGTGCGCCATAACTGCCATTACCTATAAGGGGAATTACCTTATAAAATGGTTCCGATTGTCTACGGAAAAACATTATTTTCTCTACTTTTTACTGTCTTACTATACATTATTGTTATATATTTTTTTTTGAGTTGTATTCTTTGGGATATTTATGAGGATAACAATGAATACCAGCTCAATATCATTAATATTTTATAAATAGTTTTAAAAATATAATTTTTGGGGTTATATTGTACCCCGTTCCGGAACGGGAGTGTTAAATATGATGAAAAATATGAAATAAAATTACTCAATAGAATTTTTACAGTTAGCATCAAAATATAACTACTTTTTAATTTTACGAAGAAACACATTAGATTATATATTTACTAATATATTTATTTATGCATACATGGAATAATCAGCCTTAACATCCGGTAACTAAAGGAAGAATTTTTCCTTTTAAAAAAATGGTGAAAAAGTCTTTTATGTGTGACTGTAGTATAAAAGCTGGGCGGGGTAGTGAGTTTAGGTGAAATATATGTAGGATAATAAATTCGAGAGCGTAGAAACGGGTGGTAAAGTGAATGTAGTTGCGAATGTGGAACGTGGAAGTGGATTGGAGTTGCAAGAATAAACCAGGAGCGGTTTCTGACCATCCTGTGCACGATCAGATTCCTGCACAAGGGAGCAGCTAAAGCAAGTCGATAGATTCAAATATCTCAGAGTGGAATTCTCAAGTGAGTGGAAAAAACAATATTTTTCGACAAAATTGATTTTATATGTATATATTTATAATTAATACATTAAATTAGTATTTAAAACATCACAGACCCATGTTCTGAATAATTACAACTTCACAATAAGAATGTGTTCTCCTTAATAATGTATGAATTTGGATGAGGCGAGAATTGTGTTTCAAGGCAGACGGGTGTGGCGCTCTATCCTCTCTGCCTATCCCCGCGGCGAAAAGGTGTGACGGTAAGTTAGTTGATTTGGTATCCTATAATATTTATTATATTTCTGTAGTAATACCATAGTTGAATCTTCGCGATCGTTCCGCCGTGGCCACATACAATGCCGACGTACTGCGTGCACGAATATATTATTTTATTTTGCCGTATTCGCGCATTCCTATGGGCGAATTTATTATTGTCACATTTTTCCTTCCCGCCTGGCCCCAATTCCCCAGTTCCCTGAAAACCTCTCGACTAGGCGGGTTGGCCATCGGGCACTCGGAGATCGCCGAGCTTGGAGTGGATTTTTGGCCTCATTGAGACCATTTTGTGAAAATATATTCATCCGAGTATTCGTGTGAAAATTCAAGTGTGTCGTTGTGCAACGTGAAACTAGTGATTGTGAGTTTCAAGAGATTAGAAGCAAAAGATCAGCGTTATCATCGGGTGAGTCGAATTGTCTCATCCATCTCCTGTAAGTTCTCATAATTATTATCGAAGGGATTCCCAAATCAACTCACCTATCCATTCCCTTATATTCCCATTTTTTCTATTTCCCTTGATTCCGGCGAATTGCATCTTAAACAACCATAAAGAGAAACGAGTGAAATGGATTAGAAACTTTTTAAACTATACGTAAGCGATATTTTCTATCAGACCGATTTTGTTATCCGTTTTATCAAGGAAGTTTTGAGCAAATTTAATTAATGAATGATTGAGGAATTCGGTTCCATATAATTGATTGATTAACGAGTACCAAAGTAGTGCAAGATAGGGGAATATGGAAAAGTTCCCGAGTCTCCTAGGTATGGGGATTAAAATGATTGTGAACTATATATGTATATTATTAAACTATATTACAAATTAACTTATTTGATATTTAGTTGTAAAAATTATAATTTTCTTACATCTAGTGGTTATGCAACAGTAACATAAAAAAATATTAAATTATATCGTATATCAATTAGCATTAGGTAAAAAGATTATAAATATAAAAAAAAAAAAACATTTGAAAAATAACCAATTATTAAACTTTGATACCCACATATTCTGCACTTAACCTACGAAAAGTAGTAAGACTAGTTGCTTCCTTCACATTTGCTGGCAGTTCATTGAACAATTTGAAACTTTTATAATTGGTATATATAAACTATGTTGTGTCCCTGCCAAATTTGTTTATGGAAGTCTAAAATCCCACCGACTTCTCATAGGATACATGTGGACTTCAAAATTTTATTTTATATTTTTATTCGAGTATGATGTCAGTAATCGATTTTTAATATTATATTTCAATAATAAAACATTTTGTTTAACCGTCATTAATTTTAATTGTTTTAACATGTAACTTATTATTGTATACCTGAATAATTTTAAATAAACTTTTTTGTTATATTATTCCCCGTGTTCCTTGAATGTAATAAAAAAAGGATATTTCCTCTGACAGAGTATCTGATCCTCATGCACGCCAACATAATACGCATGGTCCAACGTACGTGTATAAAATGGGTCTGAAATCAATATAAAATAAATAAGAGCAACTCTCAGCCTTGGCGAGAGGAAAATAAGTTCTACTGGAAATATCCTGACCCTTGGGAACGGGCTAGTGAGGAAAGCTACGTGTTGAGACTCAGTTCCCAAAAACATTTTCAAATAGAGATTTTAACACTGTTAACTGAATCACACGAAGGGAGATGATCCGGGACAATCGGGAAAATCGTGCCGATCGGATTCGATTGTGTTCGAAAAAGATTTTCATAAGTTGTTAAAATAGTATACGTTAGTGGAAAGAAAATACAAAATATTCGTCTCGCATTGAACATATTTGGCATTCATTTTACGGAGTTACGTAAATTCAGTGATCAATCATCTGAAATATGAAAATCTAATCAATTATATGAAAATCCTTTCGAGTACCTGTTGCATGCATATATGTTTTAATTATTTTCTGTAGATATTTTGAAATGAGTACACGTATTCCATGTCACATCAATATTTTTACTATTATCAAACTAAGTTAAATGATTGTGCTATGAAAATAGGACTAAGTAGATAGAACCCCCAACCATTAGATCACGTAATTTATGCGAATAACAAATATTAAACGAGTACGTGTATCGTTTTTCTCTATGGAAAATATTAACGGAGTATGATTTTTTAAAGATTTTGAACAGCCGCCATTTTGATACAAGATAATTAATGAAATTAGCCGAGATATCTATCAGAAATGTTTGATTTAAATCAAATAAGAATCACAAGAGTTGTACGTGTCCAGTAAATGGTCATGATCGAAAGATTATTTCAATTCTCCAGATGTTTCGTATGTAATACTATCTATTACATTTCTGTCTAATATTTTTTTATTTATTATCTTTGTTTTATTAACCACTAAAATGAGTTTAAATACATCTACCGGTTTCGAAAAATACCATTTTCTCAGTAAATTTGTATTAAGTAATGATTTGAGTTAGGTACTAAAAAAAATTTATTTTTATTTTTTTAAATAGATTTTTCGAAACCGGTAGATGTATTTTAACTCATTTTAGTGGTTAATAAAATAAAGATAATAAATAAAAATATGAATCTTAACCACAAAGATAACATTACTGATTTTAAAAGTATAATATTAATTTATCTAAAACGTGGTCAGAGCTTGGATAAAAGAATATTAAAACATTAATATGCTTATATAGAACAGCAAAACAAATCATGGAAGCGGATAGAATGGAGTGGAAATGCGCTCATTTAAATAATATGGGATGACCGTGCAAAAACGATGTTAAAATAAGGAAACAATTTTAAAGCGAGGCGATTACCTACTCATCTTTTATATACACAATGAATAAACTAGTTGATTCTGAGGGAGTGATTTATTTATATTAGAAGCGTATGAACGATCCAAAAAGGTGGCGACGTGCACAAATTTTGAAATACTTCATTTTGAAAAAGGGCAACGTTAACAATATAAAAAAACCCGCGATAATAAGAAGGTGTGTGGATATATGAAAACAAATACGTTTGTCAGGATACGAAAACGTGCGTTTATCTTCACCTCTAACAAAGGATGATTGTGAAATATTCACCCATGTAAAATATTCAAGTCAAACTATCAACACTGAATTAATTAAAAATATTGAAAAATTTATCGTTATTTATTATTAATATAATTTATAATTAATAAATTAAAGCTACTTACTTATAAACATATTTTTCTAGCCAATATTTATGGAAAATTAATTGAGTATGTCCACATTTTATTTACGGCGTATGATCTGAGCGCGTGTGCGGTGGCGGCTATTCAAATGCATTGTCACCGCCGTCCACAGCTGATCGACGACTAGGGGACCAGGCTACCACCAAGAGAAGCCGCACTCAGTCTGGCCCGATCGTTCGTCCCGACGACAGTTTCGCTTTGCCACTTGTCCCGACGGGTCTGAGACTGAGCGCCGCCAGCTCGCACGCTCACTCTTCATACTCCGATATCTTTTGAACTCTTCCTTTCCTACCCCTGACTCATTTTACCACAAACCTCTACAAGTGTATTACTTAAAGGCTATTTAAATAATGATTTGTTACAAGATTATTTCATAAAATGTCAACACCACACTATAGTAAAAGTCGTGGAACATGACTAAAGAAGTTAAATGTAAATAAAAGAAACAAACATACAAGTTATTAAAGAGAACACATTCTTATTGTGAAGTTGTAATTATTCAGAACAGACGGTCTGTGATATTTTAAATACGATAATACGGTTCGAAAATTTGTCGTCAATCCATTGTGTTGGTATAGAATATTTGGATAATGCACGTTTCTCGGATTGGAAGAGATCCAGGTTTGAATCCCAGTAGCAACAACAATATTTAATTTGTATTTAAAATTTATGCTGTAAAGATGAATTTTGTGGATTTTGAAAAAAATCTTTTTTTTTCACAATCAAGTTTTCTAGAGTGGATGTTATAATTAAAGCAAATAACCAAGAAGCCGGAAATGATTTAGAAAATACTTTGTGATCGTTCCTGTAATTTCATTCCAGGAACAAATTTCATTCATGGTTAAGAGATAGAAATCAGGACCAGAGGTTACATAACAATGCTAAGCGGAAGTGTGAACTTGATAAGCTACAAGTAGCGAAAGGTCTGTGTTTTGTCACAGGTTGTCCTTATCAAAGGATTAGAATTTGGACTTTACCTGAGAAGAATGTTTCATGTTATATATCAGCAATTAACGAATACTATAATTCCTTTACAAAATATTCTTCTCCAAATTGTCTACAAAAACATCTGCTATTAGTGGACTTGTGGGTATGGGAAAACCCTCTGTTTGATTATACATTATATTATTAAATTGAAAATAATTTTGATTCATACAAAGGTTTAACAAACGACATAGATCTTTTACCAAATTATTAGGTAAATTAGATAAATTTAGTAAATCAGAAATTAAAATTTTACTTTCAATAATAGGTAAATTAGTAAACAAATTAACAATATCAAAAGATAAACAACTAACTAAATTTAACTAAGAGTCCCATTTTAATTTTTTTTCCTAAAAATCATTGGAGTCAATTATTAAGTAACAATTTGAGTTCGGTACTAAATTAATTTTTTAAATAATTGTTGTTTTTTAAAAATAGATTCTGGTAAAGAAACAATAACATATGTTTTTAGTTAGTATTGACATCCTGAAGAAGAAAATTGTATTTTTCGAAACCGGTAGATGTTGTTATGTATGTAACTACCCTCCGTAGCCACATCCCAATCTTTTAATATGTCAACCTTAACCTTTCTTGATGTGAGGAGTTATATGGGTTAGAACCATTATTTTAATAGTTTTGTCTTATCTTATTATTTACGCTTTCTATAAGTGGATGTGTGTTGAAACGATTATTGCATATCATCTAATTTATGACTTTGTTTACCCGGATTTAAAATACCATCTATATTATTTAATGGGAGAAATATCTTCAGAAATATCTTTTTAAACTATAACACAGCCCTTCAGAGATCAGATCGTATCTAACATCCAAATGAGAAAGAACTAAAAGTCTATTCGTTTTAATTCATCTCCGTAAACACGCTACCTTATACATTTGAGCACCTATAATATATCAATAAACGAGTTATTTACAAGTACCGAGTCGTGATTTTAAGACCTCCAGAGGAAGGAACATAAAAATGTAATAAGTGGTTAATAAAACAAAGTTAACAAATAAAAATAATGAATTTTAATTTAACCACAAAGTTAATTTTGCTAATTTCAAAAGTAAATTTTATTTATACTATTACTCATTTATGTTATATTATATGTCGTAACCTAACCTACATAATTTGTGATTATATCAATGCAAATAATATCATGGATCCTTCTTGGGGTAATACGGGGGTGCTATATAAATAAACATATTCAAAATGGTTAACGAATGTTTAAATTATTCAACAGTTTCACTCCTAACAATCATATATTCCAATTTATTATGTTATATTTCGAATTTAAATAATTTGAAGACAAAGATAACAAATGTTACGCAAGTTTAATCAATATTTTTCGTATTAAATGCGTGATTTATAATGTGTTAATAAATATAGAATACTTTTATTGGCAGTTATTTCATAATAATTGTAACATACAAAAATTATATTTCTGAAAACAATTTAATCTAATTTATATATATAATCAGTCGATAGTCGTTTTATTGTCCATTATTAGATAAATATGCGTTCACTATTTAATTCAGAGTTCCATTATATTTTCAGTACTAGTTCTAGTTTTCAGTAGAATACAGAAAAAATAGCGCTTTAGGAACCTCGATGTGTAGATTTTCTACGAATTTTAACTGTTAATATTATTACTATTTAAGTAGAGGTTTTCAGTAAATTATTTGACCAATTCTCGGCAAACACCACTATATTAATAAAAGTCACAGGTATTTCGGAACATTTTGTGACAATGTCAAAACAATTACTATTAAAATAATATACACGCACACGTTAATTAATTGAGCAAAAAAACAGATGTAATTAATTAAAATACCTTAATTAAAATTATTCTGAATAAGGTTTTTTATTATTTTTTACTAAACATGAAAATTCAAGTATCATAAATACTAAGAATTTAAATAAATTATTATCAAATTTAATACCTTACATTTTTTACCTTGCTATAATAATAACTTAAAACCATCTAAGTAAAATGGATTTGATGGAATTGCAATGCCTGAAAATAATTTATAAGAACAGTGAACCTGAAAACCTGATGTCGAGAATAAAAATTATCTGTCGTGTAAAGATATTATTTGCATGACATGAAAAATGTTGACCATTTTAATGGACAGCGTAACACGACATTTCAAATATCTTTGAAAATGCCAGGTCTATTTTTATGCCAGGATAAATGAAGAGACTAAATGGATGGGTAAAGTTTATAAATGGTTTTCGGAAATTGTGCATTTTGTATTTCAATGTAAATAAGCGTGAGTGGTATTTTAATAATATTCAGACTAGACTCCCTTCGCTACGGTTATATTTTTTGGTACATCAATACCATTCGGAAGGCGGACGTGAGGCGAGATGGGGCTGTACAGAGGGTTAGTTAATGTTCTGGTCCTCAAAAGTATTGTACTTTGGGCCGGTTGTGTGATCAGTAGTAAGTTTTAAACATGGTAAATTTTATACTTTTAAAATCAGCAATATATCAGCAATATCAATTGGTAGAAATTTTAATATAAGAGTAAGGGAGCATTTGAGATGTTTGAACAATAGTGGGTTTTCAGAATATGCTAATCATTTGATAGAAAATGATCATGATTATGATAAAAAATTGGGATTGTCAATTTTGCATATAAACGCTGTTGGTCACAAATTAAATAATTTGGAATCGTTGGAGATAAATAAAGCGTGTAAAACTAATCAAAAAATTATAAACAACCAACTAAATTTAACTACGAGTCCCATTTTAATTTTTTTTCCTCAAAATTATTGGAGTAAATTATTAAGTAACAATTTGAGTTCGGTACTAAATTAATTTTTTAAATAATTGTTGTTTTTTAAAAATAGATTCTGTCAAAGAAACAATATATGTTTTAGTTAGTTATGACATCCTGAAGAAAAATAGGGTATTTTTCGAAACCGGTAGATGTATTTAAACTCATTTTAGTGGTTAATAAAACAAAGATAATAAATAAAAATATGGTAAATTTTTACTATCGCCCGTGGTAAAAAACGTTTGCAGCTTGTTTGTACGTCAAATTTACTACTGTCAAAGTCAATCCCGCTTAATAGTGTGGCAATGCGAATAATCATCAAAATCCAGTGATTTTTATAATAATTGATTTATTTTAAATATTCACCATTGGCAATACATACAATTTTAAGCTTTATTCACCCCTGCGTTCGAAATCCATCACTTTACTGACGAATTTTTAAAAATAATTTTATTAAATAAGAAGATCATCATCGGACGAACTCTCATCACTAAAATAGTGGAATATTGAACTATTTGGATTGTCGTAACTGCAACATTCAAAGTATCAATGTGACAAACGACTTTTGAAACAGCTGTGAAGAGTCCGCCATTTTTAAAGATTGACGGTTTCACCATCGTATATCGGAGAGTAAAATTAGTTTACTACTGGATATACTTTCGAGAAGTAAATATTTTTTACCAACGATCGAATAACCCGTTTCGCAATTTTTCTACTTTAGCAACTTTTTTTACCACAGTAAAAACTTATCACTGATCACACAACCGGCCCTTAGTAGACTTCTGGTTCGATTTTATAGTTCGCAACAATGCTAAATAATTTGTAATAGGAAGTGCCATACCTAATAAATGCCAAGAAAGATTGATTCGTTAGTGGGGTAGACCAAATTTACCCTTTCATTATAATAAAACTGTTACATTTAAATATACAATAATTTCGTGTTGCCATCGACGAGTAATATTCACTTTCGAATGTTCAAGCAGATAAATCCGTTTTATGATAGCATCAGCTATTTGTACCTTACATTAACTATTTTATGGGTATGTATTGTATCTAATAATATAAAATGAAATTCACTTCCCCCCCCACCACAAAAAAACAGGATTTCGTTTAGCACAAATCAGTACCAAAAATCTGAAATGACGGTTAACCTAAATATCCCACGTTATCGTTACATTTAAGAAAATTTATGGTGTTGTACACTAAGATTACGTTTTTTAAATAGACACTTTAGTTTAAAGTGTCGTTTAATATTATTTATTTGTTTTACCCCAGAGAATATTTTAAATTCTTGGTTTCATAAATATAATATAATAAACGATTTATAATAATATAATATAATGTAATAAACGAATTATAATAATAACAATAATGATTGATAAATAATAAATATCATAGTCAACCAATGAATAAAAAATCAAAGAGGAGTGGTTGTATTCCATTATAAATTACGTATAGAGATTTTGTCTGAGAACTGAAAATGATGTACGAATAATTTTTCTGTGAATGATATATGACTAGGTAAATCTGACCTTTTGCATTTTTCATTTATGAAATAATACATGTTTTGAATGTGAAGTGTAATGAATTTTTTTATTTACACTAAAACAAAAGGATTTGAGTCTCAAAAATGTTAATTTATTTGAAATGATTAAATGACCTGAGTTGTGTATAAATTAATATCTATAATTTTAGGATAAGTGCATACTATGTGAAATTTGTTGCTTAATACTCGTACAAAAAATAATATAAAAATGTGGATAGGCTTCTGAGCTAGAATAAATCTTTACGCAATAATTATTTAAAATGTCGATACACGAAATTTGTCGAAAAATTTCAGCAAATTTCATAATTCAAAATCAACTAGATAACTTTTTTTTTATATTATAACTATAGACATTAACATTATTAAAAAAATAATCAATCATTAAACTAAAAGTTATCTAGAAATTTCTACAATACTCCAGATGATATAATAAAAATGCAAAGAGTTACGAGAATATGAGAAATAAAAATATGTTGGTATAAGCTTTGCAGATAGTTAGAATGTAAATAATAATAGAAGTGCGAATTAAAGCTAATACTAAATATCAGTAGAAGTCTATCTTTGTATATCTTAATCATGTTTATATTATAATAATTAAAATATTATATAAACAGTTGAAAAGGTCATTTAAAAAGGTTATATTAAGCATAAGATTAAATAAAAGAAAATATCGGTATACATGGAGAAATATACACACTGCAGCATTAAACCAATTCTTATTTTATTTATGTATAACAACATGCCATCTCTGTGAGGATAAAGACAATAGTAGTTTTTAGCTTGCAGTAGTACATTACTTGTTTGGCTCTCGCACTGTAGTACACACCCTCGTGTTAAAATAAATAAAATAATTAATTAATTAAAAATATTTCAAATAAATTATTGCAGCATTCAACAAACAACCGTATTCACGTACACCTGTTCGCAAACTCAGTGTCAAACACTCTTACTTTAGGCACATTCATATATTGACACCAAATTTATTTAGACACATTCGATATATTGATACCAAATTAATAATGCGATGAAAGATTGTTAAAATAAAGGGCATACATCGGTATTAAAACTCCTTCATAAATAATACAGCAAAGAATTCGGTTTTTTTATTAGAAGTTAGGAAGGATGTGGTATGTATGTATTTATCCTCTTAACAATATGAATTGATATGATTGAACTAATTGAGTCTACTAACTCAAGATGGAATAAAAATTGAAAGTAATTAAATATGAATTAAATATATTAATTATAAAGATATACATATAAAATCAATTTTATCGAAAAATATTGTTTTTGCGCTATCGGGATTCGAACCTGGATCTCTTCCCTAACCGGGGGAGGTGCTTTATCCAACTAAGCTACAGCGGCATTATTTTTAGCGACAATTTTTCGACCCTATATGTTACCTTTTTGAAATCAATACATTTAATCGTTCCATAATTTGACAGAGCCATCTACCTTATTTTTACAGAATCTCAAAATACCTTTAAGTAAATCTGATAGTAGACGCCAAAATTATCAATTCATTTTTATTAAATTTTTGGACACATTGATACAACTTTATTATTTTTTTTAGGAGAACACATTCTTATTGTGAAGTTGTAATTATTCAGAACACAGGTCTGTGATATTTTAAATATGAATTAAATATATTAATTATAAAGATATACATATAAAATCAATTTTATCGAAAAATATTGTTTTTGCGCTACCGGGATTCGAACCTGGATCTCTTCCCTAATCGGGGGAGGTGCTTTATCCAACTAAGATTGTCGCTAAAAATAATGCCGCTGTAGCTTAGTTGGATAAAGCACCTCAGAAAGTAATTAAATAAAATAATAAAAAAGTACTGTGCCTTTGGCAATCATAATTTTAATTTTGAAAAAGCTGATACCGCAAATTTTTGACCAAGCCTTGAAAGTATTGAACTGGTTTGGAGTGAAAAAATATGGTTGTTTTGTTTTGTTTTCTTCTCTTTTAAATAGGCAATCCACTCTTCAAGATTTGCTTTGTTTATTTTATGCATAAATCGTAAAATATTTCAGGCATAAAAATATTGAAAAATGATTTCTTGAGTTTTCTTAAGCGCGAAGCGATAAAATAATCGCATCCTATTTCAGAGATTACGATGGAATTTACGGAAAATAAAAAATATCTTTGACCTATAATAAAAATAATCCAGATGTTGCGGTAATAAAATTGTTTTTTTCCTTTCTAACAACCTTTGTCAATATAAATTAAATGAATCAATTAGAAAGACACAGATAAAATCTATCTATCGAATAAATATTTAGTTATTAAGGAGAAAACATTCTTATTGTGAAGTTATAATTATTCAGAATATAGATATGTGATATTTTGAATACAAATTAAATGTATTAATTAGAAAGGTATACACATAAAATCAATTTTATCCAAAAATATCGTTGTTGCTACTGGGATTCGAACCTGGATCTCTTCCGATTCGGGGAACGTGCATTGACCAATTATGCTATACCAACACAGTGCATTGACGACAAATTTTCGAACTTATATGTTACACTTTTCAAATTGATACATCTTTTGTTCCATTAATTAAAATGATGTCATCTTCTTTATTTTTGCTGAATCTTTAATACTTTTGAGGAATCCGATAGGAGACGCCATAATTAATAATTCATTTGTATTTAAATGAATTATTAAATGGTTCAAAAATTTGTTGTTGTTGGTGTAGCATAATCGGTTAATGCACGTTTCCCGGATTGGAAGAGATCCAGGTTCGAATCCCGGTAGGAACAACAATATTTTACGATAAATTTTATTTTATATGTATATATTTCTAATTAAAACATTAAACGTGTATTTAAAATATTTAGTTTTTACCCTAAAAAATGTGTTTTCCTTAATAAATTTATTCACATCATTTGAGTGTCTTAAAACCCTCCTTATAACGTAGCAGATTTTTTATATGAATTCATTAAAAACAACTAAACCATGGCACTCCGAATAGTAGATCAGCGGAATCATTGTGCAGGCATACCTACAAATTATATCAGCTGGAAATGAGGAAGGTAAGATTCAGGGGCGTGTACTGCACACAAGCAAAAAAGCTGTGCATTACTAAAGATTCTGGACAATAAAAATATTTTATCTTATGAAAATACCCAATAAAATTCTAGCCGTTATTACCCGGATTAGCGTAACCCATGGCTATATTTTTGTCTAGCTGTCAACAGTATGAAACAGGGACTTATTGGTTGCCACTTCATTGCCATTCGTTTACGCATTTTTCTAGAACGCACGCGTCGGTTGCGTCTGACGCGTTTGTTCAATCCCTATGAGAAACGTACTAAACTATATATTTTCTTACTTAACCTATTGGGCGTCTTTAAGGCTGTCAAAATTTACCTTTTATTTGAAAACTTTGTGCATAATTTGAAAAGAATTAACCTATACTGAAAACTCAGTGTGAAAACACTTTTACATATTTGCTTCGCTAACTAAATTCTTTTCTACAGTGTATTTCAACGAACAAGTTATATTTTCTGTCAATCATCTGTGGAGTATGAGATAATGTAATACATATTCAAGTTGATACTTTGAGTTAATACATCAGACATATATTTCATTAAATAATATAAATTCAATCTGTTTCTGTTTTTATGAATTTGTTTTTAGTTAAGTTTTAGACCATTATATTTATGAATCGCTTCTGCAAATAAACATGGAATTACTCAGCAATAGTGACGACATTATAATTTTTTTGATTGATTAACCATTTTCTCGATTGTCTTATAGTGAAAAGAAACGTATAATTGATATATATATATATAATTCCTGATTTAATTATAAATAAACCATCTTCGAAATATATTAGACATTTTTCACGTAGTATTTATTAAACTGTTTGGAATACAGAATCAGTTTATTTAAATAAGATGTTTTGTTGGCCGTGTTAATAATTTTAAAAGAAAAGTAGTTTTTGGAAATCTGGATACGATGACTTGAAAAAGTTCACGAGCAAACCCAAAGTCATTATTAGTCGTTTATTACGTTCCATAATTTTGGATCCGACCAGCAGCGTATAGAAATGTCCTTATCTAAAGAAAGTAGTAATATAATTATTCGTCATAATAAAAAGTAGATAGAAACCGAAATATTTTTCATCGTCTAATTGATATAATTGCAATCTTTCGAAGGCATAATGAATCTGATGAATCTGCGAATCGTGGTAATTTCATGAAAGCGTGAATTTATTGGCTAAATATGACGGGGTGTTAGAAAATCATATGCAGGGTGACACTAAATCATTATCAATATTTAATGGATTCAAAATGATCTTATTTCTAACATTAGTTAATTGATTTTGAGAAAAATTAGATTAGCTTATTATAAAGCCGATTTAATTACTGTAATTATAGATGAAACGCCAGATGTCAGCGGCTCGGAGCAATTGTATTTCATTTTAAGACATTTTAATGGGATTCAAAAAAATGGTTTATAGGTTTTATTGATGTTAGTGCAGATCGAAAAGCTGAGGCATTATTAGAAATTGTTTTAAATAAATTAAAAGATTTTAATTGTACTAGGAAATTGATAGTACGAACTTACGATGGTATACAGTTGCATATATAGCATCCGGTTTCTGTATAGTTACATAAACGTAGTCGGTAACAGCATAACCTAAGTTTAAGCCTACTGCACGCCACTGGTAAGATGGTAGAATTAGAAACTTTATTCTGGCAGGTGAGTAGTTTTAGGTGGGGTTTATCACGTGACTAAAATATATCATATAAATTCAGCAACAATTCCTTAATATTCTGAGAACATATAATTATAATAATATTGGTGGTTGACAATCACTGTCAGTACGGCTTGATGAAACCGACTTCGTCTTTTTTTTTCTATTTGTAAGAAATGCAATTATTTTCATTTTAATTCAATAATATTACAAAGATCAATTTAATCGAATAATATTTTTGATTTTTTTGATATTTGTACGAGACAAATGAAAGACACGTGTTAAAAATAAATATATGTGCATGTTTAACATTCCGAGCATTTCCACAAGAGTCTGCTACTAAACATTATATCAATGTATTAGATAATAATTTCAAAACAAAAGAAACACTTTCGTAATTGAGTGAGACCTTAGGGTTGCTGTTGAGGAAAGTTCATGATAGTTCACGACTTTGATAGAAAGTTAAAAAAACATATCTAAGAACATGATATTTTGTACATCTTAGGAGTTAGACCTCAAGGGAATTCTTGATATCGACAAAACAAAATTTTTCTGATAACATGATATTTTTAGGAAAGTCTACATTACAAATTGCACGTTAACCTATATTAATACAAAGCAAAAATTTCATTGTTTGATGTTACAGAAATATTAGATATGTATTATTATATAAGATCGATTTCGACATTGTTTAAGTGTTGGTTTGTAATTCCTTATTTTCTTTATAGATCGTGGTTTAAATAAGCTAATTTAAATTAAATTACTATAATTTTTTTAACAATATTACCTACTACATATTTAATTTAATTATTAATGATGAACAAATTTAGTGGTATCCTGGTGCAAGGCTTGAACCCCTGACTGCTTGGTCATTAGGCGAGTGTCTTACCGCTAGACCAACAAGTATATCGAATTTCACATTAAATTTATTAAATTAATATATTTAACATTATATTATTTGGTTTTCTGTTGTTAATAAGTAAATGTTCGTATTGATTACTAACTAAATAACATAAGTAATATAAATATACTAAATAAAGTAATTATTTTTAATAAGGGTAAGGGACTAAGGGTTTATCGAATTATGTAAAAATTATATTCGAATAATGTAAATAGAGTAACAACGAATTAAATAATCCATAATAATATTACGTATATATATATATATATTATTTCATTACGTCGATTAATCACTTTGAGTCTAAACCTCCAACATATGTTATACAAAATATGAACAAAAGTAATTAACGTACTACTAAGTTTGAGATCAATCCATCCAAAATATGTCTTGGTTAAATCTATTACTGTATGTTGCGTAATCAATCACAAAAACTTTTTCATGGAACCTAAACGAGTTTCCAAGAATCAGGTCAGGGATTCGAAACTGATATATATATATATCCTGACCGGAAAAGAAGTCTAGAAATCTCTTGAGATCCTACTTAAATATTCAGGTTGCATATAAATTTACATGAAAACTGATACACGCGGAAAAAATATTTATTCACGATTAAAGTTATGCGATGACGTCGACACACGAACCGACTTTTAAATGTGAAAATGCAGAAAAGATTTAGAAAAAACCACTTTCATTAATATGACGAATATATTTGAGACAGAGTAAATTAGAAACTTCTGTTTCCCTCGTATCTATGTAAAAAATATTTTAAAAACTGCATACCGAAACCTCCCTCTCCCCAACCCTATTTCCCTTCCTCTTCATACCCCCCTTCCCTTATGTAGTCGACGATGATGCAGTAAACGACGAAAACATTTTAATTTTAATTAAAGTGTAGTGTGAAGTAAATAACGTTGTGTTTTATTTTATTAAATTAATTATTTTTTTCAAAAAAAAATATTTTTTTAAAGTTATTTCTATAGGTTATTTTCTTCTCTAAGAATGTTGATTAAAAAAAGATATCCAAATAAATCAGAAACCTTATGCAAAGTAATCTTTTGAATACCAAAAAAATAAATAGATACTTTTGATGTGTACTGATAAAAACGTTTCCTTATCTTGTGGACAAGGCGAACACAACGCCTTTATCCTGGAAGGGCTAAATAATTAAGATAGGTTTTCTACTATGTATTACAATTCTTTGTACTCATCATCCCCAGAGAATAAGATAACCTATAGAGCCTAGTGGTGATCAAAAATTTGGAAGTTTGGAATAGAAGAAGAGGACGATTTCCTGGTTGCTGGACTGACCAAGTCAATGAAACTACGGCTCTTTAAACCGTACAGTGGATGATAGATGAAGGAGGATCGTCAAGAGTATGAACGTCAGGACATCTCTTAGAGGTCAGCAATAAGAAAAACGATAAAAGACAAACAACAATTAAAATATATTTAACCGTAAAGAGACTTAATAATAAATTACCTAAACAATGCCTTGAACATTTTCGATTCGTAATATAGTAAGGTATCCACTATAAAATAATATGGGCTAGGTCTGTTACACCCTGTACCTGTTGCAGAATTTTATCATGAGTTTTTTATATTCAATGTCTGAAAAATACAAAGAATATTTATTATAAATGTACTCCGAGTGCAAAAATATATTTAAGAGAAAAAAACGATATTATTCTGCGGTCGTTCTTCACCAGCATGTATACCTGCGGACTCTGGTCGAAATACAAGCATGTGCCGTACAACCGTCTCCGAATTCAGTACAACAACTCATACAGAATACTGTTCGGATTGGCGCAATATTGTAGCGCATCTACAATGTTTACCGAAGACTGTGTATATCGATTCGTTCCGCTTTTGAGACAGAGTTGTGAGCGCAAAGGTGTGGCTGGAGCTCAGCACCAACTCTCTGGTGCAAACGGCGCTCTCATGGAAAGCTGCTTCTCTGACCAGACAATGGAAACACCTACAGAATAGCTACAGATACAATAATGGCCGTGACTGAAGTATTTATATTTTGTTTATATTTATATATATTTTCCTTGGTTTTATTTTCATAACATAAATAATATTTCGCAACTTTAATGTATTACATAATATGTATAATATTTATGGCGAATCGGGTCTTCATAAAAAATAATCGCTGGAATAAACGCGTTATTATTATTATTATTATTATTATAAGACCATTATTTAAAAAAATGAATAAAAATCTAACCTAATCTAGTAATCGATTGTAGGAAGAGGTATTACGGCTGCTGTTATGATAAATTGTCAGAGTTTTGGTCTGTCGGGATTTGAGCTTGATTTATGTTGTCGGATTTTCGGTTTGTCAGAATTTTACCTTTCGGTATTCTGACCGGTACTCGGCCTAGCGAGCATAAAACAACTATTTTAAATACATCTAGTATATAATTTATAAACAAAATAATATTTATTAGTGATCATTGAAGATTTACAGCATCGTTTCAGGAAATAATTATGATAAAGAGTTTATTAATAAATTACTGAATATTAATATCATGACCGATGAAATAGATACCGATACTCTTGACCCAACAATATATATTTTCGTATTCAGAACACAGACCGAGTAATAACTTACGTGCCAAGTTACCGAAATGTATGGAATTCAAATACCAAAGATAACCGAGGTGAACTCAAATGTATGATATGCCCAAAACATGCTCTAAAATAAGTGTACTTTTAAAGTAAAAAATGTTCTTAAAGCAAGTTATGGAATGCAAGAGCAGATAAGATTATCTTGGTCAGAAAGAAATCAAAGCATCTCATAAAGAGACCATATTTTTTTTAGATTTTAACACAATATATTCACACGTTTGAAGGTGAAATTTATGGTTTATTTGGTGGCAAATTTTTAAACAAAGAATATGTTTTTTCCGATGAAAAGTTTGGCACGCAAATAAATGATCTTGTATATTTATGATATTTAATTATAATTAATCAAAGAAGGAATTTCTTTACTGAAACGGTGTTATTAGTTCATACAATTTTTAGATAATATAGCTTGATAACTTTTGATGAAATTCGATATTTAAAGAAGCAAATTGTGCTAATATCCTGCTACAGGTCGAGTTTTCAGTTTTGACACTTCAAGAATGTGTTATGCACCGATACACGTCAATGTGTGCATGAGCGCTATCTAAGCGAGAAAAAGATAAAGTTATATGACCGTTTCACCGTTTCGCCGTTCAATCCAAAAATATTTAAATGTGCATTATATTGAACGCCATTCAAATTTTGATCAATTGCACTCTAGGATCCTGAGGAAAATAGTAACCCCACCTCACTCCCCCGGATATCGCACCATCTTTCTGCCTGGACCAAATTATACATACCGTAAACTGGGGCGAATGAGCGATTTTGGGAGGAATAAGGACAATCGTCAGAAAAATATTTGAAGTCTTATTACGCCACCATGGCTTCAGTATTTCAAATATTTTATGTTAAATTAGAATTATTATTATGAAAAATTAGATATTTTTTAACCTGCTGGTAATACTATTACCATGGTGTCACATAATAATATTTTGAATTATTAAATTTCAAAGATTTTTCAAGTTAACGGGCAAAATTTTAAGCCGCAAAACTTTGCTTGTAAAGCTATTAAACAGTTAGGTTTTTCGGATAATCTTAATATTTAACAAAGAAGAATTTTATGTTGAAAGCTGGTGTTTTTTTTTTTGCAAGTTAAATTTTTCCATCAATAAATATTTTATACTAGTTTTACTGACAAGTGTCGCTTATAACCTACTTACGGGGTGAATAGGGACAGGTTGTGGGGTGAATAGAGACATGTTATGTGATGAATAGAGATACATAGTATATGTCACTGTACTTCCAAATAAATTAGTATTTTTTTTTTAAATTGAACTTTTTGGTTTATTATTTAACTTCGTTTTTAACCACTTAATGAGTCATTTTAATACACCAACCGGTTTCGCAAAATATCATTTCCTTTATCAGGATGTCAAATTTACTAACCAAAACCATATATGTTGCGTTATTCTAATGTTTTTGTAAATCTATTTTTTAAAAAAAAAGACAATTATTTAAAAAATAAATTTATTATCTACCTTAAATTGTTACGATGATGAAAGATGTGGAAATTGACTATATCTGATTCCCGTGTATGTCGAATTTCCCGTGCCCGAAATATAGCTATTCTATATTTTCAAGTCCTAAATCATCTAACAGAAAACAGTCTGGCCGATTGAAGTTCGATAAGTAATTTTTTGTATTCAATATATAATTTTGAATCAATAAATTATTTAAATTAATCGAAATAATTACGTAATTACGATATTTTTAAATGCTTATATCTAAACATGTGATTAGGTCAAATATTTTTGTCTCATCATATATTTAATAATGTATCTACTCTTAAAATATTGGGAATAGAGGTGTTGCACCCAGTATAATAATAAAATATTAATATATTATGATACCTGATCACTATGAAACATGATTATTTTTATTACATCCATGATACATTTAAGCAATTGTACAGTAAGAACGAAACCCATAAATTGTACACACAAATTCACCGTTATGTATAGAATTTTTGATTCCTTGAGCATTGATGAAGAAATTATTACTTAATTTAGAGCAAACTTTTATTTTTAGCTATGTCTTAAAAGTGTCATAGAATCTTGCAAGGGTTACCCTCTCCATTAATTTTCCTCGGAGCCACCCCTGATGCGTCACTGGCACTCGATGTCAGAGGGTATTAATCAAAATTAAAACCTTAAAAGGAGCAATTGGTTTTATTGGCAAGTAATCATGGTGGTCATTACACTGATTAAAGAAGAAACAAAGGGATGCTGAACTAAGTGGTATATAATTGTAAGTGATAACAATATGGATTTTTAAAATCTCCATGGTTTGTTGAAATATGAAAATAATTTATTTTATATGTGAATTAAATATATTAATTAGAAAGATATACATATACATATAAAATGGAGGAACACTGTGGGATGGACAAATTGTAGACATAGAAGCACATAAATATATAAATGTTGGGTTATCTAATAAGTCTTTTCAATCAATGACGTATTGTCCATTGTTATTCATGACTTCATCTCATCTGGTATCAAAATAGTAATCGAGCCAATTTCTGAGGTCATCGTCGTTGTTAAACGAAACGTTTATTTGATTGGAGAGCGACCGAAAAAGGTAATAATCTGACGGAGCGACGTCGAGACCATAGGGTGGGTGTAGCAGAATTTCCCAGTGGAGCTCCTGGATGATAATTTTAACATTGATTAACGGTGAAAAGAAGTATGTGTCGAAAATGTTCGTTTTTCTCAACTTGACACTCCATTATTTCGGCCCGAAAATTAAAAATAACTATAAGATATAGGAAAACGGCGACACTGGCGTTATAGAGCAGAAATATTTCTATAGAATAGTTTGTCCTTTTTAGTCACATAAACAAAATAGTGGGAAAATAGCATTAAAAAAAAAAACACAAAGACATTTTTTTTATCCATTACGGTTACGGTTATGTACATAAGAGAGGCTTTAGTCATGCACACAGATGCAATACTGGTATGAGTGGTATGGTAGAGTATAGTTGCTGTCATTCATTCTCTACAAGGTGCACAAAACCGTCTGCAATCAATGCCTTACTTCAGCGAGCTGCCAGAAATATCGCAGGTGGTCCCAGATAATTTGACCAAAAGTGTCGTCAATATCACAGTAACCACTTCCCTGTCAAGAGTATAACGACAAAGAATAATAATTCTAACAGATTTAATTGGGTGTAAAGTATACAAGTGTAATGAAACAAGACATTTCAAATATTATAGAAGTCTGTGATATGCTAGTATTTTGAAGAACTCGAAATAAGTTAGAATGCATGACAAATTGCCAGCCGTTCCATAATATAATGTAGGTTCCAAAGTGGTTATGAGAAACGGAGCGAATTGTAAGATAACTCTATTACAGAAACAGTCAAGCAAAGACAAAACTCGAGAACAACTAACGTAATGTAATATGAAAGCGCGCAGTTTGAAATAAATATGAATTAAATTAGATGATGCTAATTTAAACCTGAATTAAATTAATTATTATTTTAATATTTGGTCACCTGTAATGTTAAACACCAATATAACTTAATGTATTAATTCACTGTAATGTAAATATTGGTCACCTTCAAAAACTATATAGAATTTATTCTATTGCAGACATCATCTGTCCATATTTTTTATTAATTCAGAAATGACCAAGAATAGCGCTGAGACAGATAATATTTTTCTTACGTAATCATATTAACAACATTCTTATTTAATAAAACCTTGATTAAACCCTACTTAAGGGGGTTACGCGCACTTGTCATAGGCAAAATTCGAGATTTTTTTTTCACAACTTAAATGTATATTTTAATTCAAAACAATGCATGTAATAGTTCAAGCCAGTATTAACTTAGACATAATTATTTAAAAATATATTTATAAATGGGCGAGATACAACAAATCTCCGGAAACTTTTTTTGCGATGTACACGATAAATTAAGAACGCCTTATCTGAAACATATGAAAAAAAAAATTATGTCAGAAGATGTCAACATCTGCTGAATAATCGAAAAATTTTTCGAAATTTTAATTTTTACCAATTCTCGTTTTTCCTTAATAAGATTCCGTCGAAAAAAAATTCGATTAGTTTGCAGTCTTCCATATGTAGGAATAAACTTTCAAAATTTGAAGCCAATTAGTGACCGTATCAGCCTTTTTTGAAAAATGCGCTTTCGAGAAAAACGCGTTTATAGTTTCAAGTTCGAATCTACGTAGTATGTTTTTTTTTTTAAATTTGAGTTAGCTATTGAGACGCTAATACGAATGTATAACAGTGTCCTACCGGTATTATGTTGTATAAAATGAGTCAAATACACAGGTAAGAGTGCCAGAGGGGAGAGCGTGCAGCTGCCTACCTTGCGCTTACTGCCTACTCGGATTGTTCTGAAATTTTGTAAAGATATTCTCCAGATATAATACTTTGAAAATATGTCAGAAAACAAAAATCATATTTTTCGACGCAGACAAGTGCGCGTAACCCCTTAAAGCAAGCAAAACGATCCGGTTTTTTTATAATTGTTATATCCACTCAGATGTGTATTCGTATGTTAATTTCACGTCATCCATATTATTTCAAACCATATTTTAACTAAGATAATAACTCGACAGGCTGCTATTGTCCATGGTGTGATCGCAATAATTTAAATTGGGTGAAATTTTTTTGACAATGATGCAGATGATACAATGTTATCATGATATTAGCTAATGTAAAGCTATTTTTTAATGTTTTCCATATAAAAAATAGCTTTTAGCGAAATACTCGCAAAGTGGCCATTGCCTAGCAAGGTTTTCTGCTAGTATTATAAAAAAATTATCTACATTTTTGATGACTCAGATACGTGGATTAGTAATTAAAGTTACAAATAAAATAAATAGACCCAGAACCCAGCGCTCTGTAACATTTTGCCTTCTTTTTAGAATCATATCTAGGAAAGTAATAAATTACGTTTGTTACACTTATTAACGTCGTAACATAACTCAAGCATCATTAGCATCTCGCAGACTTTTTCCAAACAATAGTATTTATCAAGAAATCTGTAAAATCATCACAATGATCTTTTAATTTTTTTGGCCAAAGTGAAATATCTGACAGGCAAATTAGACAATATTTTAGCTAGTTTCGATTTTTGGTGTACTTTTATTGATATTTTAAGCAGACTTAGTAAATTAAATCATGCGTTTTATTAAATATAAAATAGAAAAAAGAGTGTGAATCTTTTTGTTGTGTTTGTTTTTGTTGAATACTAAATTGGAATGTCAAATAGGGAAAAAAACTTAATACTATTTTTTATTTGAATCATGGCATATTTTATTCAAAATATTTTCACTGAACCCAAAAACTTTTTATTTTCTTTTGATATTGATATAGGTAGAATCAGCTATATAAATATTTCCTTAAAAACAAGTTTTAATAAATAAGTTTAATTATCATAAGAAGATTAGTTTCTTAACATAGTAGTACTCATTGGTGTAGAACCAGTATATAATTGAAATCATTGAACTGTTTAACATCCATAATCTAATGATCAGATTAATTATCTTTTTTTCTTATATAGATAATGTGCTTATATTTCTTGTGTACAGAAAATATTATTATATTCGCAAGAACACCATTTCCGACGTAAGGGAGTATCTTTGCGCCCTTATGAAATAAGGTGCAATGTTGAGATTTCGTGACAAAAATGATGACGGTTGTTTTATCAAAAGTATGTCCTTCAAAATTTTGCGACTCATGCATTTTTTTATTAAATTTTCAAACTTCTCTATAATCAGATATACGAATACATATAGACAGTTGTTTTTCAAAAACACCCCTTAATAATAATAATAATAATAATAATAATGTGTTTATTTTTTAACACGATTCGCCATAAAGATGATACATATTATGTTATACATTAAAGGTTATGAAATAAATATAATGCTATGAAAAAGAAAACCAAGGGAAAAATTAATAAATAAAAAATATATTTTTTTAAAAAGTTAATAAAAAGTAAAAAGTTCACACATATATACATACAAAATATAAATATTACATATATAACTACTTCAGTCACGATCATTGTTGTATATGTAGCTATTTTGTAGGCGCTGCCATTTTCTGGTCAGGGAACCAGCTTTCCATGAGAGCGCCGCCTGCATCAGAGAGTTGGTGCTGAGCTCCAGCCGCAGCTTTACGCCAGCAACTCGATGTCTCAGAAGCGGAACGAATCCATGTATCGGCATTCGGTAAACATTGTAGATGCACTGCAATAACACGCCAATCCGAACAGTATTCTGTATGAGTTGTTGTACTGAATTCGGAGACGGTTATACGTCACTTGCTTGTATTTCGACCAGAGCTCGCAATGTTAAATGTCAATGAAATGATTGAAAATATTTGAACTATTCCTCTTGAATTTAAAAACTGACTACTGAATTGACATTGACATTCGTGTAAATTAATGAAATATTTTTATCTGTAAAAATAGCCCTACATTGTACAATATTTCAATGTCAAACCAATATTAATTTAAATGAACCTTTATTCACACTTGATGATGGCAACTGATAATGACAATATATTTTAAATTGGAAAATTTTGAAACGTTCAAGAATTAATATCTGACAGACCCAAGACAGGATATGAGACGTCAAACAAGATATAAAAAAAATACTTTTACAAAGACGACTTCAAATAAATACATGTTTTTAATGTAGATAGAAACAATCTGATATATTGGTACACAAGTGGGGCTATTTGCCGACCACCGTGTGTGAGTTTCACAATGTGTAATAAGATGAATACATATAAAATCAATTTATCGAAAAATATTGTTAAGGAGAACACATTCTTATTATGAAGTTGTAATTATTCAGAATCTAGGTCTGTGATTTAATGAATTATTTATAAATATATATATATATATATATATAAAATCAACTTTGTTAAAATTAGGTTCGTATCCCGGTAGCGCAAAAACAATATTTTTCGACAAAATTGATTTATATGTATATATTTATAATTAATACATTAAATTAGTATTTGAAAAATATTGTTGTTGCGCCACCGGGATTCGAACCTGGATCTCTTTCCAAATCGAGGAAGGTGCGTTATCCAATTATGCTACAGCGACAATATATATATATGTTACCTTTTTGATATTAATACATTTAATCGTTCCATTATTTGAAAGAGCCATCTACCTTATTTTTACAGAATCTAAAATACCTTTGAGTAATCTGATAGTAGACGCCAGAATTATTAATTCATTTTTAAAATATTGCAGACATTTATAATTACAACTTCATAAAAAGAATGTGTTCTCCCAAGATGAATACTTTGGTTTGTGCATGGATGTTTGTTTGGAAGTTTGATACTTTATTTCTTCAATGCAGTGTTTTGTGGAATTAGCATCACTGATGCTTTCCGCACTAGTTTAGCAAAGGGAAACGCATCACATGCGAGTGAGATTTTTGTCTATGATCGTCAAGAACGAGTACATTTTGCGAGTCGTTCAAATGTGCGACAACTTGGTTGTGGAATGATTTGTCGTCTTTTATGGTATCTTACTCTTACTATCCTTTTTCTTATTAAAAGTAAGACAGACTTCAATAAATGGTTACATTTACAATTTTTTTAGAGGTCTTGGATTATCTGGAAATTTTTACCAGGTAAACCTTATGCTAACATAGTGTCAAACAATTAATTATCTGAATTATTTTTCGTCATTTTTGCACGTTTGTCACTTGTACGACGAGAATTTTTTTTCCCCATTAAATTTACTTCGTTTTCACCCATTGAGTAAAATTGTAATATGTTAGTTAATTGCTTAACGATCACACTTGTGATATATTCCTCTGGGATTTGCATGATAGCTGAAACCGTTCAATTAGCATTATAAATATATTAAATGTTATTCTTGGAAATATTTGTGAACTCCTAATATCCTCATACATTTACGAATAAAGATTTGATGACAAGTAAAATATAATAGTATTCAAATTTTAGATGAGTATAAATCATATTAGCGATTTTCTATATGATGGAAAGCATCTACAAAAGGGATCACTAAAAATATTTTTTGTCAATCTTACCGTAGTATTAACTACGATTAGTTTTAAAGAAGATGTACGAGTATATAGATGATAATATATTGGTATATATGTTTGATTTAAGGTTTCCGCGAGCATTAGTGTATGAAACCGGTGTCTCTTCGAGGTAGATCGCTTTTTTTAGATAGATTCCTTGGGGGTCGAGAACTCGACTATGGGAGATATATATCTCCTGCAAAAAAGAACGGTTGCACCGTAATTTTTTGAGGCTTCTCCTTGACAGTGGCACGTGTTACCATGCCGAAACGTCGGCCTAAGATTGCCCAAGGAAACCATTTACAAAAAATGCGATCTAACCTAGAAAATACACCAATGTTTATATATATATATGTAGGTATATATGATAATTATTAGGATTTTTAAAATCTTTTCTGAAAAATAAACGTATATTTTTTCTTAATTTTGTAAGTCATACCATGCACTTAGAAACATCTTAAAATAATTTAGATAGTACTAGTACGCATGTAAGATAAACTAGGTTTCTATAAAATATATACGATTATACTTTAATTGTAATCATTGAAATATTCTTAGAATTAGCTAATCAACTAATTAATTAACTAGCTTACTAAGTAGATTTATAATTATAAGTATAGATAATAATAATGTACTCGAAATTCAAGCATGGCAAAACATATTAATGGAATTAATTTTTATTTCGGCAGTTTTCTGCCAGATTAAATATTACTCTCCTGGCATCGCCGCTAAAAGGGCAGAACGAACCCTCCCACGATAAGTCAAGGGGTGGCGCTGCTTACGTCATACAATTAGGTCCTATTAAGTCTAGGGTGGTTCACCCTACACTTACCATGACAACTAAACCTTGTGACCACCACCGTGACAGTACAGATTTCATCATGTTAACCTTCTGTCAAGCTCGAGTTTTGGTGCATTTATCATATGTATAAAGTGCAATATGGTAGACAATTGAACAAGAATAAAAAGTACCAAAGTATATAAAATGATATAAATCCACGAATCTCTATATGGATTGAACATATTTAAAAAAAAACATATTTGTAACAGTTGTTTTCCGGTGACCATTATGAAGTGATTTCATATTTAAACAGACAGCAGTATAATATTTTATCGGAATTTTTGAACGGCACGTACGTCTTATTAACATATTTTTATGTCTATAAGAAAATGTAATTTAGGAGCATACGCTTATAATATTATATTTAAATTTTCATAATTTATTTTTGAACCTTAATACTTTCAAATTGTTCGTTTGGACTATCGGTAAGATGGTCACATAATGACAAGAGGTCAAGTAATTTGTAAGCATTATTGAAATGTTACTATGTAGACTTTGGGGTTACTTCCATGTTATAAAACCTATCCAATTAATTTATGTTAAAATGAGTTTAGCGGCTGTAGCGGTGAATTTTTTTTTATCGTTCCTGAAAAATATTGAAAATATCAGTTATTCAACTTTCAGATATTATTTCGTGTAAGAGTAATTCCCAAATATTTCATGATCTCGCTTTAATATAACGAGTTGTTAAAATGAACCAAAATATTATTTTTTTACGTTTCGTTAATGTACAGATTTTCTGATTCTTCCACATTTTCTTCCACTAGATTCAAACTTTCTTTCCACTGACTGATTAGACAAAGCAGGTCGTCTTCCGCCGGGTCTAGTCGCATCGGATCGTCGTTTACGTTCTAGACGGAAATCGTAACTGCATCTGGTATATTGATCCAGAAATTGTTTAAATCACTTTCCTTGAATTTATTTATTGTTAAACAACTAATAATCATCAGTTACAAATAAAAATGCGTAATTTGATAGTTTTCAAATAAATTATCAAAGTAGTATGAATAATCTACATCATACTAGAAAGAATTTATGTTATAATGGTTTACTAAAATTTAAATTTATTGTTAGGAGAACACATTCTTATTGTGAAGTTGTAATTATTCAGAACATAAGTCTGTGATATTTTAAATATGAATTAAATATATTAATTAGAACGATATACTGGCTGCTATCAGTTTACTCAAAGGTATTTGAGATTCTGTAAAAATAAGGTAGATGGCTCTTTCAAATAATGGAACGATTAAATGTATTAATGTCAAAAAGGTAACATATAGGTTCGAAAATTGTCACTAAAAATATTGTCGCTGTAGCATAGTTGGATAATGCACCTTCCCCGGTTAGGAAAGAGATCCAAGTTCGAATCCCGGTGGCGCAACAACAATATTTTTCGATAAAATTTATTTGTGTATCTTTCTAATTAATATATTTAATTTATATTTAAATTTATTTAAATAAACAAATAAAATAAAATAAAATTAGAGAAAGTTATAAATGTTAAAGTAAATGTTAATGTTAATAATAATTGTAGTCATTGTTGATGGAAATACAGAATAAAATGATAAAAAAATATGCTGAAGTTTTTTATATAGGTATTTAAAAATAATAATAAATAAATATGTTACCATATAAATAAAGCCATAACACAAATAATTATGTACTTGTAAAACACACATTTATTTTCAATTTATATTTATAATGTAATATACATATTATATTTAAATCAGTAAAAATAACTTTTCACAAAAAAATATTAAGTGTATTTTGAATGTAAATAAAGCAAAACAAATATTTTAAATGGTTAAAATAACTTAGAGATTCGAAAAATTTATTAAAAAACTGTGGTCGTGGTTACCACGGCCGAATTTCAAATCGCATACAAACATATTTAATTTCTTTTACATATAACAACGTTTACCACAAAATAGCTATTATTACAATACGGGAAAAATATGTTGAATATTCTATCTCGTAAAATGTCGATTTAAGTACGCTTAAGTAGCGGGATCAACGGCGGTCGGTAACGAAATATTATTCAGGGAATTACGTTTTACATGCCGTACTTATTTCATGTAATATGTCATGTAATTTCAGTCATATTTAGATCAAAAATGATGATTGTAATTTATTGTTGGGCCTCCCGTTCTGACCTAATTTTGACCCATTAATCAGTAACGACCACCTAATTTTCTCGATGTCAGAAAAGTGGACACATTTGACACAAATTACAGATATATTTATATATATACCATATATATACATATATAGATAATACGAGAACGTGGTTTTTATTATTCATTTATATCAGAAGTTAAATAATTGATTGTATATATTTAAATAATACTAATAAACTAAATATTATATGTCATGATTAAGACAATACAAGTAATATTAGAACGACCGCGACTATTAAATTCGATTTCAGTACGCCAGAAACGTGCTTTATTATGCAAATTTCTTGTGTTTATGGAACATAGTTTCTTATGATCTTAAAGGCAAGATTACGTGGACAAATATGTACCAAACAAATATACAAAATGTTAAAAATGAATAGCGTTAAATTTGTAAAACGATATATCATTTTTTGTTGATTTTAAAACGCTTTCGATTTCGTATTGTATTTACTCACACGCTTCATTTTTAAAACAAAATTTCTACTTATACTAACTAATTAAAAACTCAAAAGTTTTTTATTAAAGAGAATTTTGGTCGGTCCTCAATGCGTATTTTTTTGGTTCATTGTGGTTGCAATGCAGCACCATATTTGTCGAGCGATATAGCGGAGATTTATTTTACTGCAGAGAAATATATTTTTACGCATATTTATGAATACAAAATTAATTAGGAATTAATATCATACTTAACCACAAAATAAGTTAAAAGTTTCGTAAATTAAACGATTTTATACTGTTCTTAAGAGAAAACAACGTTTCCTTGTTCATAGAAAACATTTTAATTGCATCATTTGAGTAATAAAATACCAATACAGGTAGGTTTTATAAGGAGTTGTGTAAATCGTTTTTATAAATAGTTTTCTCTTCGGATTATCTTATCTTGTACCAGATTAAAAATCCTGTATGCAGGATGTTTCAATAAATTATTTAATTCTCACACATTATTATGATAGAACTTTAGAAATCAGTTATTATTTGATACCTTATCTCGAATGTGAGAAGATCAACCATTTTATTTTCATCCCTTTCTATCTAAATATTTATTCTGGCAATATTTGCGTAAAAAATAACATAATATACAATATCTCTATATAGGCCCCTCGTGCATAAAATACCTCTAACTTCAAACTGAAAAAATGTAATTATCTCCTTGATACAGTACTAGAAAATAATATGCGTCTTTCTTTAAATTATTTAAATACTCGTGAGTATGAGAACTGTCACTTTGTAATTGTATGTGTGTGTGTGTGTGTGTGTATCATGAAAGTGAGTAGATGAGTGGTGGAAGACGAACCTTATAAGATGTCGTCTCTGGGGGAACAGCTCTCTTCTACCACAGTTTCTTATGAAGAACTAGTCTATCTCTGAATTTATATTACTGTATAACGTGTGTAATAAAAGTATAATATTGTTTCCTGGAAATACTGAGTTTCACTTACAAGGAATAGGGACCCAAGTAATTAGACAGTAATCCGAGGATAGAACCCCAAGGGAATCTAGTGGTAATCTAAGAATTATATGTTATATGGTAATTAAGAGTATATGTTTATATTGACATCTGTAAATAATATTATCGAGAAAATTAACTATAATTAAAAGTTACAAAAAAAGCAATATATCACGAAAATATTTTTAATATTCATCGTCAAAACCTTTTCCAACAATGTGTTCTTCAAAATGTAACTAAAACATGTTCTATGATGTAGCCAAAAATATTATGACTATTAAATGAAACCTACTTAAACATGAACGTGATTATTTTATATACGAGGTGATAAACGGTCGTATCATACTGATGTCTAAATACCGAGTTTGGCAGTGGGAACCTTTCAGCAATGCTAACATTTCAAAACGTATTTGAGATTTGCTAACGTTACCAAAACAAACCCTCGCAAATTTCCGACTATCCGAAAGTTCATCGTGATAATGTACATATCACTCGCACAATTAAGTTACGGCAGGTAAAAAGACGTGTTACGTTACATAAAATTGTCATCTTGACGAATGGTTCTCAAAATAACTGATTATGTTAAATAACACATTTATAACTTTTCATATTCACGGATCACATCTCAGACTAGAATGTCTAGGCCAGGAGCGATACTGAAATAGATTCGTTTAATGAAAGTTTGAAAACGTTATTCTATTCAGATTTTGTTGATGTTTTGAGATTACATTCAGTAAACATATCTTTGTTCATCGTTAGTAAGTAATATTTGCATAAATAAACATGGCTACTTTTACTAGCTCATTGACTAGCGATTACTGCGAATGATTTTCATCTAAGTACCTAGCCGATGAAAGTTGAAAATAATGCAGTTGTATTTAAAAATATACTCATAACATATTATTTATTCAATGCTTTCAACAGTAGAGTTACAAACATTATAACATATCATATACTCGTAAAATGTAAATTATTTATAAAAATCCAAAAACGTTTAAACAATGTTGACATTAATTATAATATTAACTTTTCCTCTCCGATGATGTAAATTGAATTGACATTGCCTCTAATTATGTGAATATCTCTGTAAATATACTAAATACAGAGTTCATATTTTAGGTATTCCTCGGTAATATATTTATGTATTGGATAAAATATTTAAAATATATAAGTATTTACCACACGCAAAATAATAAATGTTTTCTTTAAGAACCTGACGTGAATTTGTCAATACGTGTATGTGTACGTGCGGAGAGGTGCGTACGACGCAGTACGCGGGGTGCTGGATGCCGAATGTTAACTTAGTAGTAGAGCGTGCGCTGGCCGAGTTAGATGTGTTTTATGCGTCTTTATGCTGTTGTTCGTGATGATTAATGTTTTTTTCTCATTTTTAGCACTTTATATATATTCTCTTATACATATATATGTCAACTATTAATCGAATGATTAATATAAGTAATAAATGTAAAATATGTGTATATATCCGACTTAAAAATCGCAAAAGTCTACATGTTAACTAAGTTTACAGTACCGGAAAGCACGTTTTATTTTAGCACCGTAAGAGAAAGGTTAAGATAAGAAATTTTATACAGGTATACACGTGAAAGTGTGGTAATTAATGTGTACCTAAAAATAAATTTAATCAATTCAAATACTATTTACATCTACATGTTCAACGTGAAAGCGACAGTGAAGAATAAGGGAAAGGACTGAAAGGAAAGAAAAGCATTAGATTATCAGAGTAAAATAAGAAAATGGCAGAAGGGAAGATCTGAAACGTGTAAAATTTTTAATAATTAAGTTAAAAATGATTATATAAAACATATAGATATTTATATTGTTGTATTCAGCTATCATTTTGTTGGTTATTAATTATAAATGAAATTAACAAAATTTCACTTTGTTTAACACCACTTTCTTCAACATATTTGGATGCAATATGAAATGGTGTTAAACAAAGTGAATTTTGGATGGATATAAATAAAAACAATGTTATTACTCTACTTGAGTTTATTAGTACTACTCGAGTTTCGAGAGAAACAGTAACTCTCATCGACAGGTGATGTATTAAACTAAATACATACAAATATAGGAAACAAGGCTTAGGTGGTAGACATGCAAGTATCTAATTAGGCACTGACGCAGAGGGGCGGAGTTACTGGTGGAAGGTGGAGGGGAGCTGAGTTAGAAAATGTAATATTGTTTAACAAATTAATATCTGAGTTCAAATTCCTTTTCTATAAGTTTAGAAATAGAGATTAAGTATAGTTATAACATTGTTTTTATTTATATCCATCCATTTTGATGAAACTCTACAAAGTTAACGCCGATTCTATCAATAATATAAAGAGTATTTTTGTTACTTTCATTTATATTGATATTTTTTTAGTCTATAGCGTTTTCTAATTTTTTTAAATGTAACAATTGTATTTTGTACGTAGTAAAAACAATAATATATTTGGTTTTGATAGAAGGTACTCGTGTAATTTAAATCGTTTTTGTTCACTCTAATCTGGCACAATAATAGACTGATTACAAAAGTATTAAGCGTACTAAATTTTAAACACAGTTTTTGGAACATTGTACAACTGGAGTAAATACAGTTTTGTATTTTGATCATCGATTTATCATAGTGTTAGAGAAATTTTTCAATTTCTATATAGATTCTTTTCAACCTTCCCAGACACACACTTGGTTAACTACTTGCTCGCCCGGCGTGTTAATTTAATCGTCTTACTGAAAACAATAAAAACTGTTTCTTTTCAATTACGGGTCGGTCACCTATCTACCCCGAGAAATTCATACAAAGCTGTCGACAGTGGGTACCAATTTTCATTTCGAGTGTCAAAAGTGATCAACTTCTCAGCATCGTCGAGGGATTTACATAACTGATTGTGGAGAGAGAGGCGAGGTTTCAAAATGTGAGTGGTTTCTTAATAATGTGTCATCGCTGTCTCTTCCTCCAACACTTTTTTATACAGCCATTGTGATTATACCTAACAGGAAGAATTACTTAAGAAATAGACCAGTAATTTAAAAATGATTTTGACCACTAAACTATATATATTTATATTCTACAAACAGTTTTTCAAGGTTTTATATTTCTACATTTTATACATTTCATAGGAGGTATTTAAGTTAAATTTATTCGACGAGGATTACTCATACCTTATAATACAAAGGAACTGCCAATTTTGCTGAATTCATTATGGAAGCGTGCTTAGAGTTTAAAATACTGGGGAGAGCCAGCTAAATTTGGACTTAAAATTCTACATGACAGTAGGTAAGTATGCGATTATAACTAGTACCACTAATTGATAAAAATCGATATTTAAAATAAAACGGGTTTTGAATTACAATTTATATAAATTGAATATAATATCGCACATAAGTGTGTAAGTAAAAAATGTCTAAATTACGTTTTATTTCAGAATAGTGAAATCAATATGATTCTCTAGGTTTAATGAAAATCGTATAAATGTTAGTTGTGAAGAGGTAACCCTTCTCTGCGAACGACATCTAGTGTATTTTTTCAACGGGACCACTTGTGTATTATTTCTCGCAGTAAAAAGTAGAATATACGATTCATATATAGTAAGACGTGTTTTTTCCGTCCATAAGTGTACCAATCCACCAATACATGAATAAAAAAAATCAGTTATTAAACTTCAAAAATAGTTTTTTTTTCTCTAAAATTAACTATTTTCACTTACAACACATTTTTATGATATGTATCTACGATATACCGTCTACCATTTAAGAAATGAACTTGATTCATTCAAAAAAATCTACACTATACACTTTTTGTACAAATTTCATGAAAAAATAAAGAATTCAAAAAAATAACATACAAGCAATGTCGTCACAAATATATCTAGAATGACTAATACAATGTTATTCAGTATGCATATAAAAGAAAAATTTGTATACAAACTTCTCAGAAATGTAGTTCCATCTATAAAAATTTAAATATGACTAAAATGACATCACGTAAAATGATAATAGATTGACAAAAACACAACTATAAAAGGTATAATCTTACAAAACATTTTCTACAAAATGTTGTTATCACTCTATCGCTTTCACAATACGAAGGTGTTTTTAGAGAGTTAATAAAACAGAAAATCACTTCCTTTCAGCCGATTCCGCCGATTTTATCTCCCTAGTAAGCAGAAAACGGGTGATTTCCTGCGACGGACTATGAATTTGATTGAAAAATGTTAGATTTGTGAACACTCCAATTCGCTTCAAATATTGCAAACGAAAATCTTGTAAAATAATTTTTGTATTACTTTTATAGTACCTTAAAATAATAAATAAATATCTGAAAAATATGAATATTTATTTGATGTATTTAATTGATAATATTGTGTACTAAGAACGTAGGTATAGTCTACGCGCAAAAAAACCAAGGTTCGCCTGTAAATGTATAAACTAGAACCATTTAGTAGAAGAGTTTAGAAATGATAAATAAAACTGTATTTGTGTATATATTTGGCAAAATCAATTCCATTATTTTTGGTAAAATCAATTCCAAACGTACACAAATTAAACGCAATATTCATTACTTAGGTAGGGTAAGGGCTTAAAAGTCCACCCATGATCTACAATACCTTTTATATCGATACTTTTAACCGAAAACTTTTTTCATAAAACCAATAATTTGGATATAATATATCCAACGTTAAATGGAACGAATTATATATCAAGAAGAATAATTATTAACATATGTGAAAAAAAAACATTTGTTTTTTTATTCTACTCATTTTACTTGATACGCGTTTCGCTTCATAATTGAGAATGCCCTTACAAGGCGAAACGCGTCTTAAGTAAATTAAACGAGTAGAATCAAAAAACAAGTGTCCTTTTTTCACACTGTGATTATAGAATTCTACATACTTACTTCGGAAACAGTATATAATTATTAACTAGGTAGGTACCTACATTAAATTTTAATGATTTATTTTTTTCCAATTCTTTTGAGTAATAAATATCATATGTGTTTTATATTTACATGAATTGGAAGGGTAAAAAATTCAGATAACGCAGTGTTCCGAATACGTCTTTGTTCGAACAGACTTGTAAAAGTGTGCAAATGTGAGCGGTCTTCAGTTATGTACGTGCTAGTATTTTTAACCCTTTAATTAATAAGTTCAAGGATTTCTCAAAAATAATACAGAGAACGGTGCAACCGTTGATGTTAACGATCCTACCAACTATGTGTTGGAACGATTTATTTAATTAGTTTTGCTAGTTATAGCGATCTCTAATCTCTCTATTGATTTAACTAAATCGTTGTAAACAGTTTGAATTAATAAAGAAATGAAAGCATTTTATTTTTTTATTTGGGCTTATTCACGTAGTCTTGCAGAATGAAGACAATTGGCTGACATGTTTTCATTAACGCTTGCCAAATAGTTGATGGTGATATTAGAACTGAAAACTTGAGATGTTCGTAAGAACGACCGGTTGAAAGAAACCGCAGTGTACAGGATAATCGTTAAGGATTCTTCCATTACTGTATTTTGTCTATTTAAATGTAGTATTACCACCTTGAGTAATTTTTCAAAAAGCGTTTTGTTCATACGATAGTAGTTTAGTTTGTCAAATCTCACGCGGCAAGTTTAAATGTGTGTAAGATTTTTTTACGTTTTACTCCCAGATTTCACGGTTCACTTTTCTCGAAGCGGATATTCTTTTTACTAATCTTACCGCTTCTGTATATTTCTTCTCTCAAGTTACAACCTCTAGTGGCAGTACAGCCCGTCGTACTTTTAAAATATACTAACCTAACTAGATCATAACATAAGATTCTAGCAGCATAACCTAAATTTGTACCTTGAGTACGCCATTGGTAAAATGAGAGCAAAAGATAGGAATGTTTAATTAAGTATGAGTAACAAGCCATCATCTACCATATGTATGTTACACAAGTAGTGAATTTCCCGCACTGACGTTTTTTGTATATTGTACATCGTTAACGTGAACAGTGCACACGTCGCCAACGTAAAACAATGTTGCATCGAGCGCTCGGACTGCTCACATGAAATTTGCTAACGTGAAACCCAGAAAAGGGTACTGGAGCAAAATAAAGTGAAATTATAAAAACATTTCCGTTGAATCAAAAATTAGGAATCCTTTGTTAAATTTTCGTGATTGAATATTAAAAGTTTTAAAGAAGTAAAAATTGTAAAAATAAAATATGATTATTTAGCAGGTACTCCAGTGAAATTTGTCACGAAAACTGTGTTTGAAATACCGTAGTATTTTTATACACTTCACTTTGTACAGTGTGTTTCGATCCAAGTACCTCTTACATACTAAGCGAGCGCTCTACCATATTAACGTTCCTCCTAGACTATGGTGTGAAATTGTCATATAAGTATGTAATGTTATGATTTTTATGTTAGAATATAATATATTCATTTATTTTTTTGATATTTTACTAATTATATAATTTATATGATAAATATTTTAAGACTCCATCTTATAAAGCTCCGGTCAATTAGGCATAATATTATAAACAAACATTTAATAATTCAATAAGATTATTTATTTAATCCCTTGATAAGAGTAAATAAAAATAATGATAATGTTAATCTGTTACGTCATCAATTTTTAATTTTAGACATTATTTCTCCATTACAACGAATTTTATTACTTAAATCATCATTTTCAGAACTGTCATTTTCATATATGTGTGTGTATGTGTGTGTCAGAGAGTGGTGGGGGTCATGGGTTATAAAAGGCCGCCACTGGGGGAACGGCGGGTCTCTTTCCCAATAGTTGTGATAAATATCTGAGTTATATAATTCTACACTCTGTAAATAAGTTGTTGGAATAAATTATAATTGTTAAACGTATCTATTGAGTTTCACTTACAAGGACTCAACCAAACAACTAGAGAGTACACATAGAGGAAATAACCCAAAGGGAATCTGTGATAGTATTTCTAAAGGCACCACCCTAGTGCAGTAAATTGGAAAGTCATTACAATCATATTTAATAAGCTTTATTTTCGAAAACACGTAATATAGTAGGAATATGTTAGGTCGGTAAAATTACAAAAAAGTTTCTGTTCGTGTGTGTAGAGTTTTATTTTAAACGTAAATATTGATATTATAAAGAAAATATATCATTCAGATTTTCGATACTCTTCAATCTCAGTCGGCTCATGTTTACTTTATGATATTTGGCTTATCGCCACGTAATTTTCCATTCAATGATAATGTTTCCTAATGTTATATTATAATGTTGACACAAAGAAAATTTCTAATTCATAAAAGTATTTGATTTCCTTTGATCATAAAATACAGTTGATGATACCGAAATGGCAGCCCTTTTATTAGTCACTTAAAAATTATGGAGAAAATAAAATGAAGAGTCTCCATATTTGCAGCAATCAACAGTATGATGAATGCTGCTAAGAATTGTCTTCATCGTCTTCATTAATCTTATCGTTTGATTCCCCTATCAAGCACTCTATTTATTATTGTATGTATTCTTGATGAAGTCGTAAGAGAATTATACTGAGATCGTATTTACCTAACTCTACACAAAGAAAAAATATTACCATTTTGTGTGTAAGTTTTATTTTAAGGTATTAGTTATAATCTGTTTAATTAAATTTTTATTGTATACATACATAATATAAAAATAGGGATTGTCTGTTAAAATTATACTCGATTATATTTATTTTACACACAGTAAATGAATAGACATGAAATAAATTGTACATATATTCTTTGTGTAAACAAGACGTATTTTTTACATTAATGCATATTATATTGTCAACGATTAAATTTTCGTTCCGATCGAGTCACATATTTAAAAAAAGTCGCCGAGCTATTTGATTGCGTAAGTGATCACCAAACAAAATGAAAATTTTAAAACAAGAAATTTTCGTTAGTTCATGTATTATATATTTGGTAGTCTGTGATTTCACATATATTTTTATTATTATTTATTATTTTTACATATGTATTTATTTTATTTGTAACTATATAATACAATGTAAAATATGGACTGTGCCCGTCTCACTAAATAAATTCTGTGTCGAGACGGGCATAGTTTACAAGCAATTGTACAATTAATTAGAATTACAAGTAGTAGATAGAATTACATTTATTACTATATAATAGGTGTATATGAAGAACAATTTTAAAGTGGACTTAATTTTTGTATCACTTTGTAGCAATAATTAATATAGGTATAAGTCAATATGTTTGGGTGAGTGCACCAATCTTGCTCTACTCATATTACGAATCCAAGTTTTAATATATAGTTTCATGTTTTTGTGAGAATTCAATTGGTTAGGTTAGGTTCCAAAATATTTGGCCATATGCTGTATGTGCTCTTGGGGTTTGTAGGTTTGTTTGTATAGTATATATTACAAGTAATGTATAATTGAAAAATGTGTTTGTGTTTGTTCTTATTTGTATATTAATTGTGTCGTTAATTATGATGGAAATCATCACAAGTCACGGAGTAGTGCTAATAAATAATCGTGAAATGCATTATTATTGATTTTATCCATCGAGCCATGTATTAGGGATACCCATATGTATTGACACATTTTTTTAATGAAACTCAAATTTATTTATTTAATCTATTTATACAAAATAATTTCCATTTTTTTCGATGACTCTGCGACATCTATTTGGTAAATCAAAAATTCCTTTCTTATAAAATTCTGTAGGTTTAGAGTCGAAAAAGGACGAAGGGGCTGAATTTATCTCGTCTTGTGTTTTTAATTTTTTTTTCTTTTAAGAAATGTTCCAATGAGCGAAAAATACGGTAATCAGTTGGAGCCAGATCTGGAGAATAGGCCAGATGGAATAAAGCCTTCAAATTCAATTCGTTAATTTTTTTTTGGTTAAATTAGCTAGGAGGATTAGTTTTTCGTTTCTGTTCACTAAAGCTAGTCTTCAAATCTTCCCCATTTTTTCAAGCACCTTCGAGTTGTCGACCATGAAGTGTGGACTTGACTCGATAATTCTTCAATGGTGAGACTCGGATTTTTCTGGATTTCTTCTCTTAGGGCTGCTTCATCCACTTCACGGGGTCGTCCACTTTTCGGCTCATTTTTTAAATCAAAATTTCCAGATTTAAATTTATTAAACCATCTTTGGAATTTCCGAATGGTTAATGCGCCTTCATAAACCTCGCAAATGTTTCTTGTTGCCTCCGATGCATTTTTTTTTGCATGAAACTGAAACAGCTTGCAGCTTCGAAAATGTTCTTCAGAAGGACACGTTTCTGTCATTATTAAATGGGACACGTAAAAAAATTTTTTTTCTCTGCAAAATGAAGATAAAGATCTTTTACAACACACCAAATATTCGGATACGTCTTTTTTAGTCAAAGGACTGAATGCAACTAACCTAAAACTATGCTTTCCGAGAATGCGTATGGGTACTCGTAAATTTCATGAAACTTCCATTAATTAACTCATAAAATCAACATCTGAAAATGTAATAATATTGCCGGATTATAATTAAATTAATTGTGAGTAGACGGATACTAATACTATATACATTTGTTAAGTGATTGATTGGAAATTAAGGGTCCAATAATACGACAATGATTAACTGTTTCATTGACGCCATAAACAATCATTAGAATAAATTACAAAAATGTGGACGAACTTGATATCTAATTAATTGGATAATTATATTAATTATTTTACGCATTTTTAACGTGGTTTGTTAAACATCGTGTTATTTATAAATAAACACGCGCTTTTATCGTGTCAGAAAGGTGTCGTGTTTTTGAATGCTCGAGAGTCATTTGGCGAGTATGCATTTTAAATGAGCCAAGTTAAAATATGTTTAATTTATTTCTCGCCTTAGAATAGCAACTCTCAGCAAAACTGTCAAAACATTGTTATTTTAAGCACTAGACTATTTATTTCATTGTTGAACGCATGTTTTAAGAAAACACTAACGTTTATAAATAAATATATTAAATGGAAATATATTTTTCTTAAGGTGCATGTGTACGGATGACACTGTAATCTATCGTCTCAGAGATTTGTTGTTAAAAATCGGCATGCATCAATTGCGTTAGTCTACTCTGCGTATAAAATACAATCGGTAGTGAATCATAACTCGCTTCGAGCTCAACTTGTTGACGTTTAAGGCAAAGGGCTCAATTAAAACAGGAAGCCTAATCAAATTAAATGTATTAATTAGAAAGATATACATATAAAATCATTTTTTATAGAAAAATATTGTTGCTGCTATCGAGGTTCGAACCTGGATCTCTTCCAATCGAAGAAACTTGCATTAACCGATTATGCTATAGCACCACTGTGCATTTGTGACAAATTTTCGAACCTATATGTTACTCTTTTTCAAATTAATACCTCTATCGTTACATTATTTGAAAGCCATCTTCTTTATTATGCTAATCTTTCTAATTAATACATTTAATTTGTACTAAAAACATCACAGACCTATGTTCTGAATAGTTACAACTTCACAACAACAATGTGTTCTCCTTAATAATCATTATCTAACATAACTATTAATAATAATATGGTTTTGGCACTTTACTATATAAATATATTAAAACATACTAATAACTAATTACTAAAAATAACATAAAAACGTTAGATTGAACGTGATTTGCCAAATTTCTGTAATGAGAAGAAAAATATGGTCAGAAAATTATTTTACCGCCTAAGAAGTAGAATATACTTAAGTGGTTTAAAAATTCAATATCTTTCACCATTATTATTCTGTACTCTGTATGCAAACACGACGCATAAGTAAATATGTATATTTACATTTATTCGTGTATATGTACTCAAAAATAAGGAGATAAAACGATATTAGACTTCATGTTTTGCGCACTCATCTAGTTTAGTGTACCATTGTACCGAAATATTTATTTTGCCTTTTAACAGTACAAAAATAGACGTAAGATTTTCGTGATTCACATTTAATGCACTAAAATGAATCTGATATTTTTCAAGTAGTACGAAAGTGCTTTTGTTTTACGAGCTTTTACAATAATTTCGTTTATTTTTGATACGAAACCGAATTAGGTCAATAAATAAGCGTCCAAATTGATGACCGATTAAATAATGTGCGGTGTCACGATGTTCGATCTATTTATCTTTATTTAATTCATCTATATATCTTTATGTCTGGTCATACGACGATTCACTATAAAGTCTGTTTTTAAATACCCTGTTAATAATATTAGTAAACATTTGTAATTTTTAATGCCGCCTAACGGAATGATATAAGACGGAAACAATTTAATCTTGGAGAATAAAATAAATATTGCGAACGTTGTGGAAATTATTTGTGGATTTCACTGAAACCGAGAGTTGACCATATGCGTAGTTGTTGGAGAGAATAATTAAATCAGTGTACTTTTTTCTTAAATCAGTTAACAATATCATTTTATTTTTTATACAGATAATTTTTACAAGTAAAAGGCAGTTTCTCTCCTAGGATAGATTTGATTGATTATTATAAAACCAAAACATATTAAAAATAGTAACATTGTTTTCCATAGAACAGATTTTCCTTCTGAAGCAAACTAAATAATATTAAGATATAGATGTCTCACAAAGACGACGCTATTATTTTTACATGGGAAGTATGAAAGTCTTGGGTATTACAGACCTGTCATCGGCTGGCTTAAGTGATCACTTTACACAATGTAACGTTCACCTACTTACCCATGTTACTGTAATAAGCCCTGTAATGCCGAAGACTTCCATACTTCCCATGTAAAAATAATAGCTTCGTCTCCGTGAGACATCTATATATTGATGACAATCCCTCAGGGGATAAATCCCAGTAATTGGTTCCTACAAAGATTTGGACATATTCAAATTATTGTAAAATAATATTATATTATATAATTTTTATACAATCGTTATAAAAACGGTCTTCATATATTTACGTTGACATTTTTCAGAAAAAGCTGAATACTTCTGAATATGTAGCTATATTTTTTGCACCTGTAAAATAAACTATATATCTACTGTTTTTAATTACTTGTAAGTAATACGTTATCATTTTCTAAATTCGAATTTTTTTTTTTTTATCAAAGTCACATTACATCGCAATACAGGGTGTCCCAAAAAAATGTATACATATGAGACAGTAGTTCCAAAATCGAGCGTCCATTGCATTTTAAAGTGAGCCTATTGGAAAAGTTTTACTTGTTAATGAGAAGTTTTAATTCTAGCTCACCCATCCCCACTACCATGGTCATATGTGGACCTATTTTTATGAATATCTTGCCCAACAGATGAATTGGTTGAATAAATACAATTCAATATGCCCCACAACTGAATCTCTTGCCATGGCACTTTTTTACGAGGACACCTAAAAAAATAAGGTTGATGGTGTAAAACTGACATAAATGAAAGAATTAAAGGTAGCTGTTGAGGTACAATGCACCCAAATATAAAATGTTTGCCATTTGTGTTATGAAAAATGCCTAGTCCATAATGGACAAGTTCGAATGTTTGCGAAATTAAAAAATCTACGTTCATCTTTTTTGATTTGAAATTAAAAAAAACATAATTTCAGCTTAATCAACCTTGAATTTATAACCTTTCAAAGTGTGTATACATTTTTTGGGACACCCTGCATTGCGATGCATAATTGCAATTAATATTTTCTCTGCTATAATTTTGTCTTTTTAAGTTTTAAAGCAGGATCTACGTAGTTTTTAAATGTTTATCTTATTACAGGCAGAGCTCAGTGAGGCTGGAATTATGAAAACAATTCTAATAGACAATATGTAATCAAATTCAATAGCCGCCCGCAGGATCTAGAAACAGCAATCAATGATAATCAAATGCTTTCTGCTAGTATAAAATAAATAAAGAAATAAAATTTGAAGAATTGTTGAAATGTTTTTTCGTACTTTATTTTCTTCTAAAATCTTAACATCCATTTTTATTAAAAAAATTCCGGTGAAAGAAATTAAATTAAAGAAAACTTCTACCAACGTCAATTATTATGATTTCAGTTTAAAACAATGAAAAATTCTTTTTTTTCAAGATTCCTATTAAAACACTTGTAAGAAAAAATTCGCAAAAGAATATATTTAATGGAAAGTAATTCAACGTGACTTTAAAATTGAGAAACCTAAACTGATATCTACTATCGCTATTAGGCCATGAAATCTACGAGTGAATTTAGAAAAACATAATTGGTCAAGGATATACACAGTATATACTCGCTATACAGCTGTCGAGTCAAAAGTAACAAAACTACTAAGCTTAGTTTTCTAATTCCCTTGTTTTTAGGAAAACAAATGATGCTAACATTATTTGTTTGATTGTTAAATAATGATTTGTATTGCATAATGTTTTATACAAATAAAATGCGAAAAGCAGATGAAACATTTTAATAAGATGTTTCATGAAACAATGAATATTTTGTTAATATAATTAATATTGAACGTATAATAATAATAATGGATCTCAATTTTGGTGAGATTTTTGGCGGCATTTTATCAAAATTGTAAGGTAATTTAGTTGCTAACGCTATGATGCGGAGATATAAAATAGCAGTTTGTGGGGACTCTTGCAATCATCAACACAAATAATAAAGAATTTAATACAAATGAAATGTATCAATTAGAAAGATATAGAGATTTTCTTTTCTGTATATTCTTTTAATTGATACATTTAATTTTTATTAAAATACCACAGAATTAAATTCTGAAAAAACTGCAATTCCACAACAATAATGTGTTCTCTTTAATTAAGTTATTTATTCGTTAATAAAAAAACCTTCAAATATTGTACTTCGTATCAACACGCTTGTTTGTATTTACACAAAAACGTACGTCTCTAAAAACTGGCACGTCTCTCAGATACTAGATATCTGAAATATTCGTATATGACAGGGATTGAAAATTAAGTCAGAATGTGATAAACTCATCATAAAAATGATACAAAAAAGGCCAAATGCGATCGAAATTTCTGTCACTGCTTCCACATCAGAATCGAATTGAGGTCATTTTTGATGGACAAAATTTGTATTATGATTTTGAAACAACTAGACTGATCGATCACATTACCAAATTGATTTCAAAACTAGACGGTAAATTATTTTACTGCAAGTACAAATCAATTCTAGATTTATTGAATTTTGAGGAACGTGCGGATGGTTTCGAATGGTTGGTTATGTTAGCGTGTGTAATAATTTGGCTAAGATAAACAAACCATCCCAGGCCCGGTTAGTCGTTTCCCTCCATAAAAAATATATGTGAAAAATAATATTTGAATAACTTACATCTGCATATATCAGAGCTATCTAGCTGGATGACAAAAAAAACAAAATTATTTCAATGTAGAAATATTTTTTTAATAATACATAATTACAAATAAAAAGTACCAGTGTAATTGTTATCTTATTATTGTTTTCCTCCAGTTAATTCATATTTTGTGTTCGAATTCAATGACTGCAGAAATAAGACATTTAACGATTTGTGTATCATGATCACATATTGCACATATTATGAAAACAAATAGTATTTATTGCGATAAAAAAATGTTATATTATGATAAATAATTTGATACGTTTGTCACTAAATCTTGTTTTGCTCTTTTTATCTTTAAATACTGAACATAATACTTTTAGACTAATTTTTACCATGTTTTATATGTTACTACTACGTAACTACCCTGTTTACTACTATAACGGAAAAGCACTGTTTTCTATAATACAGTGAAACACTAGTGTAGCAGGCAAGATACCGAATTATATCGCACTCCTGGATCAAAACTAAGACAACTCAAAAAAACAAGAATTTTTAGTTATTATTGTATTTGGATACGCTGTCATATACGCAACTAACTTAGCCCCAGTTCTCGAATAGTGTCATTGTAGGATACTTTTATGACCAAAAATAATATTTAGTTTCATAAATTTAGTAACAGGAGTGTCATTCAGAAATTGTTACATTTTTGGTGGATTTATTTAACAAATCCTTAGAAACATCAAGCGTTTCAGACTTTATGAAAATGGCCCACGTGACTCCACTACTGAAAAGTGCTACACTAGATCCCGAAAACCTCATGAATTATCGCCCGGTCTCTAATCTGCCGCTCCTATCTACAGTAATACAATAAGTTGTATCACGTCGTTTTAATATGTATTGAACAGAAAATGCTTTATTTCCCAAAATGCAATCTACATACAGACGTCATCATTCTACAGAAACAGGGGTGGTTCGAGTCCTGTCTGACATTATAACACTTACTGACTCGGGCCATCTGGTTCTGCTTGCTTTTTTAGATATGAGTGCAGCATTTGATACAGTCGATCATCAAATCTTGCTTGAGAGACTGCAAAAAACCTATTGGGTAGATAGAAATGCACACGGTTGGCTTAAATCATGTCTTTGTAATAGATCGCAATCGGTGCGATTTCAAAATTCAACCTTCCTTACATCTACTTCTTACATCGGGGTACCTCAGGGATCTGTTCTCGGACCATTATTGTGTATTTTATGTACAAAATACATAGAATACATAATAATATCGTCAGAACCCACTGTTGTGCAGACGATACGCAAATTTATTTTTTCTGCAAGCCGGGTGAGACAGAGGTATTAAAAAGAAAAATTGCAAGATGCGTGAATAAAATAGGCGAGTGGATGGCACAGAATAGACTTACATTGAATCCATCCAAAACAGAATTACTATGGACAGCAACACCCAGAAGGCAAAACTTAATACAGGAATCAATGTCTACGAATGCTAAATCTGCAGTTAAGTTGTTGGGCGTGCACATTGATTCAGATCTTTCAATGAATACACAAATCAGTAAAACTGTCAGTGCATGCTTTTATCAACTGAGACAGATTAAAAGTATTCGGAGACATCTTCCTCTTGAGGCAGCCCGTCTACTTATAAATGCATTTGTGGTGTCACGTGTGGACTATTGTAACAGCATCTATGCTGGCCTACCAATGTTTCAGCTGGATAGATTACAATCTATTCTAAATGCGGCTGCACGGATAATATATGGAGTTTCCAAATTCTCTCATATAACATCCCTTTTACATCAGCTACATTGGCTCCGATTCCCTGAAAGAGTTGAATTTAAATTGTGCTGGTTGATGTACAAGGCGACACACAACATGGCGCCTCTATATCTTCAAGAACTTTGTATCCCAGACAATTTGAATGGTAGACGTCAAACTCTCAGGTCAGCCTCTACTTCAGCTACAGGAAGGGTTGTAGAACCGATCAGCCATTGCCAGAAGTCTAAATTTAGTGAACGGGCATTAGCAGTGGCAGGTCCAAAAGCGTAGAACTCTTTGCCCTCCGTTATAAGAAACAGTGCATCAGAGACTTTATTTAAGAAGAAACTAAAAGCGCACTTTTTCAAAAAATCATTTCCATAAGTGAAAATAACGATTTTTAATTTTGAAAAACAAAGATAATTGTAGAACTATAAACAGTTTATGTGTAAAGCGCCCTCGAGGTGAAAGTTTTTACGAAAATGGCGCTATACAAATTATCCATTATTATTATTTCACAAAAAATGGAGAAAAATGTTTTTATTTTTTTGTCTACTGAAAAATATCTTTTTTGAGTTGTCTTAGTTTTGATCTAGGTGTGCGATATGTTCTAACATTGCTTTTATTTATTTTATTCTTATTTTATAACAGTATAACACACCGTAGTATGAATCAAAATAAATTATTATTATTATATTTTAATTAAATATATTTAACAAGTTATAATATATATATATTAATAACGATTGTTAATTATTATGATCAGACCGCTCAATAAATCACATCTGATCAACCCCCGTACGGGTCAAAATGAAATATTTTTAAATGTATTACATTGAAAAGATTTTTTTGTTATCTGATTTTTACAGGCAACATATCATTCCAACAATAAATACGCTACAGATCAATTATCAAAAAAAAGTATTCGTAGTTCAGGGTGTGTTATAGCCGCGTAGTACAGTTGTGTAGTGCATGTGTGACTGGAACGGGTACGCTGGTGGTGTGGAAAGAGTTACATATGTGCGTCACAGACAAATAATCTGAATATTTTTCCTACGCAAAAGCTTTCAACCGTATCGATTTATATATATAAAAAACACCTATTTATATTTCACTTTTATAATTAGCATCACAAATGGAGTATTAATGTGGGGTAGTAATATACGCGATCAAATTCGAATATACCAGCTGGGGGAGATAATGGTTAGTAGATTGTTATCAGATATCAGTATTTTTTGTAAGAATTCAATCTTAAAAATTTACACACACAAACATAATAAAGAATAAATGAAAAAAATGGAACTTGTAACCATAAAAACAAAAAAATTATAATGAAGTCCATCACCTTACGCTGTAGGATACGCATTTTTCAAAGTTAAACAAAAAATATAGGTATTTTTTATGCGGAAAAATCACTCCCACTGAGTGCTTTAAAAAGAAAAAGTGGGAAGTTTGTAAAATTTAAAATATTCAATAACACGAATTCAAAATAAATGTCTGTTGTTCTGAGGATTTGAGAGTAGAAAACAGAGATTGAGATTTTTATTTTATTGCAAGACTATTTATATTATATAATTATTGTTAGCTACGCTTATTAAACCACGAAAAAGAAAAATTAAGATTTTAAAGACTAAAATGAATATGTTCAATAATAATGTAGATATGTAAGGTAGAGTATTATGTAAATGTTGTGTAGTTAAACTATAAAAATTTAGATAAAATTGCTTCGCTAGCACAGCATTACCAATGTATTAATAGTAATTTTATTTCTATTTTCAAACAAAACTAAGGTCTTATAATATGAAAATACGACTTACTGGTCTTCCAGGACGAGGCTCAGACCCTCGACCACTATCACGATTACTAAGCAAAGTCTCAAAGTATTTTATAGATTTCTACTATATTATATTTTTATTTAATTGTTTAGCCAGTTAGTTATTAAGCATTGTTATTAAAAAAGACAAACTCACTTTAATATTTTTATACAAATAATAACAAATATTTTAATATATGAATTTAAAATTACTAAGGTAAAATAAATATGACAGAACCAAATAAATACACAGTTTTTATAAAATATATTAATGTAACGAATCTGCAAAACGTCGGTTTAAATTCCTAGATTCAATTTTTGGGGTAGGACCCTTAGGACCTTTTTTATCCACACTGGTTGGATCAGTGTGGATAAAAAGGGTGGTTGTGTGGAACCGACAGACCCTCACCACCCCTCCATTACCCACATGTCACATTATTAATGGTACTTTTATTATTATCATCATCATCATCTATGAAATAATTTAAATTTAAAAATAATACAACAATACCTCGCTTTACGACTGGACACGTTTCGGAAATATTAGCCGTAAAGCGAAATGCCGTATAAGTATATAATAATTTATTTTGATACAAAGCCTTACAAATTCTATTCCTATTTTATAGAAAAATAAGAAAATCATAAATATTTAAATGATTCACAGTTTATTAAGTTTGTTTTAAAAATTACTTTGAGTTATTTATGTTCACCGACTGATTTCGAAAAATATGTCAAAATGTTTTTACGTTTTTAATTTCGATTTAAAAAAATATATAAAATAATTTGAAAAGTAAATCTATGAACTAACTTAAATTGTTACTACGATGAAAAATGTGGAAATTGATTTAATGATCTAAAATTATTGGATTTAAAAAAAAATCAATTTAAAATTGACACATGATTTTTAGATAGTTTTTTATCATCCTGATGAAGGAAATGGTGTTTTTCCGAAACGGGTTGGTAAATATAAATAGCTTGCAGTGGTTTTAAAATCAATGTTATTAAATTATTCATTATTAAAATAAATCACAACGTTGAAATTTTCCATTGCATATGTACTAATGAAAACAAATAAAAATGAAAAGGGACATGAACAATCGAAAGATATCACAGTTGTCATCAACTCCATCCGCTGTTGTGAAGGACCTGCTTGAAAAAATTGGTCCAACGTTTATTGTTTTGCCCTACTTTTTGCAGATCTTTGTAGCAGTTAATGGTCATATTAATGCATTGAGAAACTTTAGTTACAGCTGCGTTCTTCGTTAGGATCAGTTGGAAATGTGATGTTTATTTCTCGTTCGAAATGAGAAAGTGCTGAAAATGTACGTTTTTGGCAGTACATCGAAAATGTTTTGGATACAAATCGAAACTGAGCAATAATTAAAAATGATAGTTATAACGAAAAGCTATATAAAGTTGTATCAATGTGTCCAAAATTTAATAAAAATGAATTGATAATTCTGGCGTCTACTATCAAATTTACTTAAAGGTATTTGAGATTCTGTAAAAATAAGGTAGATGGCTCTATCAAATGATGGAACGATTAAATGTATTGATATCAAAAAAGGTAACATATAAGGTCGAAAAATTGTCGCTAAAAATAGTGCCGCTGTAGCTTAGTTGGATAAAGCACCTCCCCCGGTTAGGGAAGAGATCCAGGTTCGAATCCCGGTAGCGCAACAACAATATTTTTCGATAAAATTGATTTTATATGTGTATCTTTATAATTAATATATTTAATTCATATTTTATATAAAGATCAGCTGCATAGCGAGGTATTAGTGTTAACTAATTCCTGCACAACGTTTTTGGTGAATAAATGTAAGAAAACATATTTGTAGAAGAAAATCGAGAAAGAGAGAATACTTACATTTGAAATACTATGAATATGTCCAAATTAAATACCATGTTTAATTTCATACCTTTACACACTAGTTGCTGAAGACATAGTAATTAATACAACGTATTAAATTTTATGTGCAATAACATTATTATAATATATACAACATTCATTACATGATATAATCAGATATAAGATTATCCTACACATATGTACATACATGCATACGTACACATAGATATGAAGGCAATAGTTAATGAAGTTGCAAAGTAAGAACTAATTGAAATATTCTTCCTTACCTTTTGATACAGAAAGGGCTGCGTCAGGGCCAACCATCTCTCCAGAGCCATCACGATAGCAATGCAGACAGAACCGAGTCCAAATATCCTCAAGACTACTCTGAGAGCACAAAACCATCTCGTCTGTACGACCAGCGGCAGAAAACTTTGTATGTTCATCAGGATCATCATCCCCACTAGAGCCACCAGGTCGTTGATGGCTAGACTCCTCAACAGCAGAGCATGCTTTCTATTTCTGATTTTACTATCACCCCTACAGAGGGTGATGACTGCCGCTAAGTTTCCTACTATGCCTATGGCATAGGTGACCCTGATGATAAGGGCACACGTAAAAGGCATGGAGTGAAGAGACATTGTGGAGTTATTCGTGGTGTGACCGATGAATGTAGCATTCAGATGAGGCCACAGGTTTTCAGCGCTGGTAAAGTTCTTCCACTCCTCGGGCTCCACCTCCATAGATCCGTGGAGAACCGAATTTAACATTATAGATATATTTTGGCTAGATGTTTGCGATTACCAAAAATGATACTAGAATCGATCGTCCTTCGCTGAGGAACAAATTAATTCGTTGTGGGTGTAAAAAGTCATCGCTGCTCACTGATCCGAAACTACGAACCACTTCCACAATGATTTATAGTTCTGAGTACGTGCCACTCGATGATACAAAGTTTTTGATGCGATCTTAGTTCCGTTAAGAAAATGATGACCTATTTTTAAAGAGATTTTTAATGATCATGACATGACCATAATACAAATTGTACATAAATTTCGTAGCTGTTGCATTACTAATAAGGTATTATTAAAAATTATCGAAAGAATACCTACAGAATTTGTTATAAATCTAACAATGTCTCGGTGTAAACTACACATTTAAAAAAATATTTCGTAGCTTTTAGCTAGAGGTGTTATATACTGAGTGTAACGAACCGAAAATGTTGTGCTGCATGTGCCTAATCTCAACCACACATAACACACATCGATCGATTAATTTAAATAGTACATTGATTTAAAATTACATATTGAATACAACAATAAAAGGTTATCGAAGTTCCGAGCAGCCAGACTATTTTTTGTTAGATTATTTAGGGTCTGAAGCAAAGATAAAGATATATAATAATAATTGGTCAATTTTATAAATATTTATTTCAAGTACGTAGACTTAAAGCTTTACACGATTTTAGAAAAATCTCATACAATATTTTCCCGTAAAGCTACAAAATTTATATATACTCCTTAAACGTTTTCGATTCGTAATTTAGACAGAAAAAATATTGTGGAGTAGGTCTGCTACACCCTGTATAATATAACTGGATTATGATTTGAAACCAAGATTGTACATAGAGTTATTATAGTTAAATTTTGGGTCGCGTTTTCGTCACACATTTTCGTCTGGCGATACCAGGAACCCGAGATGCATGTCTGGCAACGTGACGTGATGTGTGTCCTAATAGTTCGTTATGTGACCCGTCTATTACGCAGCAATGCTGGATACATGTATCATATAGGTGCACCTAAATCGACGAAGTAACTTCATCTACTTGATAAGACCGCCCAATTCCTCACGCCCTTACATCAAAAACTATCGACCTTTAAATCTTCGAGTTACCCAACATTCCGAACGCTCGCCTTGTGAATTCTCTCTGTCCCTATCTGCCTCGGGCAGAAGTGTATCTTGTGTCTTGTCCACTTTTTTGTACAAATCAAAAGAGTTAGGTACCTACGCTTGTTGATTGTACAATCAGCTCAAAAATAGCTACAGTTACATTTACATGTTCGTGTATAATAATGGAGTAACTTAAAAACAATGTACGTGGAATGCGTCCAACAGTGATGCAGTTTTTAAATCCAAAAAATGTGTCCCGATATAAGTTTGTCCCGACATATTTCACAATTGAACAGAAATGAGATATTTATCGCTACTTGTTGATTCGAAATGTGTTAGTTCCCGAGTAAGTACAATGTTCCGATATTGTTTGCGATTGAATCCCCAAAACGTGTCTGATTACATATTTATAGATTTACGTAACCGGTCAGTATAATGAGTTTGTTCACACGAAATGATTTTTCTCTCTTATTCATGTATAATACTATGTTGTGTAGGTACCTATTATTATTGATAGTGTAACCAACCACTGAGAGGATCAGACTATTGACGAATGACTGTTTGATAAGCGATAAATATTATTCAATATACACAGACACACATTGAACTATTTATTAAATTAAATATATTTGTATTCAAGATAACATTAACAATGTTCTATGTTACGTAAACAATTTTTGAACTCATCTTTAGAAAGAACTCATGTCAATGACTTTAACTATTAATTATTTTAAATTAATAATTCGTATTTATCATTTAATGTCCTACTGTATGTAAATAAATATTAATTAATTAGATTCTAAAGGTCTGTAATAAAAAGTTTAAAATAAATTTTTGTTTACAGAATTCATCAACTATATTATAAATATTCCATCTGCGTGTGTAGCGAAAAAAAGGGCAACGCAGGTTAAAAATGCGTTAATAATAATAACGTGTTTTAAAATGTAATTTATATGATAATTAAAATCACTGCAGTGTATCAACAGTAAGAAATCAAGCTGTGAAAAAATACTAAATAACAGCTTGTCTTGTTCAATTGAATAAACGAACCAAATTTCACCACGCATTCATTAAATATTACGAAAACAAGAGTTTCGAAAAAACTTGTTCCACGGTCGCAACCAAGAAAGTCCTACTTAAGTACCTACATCTGTATATCCGAATATCTTTGTATCGTCATGAATCTTCACTATTAAAATGCATCCGACTAGTCAAGTAAAAGTCGCGCAACGTCGGTCGCCGAATTCGAAACGAAATGCACCGACGTTGTTTTCTCACAGTCCAATATTGAATTATATATTGTTTACATTTTTTTATCACGAACTGTCACGTTTGCGCTATGCACGCGACCGGGGGTACAGACGTAAACAAACTACTGGCGGATGGGCGAGTGAGCTTGCGATTGGTCGCTACCGGTTCCCGCCAAGCAGTGCTACCATGCGCAGCGACAACGAAACAATCCCACCAGGCCGAGGCGTCGGACTTGCCCGAATGCCGCGAAACGACTGCCTTAGCTAGCGGCAGTGCGGGCGTCACCGCGACCCCTGTATAGGGACACCATTATTTTACGGATCTGTCTTAAGTTTGAAATTAAATTTTATCATTATCTGTTTGACCGTGATAAATGCCTAGACCGTGATATTATCGCGAATGTCCGTTGTCTATTTTTAATATCTTATGTATGTATTAATATCTTAAGTTCAATAATACTGTTTCAGCACGACTCGCTGTTAGAATATGGCGAGAATATTTCGCGTACTATCATTTTTATCTTAAAATAATGCTTTGTGCATTATAAATTACTTGTACATGGGTAAATAAGTTTTAGGATGATTATTCGTAATGTTTCACTGAAACAGTAAATAATTAGATTTTGTGATATAATTATTAAACATTAGATACATTTTCAATGCTATGTAGGGATAAGAAAATGAAAGTACTCAGGAACATGGGAAGGGTGACACAACCTGACTATTCAAATCTAGTAACTACATTTTTTGAGCCATTTGCAAATAATAAACGTATTTTTTAAATAATTGTTACTCAAGCCTACGGATACCAATTGTTCGCCTTGTTAATAAATAGATTCAAATAGATAAAAAAAGATGATAAAGTAATCTATAAATGTCTTGCTTTTAAAAAATAATCACATCAATATTCTTACTATTTTCAAACTAAGCTAAACGTTGTGACTTATTGGTCTCCTGGAATGAAGCTCGAATCCTCGATTACTAGATTAATAGGCGAGTTTATTCGAAGGACATACACATATTTAAGTATATAAAAATATTTACAGTACGACAAATTTATTGTAATTGAAAAAACCATCCACACTAACGAAAAAAAAATATAACGAAATTATACAAAATACTTTATTTTTATTATACCTTTTTTTCATATCAAAGAGTAGTTACACACTTGCGCTGCTATAATCTATTTACGTGGTAGCAGGGAGGAAAAAAAAACTGATAATCTTTACAAAAAAATTTATGTCTAAAACTGGCGCATATAGCATGCGACACGAAAATACAAAATTGAGGAAATAAAATAAAATGTATCATAAAAAGTCTAAAATAAAAAAGGTCATTATGAACGCATAATTTAAATTTACAATTTAACATGTTGAGCTCGCTAGTTTGTATCAAAAGTAAACACTGAATCTAAGATCACCCAAGTAATAATTTGCGAGCACGTCAGTGTTAGTTTATGATACATATTCAATTTCGTCAGTTTATTAAATTATTATTATAATTAAAATTTTATTTTACACATTTTAATTAATATTACAAAATGTTATTTAAAAAAATCGGAATTTGTAACTGTTCTGGTTAATCCGCGATCCGGTTAATGAGACCCCAGAAAATCGAAAGATTAATGTAATTATTAAATATTAATGGCGTTCATAGTTGGATAGGAGAACGGAGGACGCCCTAGACGTGCTGGTCAGGGGACCGGTGGCTTATGTTGAAGGAGAGCCGCATTGGATCGGGGTCGTGGAAGGCAAAGAGAGAGGCCTTGGATGAATGAATGGACGCAGACAGACTGAAGAAGAAAAGAAAGAAGAAGTTGAAGAAGAAGATAAAGAAGTGTATTAACTTGTATAACCACTCATGGATAAGGCCTGTTTAGAATATTAAATTGTATTACTAGATCTGAGAAAGAATGGGTAATTAAAAAAAAATGTTTTCAAAAGCAATATCGACTTTCTCGCCACTAGAACTAGTACACCAGATTTCTCCGTTTGTCGTCGAGTATGGGCTATACGTGGAGTTGTAGATACTCAGGATAGAGATATTTGTTTGTGTCTGTATCTTTCTAAGTTTTTTAAAGTTAGTGATGTCGGAAATAAGTAGTGCCAACGTTGGTTTATAATTATTATTAATTAATGAGATAAAAATGTGAAAACCTGTTTTTGAAACCTTTTATAATATCTTAGATGGATGAGAATCATAAAAAGATAAAATTCACACGTGATCATCCCTTCGATATTCCGAACAGAAATGAATTATTTATCGTTCAGCTTCAAGGTCGAAAAAAGGTTATTATACCCTACGTGTAGAAAAAAATCGTTGCCCTTTCGATACTATAATATTACTAACGTGTGCTGCCATCTTAGTGATTTTGACGCGGATTTTATCCACGTTCAGCACATGTTTTCAAAATATTTTTTGAAAATTATATATTTTCATTTTGAATTATGCAAATCGCTTGTTATCTTAGCCTAAGTTAAAATATTTAATTTAACGTATTCTCCTATTTTATTTTAATTAATGCAGAATGTAGATAGAACTACATAGTGTAGTAATACTAATAAATATCAAAATTTGTATAATATACTTCATGCTATGAAACTGTAAATTTATTGAGACATTTTATTTAGAACTAGATGTAATATTATAATTGACAATTAGTTTGGTATAATTTTTTTTTTTTTAAATTTCGTGTAAACATTAATAAATCGGGCGACATACCTTCGCAAAGATCTAAGGGGAGATTCCTTTCATCCTTTATAGCAATGGGACGGCTCTTCTATTATTATTGAGATTTTGATTTCTATTATATTAAAAAATAATTCGATTTCTGAAAATTCCTATGCGAGAAATGTCACAAATATTTGTTGAATTATTCAACTGTAATAGGTTCTTGGAAGTATAAAAAATGGTTGGGGTAATCATGGATTTTTTTTTACATATCACGGGTTCATACAGTAAAGGTTATGTTCGAAATAATAAATATCGAAATGTATCTTATTTAAATTAAAAACTTATTTCGAAGTCTATTATAATGTTTATACAAAAATTAAATTGTATCCAAGGAACAATATCTCAGCATTTTCTTTATAAGTATCCTAAAGTTTCGCGGTAATATACAAACGGTGTATTTTATTCTCTTAGTGTGCTGTCAAATTTTCTTTAAGAGTATATTAACATAACATAAAATTTTCTAACATCCCTCACCTTTTGATAACGATCGGCAGATATACAACTATCTAGGCGCCATTAAGTGATCATTTTCCACTCAAAGATCGACCAGAAAACTATCCGATCTAATAACCTTTTTTTTCTTTCTATTTTCTAGACCTGTCCTTTCCATATTCTACCGCTGCAAATAATTGCGAACTGCGTTGCTGGCCGAAGCTGCGCGCGTACTGAATGAATCTTACAGGATAGACAAAGTTTGCGAGTCGCACTTTGTTTATAGTGAACGTCATGTCTCTTTATTATTATCAAGTCAACGCTTGGTATGCAATAGCAGAGGTTCAAGTGCCAATTTAGTAAAAGAAAATACTGATCTATTTTCTCAAATTATTCCTTTGTATACATTATATTTTCAAATTGAATTTCGATAAAACTTTTTATTTTTTGGATTTCTGTTCAAAACATATTATTACCGAAAAGAACAATTTTACAGTTAATTCCACAATTTTAATTATCTTAATGATGTATCTTGCACTTGTAAAATAAAATATTTCTTTATAAAAACAAACGCACCGTTTCGATATACGCCTTACCTAGTGCGGTAGCCATTCTCTTGCTTTACCGCATAGCTTAAATATTTCTAATATTGTAATTGAAGTTTAAGCCATTAATTGTAAAAATGATTTATTTACTTTCAAAGGTATATTCTACTAAATTACAATAATATAAATATACATTTTTTTGGTATCATGAAATGATATCGAATTCTGCAGCCTTTTATGGGTTCAGCGGTCTAAACTGAATGATGCGCTCGGACTGCTCACGTTAACGATCTGCCCCGGTAACGAGGAACCCAGCTGCTCAGCACACTAACCGTAAAAATATTAACCGACAGTTTCATAATTTTACAACAGGAGGTTTAATATTTCTTTAATGCTGATGATGAGGCTTCATCTGAAGTTTTGGATAAAATCTTTGTTTTTTACGTATCTATCGAAGAAAGCGCAAAATGTGTTTCTTGTATTTGTGACTGTTACTATGATTTATCAGTACTATACTTGAAAGAAATAATGATGAAAACATTATCCTTATAATGCCAAACATTTTGTATTAAAATTATGAATGCCTACGTGAAGACGTTTTACCGCTGTTTTCACATAAAACTGCTCATCAACATTTTGACAAATATATTCGTAAACGATATTTAACGAGAGCAGAATTAAGAAGTGATAAGCTAAACCGTTATTTTAACCGTGATTATGACTGTGATTGGGAGATTTGTGTTCGATAATAATGATGATTAGTAACTTATTCACTGGTACACTAAAAACTAAACCTCCAACAATTAAATCTATTTTATCAGTCGTTGTGGTAATTGAATACCAATTATATAATCACAGTCACAATAACGGTTTAGTTCATCACTAGTATTAAGTCATCTATGTATACAAAAAATAAGAAATTAGGTAATATACAAAATTAAAATTAAGAATCAGAAAGTAATAATAAAATTTAACTAATAATAATGATTTGACAATTTAAAAAGTTAAGATTAAACTCTGTTACTACAGTTAAAAAGAAATACAGATGGTTATGATCAGATATGTTTAAATGCAGATTGGAAATTGAGGTCCTGTCCAAAAAAACGATGTTTTGGGATCATTTTCCATATCTTTCATCATCATAAAAAATATATATTTTATTCAGTCACCTGCTAGAATTATAGTCTTTTATCACCCTGATGAAGAAAAATGTTTTTTTCGAAACCGGTTGGTACATATTATACAGGTGTTACCGAACTAGTCCACAATATTTTATTAGCGGATACCTGACTAAATTACGAGTCGAAAATGTTCGAGGAATATGTGTTAATAATGCACTGTCACGGAAAATATTATTGTTAAAATTTTTACAAATGCGTGTGTACAAATATAATTAAGTTCGTCAGGATTATTTTGTTGATGTTGATACAATAATACATTCGTGTATACTCTGGACCACGTTTCATTTAATGTGTGCAAGACCCTTCCATTGCAATGATACCATCTGCCAATTAACCAATTATTCCGTGAGAAGCCCCCCTGACTCAGGTGTCTACCAACAGAACTAGCCGGTGGCCTGCATAAATCCGAGGTGAGTGCTCTTCATCGTGAGACACCTAAATATATTTAAAAAAAACAAGATGAAACGTAATACGTGTTAAATGTATTTATGTACTTCGAAAAAAATATTTGCAAAATTATTCAATTATTAATCTATATCTTTGATTCAGGGCCTAAATCATCTAACAAAAAAAAAAACTAGCCGCTCGAAATTCGATGACTTTTATTTTTTTGTATTCAATATATAATTTGGAATCAATAATTTATTTCAGTTCTCGTAATTTAGTCAGGTATTGTGGAGTAGGTCTGTTATATATAAAAGTAATGTGGTTAAATACAAAGTGACCGTATAATTTTATTAAAATGACTAACCATAATGTTTTTGCATTAAATATTAAAAACATATTAATTTACCAACCACTGACTAACGTTTTAAACAATAGAAAATAATAATCACAAAATTATTCATGTATTGTAATTGTTTCCTTAAAAGGATCATCCAATATTTTTTTAATTGTTATAATCTCAGCTCCCTACACTGCAAACAATGCTATCGTCAAGGAACACGCGCACGCGCTTCCAATTTGATTTCGCATCCGCTATAATTAATCAATAATAATAATAATAATAACATAATTAATAATTTTTTGCCTTTTCCAAAATTCAATGAAGAGGCGTTACGCTAAAACACATAAAATGGATGACTATCAGAAAAACTGTGATAGAAAATTTTGCAATATTTTTTTACGTATAGGTACTTTCATTTTTACTTCGTGTTTTATTTTCACATTTACCGGCACTGAAATCTATTCAAACTCAAGCACTACATGCTAAGCGAGCACTCTGCTAACTTAATTATCCCAGTATAGACTGTGGTGTCAAATTGTAATATAAGTATAAAATGCAGATTTTTTTTATGTCAGCATTTAATGCGTCGATTTACATTTTTCATGTACTTTATTATTTATACATTTTGTGAGGCTGATACTTTTGTGTCAGGTACGCGCGCAAGCAGCGCCGCCGTTTTTGCAGCGGGGCGTTGGGGAAACACGCGGCAGAACGAAATAGGCCAGCGTCCGAGGTGGACGGTAATTAGGAGCCGTTTGTGCTAAATTAACTGTCATTAATAAAAGTCTTGTGAACCAAAGTTGTTGTGCGATTTTATGGAGATTCCTGAATCCACCAAAATACGAATTTAACACATTTAAATAGAACTTAATATTTAATTTAAAAGTTAGTTATCCCTTTAAACTTTGTAACAAAATAGTATTTATAAAAATCTTAAAATATTTGTAACGGGTATTTCCAAGTCTAATTTATATTTCTCTATAATGTAGTGTAGTGGCATGAATCTACTACACTGTACGCGAGATTCGAGGTTCGGTTCTCCGCCAAGGGGATTTTAATTATAATTTTATTTATTTAACTGAATTTACGAATACTTTTTCGAAGCAGAAAAAAATATTCTATGGATTGTTTGACACGTGTATCGCGATATTGCGTCTTATACAATTTCCTTATCGTGTGAATAAACAGATTATTTCACTTGAAAAGGTGATTTTATGGTAACATTGTCGGTTGCGATCTTCTTTCGATCAGGGTTCTATATATGAGACTACCCCCAGCAACGATACTGTATATCGATTTTTACAAATGTTGATATGTAGACGGAGCGTTGGCCATCTTGGATGACATACGAGTAGTGTTTTTGGAGATAAGATCAATTAGAAATTGTGTGTATTATTATTTATTTGAATTTTATATGGTTGTTAAAGATATCACTCGATGCCCAAGAATATATATTGTAGAACCCATATGAAAAACTCAGATCTGCCCAAAACGATGTTGCAGGGGTAGTATTGTATGAAGGTGTATTAATAAATGTAGATATCATAGACCATCAAATAGAGTAGGTATATAAATTACCCATTCGAATTTCTAGAATGTATATTTATATTAAATATGAATTAAATATATTAATTAGAAAGATATACATATAAAATCAATTTTATCGAAAAATATTGTTGTTGCGCCACCGGGATTCGAACTTGGATCTCTTTCCTAACCGGGGAAGGTGCATTATCCAACTATGCTACAGCGACAATATTTTTAGCGACAATTTTCGAACCTATATGTTACCTTTTTGATATTAATACATTTAATCGTTCCATCATTTGAAAGAGCCATCTACCTTATTTTTACATCCTATGTTCTCAATAATTACAACTTCACAATAATAATGTGTTCTCCTAATAATAAAGTTGTATCAATGTGTCCAAAATTTAATAAAAATGAATTGATAATTCTGGCGTCTGCTATCAGTTTACTCAAAGGTATTTGAGATTCTGTAAAAATAAGGTAGATGTCTCTTTCAAATAATGTAACGATTAAATGTATTAATATCAAAAAGGTAACATATAGGTTCGAAAATTGTCGCTGTAGCATAGTTGGATAATACACCTTCCCCGGTTAGGAAAGAGATCCAGGTTTTAATCCCGGTGGCGCAACAACATTTTATATGTATTTCTTTCTAATTAATATATTTAATTCATATTTAAAATCTCACAGACCGTCTGTTCTGAATAATTACAACTTCACAATAAGAATGTGTTCTCCTAGTATATTTATATCTTGAATTTTTCATTATTAATTAATGATTTGATGTTTGACGGTCGATGTAACACTCGTAATATTATGTAAATATTGTTGAGACAACCATCAAAAGAGCATGGCAGAAAATTCATTTGCGAGTGAAACGTCAACGGTAGAATAAGTTTGAAAACTTATCAAAGAAAACTTTTCATTCATAATAAACCAGCTGCCTCTCTCTAATCAAATCTCCGTTCCCCGCATCAATCTAAAGTTTGTTTGTTTACAGAATAAGTTTGATTGGTTATTGTTTAGTCGAATGCACAACGGTCAGATGTATTAGATTCATATACCTATTTATAAATAGTAAAGGAGTACATTAGGTGATTAGCATAAACCGACTATTGATAAATACACAATATTTAGGAAATCATTCATAATTCTTCAACATTCTAATTGGGTACACATTTTTATTTCTAGGGTCGGTACTCAGTCACCGCTGAATTTTTTATTCTAAACTCATCGACCTTTTAGTATATTTCTGAATTATATTGATTTTTTTACATGTTACATTGTTACATCAATATTCTTACTATTTTCAAACTATGCTAAACGCCTGTATTATGAAAATAGCACTGACTTCTGGTCTCCTGGAATGAGGGTTGAACATCCGACCGCTTGTTCATTAGGCGAGTGTCTTAATCACTAGACCAACAAGTATATTATGATTGCTTTATTTATTTAACGTATACCACAAATCCAGACATTAGTACTGAAAACATTTTAGCTACCTACCAAATCTATACAATTTAGTATTTATTTATTTATTTTATCAGGCGGCTAAGATAAGCGATGGGTTAAACGTTGTCTTTTGCATTTTACATGGAGAGAAAATTTAACCAAATAGCCTCACGTACTTGAACAGATACCCTCGTTTACATTATGAACATAGTGAGTACTTGTTGGTCAAATAGTAAAACTGCAGATCTGGTGGTTGAGGGTTCGCGCCTCGTTCCAGGAGACCATCAAGTTAGTCCTATTTTCATAGCACAAATGTTTAGTTTATTTCGACACGTATTTCGTGTACGTATCTACATTTAAAAAAACTTGTTATAAAATACAGTTTAAATAATCACACATCAATTGAGGGTATATTATGGCTAAAATAATATTTAAATCAGATTTATAAGTGTAGGAAGGGTTAATTAAGAAAATTTTGCAAAGGGCTAAGAAAATAGTAAGAATATTTAAAAAATTCTAATTTATAAAAATAAATATCTTTAAATCCAGAAAATCTAGCTTATTATTTGATCTATACTCGTATATGTATACAAAAGAAAACAGCTTGGCCACCATTTTCTTACTGGAGCCATTTTGAATCCTTACAAAAATAGAAAACCGCATGAAATTTCTAGGTAGTACAATTTTCCAGGCAATTTAGTTTTATTCTTAAATGGGCAGCTCTGCAATAACACCTCGGTACATTTAATAAACCTGGACAGTGTGGCTGGCGGTGTTTTGTTCAGCATATAACAATTAGATGGCTGCCTTGCAAAATCACCATTGAATTTTCTTTTGGGCCTTTCTTTTTTCATTATTTATTTTCTCTCATTCTACAAGTCATTGCTAAATGTCATTATTATGTCGTATGATTAAGTTATTTATACATTGATTGTGATTTATCTTTCAATATCAATATTAAACTTCTGAAATATTGTAAAATTTAATTTATGGTAAATTGATGTTTTACGGACATCTTCTCTTCCTGTCACAAATTTTCTTTCATTATTATATATTTCACTATAGCGAAAGTAGTTAAGGCGCTTGTTCGAATCCCGGTAGCAACTAAATATTTTTTCAATAGATAGATTTTTTCTGTATATCTTTCTTGTTGATTAATTTAATTAGAATTAAATGTATTTACATACACTAATTAACTTAAAGCTTAGTAATTTTTTGCTAATGCTTTTGTGTTCACGTAAATTCTTTTTGGGTTACCGAAATATTCCGCTTTTTAATGTCCTTCCTTTATACACAGTTTTTTCATCCTTACCTATACATTTTTCCTTTTTTCATGAAGATTTATGCAGGCTCGTTGTTTTTCGAAATGTGTAGAACAAAAAAATGTGTTTTGTTACCCATTTATATAGTTTAAATGACTTGTTTTCCAACACGCTTTGCAACTTAGAAAAACATCATCTTTCAATAATTATACAAATAAATATTCATGTAATTTATGGACATCTCAAATATTCAATATGTATATATAACTTTTTGAGGCAACGCCTTGGCAATGACACTTGTTACCATACTGAAACGTTGGTCTAGGTTTCCTCGAGGAAATCATCTACAATAAATGCGATCTAACCTAGAAGAGACGTCAGTTCCATACACTAATGCTCGCAGAAACCTTATATATATATATATATATTTACATACGTATACATATTTATACGCAGAATGTAACAGATCCAGTCCACAATATTTACTGAGTGGTGAGTACCTGACTAAATTACGAGTCGAAAATATTTTTTTCCCTATAGTACACTTATTATAGAAGTAGATTTACGTGTTATTTGTACCGCAATGAGTAAATATTAAAAACTATTTTAATATAGTTTATAATATACCTACATTACATACGAGTATAATATATACACTGCACCTAACACATTTGAAAATAATATATTTTTTGCGCACTTGACATAATATCTTTCATATTTAGAGATTTCCTTCCATTTAACACATGTGATATATATTTGAAGAATTTTTTTTCAATTTAAAAGTCAAATTATATTAAATATTATGTAACGGAAAAATTGACATTAGCAAACATAGATGTTATACATATTAACAGGATTTTTTTAATGATAAGGTAGTGCCTCTGAGAATAAGGAATATATTAATAAATATGAATTAAATATATTAATTAGAAAGATATACATATAAAATCAATTTAATCGAAAAATATTATTGTTGCGCCACCGGGATTCGAACCTGGATCTCTTTCCTAACCGGGGAAGGTGCTTTATCCAACTAAGCTACAGCGACAATATTTTTAGCGACAATTTTCGACCCTATATGTTACCTTTTTGATATTAATACATTTAATCGTTCCATCATTTTGACAGAGCCATCTACCTTATTTTTACAGAATCTCGAATCTTTTTACGAATAATTTAAAAGAAGAGTTGTATTATATTTTTGAGCAAATATTTTCATTGCTGGAATATCCATTTCCTATTTTATTTGATGTAATTATAAATCTGTAAACAACTAGTAACTAGAATTAAAGTCCCCACTATTTAACAACACTTTTTCATACACGATTCATTTCGCAGTAAGTTGCGAATAAGATACGGATAAATTTCCGACGTGGGTTAGATCTTCTGTTTGGGATGATAAAAATACACGCATTTTCAGAATGGTCATTGTAAAACTGGTTAAATAAAGCAACTATTAAGAACAGACATTGTATTTAGTTTCAATAATGAATTGTAATTGCATTTGTGCCGATGAAATAATCAATATAAATGTATACAAATTGTTACGGGGGGATTTGAAAATTTTGTTGTAAATTTATTTATTGTTTTTTAATGGTGCGACAAGATAAAAGCTAGAAGTTCAATTATTTCACAAAAGGATTTTGTAAATCACAAAGGCTCATCCGCAGGCGTCCTATCCCAGAAATGTATTGTTTTTAATAATCCTGGCAGAACGTAGATATTTTTAGACCTTGTTGATTATTTTTTCCAATACATTCTTTCAATATTTATGCAAAAAATACATTATCATCACAATAAAAAATTCTAAGTCACAATAAAACAAAGATTACTCTGCAGTTAAATTAAAGAAAGCCACCATGTCAATATTAATACCAATTTCGCCTTTCTTACAAACATAATATTTTGTGAATGAAAACTTAGTAAGTATTTAAGGGTTTATTATAAAAAAAATATTGTGATTTTTTATCTATCCACCGAAAGGATGTATTCAAGTTGTTGGCGTTCAATTTCCGGGACGCACTTCCCGCGGAATGTATTATGATAATTTCGGTTGTAAGTCGAAATTATCGCAGGGTTGGGAAGGAATATCGGGAGACGGATATGAACAGAAATAGGTGGGAGTAAGGGATCTCGGAGAATCGGGATTTAGAAGGAATGCTCACCTAATTTTAAGTATAACGCGCTGCGTGCACGAGTATCTCCGCTCCCGACTAAAGATGATGATGTTACAGTTCACCCATGGCACACACAAATAACAATGTGATCACAACAAGATCTCACAAAACAGTGCTCCACTGCACTGGGGGTAATTGTCCGCACCGCGAATGGTATCGCGTTGTCGAGATCAAACAAAACAATATTGATCCAGTGACGCCTGGTGGCGTCAGGCTTCCAATTCATACAGAGGGCAAACAGTAGAATAATGGGTCGAGGAAGGAATTTTGACGTGGACAACTACATTATGCACGGCCGATATTAAAAACGCCCCAAAAGTGTGTTTTACGATACGGAACATTTGGTGTGGTCCGCTCCTGTCGAATGAGGGATGTGCTAATTCATTTGCAATCTTCGTGGTTGATAGATGTGAATTATTCTTCAACATAGACCGCAAAATATCATAATGTCATTAAACAGCCGTTCAGATGGAAAATCTTCTTCTCGGCTCTGATACCTCAGGAACGGAATTTGGTAAACTATCTTTGACAGGTGAAACACTTCAATACAGCACAATTGCGTACTGCATTGTTGCCTCATTAGAATTCATCACAGTGCAGTGTTTTAAATGTACTTGTCCGCTGATATCTTAAATCACTCTAAACATCACAAGTATCTGAGTGACAGCATTCCTTTTATATAATATTATACGAAGTTATGTAATTATAGACAACATAATAACCTGTCTACACCGTTTACTTGCATAATCCTCCATGTATTTGAATATTACATAACTTTCCCGACAACCCAATAATGTACATTGTTGTATTGATTGTATTTCACAATAAAAAGTATGTAAGCATTTATTTTTCAAACATAGGTAAAACGTAGAATGCGGATGTCGCAAATATAAAAATATCTACTAAAAAATTTCAGGAGTATTTTTAAATTATAGATATGCATGATCTCTTATCCCGATAAAGGAAAGACTTAATTATTTCTGCGAGTTGTCGCTTGGGTAATCCCTACCCTGTGATGTGTATCCAGCCACCCTACGTTTCGGCGTTGGTGGATAATGGATACTTGAGGTCTTCCCTCTCTAGGGAGAATAACCTATCTCTCTCAAGGGTTCAGCGATTCTCAGGGACCTTTGGGAGAGAGGAGAGAATCTGTGTCTGTCGAAAACAGTTTTATTATTAATTCAACAAATAAAGTTCTGGCCATGAATGAAGATTTGGAATTGTTTTTCTATCACTAACTATTTTTATACGTACTATTACGCCATATTTATACAACGTAATGGTACGTATGAAACGCACGCCACACATTTCTTTCCTGACAAGTATCTTTCGTTTCTTTCATACTATTTGGTTACGCCAGATCTTTTGTGGTGGTCTTTGACTTCTTTCATCCACAATCCCATCACGTAGTTTGGAAATCCGATTCGTATACTTAAAAGTTCAGCAAGTTATTTACAATTGTATAATTATTTATAACGCAATCTTAACTATATTTGAAAAATCTACAAAGACACATCATTGAAGACGGATTGTTTTTATACCTTACACATATCTCTCTTTCCATCTATAACAAATATCATATTTAAAATACATAAGAGCTATCATATTTAAAAAAAAACATAACATTATATTGGGTTAAGTTTCTCACTAATAACACGGACACTAATAACAAACCCTGCTTTAGTTTTAGTCACTGTTGAAGAAAAAGTTTTTGCATATTTTCATTGCGCAAATAAAAATAGCTGATGATATTTGTTTTAAAACCATTCTATTGTATAAAGGAATGCTTCATTTACACTTTCTATTCAATTCCATCCTAGTAATTAAAAATTCTCCTTAAATATTTAGTGGATAGAGTTCATTTACGTTATGAATTACGTAAATGGACTCCACGTTTTGAATTTCGTTACGGCAATGATGCCACTGTGGCAAAAAAAAACATTTATTACGACAGTGATGTAATTAAAGTCTAAATAATCCAAAAGTGGTTTTCGAAGTTCTGATCTGGGGTTTTTCTAACAAAAATTGACATTTGAAGGCTGATAAGGACACACTAAAAGCCATAATTAATGCACATCTAATGGTATGGTATGTGAGTGAACCATGTTACCAAATACTGTATTTAGGTTCCGTAACAATTGTCAGTGGTTAACCTAATGCGATGTGCGTGATATCCACCATATTCTCCCGATCTTGCGCCCCCCGACTTGAATCTATTCAAGTAGTAGTAATTTAAAATAAAGAACATTTTTTTTCCGTTTCAGAATAAAACCTCACATTGAAGGTCCGTCAAACAATATTTTCATTACAAATAACACAAAATACACTATTTTTTTCAATAACGCCGTATATGAAACAATACTTACAGATACGATTATCAACTTGCTCTCGGTTCAATACTCAGATTTTGTGTTTTATTGACAGAAATTTTGATAAGGGTATATCATTAATAATTATGTCACGTAATCTTTTCGTATATCATCAATACTAGTCACAAAAATATATTTACCCAAAAATACCTCACAGCTATCCCAAAATTCATTTAAAATTTCGTATAGTTTATACGAATTAATACAGCAAATAATATATTTATGTTCATATCAATACAGTATTTATACAGTAGGGGGGCGAATACAGATATCGTATTAATATTTAGCTTGTATTTCAAAAAAATCTTCTTCTTTAACAGTCTCGTGGGAAATGGAAGTTCATGACCTTATTCCTTCGACTCCCCCGACTCAATCTCCTACTACAATACAAACAATTTCGTTTAATTTAGTCACCGACCATCACACTACACAATAGATACCAAATGCGTCTATATTATCCGTTAATATATCATATCATACATAAAATGAGATCAATGTAAAAACGGTATACTTAGCTATACCGACATAGTCATAGCAAAATTAAGTATTAAGTGAACAGCGGAACCTCACATAACGAGCAATTTGCATAACGAGCAAAACAAATTTTAAAAAAATGGTTTCCTTAACGAGCGACATTTCACATAACGAGTGACGCGCTTGTTTACCATTCAGAAACTCCACGAGCCTTCAAGAAGTGTAATGTCCAAAAGAGCAGGCTAAATGTGATGTGGAGATACAACAAGAAGGCTTGGGTGGCACGTGACATTTTTACTGTTTGGATCAATAAAGTGTTTGGTCTTTCTGTGAAAAAAATATTTGCTTGAGATGAATCTGTTACTCCATGTCTTGCTCGTGCTGCTTGCTGACCTCCTTAAAGAATTTAATTTCATCTAGATCTAGTTTCTGCTTCCCAACACCACTTCGTCACTCCAGCCTATGGATCAGTAGGTTATTTCTAACATTAATAAACTCTACACTAAAACACTCTTCGAGCGTTGTTTTGAGGTGACTGAAGGGACTGATCACCGACCTCATTTTGGAAAGATCACTTTCACATGTTGCTTGTCTCAAGATGATTGACAAGGTGTGGGAAGAAATTACCGAGAGGACTCTCATTTCTGCTTGGAAGAAGCTTCGGCCAGAGAGCGTTGTCGAATGTGACTTTGAGCGGTTTGAGACAGTACCTGTGGAGTCTGTAGATTGTATCTTTGGCCAATGTCATGGGACTGGAAGTGGATAATAATGACATCGATGAGTTTGTGGAAGAGCACAGCCAAGAGCTGACCATCGAAGAGCTTATGGAGTTGAATCGTGTTTCACAGCAAGAAGTTGGGGAAAAAAGTTTGTCAGTGGAAGAGGTAGTAAAGCAACAATCTTCTGGCGCAATAAGAGAAATGGGAAACTGTTGCGTCGTATATTGAGAAGCATCACTTTAATAGAGCGGTGGTTATGCGCGCTACAAATTTATTCAATGATAATACTGTTTCAGTAAAAAGAATTAATTATTGTCATAAATTCATAAATAATAATAAGTAATTTTCTTTAAATAAACGTTACAAATTAAAAAAAATATTTTTTTCGGCAAGGAGCGTAATATCGTATTTTACATTAATTTATATGGGAGAAATTGTTCCGCTTAACGAGTGTTTCACATTACAAGTAAGATTCTGGAACGAATTACACACTCATTATGAGAGGTTCCACTGTAGTTGTATATTGCGTGTCAGGAGACAGCGAATAGCTATCTATACAAAATGCTTAACGCAATATAACGCTGAATGAACGCACAAAGCTCATGGGTCTTGTCAAATTATTTTATTTTTCGCAATCATAATAAATTTCTCGAGAAATCATATGACTACATGTGTTTTCAAATCTTTACTTTGCGCAAATGTTTTCAAATCTTATCTTTACTAAACGCCTCTCTAAAAAAACATATTCGTTAACAATTTGTTCATGTGTAAGTACTTACTTTTAACATTTTTTTACTTTTTCAGACCCGTGTCAACTTATGATAATTTGAAAATAAGCTATTAGCTAGTGCCGTCATATTTAAAGTTGTATAAAAAAATAAGCTTAAATCCACGCAAAGGCTCCGCCTTGCCTTAGGCCTCAAATTGCGATGATTGAACTTGATTCTAGTCTTAAAAATAACTGGGTTTTAAGACAGAAACGCAGATGTCGGTGAATATATGAGTTCGGTGTGCGTTAGTTGGTTATTTTGATCTACGTACAAATACACTATGTCACAATTTTGCGAATAAATAGACAACGAATGACAGTTCGCTCCGTGCTAATTCCTGTACTATCCTTTACGCAAATTTCGAGACAAGTCACACCATGTAATTCCCACGTGTGTTATTTATTGGGTGTTCGGATTTTTCAGACAGAATGTTTCCGGACACGAATTATGCGGAAAGATTCTGGGGAAACGATTTTTCCGGACACGATTTTTACAGATAATGATTATTTCGGAAATAGATTATATCGGACATACATAATCACGGAGATTAGATTAGGTTAGGTTATGTTGAATTCGGGGATTGTAAATTTAACAATTCAAATGTTTACGTTAACATATATATTTTTTTAAATAAACTAATATAAAAATAATTTTTGTCCGGTATAATTAGTGTCTGCAAAAATCTTGTTCTGAAAAATCAGTATCCGGAGTAATCAGTATCCGGAATAGTCAGTGTCCGCAAAAATCATGTTCTGAAAAATCAGTATCCGGAATAATCAGTATCCGCAAAAATCAGTGTTCGGAATAGTCAGTGTCCGCAAAAATCATGTTCTGAAAAATCAGTATCCGAAATAATCAGTGTCCGGAATAGTCAGTGCCCGGAAAGATCGCGTCCGCAAAAATCTTTCCGTAAAATTCGTGTCCGGAAACATCCTGTCTGGAAAAATCACCGAACCATGTTATTTGCGTATGGATGCTGGATATTGGAGAAACTATGATTTTCCTGCAACAAACTGGAACAAAGGTAACTGGTAACGTTAGTACCTCACAGCACTTCCTTAAATCGAAATACCCCTAGAAAATAAATAAATAACTATCTACTCCTGTCCTTGTAGTGTATTTTAATGATTTTGCATTTAAAAGTTATTAACATGTTTAAAGTTGGTAGAAATAACATTATTTGACATACGAGTATATATCATAATTTCTTTATAAAGTGCCAAAGTATACTCGTATATCAATCAATATTACCGCTATTATATCACTAACATATGAAAACAAATTAAATTAATCAATTAGAAAGATATACAGAGAAAAACAATTTATAAAAAAAATATTTGGATAACAAGGAACGTAAATCCCAAAATTGTCGGAAACTTAAATGGTTGACGTGGCGAAATGGTAACGCATTTCCCTGATAGAAAAAGTTCCGGGTTCGTATCCCGGTGGTAACTAAATATTTAATCGATAGATAGATTATTTTCCGTATATTTTTCAAATTAATTCGTTTAATTTTCTTAATACCACAGAATTATGTTCTGAAATTGCAACATCAATCGTTTTCAACTATTGAAATTATTAAAAGTATGTGGCATTTAAAATATGTGTATGAAATTACGTACAAATAATACGTTTATTTTTTAGTGCTTGGATCCCAATTACTTTTATACCAATGTTGGGACATTTCGCCCATTCACCAATGCGCTACTGTGTTTCAAGTAAGTTCAAGAAAACAAGACTTTAACCGAATAATCCGACTGCTCCGAAACGCGGCGTAATGAAACAGACGATTTACTTTGCGGTCTGTCAGTACGCGGTGCCCTAAATAACCGGGCGTGTCGAGAAATATATTCCTTTTTAAATGTTAGGCTTTCTGAGGGGTTGAGGGGTTGGGAAGGCAGGAACGTTAACAGGAAGGTAAAAGGAATGCGGTATGCTGTATTCTGAAACCTTTATAGATTTTTCATATATTTTGTCCTCGAATTTCTTCGTTCAGCTTAATAAATACATTTACGTCTTCGGCGATAAAGAAGGTATTTTGATTACTTCTGGATAAAAAATTTGTACAACACGTAAGATAAATTTGTGTTTCTATTAAATAATAATATTAATTTTAATAAAAAAAGTGATGTACGTCAACTACCTAAGTATTCTAAAAAATATTAATATATATATATAGACTTATGGTGATGCCTTCCATCACGCGCCCAAGATGCCCAGCAGTGACATTTTCATGAGAAAGAACAACATATTCCCCATTCTCTCTCAGACTTTGCTTCTTCAGCAGCTCACGCAATTCACTCCGCGTAGTTCGTGAACTTAATATTAAGTCTTAACTATTGTAACTTTATATTTATCTGATGCCTTACTATCTGTCATATTCAACTCAAGTGCAATACACACACTTACACAATGTACACTGAAAGGAGCTTGAATTTAGAGACGAATCCCCTTTAGACCTGTACCATCTGATACATCAATACACCAATATTTAATTTTTATTTAGTTATTTAAATAAATCATATAATAATTGCACAAATCAAAGCTGAATACATTTTTTTATAAGGGAAAAATCTCGTTTTTGGAGAAGGAGATCGTTTATTTTATAAACACATTTAATAAAAAAATAAAGTTTTAATAATCAAACATCAATTAACTATTTTAAAATAATATTTAAATCACAGAAATAATTAAACATTTTCATCGACACAAAGTATAGTTTGTGACATTACAAAACTAATGTCACATTCAAAATCGCCCCATAATTATTTTAATGCCAACCACTTTAGTAATCACGAACAACGTCCTTATGTTGGTACTGCGAGCGAGTTTAAAGGTTATAAAAACGGTCGAAGTCTATGGTTGATATTAATTAATTTTTTTGCTGGGAACTGTCAAATACACGGCTTGCTGCTGCGTCCAGCGAAGCTATTTATCAAGAATCTAACGTGTAATCGTAAGGATCCAACATGTAACCGAACGGTAAATACTTTGATTATAATTCAATCACTAGTGCACAGTTTATTGTTATTTGTTTTAATCTAATCGCACGGTGAACGATCTTTTCAGGGAACGAGATTGTTTCACTTCAGTCTACATTAATTCTCAATACATTATTTTTATTCAATTATTTCTACCAATCGTTTTGCGTCGGCTTGAGATGTCGAGAAAACAAACAACGACGATAGGTTACTGAGATGTTTTACTTACGATGGAATGTACACGGACGAGCATAGATTTGGAGGTTATGTTATCTTTTGTAATATTTTGAATCTTGTTAACACTAGCCTGCCCTGAAGAACGTCGATCTCACGCTCAACTCGACGAAATTATTATTATTTAATTTTGATTGTAATTTGTTCTAATTTAACCCGTGTTTTTTTGATTAGATTTCATTTTATAATGTAAAACATCTTTTCATTTATCTCTCCCAGGTATGTATTTTCCCAGTTTAGGGTGAAGGCAGACTGTGGCAAATCAAGGTTTGTATGCGTTTCTGAGGCGAAGAACCTATTGTTCTTGTATTCTCCACTAACTAGACAGTGAAGAGGATAGAACGCCGTTCTTTACCCTCACAAGTTAACAAATTGAATAATATATTAGATTATTCTGTATATTATAATGTATAAAGCTCAACAATGTATATTATGTAACAGTTTGTAATAAATAGCCATAAAGATTAAAAGGTCTGATTAGACAGGATATTTTTTCTGGGACCGTAGGTTCGAATGCTACGAGTTTAATTTTAATTTTGGTTATTTTTAAAACTTGAATTATTTACATTATTTTCATACATTTTACAAATAATACATTTAATTTCTTATTGGCCATTGGGAATCACCAATGATCGAGCTTCAGTCACAATCTTAAAGAGCAATGGTAATATGTTTGATTAAATTAAAGAATGACATACTGAATCAATTTTTTTTATATGGTATAGCGTCATTTAGATTAGTTTTTAGTCTAACAACTTGCAAAGTATACGCAAAGGTTACACTAAATACATACAAGACGACCAAAAGTCACTTTAGATTTTAAAAATTAAATGACTTTTTGTATTTTTATTTTTTAAAATTAATTTCTAACATGACAATTTACATAGTATGGAGATTAAAAAAAAAATAATTTCTACATAACATGGAGATTTTTTTCTTATACATGAAGCTAGAAATTAGTTGAGATGAGAACAAGGATCATTTGCAAGAAACATTTTTTTTATATAAAAGTTTAAAAAAAAACATATTATGTAAAATATTATCTAAAAAAGCAACATCCATGTCGGTCCTTCATGACTGAAGATCACGATTTCCATGAACTCCCGCCCTCTTGACTATGCTCCTCCACTTTTCTCGGCATTCTGTAGATCTTAAAGCTATCAACAGAGAAGTGCCTGTTACCTTATCCACTTGGTCGATCCAACGGGTGGGGAATCTTTCTTCTCCCCTTCGTCCTTCGACTTGGCCCACTACAACAATTTACTCCAAGCTATCTTCGCTTCTCGCAAGATGCCAAAAAAATTGAAGGATTCATCTCAAGTAAATGGTTGAGAGTTTTCAGAATGGAGACATTCGTGCGTCTCGCCGTCCATGGTATGCACAACATGTGTCTCCAGCACCACATCTCAGTAGCATCAATCCGTTGTTTCTCCCTTGCCTTCAAGATCGATGATTCCACACCATATAAAAATATAGAATACACCAGAGGCTGTACCTTCGTTGTCTTGTAAAATAAATAATAAAATAATTTAAATTCAAATAGTTATTTAATTTTTAAATAGTAAAATGACTTTTGGTCCAATTGTATTGTACATATTGGATGTGGATACCACAATTTATTTGAAATTGGAAAAACGTTTATATTGTAAGTTATTTTATCTAGTATATTTTATTTTAAATAATTCTAGAATGATAATTAAAATTGCTTTAAGTCTGTGGTGATGGTGACATCTCTCAAATTGTTTACGTAAATTTTCCATTAAAATTATTATTTTCACTGAAAAAACATAAATTTTAATAATTAAATATAAATCTAGCATAACATTCCTGGAAAATGTTATTATTACACATTTATATGTTTTTCTGAAACCTTAATTTAAATTTGATTAATAACTGTATTTTTCACAATGCGAATTCAATGGCAAAGTCGTTAAATGAAATGAGTGAATGTTGTAAATATACATACAATAATTTTAATTTCACGTGGAGCGCCAAGGGTAATGTGAGAAGCCTCAAAAAATGTCGACCTTCTATAGGGAATCTATTCCCGGGATCCAGTTTACCGTATTTATGAATTCCGGATACGTACGAGTATAAGCCAGAAACTTTCAGGATTAATTTCGGGGTATCACAGATCAAGATTAAATGATGAAACATTTGATACTTTGTTATTGCTCCGGGCATATTATTGAAATAAAACCACATTATTTGCAGACGACGTCGTCAGTCTGTCAAGTACACAGGGTGGCTTACAGGAGTAGCTAAATCACTTAGCGGAGAGACTACATGCATGAAGATTAGCGCAGCTAAAACAGAAATTATGGCGATCGGCAGAAATGGAGGACAGCAATGCATATTATAAACTCGTGGTACTAGACGGAAACAAGTTGTAACAAGTATCTGGGTGTAAGAGTATAGTAAGAAGAGTAGCGGGAGTGACGTTTAAAGATCAAATCAGGAACAATATCCTATATAATTCCTATCGGATTACTCAAAGGTATTTGAGATTCCGTAAAAATAAAAGTAGATGGCTTTCAAACAATGGAACGATAGATGTATCAATTTGAAAAAGTGTAACATATAGGTTCAAAAATTTGTCGTTAATACACTGTGTTGCTGTAGAATAATCGGTTAATGCATGTTCCCCGGATTGGAAGAGATCCAGGTTCGAATTCCAGTAGCAACAATAATATTTTTCAATAAAATTTATTTTATTCTAATTAATATTATATTAGTATTAGTATTATTATAATTAGTATTTAAAATATTACAGATCTATGTTCTGAATAATTACAACTTTACTATGAAAATGTGTTCTCCTTCATAAGAAAAATCTCAGCTAAATTGGATTAGACATATCCTCCATGTGGGAAATTAAGGACTGCCTTAACAGATTTTCTCATCAGTGCCAGAGGGAAGAAGTCCTGTAGGACTGACTACTCAGAAGAACATGGATAAGACAAATGGAGAGACTCTGAGAAGAAAGATGGAACTATCAGTAGCCCCAAGCGCACACAGCGCAGAACAAAAAAACAATGGGAGAGTGCTGTCCATGCATTAGGCTGCGACTCGATTAGAATAAATGTGAAGAAGAAAAATAATTTCATATTCAAATAATTATATGCCAATCTTGCATTATCATTGTTGTACGTTATTTTTTATTCAGAGATTCCTTATTTAAACATGTTTTTTTAAATTTCGTATTTGTTTTTTCTGGGCTACTTAAGCGTAAACAAATGAGTTACGGGAATATGAAAAAGTAGACAGCACAATTTAAACGCGGACGGTAGAATATTGAAAACGATTCTCGCAGTGGACCAATCGCAGTAATTCTAGAAAACATCAACAAAATAATGATTTTTTATTTTTGAGTTAAAAATTAATTTTTGCAGATCGATGAATTAAATATTCAAATGTTTTTATGTGAATGAGTAGAATTCATATTTTAAAAATTATTAATTAAAAGCTAGTTAACATGAAAACTTTGAATTATTTGTGCGTTGATTTAGAATTATTTATCATATATTATAGATATGCACAGCTTTTTAATTGTATAGAGTGCAAGAATTTTTAAATTGAAATTTTGTAAATGTGTATTTAGCTACAAGGCTATTATATTAAAAAATTAAAATATTTCTAATCATACTCCAGTATCGAGGTTGCGAATCTTTCAGCCAATAAATCGCTAGTGATATAATAGCGGAATATGATTCCTTCAGAAGTTAAATGTGAAGGTGACTGTATGTAATATGCACATATATTATTTGATGAAAGTACCAGTAGGTATAGAGGATCACTCAAATATTTGATGGAAATTATTAAATGGCAACCAAATTATTACTCATATTTCAAGAAGAGCGGGAATCCTAATATCACGTCAAAAGCGGAAAAAGTGGCGCTCTATAAACGCCCAGTAAAAGTATGGAATCGTCAGTAGTGGAGAAAGCGAACGGAACATGTACTCCGAAATTTATGATATTTAAAAATATTATTGATATAAATATCGTTGCTATTAATTTATTATATTTTATTTTATTATAAGCTAGTTATTGTAAACAATACTTATTAATATGTGATCCTCTTCTCTGCACACGTACATGCTTTTTAGAGAAGTTGTAAAACATAAAATATATATATATATTGTATTGCATCAATGTAATTATAACAGATAAATAAATAAATAAAAATTTAAAAAAAAGGATAAAGTAAGAAATTAAAAATTATATTTGTTATGAGGAATAAAAATATATTTTAATATAAATTAATTGAATCAACTAGAAAGATATACAGAAAAAAATTATCAATCGAAGAAATATTTAGATGCTACCGTGATTAGAACCTGAACCTCTTCCTATTCGGAGAAAGGCGTTCTCTACTTTCGTTATAGCACTCAAATACATTTTCGACATACTTTTTGAACTTATATATTTTTTTTATAGATAATTTAACTTTGTTTATTAAAACCACTTAATGTTAAATTATATTCTGTAATATTTCAAATTCATATACTAATCCAATTAAAAAAATAATCAACCTTATATTACGGTGAATCTCAAATACTTTTGAGTAAAATCCGATAGAAGACACCAGAATTAATTAGTATATCCATTTTATTAAATTTGGAGAAACTTTAATAAAACTTATACTTATACTTAACTTATATAAGGAAGAAAGGAAGGTACTTACTTTTTGTTTGTCGGATGCTGGTTCATTTGTTTATTCCTCTCCACCACAAATACAAGCGCGGTGTTTACAATGTTAACACTCGCGAAAAGGATTATGACGAATAAACGAGATTAAGGTAAGATAAATTAATACGCATCAGTGGAGTGAAGCAACAGTAGTTATCTGTACAAAAGTTCCAAGCGCACTGAACTTGCTGCAGTTGGAAGACTTTATTCACTGCAACATAGTGCTTTAGGATTGGTGAGGAAGAAAAAGAGAAGGTTATACGCAGGTTAAAATTTAGCAAACCACAAATCGAATGTATGCATGAAGCAACAAATCAAACGACAAAATCTTAATAGAATTTAATTAATTTTAAACGGCGCTAACAATATATTACATATAAGTTTGAATATATTATTTGATGGATAGTTTTTTTCTGTATATCTTTCTAGTTGATTAATTTAATTTGTATTAAATACCTCAGAAGTATATTCTGAATATGCAACTTATATGGATTATGGAAAGGGAGATGGGGGTAGTTTTTCGAAATTTCATATCTACAGTGATCTTCCTTTTATTACTCTTAAGTTTACGACTCATAATTATTCTTAAGATTAGGACACTATGCAAGACATACTTACCAAGTCCCTACTCCCCCCCCCCTTCTCCCCCCACCACTCCCCTCCCACTCCCCTCCCACTCCCCTCCCACTCCCCTCCCACTCCCCTCCCACTCCCCTCCCACTCCCCTCCCACTCCCCTCCCACTCCCCTCCCACTCCCCTCCCACTCCCCTCCCACTCCCCTCCCACTCCCCTCCCACTCCCCGCCCACTCCCCTCCCACTCCCCTCCCACTCTCCTCCCACTCTCCTCCCACTCTCCTCCCACTCCCCTCCCACTCTCCTCCCACTCTTCTCCCACTCCCCCCACTCTTCTCACGCTCACGCACACCTCCCCCTACTTTTTACGTCGATCTTGTTATACACGTAGCACTCTTTCCTCCGAAGTTTCCCTTGACCTAAATGTAGAAGCTCTCATACGCTCCTGCTATAGATGAAGCTCCCGTTATTCAGTTATTTCTGACGCCCAAATAGCTTTTTGTTTTTTAGCTGCAGGGTTTTTCTGACCAATACTCGTTCTTTTCTTCGGCAGCATTTCGATAGGTATGAATCTATCAGTCTGAGTATGAATCTATCAGTCTATAAGTCAATGAATCTATCAGTCCATCAATTATTTGTTGCCTTGAAGAGATGAGTTTTGATTTATTATCGGTTACGTCGTTAATACTGTTCTGAAAGGTTTTACACTATTCTAAATAGTAAACGAACACGGCGTTTTTAGTAACAATTAATTTATTTTACAGTTAAAACGTTTTAAAAAACAAACACCCACAGACACTCTTTTTTATATAAACAGTTATTCCACATCCACAATATTGCAATAAATAATATTAAACAAAAGCAGACTTGAATCTTCCATAAACATTTTGAATGTGAAACATTCTCTGATTTCAAACGTCGAGTGTACAAAATTTCATAAAAAAGTACCAAAAATTCTGCTTTAAAAGGTGGAAAAGGGAGATGGGGGTGGTTTTTCGAAATCTCAAGTAGTCAGTGACCTTGTTTTGAAGGTCAAGTGTGCAAAGTTTTATCAAGTTCGGAATAACACTGTAACAAACAATCAAACTAACTAACAGACACTCTTCTTTATATATATATATATATAGTTTATTAAAATGAAATCTAGGTATTCTAATGCCTCGTGTCCGTATGATATAATAAGGCACGTTATATTTACTCGTGCGTTACATTGTCTGCTGACAGCGAATATTTACGTAAGTTTACACGTGAAATGAAATGATATTATAGAGATTCATCTCAAATCAACACGTGTTGGCAAATTCCTACGAAATATTATGTCTTTCAGGTAAACAACCAAAATTAAATCTAAACAATTAACTAAATCGAATCATTGTCTTTACATTCAGTAATGTAAATATTTGTAATTATAATTCATGAATAATTACTATAATGTAAATATTTGTCATTAAAACGCCAAAATAGATTAATTGAGATACTTTAAAGATTTAAAAAAATTAATTACTAAAACAATGAATTCAGTTTATTTGACAATTTTCACATTATAAAAAATAGTAATTAAATATTACGGAGAACACATTCTTATTGTGAAGTTATAATTGTTCAGAACATAGCTCTGTGATATTTTTAAGAATACTAATTAAATGTATTAATTAGAAAGATATATATATATATATATATATAATCAATTTTATCGAAAAATATATTGTTGTTGCTACTGTAATTCGAACCTGTGAGTTATGTTATACATTATTTAGAGATTTACCACGTTTTATTATTGACCTCAACGGCTCAAATTATTTTAAATCAATGAAAATATTGTGAGAACGATAAAAAAATAAAGTCATAAAGGCTGCTAGTGACATCAGGATTAGGAACTTAGAAGCAAGGATCTGTCGCAGAACTTCTAGGAGGAGGTGCACATCATTCCAGCCGCATCTGAATCTATTTGTCATTCTAAAATTGGGAATCTCAGTGTCAGCGCTAAAACGGATTTTAAAATTGGATCTTAAAATTTTTTCTTGGAAAATTCAAATAATACAGACTTTATTACGCCTGAATTTTCATCAACGACTTTAATATTACATTCATACTTGTGAAGATAGCTAAAGAAAATGACAATCTTTTAATGATTTTATTTAAGTGTCTTAATTTCTAATACATGTCATCATTATCTAGTGGCTAAATTAATGGCCCGCGTCCACGATTTTCGTCTTGAAAAAAATCTCTGCTCCCATGAGATTCTTTGGAGACAGCTCTCAGCTTTCGTAGTCCCCGTGATTGCACTATATCTTAGAGATTCACTATCTCTCGTATGGCTTCACGCTCGTTACGTAGGTACGTCACAGGTTAAATGTCATTATCGTCCGTCAGTTGAGTGATTTTGAGCCTCCCCAGCAGCAGTTAAACTGAATTAATGTTGTAATTAATGTTAATGTTTAGTGACTTACGCTAACTTTACAGAAAATATAATTCTACAGATTTATGGTGGTTTTAGGTGACGTTTGTGAGCTTTTATCTCTTTCTACCAATCTCAAGCTGATCTCTGAGTTTATCTCCAGATCAGAATCTCAACTCGTGTACGTACATGGTATTGAGACATCCATATATTGAGATTATCTTATCGTATATTTTTCTAACTTAAATTGTTGTGATGTTGAAAGACGTGGAAATTGAATGAAAATATATTTTCCGAAACCAGTTAGTAAATGTAAATAACTTAGTGTTTTTCGAAAACAAAGTTAAAAACTATTAATTAATAAAATGAACCACAACGTGTTAAATAGTAAAAGTATGAATGTTAATTATTTCAACAATATTTGAATATGTTCAAGAACACACAATTTCTGGATTTTTACCTTCAAAGGTATTGTTATTAAACAAATTACATATATCTCATAGATACGATGCTATTTATATTTATATTATATGGGATTTAATGATCACTTTACACAATGTAACGTTCACCATTCCACCCAATCAACCTCCATATCTATCAAATTTTTGGATGTTGAATATAAGTTATAATGTAGATACACTTTTTACGAGTTTTTAACTACAGCTTCACTATCGTCAACTATAGTCTAAAAATTTGTTATTCATTTCCCTGAAACAACACAGATGTCACTAATGAGAATCTTATTTTAGAAATATAGAAGCTATACTATTTATCTGTGTATATGACAAATAATACATACATTATTCTAGAATGCGCCTGAAAATTCAATTTTAAATATAATATATTTCTTATTTAGATCAGTATATTATATTAACGATATTTGAATATGTCCAAGGACAATTATTATTATTTCAGCTTAGACAGCACTGAAATTTATGTCTCTGATCAAATAAATATCAACAAAAAATATCGACATTGAACAACGGTATGTCATTGCTCCCGATATGCGATACATCTTAAATATTATAAATTCAAGGAATGCTCTTCACGGAGAAGTATCAGAATATTAATTTCTTGAAAAATGGCGGGCGAATAAAGATAACCACCAGTGATGTGGGCGATAGAAAAATATGTTTTGTTTCACAGTAGCTTCACGAGCATTACTTTTGGACTCCTCACCTTCTTAACAATCCCTCGAGAAAAACAGGGGGTTCATAAAAAACATATTCCAGTCCACCTGCTATTTTTTGCGAATTTATTTGACTTTCGTTAAGTTTCAAATCTCAAAAGAGTAAATTCTTATTAATTCACTATAAAATTCAGAAGAGTGACAACAAATATATCGAATAAATTAGATTTATTTATTATAAGAATAAGTTTGATCAAAAATAACTATGGTTAAAATTATGTATATGTTGGATAATCTACTAAATAAAAATGTTCGCTTGTATGTCTGTTAATCTGATCTCGATATCTTTTTCGGTCACATTGCAATGTGTGCATAGAAAAAGTTGCAATTTTCTCAAGTTGTTTTATTATGCATAGATATTTTATTTATTTATTTGTATACATACGATACGCAGTACCATTAATAATTAAGAATAATAGAAATAAGTAATTAGAAATAATAAATTACAGACGTAATTAACTTAGTTTTCATAAATTAATTAATGTCTCAAGACTGACTAGTTTGTGAAAAAAGTTCACCCAGGCACCTCTTGAATTCATATTGAATTCATCTATTACGGAATTAAAATCATGGAACAATAGATGTATTAATTTGAAAAGTGTAACATATAGGTTCGAAAATTTGTCGTCAAAGCACTGTGTTACTTACTTACCATTTCGCCGTTTCCCCACGGGGGTAGGCAGAGAGGATAGAGCGCTACACTCTTCTGTCCTGACACACATTCATACAAGCTCGACAATTATTGAGGCTTCTAACAGGACCATCCTCCAGTATCTGGTTTACCTGGTTGTGTCAAGTCTTCCGCGGACGTCTTCTACTTCTGGTGCCAATATATCTTTTTTACCATTTTCCCCACATTAATCCGTTCCATATGACTAAACCATCTAAGTGATCATTTCTTAATCTTACTCACTGTACTAAGTTTAGCTTTACATTCTTTCCTTATTTCTTCATTCTTTACTCTGTCATAAATAGATTTGCCACATATACGCCGAAGTGATCTCATTTTCACTGCATTCAGTCTACTTTCGTCCCTCTTATGCCAGCTCCAGGCCTCACTTCCATACACCAGTGTCAGTACCAGGACTTCATTGTGCACCGCTAGTCTTGCCTCGGTTGACAAATTTCCGTTAGATTTCCTTGCTTTCCTTGCATACATCGTACATTGTACTCACTAGACTCTGTAGTTCTTGTTCATTATTCGCCATTAGTACTGCATCATCGGCGTACAATAAACAGCATACAATCAAATCGCCCATTTTTGCACTGTGTTGGTATAATATAATCGGTTAATGCACGTTCCCCGGATTGGAAGAGATCCAGGTTCGAATCCCGGTAACAACAATAATATTTTTCGCTAAAATTGATTTTATATGTATATCTTTTTAATTAATACATTTAATTTGTATTAAAAATATCACAAACCATGTTCTGAATAATTACAACTACATAATATTAATGTGTTCTGCGTAATAATAAATTAAATCATTCAATGCTGTATTAAGATGTATATTTCGATGGCGATTTCCAGTATCACATTGTTCCACAAAATTCCGCTGCTGCCGTGTATTGGAGCTATTCGATATTTGACCGTGAAACGTGATTCGTAGTGTGTCGTATAGTTTTAGCACCCGAACGGCACTTTACATACTTAAATTATTCATAAAATACCAGTTTTATCAATTCAAATTTGTATTTTATTTTAAAAATTATATATATTTGTTCGCTTTAATTCATTAAGTTTGTTTGATAATAAAGTATGTTTTTTTTAATGATTAATTATCATTCATAAAATGCATCAGCAGAGCTGGACCAACAATATATTATAAATACGTAATTTGGTAGACCATTAATATTTTATTAATTTTAAACTGGATAGTGCAAACTGGTGATAGTGGCTACGGCATAAACTGTTATTTTATCTACCTGCTGGGCCTACTCCTAGTCTGTACTAATATATTAAATAATCTCTATATTAAATAGTATGTCAAGAATTGTGAAATATATATACATGTCAATTTCTCTTGTAATAAAATAAATAATCCTTATCCATTATTTCTTATTTATTGTAATGAATGAGTACGGCATATGTGCGTATTAAATTAAACCAAATTTTTTATTTATTATTAGGTTAAGTAATTTGTTATAATTTTTTTTATTAATAATGAATTTATGTTAAATAATAGGAATTAATATTTAATATCGTACTAGCCTCTGCATTTTCTCATTATATTGAATTGAATGGAATTTTCACAATATTTTGAATGTAATTATCTTTGGGGACTGAAGATTATGGATTAGGAGAGGTTAGGTTATAAATTATGATTGAAGTATGTGGGCGTATTGTGTGCAAATGAATCAGAAGGATCTGCTTCTATGTGTGGTGGGTACCTCAATAATCACCCATCACTCACACTTAGTTTGTATTGTTTATCGTTTTGTATTGTTTGTGTGGCCATAAGAGGTTAAGAAACGAAAACTAGTTACGTTTGTCACTTGATTTATTGTTGAGTACAGATTAAAGATAAAGAAAAATGGTTAAATATTTTCTAGAGATGTTATATGGAAAAGAACGGGTGAAATATTTTGTTTAAAAGTAATTTTTTTTTTTTGTTTTAGGAGTACTGTAAAAATATACGTTACAACTTTAAGGGAATTCTATTCTTCAAAAAATTGAACACATCTGTTTGTCTCATGTGATAAATATAGAGAATCCGATCAATGTTCTTGATTTCTGAAAATACCCCAGCTGTCTCGTTAGCTTGCGACGCCTTTGTCGGTTATGATACCAGACAAATGTTCGCCTGTATTTTATACTGGTAAGATGAATCGTGATAGTCTGATTTTGTACTATTCAGTCACTTCAAGTACATGTGTCGTACTTTATTATTGTGGACTAACCCCTTGTGTTACTCTTGTATGATGTAAACCCACTCAGATTCACACAATAAATGTGAGTTTTACACAGTTGGCGAATCTAATAAAAAATAATGTTTAATTTACTTGTTTATGAACAAAAATAATAAATGAAAATATTGCTAGGTTTCACAGATCAGTAAATGAATAGACATGAAATAAAGTGTACATATAGGAGAGGGGTTTGGAACATTAGTTATCATACAGTAATCTCCCACAATCGAGTTATTCGAGATATAAGTTTATATCTCCTGGGAAAAAGTACGATTGTACCGTAATCTTTTGAGGCAGCGCTTTGATAATGGCACGTATTACCATACCGAAACGTCGCCCTAGGTTTCCCCAAGGAAACCAACTACAAAAAACGCGATCAATCGTACTTTTTCGCAGGAGATATAAATTTGTATCTCGAATAATTCGACTGTGGGAGATTTATATCTCCTGTACCGTAATCTTGTTGTATCGTAATTCAACGCCTTGACAATGGCACATGTTATCGTGCCGAAACATCGGCTTAGGTATTCCCAATGAAACCATCTACAAAAAATGCAATCTAACCTAGAAAAGAAGCCAGTTCCAAATCTTAAATCATACGTATATATATATAAATACGTAAACAAAATAATAGGACAATGTACACAGACATAAGACGAAACATCTTGGGAGTGTATTGTAGGATAGTAATGGCATGGGAAATAAAAAAAAGAGAACATATAAGACTAGTCGATATAACGGAATTCTTGTATTAATCCACATAGTTACCAAGACGTCTCAAATCCTCCTTACTCCGAAAATGCTCCTTGCCAGCTGCCACCCAACACCTGAATTGAATTAGATTTAAATACTAATTTAATGTATTAATTATAAATATATACAAATAAAATCAATTTTGTCGAAAAATATTGTTTTTGCGCTACCGGGATTCGAACCTGGATCTCTATTTCCAATCCGGGGAAGTACACTACCAATTGTGTTATAGCCAGAATTTTTCATGACAAATTTTCGAACCTATATGTTACACTTTTTCAAATTAATACATCTGTCGTTCCATTATTTGAAAGTATTATTTTTGCGGAATCTCAAATACCTTTGAGTAAATCGACTGCAGACGCCAGAATTATCAATTCATTTTTATTAAATTTTGTCACAGACCGTCTGTTTTGAATAATTACAACTTCACAATAAGAATGTGTTCTCTTTAATAATGAATTAGATTTGCATAAATTAGAAATTGGTTGTGATATTATGATAAACGAGTGATCTGTTTGGTAATATGAAAATGAATTAATGTGTTGGGATCTATCACTACAGAATAATAATAAATTTACGGATATATATAATAAAATCTAGCCCGTTAGTATTAACTGGAATTAAATTATTTCCGTCGATTATATATAATTTTCTATACTTTTAAAATTAGCAATATTAACTTTGTGGTGTGTAAAACTAATCAAAAAATTTACGAGTCCCATTCTAAAATTTTTTTCTTAAAAATTATTCGAGTAAATTTGTATTAAGTAACGATTTGAGTTAGGTACTAAAATTTTATTTTTATTTTTTTAAATAGATTCTGACAAAGAAACAATAATATATGTTTTAGTTAGTTATGACATCCTGAAGAAGAAAATGGTATTTTTCGAAATCGGTAGATGTATTTAAACTCAATTAAGTGGTTAATAAAACAAAGATAATAAATAAAAATATATAATTTTCTATTAAATCTCGAAATAAATGTCAAACTAATATTAAACAATAGAACAAAGCATGTACAGACGGATTACAGAAAAGCTCAACGTGTTTCACGAAGGTAACCTTTGTTAAGTAAAAGACGAACAAAATGATCGTGTGATTTAGATTCGATATTATTCAATTCTGTTGAAATATTTTTAAAAATAACTTTCTTTTCTCTAGGAATCTGTTTTATCTTACTACCTGCTATATGATACTACCAGCGCCATCTGAATTAAGATATAATATCCATCTAATATATTGATTTATTTATAGAAAACATGTCTTGATTAATGAAATTCAAAGCAAGTTATATAATCATATCGATGTGTATAAATACTTAAATGAGTATGGATACATAAATGTAAATAATTTTTATTCAGTCGTGTCTAAAATATTACGTAAAATTTGGGTAAGTTTGGAAAATAATATGTGCCAAAAGATCCGCGTAAAACGTATTAATATATAAGATATAACCGAAAATAGTTTAATATTTGTATTAGTACTAACATATTCAAAGTGTGTTTTTTTAGAGGTATAGAATAGAACATAACAATCGTGGCAATGCCTATGGTATTGGTTTTATTGGAAAGATAATTGTATGCCATTAGGGTTTAAATATGATTTCGCGCATATGGGCGCCGCGGCTGGCTCGAATAAAGCGCAATCTGGAAGTCAGGTCTTTTCGACCACTTTTTGGAGCAGCTAGGATCGAATATCGGCAACAACGCGACAAATGTTGGCTTCCAAGTCGTCTATCATCTCTGGCTTATCGGCGTAGACTAGCGACTTCACATATCCCCGCAGAAAATAATCCAAAGGTGTTAAATCACACGATCTTGGAGGCCAATTCATAGGTCCATTACGCAAAAATTATGCGCTCATAGAATGTTTCCTTCGATAAATTGATTGTGACTCGCACTGTGTAGCATGTTGCGCCGTCTTGTTGAAACATCACAGCTGAAAACACAGCTCTTTCACATTAATGCCATTCAATTGGGGAACGAAAAAGTAAGTAATCATGGATCTATAGCGCTCTCGATGGCGAATCGCCTCATTCTGGTACTCCTCGATACTACGCTCCACTACAGCAACAGCTTCATTGGTACGATGTCTTTACGTTACTTTAGTTAAACAAAAAAGATCCATGGTTATTAGAATTAATGTTCTGATAGACAATTGTGTCGACCGTAAAATGGACGTAGCGCACGGTAAGTTTCGCGAACTGAACCAAGATTTTAGAAATAAATTTACATAATTCGCAAGCAATAGCAAACCAAACTGAGCACAAATCAGCTGTCAGCTGTCAAATTGGCTGTCGCTGGAAAAAGTGTGGTCAATCCAAAAAACAAACCTCTAAATAAAACACCCATTACATGTGTGTTTAGCACCCTTATGCATAATTGTTTTAATTGTCATATCCAATATAGTATAATACGTAATTTGTACAAAGTGATCCTAATTTTCCGAAACTTAGTTTCAAAATTTCTTCAATAAAAGTCTGAGACTGAGACATTATAAGTTGTAATTATTCAGAACAGGCGGTCTGTGATATTTTAAATATGAATTAAATGTATTAATTAGAAAGATATACATATAAAGTCAATTTTATCAAAAAATATTGTTGTCGCTACTGGGATTCGAACCTGGATCTCTTATAATCCGGGGAACATGTATTATCTGATTATGCTATACCAACACAGTGGATTGACGGCAAATTTTCAAACCTATATGTTACACTTTTCAAATGACTACATCTATCGTTTCATTATTTGAAAGCCATCTACTTTGTTTTTACAGAATCTTAAATACCTTTGAGTAAACCGATAGGAGACGCCAGAATTAACAATACATTTTTATTAAATTTTGGACACATTGAAGAGATCTAGGTTCGAATCCCGGCAGCAACAACAACATTTTTCGATAAAATTGATTTTATACGCGTATCTTTCTAATTAATATATTTAATTTGTATTTAAAATATCGCAGATCTATGTTCTGAATAATTACAACTTCACAATAATAATGTATTCTCCTTAATAATATATAAGTTGTATCAATGTGTCAAAAATTTAATAAAAATGAATTGTTAATTCTGGCTTCTGCTATTGGTTTACTCAAAGGTATTTAAGATTTCGTAAAAACAAAGTAAATGGCTTTTAAATAATGAAACGATAAATGAATTAATTTGAAAAGTGTAACATAGAGGTTTGAAAATATGTCGTCAATCCACTGTGTATAGCATAATCGGATAATGCACTTTCCCTAGATTGGAAGAGATCCAGATTCAAATCCCGGTAGCAACAACAACATTTTTCGATACAATTGATTTTATATGTGTATCTTTCTAATTAATACATTTAATTTGTATTTAAAATAAAACATTATCTCTAGTAAATGATTCATAACATCGTCGATTTATGACGTCCGTAGTTTGAAACATGAAAATTAATTCACGTCTGTGACTGTCGGTTGGGCGCGTCGGGAGCAAGGTGTGATCGATAATGATGATCTAATGTAGTCATTCTGATATGGATGAATTTGTGAAGTTGGGTCGTGTCTACCATATCTTACTTAGGAGCCGTTCGGAAAACTATTCTGAGTGACATCGGTAGAGAGCTTGAAGTAGCGTGAATTTAATATAAAAATTCTTGCGTAGTGGTCCAGTTTCAGATGTAGACATAAATATGTCCGTGTCTGTGGGTTAGCGTCTTGGAGTAGTGGCTGGTATCTTGAAAACATAGTCTCAGCGATTGAAAGCTGCGACTATGTTTATCGACAGTTACGTAGGTTGCTGGAGCTGCGTTAACTGCCATTGGCAGAAGCGTGCACTCTATACAATCAAAAATCCTGTGCATATCTATAATCTTTGCGAAATAAATGTAAATTAAAATTCAGTTTTCATGTCAACTAAAACCGTATAACTAGCGGAAGAATTTAGAAATGACAAATAAAGCTGCGCATGTTTTTTTACAAAATCTGTCCCAGGCGTATACGAACTAAACGCAACTCTTGCACCATGCGGTGTTCTGAATACACGTCTTCGCTTTAACAGACGTATTGTAAAACGCCGCAGGTCTGTCTTTGAAGCGGACTTGACTGTATGCATTCCAATACACTTTAAACGTGGTATTACTTTATGTTGTAACATATTTTAGCTCCTTTAATTAATAACTTGAAAAAATTTCCAAGAATAATAGTAATTATACACACTCTCTCAGGTATACTTAAACAAAAACATGCTTCTGAAAGGGTGAATGACATCAACCTTAACCTCAACTCATCGTTTTTACACTATCAATAGCAGCATAACCTAAGTCCACGCCAAGTGCACACCACTGGTGTATGTTATCGTGACATGATTTTATAGGATGAATTGCGAATCAATTAAGAAGATATGTGGTTTCAGCAACCTGCCGTACAGCGAGAGGCAAAATGCGGTTATCGTACGCAAAGTTTCCAGGCCGCAGTGTCGTCTATTATTTTGGTGACTAAATTGCCCACCGAGATCTTGCGACGTCTCATGCCGTTGAACATCACAAATCACAAATTATTTCACAGAAAATAAATGTGATTTGACACATTTTTAGCGTAGAGCCGCAATTATGAGAGAACCCTCTGAAATTTTTTCGAAATAGTGAAATAGTTCAAACAATGACGACTATTTGCCGGATTGTACTCCATGTTAAATATCAGTGCTCGTAGTTTATTTATAAATATAAATATTGACATTTTTCAAAGAAATATTTTATTGAAAAATAAATATTGGCACTTTCCGAAAAAATATTTTATTGAAATATAAAAATGATACTTCTTGTTGAGACACTCTTATATTATGCAATAACTCAATAGTAAATTAACTAATATTTATACCCGTTGGAGACTTAAAGTTCAACAATTTATATTAATATCCACGTTATATTAAATTATTCGCTTATTTTATAATATAGTCCTAAATGTATATTAAAAAATATTTTCCTTTTAAGATAACATTGCTAGCAGTTAGATATTTAGGAAGAAATAAATAGTAATTACAGTCATGTTTTTTCCATTCGTATATTTTATATAGGCTTAAATTTTTACAAAATAAACTTTAAACAAAGAGTCAAATAAAATAACGTAAGATACTGTAAATTATGTAAGATTTGAAATTTCATGAACTTTTCCCTGAAAATCTCTATCTACGTTGATGACAAAGGCATAAGAATAATATGTAATTCTATTTGAACCAAAAAGTAGCAATACAACACCTAACAGACAGATCTTCATATTGGATGTTATATGATGATTTTTATCAGTTTTTTTTGAGTTTTTTGATGTCGTATATACTCTAACGTTTTAATAGATTGTTTAATAAACAATTATTTTTTTTACTCCAGCTAAATTTCGGATTTGTTTCAGTTATAACAGCTATTCAATTTTTCAAGCAGTGCAGTTTGGGAGGCTTCTGCATGATACGGTGCAGACAGTGGCGTGCGGTAGGTATATATTTAGGTTATGCTGTTACCAATGATATTATACAATTATATATAATATATGTACTACAATATATGTTATATATAGGATTATGAACATTCGTTTACCAACGTCTTTAGACAAAATGAATCCGTCGTTTATATGACCCTACCATGTATTTATTTGTAATTTTAGAGTATTATTAATAGTGTTTTTAAAATTTAAGTTTTAACGTAAAATAATACTTTCTTACTCATATAAAAATCAATATATAAAATGTATGGACGTTTTGAAGAACACTTTTTATGACTGAACATGATTATTTTATTATTTGAAAATTTTTCACGTATTAACTAAATAAAATAATTATTTTTATTAAAAGTTAACGTAGGAAATAATTCTGCCAATTAGTTTTTTTTTCCCAAATCAAAAACAAATTCATGCACCAAATGCACCTCGAACGCATAGAACGGCCATGAAATCAACACGTTAAAAACAGTAAGATAGTAAAATTAGCGAATTAGTAAATGATGAAGTAGACACATCGATGATTTGCACGCAGTTGTAAGCCTTTCTAATGTTATTCAGTTAAAAAAAACAGCATAGGTAACGACTCCATACAAAACGGATCAACCGAAAGGAATTTTCAATTCAGTAAATAGCAAATTATATGACTTGAGTTGAATTCACTAGCTTAAAGATAGAACAGAGTAATGTGAATAGCTCGATGCGGCGAATGCACAAGAGCGCCATGACTACAGCGGTGAGTTGCCGTGGTAGTTTTTAGAACTAAGCAATTAAAGTCTCTACTGGTACACAGATGGCGCTAATTGTAAAAAATGTTTCCAATTATTTAATTTATATTTGATTCCCAGAATTTTTAGTAATGCATAGATATTTGGTTGTATGCACTGTACGCCCCTGAGTGCAGAGTATTTTTGTGTTCCTTTTCGATTTCTTCCTCGTTCGTCGGCAGCCCGCACCTGTTCATTTGCAAAACATTTAATACGTGATCTAGTGATGAATCCACGAACGGTTAAACGAACTCGTATTATAAAGTACGAGTCCGTGTAACCGTATTTGATCTTCGCATGATAGCACTTAATTAATTAAAGTAGTCTTATCTAAAAAAATATGACTGTATAGTAGTTTACAGTACCTATACAGGTTATTCGAAACGGTTATGTACGCAGATCTTTGTTAAAATATTAACAAATTTAAATAACCACTTAATGAGAAATTTTAAAACATTAACCAGTTTCGAAAAACATAATTTTCTTCTTCAAGATGTCAAATTAACAATTTATGAATGATGTTTTAAAATTACTCGTCAAGTGGTTATTATAAACAAAGTTAAATAATCTATAAAAAAAATTGATATAATAAACTACAAAGTTCATATAAAGTTCACAATATTTGAAAATATTAAAAATAAATAATTATAACAATATATGTATGAGAAATAACACTTACAAATAGTTCATGCATCTAGTATAGGATATTAAATATTAAAAAATATAAATGAAAAATTATTTTTTTTACAACTTTTTAGTACGTAATCGCGAATCAGAATCATTGCCTTTATAAATAACATAAATTTAGAAAATTAAAATATCGTTTCATCATTCTTTAGGTATCTTGTCGCTTCATTTGGGTTGATTGTGTAAATAAATATATGGTTCAAGTTATTGAGAAATGATACGAATTCCGAAATATATCTTCAAGACGTTCTACTGCGTATTATATTTAAAATCATATTCACATCACGTTGTAACAGTACACTTCAGTCGCTCCAAGACTCCTCATAAATCTTTTCCCGATCTATAACGATCCGTTACCTCTATTTACTTTGTCATATTTCTTCGTAATGCACATATATTTTTTGACAATTTCTTGAACATTAATGGTAGGTTTTTTTTTTAAAAAGACGTTCTTCGGTTGACTCTAAAGAAAATATGTAATTCTTCAAACTTCAGAGTGTGTACATAAGTAGTGTGAATCACGAAATCGAGATCGGGGGATGTTAATTTTGATTCGCTGTATGACATTAGCGTGATTATATTGCAAAAGTTATAGGTATTTGTGAACGCAATGTAATTACCCTAGCGTCATCTGGTGATTTTAAATTAACGCTTTTTTGAAGAGGTCGAGCAAAATAAGAATTGTATTTTAAAATATTGCAAGATATTAAAACAAATTTAACCCTTTTATGTTGTAATGTTATGAATGGTTCCCTATTAAGAATAATTGTACGAAACCGTTTAATTTTAAAACATTTTTTTTTTAATTGCATAAAAAATAAAGCTGTAATTTGTTCAAAAATCCTTCATTAAGATATTTGTGTAGTCAAAAATATCGTTATGATTGTAGATTGAAATGTAGATAAATGAATTCAAGTATTTCAAGGTGACCTCTGGATTTAAAGAATTACAGGTAGATGTGTATGTGTTTAATGTCACTTTGGAAACGCTTTAGTAAATACTTACATGTTTTTAAATAAGTATTCATTTTATAATTAATATTATGGTTTAACCTTTTTATATGATTTCACCGAAATATAAAAAGGTCGTTGAGCTTAAAAAAAATCCTTTCATCAGAAACATAGTGAGAAAATTTGAAAATTGAATCATTTGCCAAGTCCGCCAATGTAAAATTCAGAAGTCGGAAGTATTGAACAATCTAATTTTACGACAGAAAGCTAAAAATATATTTCCACGATCTGTGCTGGAGAGTGAGTGTCAGTCAGTCTTAACTTTTTCTCTGTATAAATTCAAGATAATATAATAAATCGCTGAAAGTTTAATACACGGTTCATTATTTGTGAACATAATATAGTAATTACACCAGAGTATAATTATTCAATTATAAAATTACGGGTGTACACTTTTTGTGGGGAGTGAGTATTTTTAAAGTTTTCATTAATTGTTCCATGTGTTAGGAATTTACATAAGTACTCTCAATTGACGTACTGTGCAACTTTTATATAAGCTTACATACAGGAGTTCTTTATCACGTTTTTATCAGATAATATAAATAATATGAACATTTTCATTTGACAATGAAAAAAATATATTTCATATCATTATCTTATCATAACTTTAGTGTTGCGTAGGAATCGATTTTACCGATCAAACAAATCAAAAAGGTCAAATTGGCGCTAGTATACACCATGCAGCTTGAGCAGCGCCATTTTTGTTGAAATTTGACATTAGATATTTGACAAACGTTGCTTGTATTATTGTTCAATTTGATTATTTGAAGACATTGCGAGACAATATTTGTTTCAGGTTTAAAGAACAATTAAGATGGATGCTAAAGTAAATAATGGGGTTGCTGAAGTGGCAGCAGATCAACCGAAAGAGCCCATTGTAAGTATTATTTTTGGCACCGGCATAACCTATCATGTTTCATGTTTTACTGTTACAATGAATAATTCTAGATTTGTTTTCTTTAAAATTTGCTTAACGTGGTAATTTATTAATGAAATATCTTTGCGTAAATGTATACCGTCAATATTTTTATACAAGTCGAAGCTTACGCGACAAAGCTTTGGATTCTTGATAAGTAAAACAGGGTTTGATGCGTAAAATGCAAATCATAAACAAAATCGTTGCCGTCTCTTTTCAATTTTGTTAAATCATTTTCACTCGCTTCGCCTTAGGTAAAACCAGTCCACGAAATGCCGACAAAGAAGTCATCCAAAGAGCTTCGTAAGATTGATGATAAATCAGTTGAACAAGTTTTGAAGGCACTGAACAGTTTACAAACACCAGAAGAAAAACTGGCGGCAATGTGTAAAAAATACACAGAGATAGTTGATGAAAATAGGAAAATGGGCACAACAGGTAAACAGTGGGAGAAGAAGTATGTGCTGGCGCAGAGGGAAAAGGAGCAGCTTCAGATGGAATATAATAGAACGGTCCTACTGAAAGTGAAACTTGAGAGCCTTTGTCGTGAATTACAAAAGCAGAACAAAGCGGTAAAGGTGGGTAGAGAATTTTGTATATATTTTTATGGTTACTATAGTGATTGTCTTTTCTACAATTTAATGAATGTAAACCTAGAGATTAGGGACAATTATGATGATTAATAACATGGTTTGTAGAGAGTTTATGAAAACATGTCACCAGGAAATAATGTAGACAGATAAAAAGGTATTGTAGTATCCCATTTGGAGAAGATAATGCTTATTTTAGTTAATTACACGTGGTAGTAGTTTTAATATCAGCTTCATTGGTTATTCCTGGTAAACATTAAACATTTTTGATACACCTGATTTTATTTATGAAAAAAAAATAATTTAATAATAGGCAATTTAATTGTTAGATTAAAAATCCTGATTGATGCGATGAAAGAGAAGATATATTATAAGATTTTGGTTTGAAGCGAAAAAAGTAAAATGTACCTTTAATGTAATTTTTAAGATTTAAACAAGAATACAAGTATTCAAGTGAGTAGTATTTAATAATAATAAACAATTTTTTTTACTATTGTGTGTGAACAAAGTGAAATATTAATAATTATTCATATTATTCTTTAAATACAAATATGTTTAACCCTTGTATATAATACCTTGGGCCAATATATCGGCTATATATAAAAAATACCCCAGGTGGATATTTCAGCATTCCGAAATGTCCTATTTAAAATCTAACTTAACATTTTGCAGTTCTTGTCTGGAAATAACATTTTTTTATTATCAAAATGAATATAAAACTGTGTTTATAAAATTTTTCGATTTGTCAAAACGCTAAATGTATTCGCCGAAATTCCCTAAAACGACACCCAATCGTTAATTCAATTTATTAGTTAATTTATTTCTTTCTATTGAATAAAGATTTCTTTTACAAACAATAAAATATAATAAATATAAAATATTAACATTTTTTTTAAACTATGCTAGGAATAATGTTTCTCTATAAAACACAAAAAATTACAGAAAACAATTTTTTACGAATAAAGTTACGTCAGTTTGAAAATATTGTGTTTTTGTTTGATTTTAATACTCGTAGTACTCGATATTTTAGAATATAATTTGCTTATTGATTTGTCAAATTGGATTTTGAAATTTTTTTCACGTAATTGTTTTTTTTCTTAATTATAAAGTGCCATTATATTATTCTTGTCTTAGTATACCTCCTCTATAATGATTTAGATTGTGTAATCTACTTCGTCTTCATCATACCAACTGGTTTCAATTGTTGGTTCAATAGTTTTGTTATGAAGATGAAATGTTGATTTTTTCATTGGAAAAGGGATTGTGAGAAAAGTACCGCTTAACTAGAAATATCACATTGTCATTAGTGTATTACTAAGAATATTAATTGAACTAATTATCATTATCAGTGGATTACTGGATAATCATGTGTCTTTTATATATATGATTATTTTATTAAAATATTATACACAATTAGACATGCAGTGAATGATTGCATGCTCAAAATGTTACAGTAAACCTTGTTCAAAATCAATTTACTTTTATTTCTTTCACTTTTCATTGGTGTCCATAATCATACTTAATAATAGTAATACAATAATAATTTTAATATTACTTTTTCTTGTCTGTTTAACATTCTGATTGATCCGCATCTTAGTTAATTTACGTCTGGACGATTGAGGTACATTACAAGGCAATATTATTGGTCTTGAAATTGAAAAGAAATAACATTTTAAAAACTCCTAAAACCATACCTAAAACAATGATTTGAATAATACAATTGATTAAATCCAAGCGAGCATTGGTGGCTATCGATGGTTTTCTGTTATCTCGCAACATGCTTTGACCCAGCTTTTATTTTTACAGGACGAATCTTTATTGAAAATACGAGAAGAGGAAGAAAGGCGGAAAGAAACTCAGGCTAAGTTCCAAAACACATTAACAGAAATAACAACCTTGATGCAACAGAATAATGAAAAAAACACCAAACTCAGAGACGATAACCTGGATATGACCAAGAAGTTCAAATCTGTTGTTGAACAGTACGAGCTTCGAGAGGAGCAAGTCGATAAGATGGCCAAACAGATGTCATTAGAGTCTCAACTGTCAGAAGCTAAATTGAACAAGGCTAATTTGGAGGCTCAGGCAGAAAGGGAAAAACTTCTCACAGAGAAAAAGCAGCTCTTGATCGAATTGTCGCAGTACCAGTCGCGATGTACCGAGATGCAGGCCACTGAAGTAGCTCTGCGTTGCCAAGTTTCCATGTACACAGACAAGTATGATGAATTTCAAAATGCGCTAACGAAGAGCAACGAGGTGTTTGGAGGATTCAAGGGAGAAATGGAAAAGGTTTGAGGATCTATTTCATTATTACAAGAATACTGTTTTCTTTAACTCTCTGCTAGATGAATGCGCAATTTGAATATTGAGAATTAAAAATGCAGAGTTTTTTAAAGACAAAATTTCACTTTAATTTTAAAATTAATTGCATTAGGCCAAATTGGTTTTAAAGAAAAAACAAATATGTACTTATATGTTGTTTCTTGTTACGTATATTGGACAAGTTATAATGAATTTAGAATGTATACAAAAAATATCATTGAAGGTTGTTTATAAAGTTGTACGTTAAAACTTAATTCTTCTTTGACCTCGTCTCATCCCGTTCATCTGGGGTTGGCCGCTCTTATAATTCTGCTTCACTTTGTTCTGTTCTGGGCTGCATCCTCGGTCGCTATTAAATCTGAAGCTATCCATGTACACATACATTTATTTGTTAGAGATTACTTTTAAGTTAATTATTATAAATGTGTATTTTTATTCAAATACGAGCCCTACATGCAAATATATTTTGGGCGTGTTTGTTTTCAACGGTACTGGCCATCACCTAATACAGTAAAACCGCGATATAACGAAACCCGATATAGCGAAAAATGACATATATCGAAAAAAAAACGAAATTTAGTCCCTAAAACCAATTTTTCATATAAAAATACATTTATATAACGAAATCCCGTTAATATTTATAACAAAATCATTTTTGTCCCGTACGAAAAAATGCCAATACATTTACGTAAATTTATAACGAAATAAAAAAATGTTAAAAGATGAAAATATTATTTCGCACTTACAAAGCCGCGCCGCTGAATCTGCCGTATGCGAACGGTTTAATGGCCTTTTCGGCGGTGCGCGGCGGTCTGCCGACAAGGTAGTAAAACAATTCAAACTTCTTCTTGGGTTCATAGTATCATATTTTGAAGTGGTTGCCGCCGTTACCGGTAAGTACCTTCGTAATTTATATACGACTCATTTTATAAAAATGCCGCGATTCAACTGTCAAATTTTTATTTTTGAATTATTTTTTGTTTCATGCCCAAAACTATGTTTGAAGCGGCTCTACATTTAAACACAATTAAAATATTGTTTTGTGTTTGCAATATTCTGGAATTTACAAAAATATCTTCCAATTGGTGTTGAATAGGTTCTGTTCTTAATTTAATTCCTTTGATTATCCATTTGCTTATCTGTTTTAATAACAAAACTACTAAAAATATGTAGGTATTCAGTTCCCTATGGCCTTCTTCCTCCTTTGTTTGCAGAATTTGCGATCTTTTTTGAAGCCGCGCAACATTTTTTTGCGACGGCGCGTAACATATAGTAGGATTTTTTTTATTTATTTCGTTATATGTGGGAATTCGTTATTACGAATTTTTATTTTTTGGGCCCTTGGATTTCGTTATATCGCGGTTTTACTGTAGTTATATTTGCAGACATCGTCTCGTATTTTCACTCTCACAGAGATTAAAATTCTTGTTTGGCACAGTTAATTAGAGCTGAAGTAATTTGAGTACATACAAATGGACTATTATATAATTGGTTCTATTTGGTTCTGTCCGTGGATCAAAGCAAATATTAATATTATTTGGATGATTCTCAGATGTCAAAGAAGATCCTAAAGCTGGAGAAGGAGACCACTATGTGGAAGCAGCGCTGGGAGAAGTCACATGCCGCCCTGCTGGACATGGCTGCGGAGAAACAACAAAGGGATGTGTCTTCGGCCCACCAGGCCAGGCAACTGCAGCAGTTGCAGAAACTCTGTAGAACAATGCAGGTATGAATTCAGTTATATATTTCATACAAAGTGTTGATCCTAAAAGGTTATATTTTTTGACTACTGAATTTTTTGAAAATGAAATATTATTAACATACTGAAAATGTTTTTTTTATTTATATAATATTTAAAATAATCATTGGCCAATTTTTATTGTTTTACACAAGACTAGTCTCTCTTCCTAAAATAGTAATACATTTGTATACATATTAATATGTAATTTGAAAATTTTTAAATGCACCATGCCTGAAAACGAAATTCTAATTGTGGTTATGTATTAAATTATTTTACATTGTGATCAATCATCATCATCATAAGAGCCTTACATAATTGGAACGTGTTCCTCAGATTTTGTTTTGAAGTGTAATTGTTTTACAGGCCGAACGCTCATCACTGCTGAATACTCTGAAGGAGAACAATATTGAGAGGCCCCCTCTTCCTCAGTTGCCCCCAGAGCCTGAGGCGCCCGCTGTGGAGGCAGTTGATAGAGTAAGAATGATTATTTTAACTTCTCTATTTCAAATAAAAATAAAAATTATTGTCATTCATATACAAAGATGCGATTTACAACGATTTCACTAGTCAGTGTCACTAGATACGAATCTTGGGTCCAAAATCTTCCAGTACACACAGTTTTCGAGTAAAACTGGTTGGTTTGGAATGACATGATGATTTGTAGCAAAAATTGAGACATATTTTTTATAAATAGATCTTTTTTTTTACTTTGTTATACTATTTTAAATATGTACAGGTGTATGTGAAGCAATTTACAACCTTATTTCACTTCCCGTGACATAAAAGCCTAGAAGTATATTTACACTACAATTTATTAAGTACGTAATAACTCTATATCTAAAAATCAATGTACATGAAGGAAAAAAATGCTTAAGTTTGAATATATCCAAGACACGAAGTGTGCAAATTCTGTATGTAAACAAACTGAGCAAGGGATATCATAAAGATGTTGAACAATTGTTAAAGTATTAACGCACATATCCAATAGTCATGTGATGTGCGCCACAGCATCAACACTGCACTGTAAGTGCGATAAAACATTAAAAATAATAATTATGAATTAAAATTATAAAAGCGCCGTGAAGCGAATTGTGCCTGTACTTAAACTTTGTCTTGATTGAATTAATTATTTTTTTGTTGACTAGCGTTATCATGGTACGCATGTAGAAGCATTAGTTATTGTGTTTCTGGTCAGCTAGGTACTTTTTGATATTAATTTAACAGTACGGACTCAAGTAATTCATTACATATTTTTTTTATAGAGGTACATACATAAAGTGCATGTTGCATTAATAAGTTTACTAGTTTTAGATTAAGTAGAGTATGATATAAAAAAAAATATATTGTTTCTTATTAGATTTTGCTCTTAAAAATCTAGGGGTCACGAGTTCTATTAAATCGTAATGAGGGAACTAGAATCATAAACAATTAAGGTAAACGAAAAAAAAAGTTGTGTTACTGTATTAATTTTTCAACCAAGGTTCTGGGGTACATTGACTAGTGAATTTTGTATGGAGGGAAATATATTTGGTTATCATAGCCATGACAATTTAAAAAAAAAAAATTTGATCTCATTAACAGTAGCATTTTCTAAATTGACTAAAGGCTGTTGTGAGTTTTGGTCACATCATTCAACAAATTCATTTAATACTTCTATCTTCAGTCAGGTAAAATTTTACCTGAATTTTTAAATTTTAGGTTGATGCCATGGCCGCATACTGTACCCAGTTGAAACAGAGTTTATCCCAACTTCAAGGCCAACTTGACGTCCTTACTTCAAAAAGTGGGCCCACGGAGGAAACCCAATGCAAGGTCCCTGAAAAATCTAAAACTCCCGAGATTGCGATGGCACCCAAAAACAAAGGTAAGAAAGGCAAAGGAAAGAAAAGCAAACAAAATGATGCTAAGGAAATACCAAAAGGAACGGAGCTTCCTCAAGAATCATCAATCAGTGTAACGGATACACCTGTGACTAATAATGATTCTAAAGAAGAGGTGAAGCCTGCTACACCTGAAGTTCAATGCATTTTGACTGCTCTGGATAAAGAGACATCTCCAAAAGGAACAGAACTTCTTCAAGAATCATTGGCCAATGTAGTGGAGGTGTCTGTGAATAATAATGATTCTAAAGAAGAGATAAAACCTGCTACACCTGAAGTTCAATGCTCTTCGATTCCTTCGGAGAAACCTGTGAATAATGATTCTAAAGAAGAGATAGAGCCTGCTATACCTGAAGTGCAATGCTTTTCGACTGCACTGGAGACACCTATGAATAATGATTCTAAAGAAGAAATAAAGCCTGCTATACCTGAAATGCAATGCTCTTTGACTGCTTTGGATACACTTGTGAATAATGATTCTAAAGAAGAGATAAAGCCTGCTACACCTGAAGTGCAATGCTCTTCGACTGCTCTGGATAAGGAATCCCAGGAACTTATTAAGGTTGCTGTTGCGCAAGATGTTTCTTGTATTGTTGAAGATACAACTTGTGAGGTAAGGTGTAACAAAACAGCTAGTTCTGAAAATAAACCTGATGTAGATTTGTCTGAAGTGAAATTAGAAGAAATCTTAGAACCAGCTGATTCTGGTAAATATGTTTGTACTAATGCTGCAGTTATATCCGAAGTTATTGCAGAAGTGACCAATTTGTCCAACCAGATACCAAATGTAGTCTCAGTAAGTGATTCACCAAAAGCTGCACCTGGCAAAGGTAAATGCTCAAAAAAGAGTAATGCTGCAGTTGTATGTGAAAATAATACTTCGCAAGTTATTGAAGATGTGACCGATTTATCTAACAAGATACTAAATATAGTCTCAGTAAGTGATAATTCACCAAAAGCAGCTGGCAAAGGTAAATGCTCAAAAAAAACTAATGCTGCAGTTGTATCTGCGAATAATGCTTCCGTAGTTAATGCAGAAGTGACAGATTTGTCCAACAAGATACCAAATGTAATTTCAGCATGTGATTCACCAAAAGCCGCACCTAGTAAAGGTAAATGCTCAAAAAAGAATAATGCTGCAGTTATATTCGAAAATAATACTTCTGTAGTTGATGCAGAAGTGACCGATTTGCCCGAAGAGACACCAAGTGTAGTCTCGGCATGTGATTCACCAAAAGGTGCAGCTGGCAAAGGAACATGCTCAAAAAATAATAATGCTGCAGTTGTATCCGAAAATAATACTTCTGTAGTTGAGGCAGAAGTGACCGATTTGCCCAAAGAGACACCAAGTGTAGTCTCGGCATGTGATTCACCAAAAGCTGCAGCTGGTAAAGGAACATGCTCAAAAAAGAATAATGCTGCAGTTGTATCCGAAAATAATACTTCTGTAGTTGATGCAGAAGTGACCTTTTTTCCCAAAGTGACATCAAGTGTAGTCTCGGCATGCGATTCACCAAAAGCTGCAGCTGGCAAAGGAAAATGCTCAAAAAAGAATAATGCTGCAGTTGTATCCGAAAATAATACTTCTGTAGTTGATGCAGAAGTGACCGATTTGCCCAAAGAGACACCAAGTGTAGTCTCGGCATGTGATTCACCAAAAGGTGCAGCTGGTAAAGGAACATGCTCAAAAAAGAATAATGCTGCAGTTGTATCCGAAAATAATACTTCTGTAGTTGATGCAGAAGTGACCGATTTGCCCAAAGAGATACCAAGTGTAGTCTCGGCATGTGATTCACCAAAAGCTGCAGCTGGCAAAGGAAAATGTTCCAAAAAGAATAATGCTGCAGTTGTATCCGAAAATAATACTTCTGTAGTTGACGCAGAAGTGACGGATTTGCCCAAAGAGACACCAAATGTAGTCTCGGTATGTGATTCGCCAAAAGCTGCATCTGGCAAAGGAAAATGCTCAAAAAAGAATAATGCTGCAGTTGTATCCGAAAATAATACTTCTGTAGTTGATGCAGAAGTGACCTTTTTTCCCAAAGTGACATCAAGTGTAGTCTCGGCATGCGATTCACCAAAAGCTGCAGCTGGCAAAGGAAAATGCTCAAAAAAGAATAATGCTGCAGTTGTATCCGAAAATAATACTTCTGTAGTTGATGCAGAAGTGACCTTTTTTCCCAAAGTGACATCAAGTGTAGTCTCGGCATGCGATTCACCAAAAGCTGCAGCTGGCAAAGGAAATTGCTCAAAAAAGAATAATGCTGCAGTTGTATCCGAAAATAATACTTCTGTAGTTGATGCAGAAGTGATCTTTTTTCCCAAAGTGACATCAAGTGTAGTCTCGGCATGTGATTCACCAAAATCTGCAGCTGGCAAAGGAAAATGCTCAAAAAAGAATAATGCTGCAGTTGTATCGGAAAATAATACTTCTGTAATTGATGCAGAAGTGACCGATTTGCCCAAAGAGATACCAAGTGTAGTCTCGGCATGTGATTCACCAAAAACTGCAGCTGGCAAAGGAAAATGCTCAAAAAAGAATAATTCTGCAGTTGTATCGGAAAATAATACTTCTACAGAAGTATCAACTACAGTTGATGCAGAAGTGACCGATTTGCCCAAAGAGACACCAAGTGTAGTCTCGGCATGCGATTCACCAAAAGCTGCAGCTGGCAAAGGAAAATGCTCAAAAAAGAATAATGCTGCAGTTGTATCGGAAAATATTACTTCTGTAGTTGATGCAGTAGTGACTGATTTGCCCAAAGAGATACCAAGTGTAGTCTCGGCATGTGATTCACCAAAAGCTGCAGCTGGCAAAGGAAAATGTTCCAAAAAGAATAATGCTGCAGTTGTATCCGAAAATAATACTTCTGTAGTTAATGCAGAATTGACTGATTTATCCAAAAAAATACCAATTGTAGTCTCAACGAGTGATTCACCAAAAACTGCAGCTAGCAAAGGTAAATGCTCAAAAAAGTCTAACAAGGTACCATCACCGAATGCTCCCCTTCCTACTGCGACAGTATCAGATAACACCTCTGCAAATTTAGAAGTTCTTAGTCCCGAAAGTAATCTACAAACTCCATGAGGAATAGTTTTACTTGGAGTGCTGTTAGCAATTTTCGCTATTGGACTGAACTGTATGAAATTTTTTCACTTTTGATTATTTATGATTCATGGATTTTTTTATTTGTACGGTTTTAATAATTGTGAATGTATTTCTTCATGAAATATTGCCATTACACGTTGTCTTTCTTTTCGTATCGGTGGTTTTCAAGGTGCTTAAATGTGTGCAGTTGTTTTGGCTTTAATATATTTCTCTTGTGTGTACTGAAATATTTGGAAATTCTAAGAATGTAGTTAGAAAGTAACATAATATTATCATCTAACGGTGATAATTATTTTGTTCAATGTTGTAAAAGGGATGAACCTTTTATTTTACTACTTGACATTTCTGTATTTTCTCATACTTTGTATCATTCATAGTATTCTCGTACTTTTCTAGTCTTTGTATATTATGCTGTTTAATTCTTTATTAAATATTTTTCTTTTGAAATTTTTGGTTTTTCTTTTTATTTTTGTGTTCATCAATTTCATAAAAATTCTTAAAATAATGTGTTAATCTAGTAATTAAAGTTACATTGTAGGTATTATATAATATTTTTTTCACATCACATTGAATTTATTTGAAAACTTTGACCTTTGATGTCTTCTTTTGTTAGACGATATTTATGAAAATTGATTTGTACTATTTGTTTCTGAGTCTAAATTTAAAAGATTTGTTCTTGACTATCATTATATTATCTTAATTAGCCTGTCTACTATCTTCAAATCTTTTTTATAATGACATTTATTGCTTATGTATATATATATATATATATATATATACTTACTCTTATGTTTTTTGCACAAGTAAGAATGGTTAATCCAATCTCGTTAACTCCATTGTTTTTACCTCTCAACAAAATGTTATCTTACCATTACGCCAGCTTTCCGCGGAGAAGGCAGGCTCTTCTGTCTTGATACAACTCACCTCATAGGGTTTCTAACGACACCATCTTCAATTATATGGTTTTCCTGGTCATACTGAGTCTTCTGTGGATGACTTCTATTTCTAATGCCATGAATCAGGGGCGTGCACTGCATACAAGCAAAAAAGCTGTACACCACTAAAAATTCTGGGAAATTAATATAAATTAAATAATCCATCTGTTATAATTACGCTAGCGCCCACCGTGTATCAGCAGAATCATTAGTTGCGTAGTTCTGGATGCTACCGCGTGGTGCCACTGTAGCGCTGAAGTCCTCTACTGGGTTATTATTCATTTTTTGCTATTACAATTGCTAGCCATTATTTTAATATACCGTTCCATTCAAGCCATACAATTGCTACCTTTTGAATTGAAAATTCCACTCGGTAGAGTCGGAAATGAATCAGCTGATTCATGTTGTACGAAGTCCTTACCTATGTTGTTTCCTATCAGAATGACATTTAAAAGGTTTTGAACTTGGCTTAGAGCTGATCGAAGCATCTACTTCCTTATTTACTAATTTGCAACTTTTACTACCTTTCTAAACGTGTTGTTTTCATGATTGTTCTTTGCGTTCTAGGATAATTCATTTTTATTATGATGGATTAATTTTGCCTGAAGACGTCGGTTAAACAAAAGTTCATAAATCTATGTACAATGTGGCATATAGTATATTATATAATATCATGGTAACAGCATAACCTAAGTCTATGCCTACTGCACGCCACTGCTTGCAGTGATATATGCTTGCGCCATATATCTTTCTTACCATTTTCTCATTCCTTTATTCCACATGACGAAACCATCTAAGCGATCTTTATTGAATTCTATGCTAAAATTAGCTCTACTAATCATTTAATTTATTACTCTATCATAAATGGATTTGCCGCACAAGTAGTCTTATTTCCACTGCATTCAGTTTGCATTTGTTCCTCTTTTGCCAGCCCCATGCAATATTTCCAAAAATCTGTTTGTCCAAAAATCGGTCTTAGCTGACAAGTAAAATGTTACTATATTTTAAACGAGAATTGTAAATTCTCATTAGCCTGCAATATTTTTGATCAGTTTGAAATGTTTCGCTCTTCATATTAAAATGCACTTCTTCCGATATGATATGATTCATAGTTTTATGTAATTGTGAATTTTAGTAAAGTATGTGTAATTATTATTTTTTCTTAGTATCTTGTCGTTACAGTTTTACAGTTGAAATTTAATTAACTTTCTCCCAGCCTAATTAAAAATTTGTATTTTCCCAGAATTTTTATTCTGTTTTGCATTTCATATTATAATTATTTTCATTCAAGTGAAACAATTACATTACTCTACAAATTAATCAATATATCTGTAGAGGAATTATCGAACTTATTGAAATTTATCAGTGTAACAAAATAATATATCATTCTTATTTATACAGAGGTGCATAATTACAATAGTCTCATGCAAAAGTATTCAGAAATAGTCCAGAAGTCTTGGGATTTTGAGATATCACAATTTGAAGGTTCACAGGTGTAAGGTCAAATGATTTTCAAATGAAGTCATAGTCTTTAAATATCAGATTTAAAATAATTTAGCCTCTAAAGAAGTATGGCAAAACAATTTTTGCTTATAAGCGTATGGCTGCACAACGGCCATAACACAGACACGACACTATCTGAATGACACGTTAGATAACTTTTTGAAATAAAAAAACCATACTCATCCCTTATGTATGTTTTACTGACAAAAGTTTACTCGCTTAGAGGTTGAAAAATAAATTATTCAAAGGAACTTAGTGAGTTTTGGCAGTTTTTAGTGAGTAGCATATTTTTTGCATTCAATATGTATAGGGTGTTCAGCGGAAAAATTTCAAGATTAAATTGTAATTGCTCATAAACCATCAGGGTGAGGTAAGTGGGAGGGGTATTGTTCGATGCGTGTGATTTGCAGGATTGCCAGTCGCAATGAGTCACTGGTAGGGAGCGCACCGTGCGTTCATGGTAGAGCAATATTTAAAGTGCGGTGGCTCATTGGTTCGTGCGCGTCACGCTTTTTGTACTCACTTTAATATTCGACGAGTAAGTGATGGGCTAAGCACGCAACTTATCTGGTATTGGGTTCAAAAGTTCAGATAAGAAGGGACAATGGTTAACCAAACCCTTCCGGGACCATCAACGTCAGCAGTGACGCTAGAACATGTGGCTCAAGTACGACGTGAAATTATGCGCAATCCGAGTAAATCAATAAGAAAGATTGCAGCCTACACTGGAATAAAAAAATTAACAGTGCACGTTATTTTGAAAAAGAAACTACAGTTTCACTCGTACAAACTGCAAATCGTGCAGATTCTCAATGAAAATGACTATTCTTTACGTGAAACCTAAACGAGAACGATGCTAGAACGTTTTGGAACAGCACGAACGCTTGGAAACATATTGTTTACTGACGAAGCACATTTTCATATCAATGGCTATGTTAATAAACAGAACACGAGATACTGGTGCCCCGACAACCCAAGGGAACACCATCAGGAATGTTTGCATTGTCCAAAAACGACAGTGGTGTGCAATTTCTGCCTGAGGGATAGTTGGTCCTTATATTTTTAACCAGCGAGAGAGTCACTGCTGACATGTATTGCTGAATGATCGAGTTTTTGGTACCGCAACTGCAGTTGTTTCCCGGGTTCAACAACAGAACACAATTTCAGCTAGACGGGGCCACTCCATACACAGCTAGAGTTTCAATGAAGAAACTGAGGGGAATTTTTCCGAACAAATTAATCAGCAAGTACAGAGACATACCATGGGCACCTCGGTTACCGGACCTTACACCGTGCAACTTTTTTTTGTGGGGATACCTTGTGTTGAGAGTTTACAGCAAAAATCCTCGAATAATTCAGGCCCTACAAGAAAATATCAGGCGTGAAGTTGCTGCCATTGAACCAACGCTTTGCTCTCGCGTGTTTGCAAATTTAAGAATCTGATTGCAAGAGTGTCTTGAGAGAAATGGACGGCATTTAGACAATATTGTTCATAAAACGTAAAATCCGTATCATTAAACTCCATTTTGTATAAATAAAATATGAGAATAACTTTGTAGCTTTTTATTTAATTTAATATGAAACTTGAAAATTTTCCGCTGGACACCCTTTATATTCAAATCAAAACTTGTCATATTGGTATGTAGTGACTTCTGTATGAAATAACATCTATCATACAAAAAGTATTTGTCATCTACATTTACTTTTACACATAGAATGAAAATTTATCAAGTTCTGGGTATGGATCACTTGGTTGGACAAGGAAACTAACATCAGATGCTAAATGATCAAATCACTCAAATCGTTATTATTATTATTAGAGTTCACTTCCACTAAGCTGTGGCCCCTTTCCAAATCACTTTTAATTAATTCGCTGTTGATTTTATTGTCTCGATATACAATTTCTTGAAAACCACTCTGGGTAGACAAAATATAAATGTATCAATGCTGTTTTGCCCTATGATGCCGAAGCTTAACATAAATGACAATGTCATCTAGAAGATCTGAAACACTTCATTAATGTTTCTATTTTGGTACAAATTATTTAGGGATTGGTTTTATGGCAGCCACGAATGATTAATTTTATTAATGAATATTTTAATGGGAAAATATTGTTTGTTTAGGAACATTCATATAAGATACCCAAAATTAACATTGATTTATTTACATGTGATACATGTACAGATTCTATTAAGGAAGAGTATTAATACCCGTTCACTGGACTAGCATCTATTTGCGGGAAGGGTATTGATACCGTTTACGTAAAAGCTTTTTTTATTTGAAAACATTTAATTAAACTCAATAATTTCCTTTGGATATCATATCGCATCGTGTAGATAAGATATCAAATTAATATATTACAGCAATAATTGTTTACCCGCATAACGTCACCGGTTTGCGCGAAAAGTACCTGACGGAAATTTGTTTATGCAAGAACAGCAAGTAATGGTGATTTATATGAACATTTTTAAAAATGTTAATGATAGACACAAAAACTAATTGAAGTTTAAGTTTTTCTTGAAAATTTTCAGGTTTTAGTGAGTTTTTAATAATTTATTGGGTTTTGAGTGATATCATGAATAATCTTACTCCATTAGTCATGCTTCCGGAAAAAGATATTGAAAAAGGTGTGCAAAATAATATACAGTAATAAAAAAAATCTGAGTTTGTTTATCATATAAAACACCAACAAACCAGAATGCTCTGGCCTAAGAATTTGTGCTATATATTTTTGGCACCGCTTTAAATACAATACACAAATATTGAAGTTGTTAAAAAAAATTGACACCTACATAATATGTTTCTTTAAATCAGATGCACACATGAAATTGTATAACATGTATCAACATTATTAATTATTTCTACTTTTCAAACTAATTTAAGCGCTTGTGCAAAGAAAATAAGTCTTGGAGGTCTCCCGCTAGAACAAGTGTCAAGCAAGGTTGATGAATTTGTGTGAAAAGATTTTTCTACATGTATATTTTACTGCTGATGATTGAAAATAATTTGTAGTACTCGCGGGATATTTCATTCTGCAGTACTATTCTACTTTTGTATTATTACTATCACCGTGAATGTTTCTTTATATGTAAATCTTTTATCAAAAACATGTGCCATAAATTTACATACAACTTTTAAATTACGTAATAATTTTGTCTGATACAGATAATCTTTTCTTTGTTTTAAAATGACAGCAAAATCATATGTATTTGTCACACATTTCATTATTGTCGTTGTTAATAAAAATGTGTTTAATATCCATCACAGCAATAAATTCTCCAGACTAAATCACCTTTTATATGTATATATGTTTTGTGGCTAACGACAAGATGATGTACAACAAATGATTACTTTTTCTTTATTGATTTGTTTTTCTGTACAACAATTTTTTTGTAGTACATAATTTGTTTACATTTTCTTACCATCAAAAATATTTTGATTATAAAAGTACTAGTATATTATGTAAGAATATAATGATTGATAAATAATTTTTTTGATATATTTTTATAGTTACAATTTAAATTGAAATTATCAATAAAATAAATGATAAGATATTTAGTTTAAATCATCGATAAATTCACATACAATATTGATATTATGGTTTATAATAAATTAATTAAATCATTTATCAAAAATAAATTAAAAATCAATCACATATTTTATTATCTATTAAATAATATGAAATATATGATAAATATATGAATGAATATATCATTTTTGGGCAAATCTGAATCATGAGTGCATATGCGTTGTATATCTTCTTTGACATCGAATGGTATATTAAATGTCAAAATACTGTTACACACAATTTCTAAGTGATTTCACTTGCAACAGTATATACAATCCAAGTTGGCCAATGCTCACTCTACCTATCAACATTTGTAAAAACCGATATACAGTGTGGTTGCAGGATGGTTCTCAAATGAAACTCCTATGTAAATATGTCAAGTAAAATAACTAACAAATAGGTAATTTGTGGTTGTTCTAGTATTTGATTAAGGGGCAGTAATTTATATTATATACTGAATACTTCAATACAATACATACATATATAAAAAATTACTGCCAATTAAAAATTTATTAAATACATGCAAATACTATTTAGATCAACTAAAAATGACTTATTTATTACTTACAATACTTTACATAGGAATGGTTGAGATATGTACCATTTTAATATTTTTGAAGCATTCTGTAATAGGTGTTATGTAAGAGGTGTTATGATAATAAATTCATCATTAATATTACAACATAATTGCCAAATATTTCCATACAATGTCACTAGTGATAGGTTTACAGTAAATATGTATTAAGTAGCTTTTCACTACTTACTAATTCATAATATAATATGCACTATGTCATACGAAACCACTGAATTTCGTAACATTAACAAAATGACTTGATTCATACATTTACAGTGAAACCTCGTTAGTAATTTTTATTCAAATATAATAAATTGTTTAATCTATGTAATTATATTGTAATTATTACATAATACAACCATTCATTTCAGATCACTCAATCCACTGTAATTTGAATTTTTGGTCTATTGGTACATGTTCACGAATATGATTTGTTTCAAAGGTTGCATAAATGATAGTACAGAGTTAAATACAAAGCGAGGTTTGCTTATTAATAGCAGAGTTAAATTACTAACTAGTACATACTGATCTTTACCAGCAAATCTCCGAGATGAAAGATCCAAGTGTCATCCGTACAAGCACCTTAAGAATAAAACTGGTAGAGTGCTTTCTGCATGGATGGTATTGACAATGTGCAAGATTTATGTCCTGGATATTTAATGAGGTATAAGATAGCACGTAGGAATGACTCATTGCCTGTCATTCGTACTGGTTTATTTAATGTATAATATTTTCTTATTATATTTAACAACCATTTTAGGTATATACTAGTATGTAAAATACACACATGGAAGACTTCAAGTTAGTTCTGTAATAAGCCTAATACGATTTTTTTCTTCTTTTTAATAGCATTTACTAAAACGTAGTGCTAACTTACATCAGACAAGTAACCTGCATAACAATTTTAATAATTAATATATTATAGAATATATATAATTAATTGCAATAAATATAACTTTCTGGCAAGTATTTTCTGCCAATAATAATAATTAATAAGCTTTTTTGACCACAGATGCCTGTAATAGTATTAAATAATTTTTGAAATCATTCCTTAATGAATCTGTATGATCCATAGAGAAAATACGTTATTCAATGATATCAATGAAGGCCTAGATTTTAATTTAGTGAGTTTGTTATCTATGTTTGTGTGAGTGTGCTTTGCGAATTATGAGATATAATACTATTGTAGGTAATGTTATAATGTAGTTTCAATAGCTCAATTTAACAGAATTTTATTGACCACTTCTGGTACCTTTTTACACTTTTTTCTTCTGGCATCGCTTCTTATGGCAATGTGTTAAAAGGGTTATTTGTTGACTAATTTTATCATAATTTCTGTTAATCTCTTCAAATAATGTAGTGTGATAGTAAAAATTATCTCTATTAGAACTTTGTACACGAGTACAAGTTGGTTAATATTCTGAACTTTGTGCCTTGTTCGATTGGCAAGATGACCTTATATATATTTTATAATACGCAGTTTTATGGTCTTGCATTGTCTCAGCCAATTAAAGAATCTCTGTGTTATTGACAAGAATCAGATTAATAATATTATAATAAATTTAATGTTGTAGTATAAACTGTAAATTTAATATTATAGTATAGTATAAACTGATGCGCTGTCTCAGCTATCCTTTCGCAATAATTTTTTTAGAACTATTAGTCAAACAGTGATTATTCCAATTGGTTTGATTGTAATATGTTTACTATTTTTTAAAAATTGGTTTCTTAAAAATATTTTTAAATGTTTTGTTGAAGGATATTTAATTTTATTCACTCTATAAATTAAAGTAAGTTTTTGCTGTTTTGGAACATCTTTTTAAATCTGTAGATATTCTTGATCTATTTAACAATATACTCTTTCTTTTCTTTTCACTGTAGCAGTCCCTGGTATAGGAAAACCACCCTAAGGAATTGAATAATTAAGGAATAATCATCATCACGTCACTATTGGCTCTAAAACTCCTGGCAGTCTGACCTCCTTTAGACTTTTCTTTGATCTGTTTTGTTTCGTGGTATTTCTTTTCAGTTTTAGATCTCTAAGGCAGATATGTCTTTGAGATCATTGTCGCTCCTTTTTCAAAAATGACCAGTTGTCATTTGTTCTTCTAAGTCAGTGTCCATGTCTCAGATGCATATTGTCATTGATACTGCAAATATGTCAAAAGAAATATGTTTGGTTTTTATGATGCAAAAGTATCCAAATTGTTGATCATATCAAAATTGTATTTAAGCTACAGATTCTTTGGCAATTTGTATTTTCTCAAGTTGGTCACAATGATATTGGGATTTAATTTCCCAAGTAGATAAGTTTATGTATTTGGGAAGTATGTTTAATAGAAATGGAAAGGCTGAGAAAGATATCGAAAGGAGGGTGACTGCAGGAAACAAAGTGACCGGCGCTTTGAATGAAATTATAGCTAATGGAAACTTGTCAACCGAAGCAAAACTAGCGGTACGCAATGTAGTCCTGGTACTGACGCTGATGTATGAAAGTGAGGCCTGGAGCTGGCAGAAGAGGAACAAAAGTAGACTGAATGCAGCGGAAATGAGATAGCTTAGGCGTATTTGTGGCAGATCCATTTATGACAGTAAAGAATGAAGAAATAAGGAAAGAATGTAATGTTGATCTTAGTATAGTGAGTAAGATTAAGAAAGGTGGTTTGGTCATATGGATCGGATGAATGAAGAGAGAATGGTAAGGAAGATATATGACGTAAGTATTGATGGCACCAGAAATAGAGGATGTCTGCGGAAGACTTGGCACGACCAGGTAAACCAGATACTGGAGGATGGTCCTGTTAGAAGGCTCAATAATCGGCGACCTTGTATGAGAAGATGTATGAATGTGGATGAGGCGAGAACTGTGTGTCAGGACAGAAGAGTGTGATATATTGATTTTAAATATATGTATACGTATTGATATGATGTAAAAATCAAAAATTTGAATTCTTTTGGATCAAAAAACAAAATACTTTTTTTGACATAAGACATATTGCAGTATTAATGACGATATGTAAGTGCTGGTCTGATCAGTGTTTTGTATACAAAGATTTGGATATTTCTGTACAGTAGATGTTTTTGTACAGAGGCGAAAATATCAGTAATATAACTTATTATGCGTTTTAGTTCTCTTTTGAAGTATTATTGTTACTTATTATTAGGGATCCAAGGTCCGTGAAGCTTCCACCATCTTAAAGTTTTGGCTTCCATAAGAGAGTATTTGTATTTGTTGGATGTTGGACCACCATATATTTGGTTTTCTACTGATTTACTCCCATATTTTTGGCAGATCTTTCAGGTTTAGGTTTACGAATATATTTTGGTTCATGAATGCATTACATAGAATCTCAGAGGACTTTGCTGTAATGTCAATTTCATCCGCATAAGCCAAAGCATGGAATTGTCGAATATCGTTCCTATCACCGCAATGCCTGATAACTTTTTCTAAAACTATGAATAATATGTACATCAATCCATCTCCTATCACACCACCCCGCAAAGTGCTTCAAAGGGCTCCGACAAATTACTGTCCACTTTGACTGTACATTACTGGGGACATATGAGTTAAAGGAGTAATAAAATTGTATACATGTAATCTTGTCAATTTTAAGTTTGTTGTAAACTATCTCTAGAATGACAATTAACGAGGTTTCCCTGTTGAATTCCTTAACATTTTATTCAATATCTTAAATCATACGAAATATGTCCTGATAATGCAATAATTTAGTCATTAACTAATTGTATCAGCAAATAGTCGCCAGTTACCGTAAGCCTAATTAAATTTGTGTTAAAGTTGTATTAAATTATCCGTGGGCCTTAAGCATTGGATAGAGTTCAAATAGAGGTCTAAATTATTAAAGCATAGTGGTTCATATAGTATGTGACCGAATAGTATTTGAATTTTTTACTTGTAATATTCTACAAAAATATTTTTTTTTGTCAGGGGAGCTAAATAGTTAAAAAAATTAGATCTGTTCCTATGTGTGTATGTATTGTGCAAGAAATTAATGATTGTAATATGAAATGACAAATTATTTATTTAAAAATATTTCAAATGTCAGCAAGTTTTGTTATTTTGAAGTGTATTTAGATTAGTTGTTAGTTGGGGCCCTGATGCTGTGGAATTCTTAAGGACCGGTAGTAGACTGAGGTATGGGACATATGGTAACATTTTACTTTCCAGGGGTCTTAATTTTTTTATGTTTTCCAGCCGTTTGTCTCATTATTATTAGTACATTTAATGTATTAATATAATTCTATCAATCATAATCATTACTTTATTTTGTAAATCATTGTTTGTAGCCCGTTCATTTGAAATATTCATTGGTTTTAACTTAAGTGCAGTGTTTGTTTTGTAATACTTTTTATTAAATATGTTTTAGTTAGAAGATTTGTATTTTTTTGTATCCCCATAACATGGGATAACTATGATGTTCGTTCATAATTATATCATTAATTGTGTAATTTTTAATAAATAAATGTATCTTGTGACTTGTTCCGAAGATTTGTGTAGGTTTTAGTTTTCATTATCAAATCCAAATATATTAATTTGATAAAATACTCATTTGTTTTAATTTTGATGGAAATTATTCCAATTACACATTACTAACTTAGGCGAGAAAAAAACCAATCTGACAATAGATTTCTTTTATTAGCTCTAGTTTTGGAGATACCCAACTTGTTCTTCTATAACGACACAACAGCAAGAAAAAAACTGGATACTTTAACACAGACGGCAGTCTAGCAAAGTAGCTAGGACAATGCTGTATATATCAGAGGTTGAGTCTGCTCCATCCCACACAATAAACTACGAGTATTAAAACATAATTGCAATACAATTATATCTTATGTTTATCATGTTATATTCACCTCTGTAAATGCAAATGCAAAGACATGTATGTTAATAAAGTCTAATAAATAAAATCATAATAGTGAAAACCAAAATTTCAACAATATTATATTATGTTCTACAATGTAAATTAAATTAATTCGGATAGAGAATAATTTGGCTAGTAGGGTGAGTTTGGATTTTAGTGTTTTGGATAGGAAAGTGAATTGGTTGATTGCGTAACATTGTACAACAAAACGATTACAATTGTGACTAAGTAGGTATAGATACCCGTCAAGTGGTCGGGGGGTTCGAGCTTCGTTTCAGGAGACCAACAAGTTAGTCTTATTTTGATAGCGTAAGCGTTAGTTTACTCTCTATGACGCGTATTCCGTGTGGATACGTGTTTACATTTACAAAAAAAGGTTTGGGAAACATATGAAACTAGTTCTCAGCGATAAAAATACTGAGAATTAAGAATTGTTAACTGAAATTCTTCGTTTCAATTATTATTTTTACATTCTTTATGTAGATGTCGGTAAAGTCATTGCTGAAACTTAAACCAATCGACTACGTGATTGATGAATGGAAGATTTGCCGTGAAGGATGATATAATTCAATAGCTACACAGTGTGACTTTGTACTGTAATTTTTAAAGATGTTTTCGGAAGAGAAATTTTATATTACCGATGTTGTCTAAAACAATTGCAAACTTATGCGTAGATAAATACGCCAATGGTATTTCGAAAACAGTTCCCACGAGTGAGTGCGTGATTAGCAAAATTTACATAATTTTTAATAACTATGTACTTAATTTTTATTTTTATTTTATTAAAACAAGCGGAATACATCCAACTTAGATGGTGAGGTTTCGAAGTTTTTAAGGGCAATAATAATATGTCAAATGAGATTAGTGTAATAATTTCATTCAATTTTTTTTTATCTTTTTTAATAATTTTCATTTCACGTCATATTGGATATTTCCGTTCAGAATTGAGAAATTCCTGAATATTGATGTTTTTAATTAGTGCCAGAAAAAATAGATAAATATTTAAAGAACGCGGTTTGACACGAGCTTTGAATTTTTTTCTTTGTTTTTGAATTCACGTTTTTAATTATTGTTCCCATTTTTAACTGACACGTCATTTATTTTTCGAATATTCAAAATTATTAAAATTACTGTCCAAATTTGGCGTGAAAAAAATGTTGTACATATTTTTTTTTTAAAATTAAATTCTCTCACAGATTGACTTTCATTTGCTTTAGAAAATGTAATATCAACATGCTTGTCCATTATTTATTAAGAACATGTATATGGTCAATAGTCATTAAATATTTATTATTCGTATGACGATAAAAAATTATATTAATATCTGTAAAATATATTAAGGAGGGCCGGCAATACAGTGACTTGGTATCCACATGATAATAAGGATACTGGGTTCAAAGGTTCTAGAAGGATTACATACTAAATAAAATTTGAAAAAATGTTTGCAATTTGACTGGGGTGCACTCATAATGTTCATATTACACAGAATATGCATCTTCTTAGTCGGTACTCTTGGCAGAGAGGTGGTCACTGGTATTAATGCAACCGATAATTATACGCGTATATATTTGGATTTGCTGCATTTCTGGAGCCTTCTTATAGAGCGGCGATGCTGTTTAATAGGTTTTCTGGACCCCTAATCTCTACAGCGTCCATCATAATATATTTAAAGATTTAAATATTAAATAATGTACGAGACAAACTTTTGATGGTGGTGTAAGATAGATGATACCATAGCCTTCTTTATAATTTAATAAAATGTATAACAATTATGGCCCAGGGTGCGTCTTTGAGATCCCAAAACTTCGACCATCATATCCAGGTTCCTCTGGATCCCGTCCCCAAAGTCGCTGGACCTTGATGAACTTGACGACATCAGGATAATCGTAGAACCCATAAACTTCTTAGTTATAGTGATGACGCTAAATATTATCATCGCAAATCGGACTAAAGCCACTCTCAGAATTTTGCGGTCAAACACCTGCAATTTTACAGAGTCGGCAGAGCTGAATCCAGATTTCTGCTCTAGTCTAATAAAAGTCTAAATAATACGTACGTATTTTAGAAATATTATTTCAAACTTTATATATATATTTTTATTACCATCAACGCCCTTGTGGACTTTTACACAAACAATAATATTTTTATTTATTTAGATATACTTAATAATAGGTACATATTTTTAAAACCAAGTATATTACAAGAACAAATACTTCTTCAATTCAGGTATGCTCCTGCAACGAAAAATGTCAACGAAATTCAAGTTGTTACCAAGCCTACCAAGTTATACATTACTTTATATACTATAGTTACCTTTTAGAGGTTCAATTATCATTAAAGAGCGTGCGCATATTAATCTGTGAAACGTTGAATTAGCGTATTATATATTTTTCATATACTTATTGTGTTTAATTATTTATAATATATTATTACTTAAAACATCGAAGTACTCTGAAAATTCAAGTTACAATGGCTTGACACCAGTTCCATCAATTATATGTAGGTACATATTATATATGTGAGGTATAGAATCAAAAGCAGACTTGTCCACTTTATCTGTATTTGAGTAAAATGCAAATAACCATTGTACCACAACTGTCACATTTGGAATCATATTGAACATGATCAGTAACCATAGGTCATATAAACAAATACTGTCAACTTATTGGGTTAAAACACATTTGTCTGGGTTTGAATTAATTATCCATTGGACATGTATGCGATTGAAGTAACAAGTAAATATTAATTGCATTTTATACGAAATTCAGTAATATTTGTTTAATTTCGATAGACTAGTCTTGTAGGCATTAATTTTCTTTATATTTGTACATACCTAATTCAAAAACCGTAAAAAACGGTCATGTCTTATTTTGATTATATACCTTACATATAATTTGTGAGACTGGTGTCTTTTCTATGTTAGATCGCATTTTTTATAGATGTTTTCCTTGAGGGAACCTAGGTAGATGTTTCTGCTCGGTAACAAGTGCCCAAACATCGACATCGAACATTGCCAAGGTTTCGCCTCAAAAGTTACAAGTGCCGAAATGGCGGCCTAGGTTTTCTCAGGGAAATTATCTACAAAAAACGCTATCAAACCTTGAAGAAACACCAGTTCCATAAATCAGTGGTTGCGGAAACCTTAAATTAAATATTTAGACTTCTCAATACAAGTATATGCTTTCAAGAGAAGTGTTGCCTAATTTTTATTGTATTGTATAATTGTACTTATATCAGATTAATTAATAAATATATAAAAAAATAAATTACAATTAAATAATAGTGGTATAATCTGATCTTTTCATCATTTTATTAACTATTTATAACTTATTATAACGAGCGATTTTTTTTATCGCCTTTCAATCGATGGTGAAGTTTACATTCGAAATTCTTAAGAATTACAACACAAGTTTAATTTCAGATATTTACCACAGTAATTGGCCCAGTTACCGGAGGTAAAGAAAGATGCCCACAGCGACTGCACGTAGTCCAGACGACAAACCGGATGGTTTACTGACCATGGCTTCGGGTTAAAAGTTTTATTAATCTTTTTCTGGGCCATCCGTGTAATCGGCCCAAATGACAGATAAATCTTTAAATTGGCCGCAATTTACATTGGGAAAAATTCTTAAATTACTAACATGTTATTATCATTCAGCGAATGTGTGACCCCGCTTATTCAAGACTGTTTTATGAGTAAAAGTCATATCGGTCAGCGGCGTAACTACAAATATTGGGCCCCAATGCAAAAAAGGCAATGGACTCCAAAACAAAATTGAAGAGCCTCCGAATGTGTATTTATTTAAGGTACAAAGACCTTTCACGTATACCTTTTTAATACATAATACTCGTATAATAAAAAATAAATAAAATACTAAATCAAATGAACATTGCAAACAAATCAAATTAAAAATGAATAATGAGAAAATAACCAAGATATGAAAAATAATAATATACAATAACGTAATTAACAATCTTGCATTCAATTTATATTTATACAGATGAATGTATTGCTACCTCGTACCTATATTTTAAACATTAAAAAAAAGCACTAGAACTATTTGAATCAGATTACGTAACAGGTTCTGTATTGTATTATATAAGACATTGAAATATTATTATGAGGTTGTATGTCTAGTAAAAAGTTAGAACAAATTTGGTCATTTCACATCATTCAAATAAACAAATGTGTGTTTTAGGCACATAAATGAAAAACGCAACTGAAAAAAATCATTGCTTCTATTAGCGAGGTATTACTTTATATATCTATTATTAATATTTTCAAGCGTTTTCGTAATACAAGTGAGAAATGATTTCTAAGATTTTATAACTGCATTTCGTGCTGGTGGATTTTAAAATTAATTTGATCATATTAGCGCTGGGAAAAGTATCCATTCCCGCAAATGTAACCCCAATGCACCGCATTGGCGTAGTTACGCCGCTGATATCGGTCCTTCTGATTCGCCGCCAGGTTGGTATTTTTTTACTCTAAGCAATATCATGTTGTATTATAATAACACAATGTGGCATGGTTCATATCAAATAAACGCTATTCACTGTCCTAACTGTTTATTGAAACAAATACAAATAATGTAAAGTCAGTGAAAATACACGATGAAAAACTATAATACAGAGACAATTGGACAAGTAACTAATGTACACAAATTGAAATAATTCGCAATATAGCATCAGCGCACCGGGGAGCGGCGATGGCACGTGTCCACTCTCCACAGGGACAAAAATGTGTCAGTCCAGACACCGACACCTTCATGGCCTGCGAAGATTCATCCCCATTTAGGAGCAGTTCAAATCATCTTGGACATTTCCGGGTATTTATTAGGGTGTGGGTCTCTCGCTGGGGGTTGCTGGGATGGGCGATGCCTGGAAGAGCAGTGGCTAGAGAGACCTGACGGAGCATTCTACTGGCTCTACCTCGCACTCTTGCGACCTGGACAGGGTGAGTTTCTGCCTGACTGTCACCGAGTTCTGCGACTGAAACACATAAATGTGACGTCTACCCTTCCCATTTGGGGGTGTGTGATTTCTATAGGTTATTTCTGGCTGCCTTTTGAAATTAATGTGACAGCAAGTCTCTCATATTGTACAGGTATGTTTCTGGTACGACGATATCGGAGCCAATCTATGACGGTGTTATGATGATATGACTGAATGTAATAAAATAAATAAAAATATATGTAATTATGACGAATCGAAACGAGGGTAAAACAACTCTCAAAACGATTTGGGATAGGGTGTAAATAAAAAAAATAAAAAAAATGCTATTATTTATGCGCGGGTGGAGAAAATAAGAAAAACATTTCCATGCTGGAATGCTAATTTCCTTCCAACTGGCTACTGGGAGGGCCTGGGTTGACCATATCACTAACGAAGATGTATTAAGACGCATAAATAATTCAAGAGAACTAATAAAAACTATCAAAAAAGCTCGATACTTTGGACATATTATCCGCAATGAAAAATATGATATTTTACGACTCATTATGCAGGAGAAGATAGAAGGTAGGAGAGGCGTAGAGGTTGTGTCCAAAATATTGTTGATCTTCTACAAGAGAAATCAACACACTGAAACATGGTCGCCAATCTTCGATAGAAAGCGGCACACAAAGAAAAAGAAAGCTTGTCAAAAATTTTGTGAACGCTATATTTTTTTGTGCGAGCTATGATGTCAAATCGTGTGCGCGGCACACATTATCATCAATTATTATCAATATGTGTCACTTTTACTGACAATTGTTTAAATACACGGTCATTTAGTGTTTGACGTGCTTGTCTATCTGGTTTAGCGATGAGACATCCCGGGAGATCGATTGAAGTATATGTAATGTCAAATTTTAATCATCGTCTTGCATCTTTAACCTCATATACTATAATACATTATATACATTGGTGGCCCTCGTAGTGGTACCGGGGTTTCCAAGTTCGCTTCCCGGTGAGGTCACAATACATCTATGTGATTTTCTTAAGATTGGATATTTTTGTGATGCGTTTCGCTACTTTTATTGGTCTTCGTGGCCTGTTAATAAATAAAAAATAATTTCAATTCAAATTGAAGCCTTACAATGAATGGATGATGACGGCGAATAATGATGGACAGAGAAAAATGGCATACACATGGGGAGGCGTTCATCCAACAGTAGATAGAAATCTGCTGATAATGACGATGGTGATGTCTACATTATACTACTCTAGGTAGGTATTACTGAGCAACTACTATTCACTACCAAAATCTTAAAAACTACCGTCGTAGAGCCGCTTGTGTCTATTTATAGGTATTTTTAAAATATAATTAAGTGAATTATTACATTTTTGATTTTTATTTGTTTTATATCAGTGGACAGTTGCGTGTATCTAGTCCTTTGGATGACAAGTGTGTTGAAATATAGAGAAGAACTTGGATGAACAACTGTGGATGTTAAATATAAAAAAAAATATTATGAAAAAATGCCGGATAATATTATATGTAAATAAACCAAGCATGCAAATTTTTGCAATTGTTTTCATCATAATCCATGACTACAACCTAGAATAGGTCCTGGTATTCTCAAGAATGTGCCTGCACTGGGCTGCTTCTAACGCCAATAATGGATAAGCCTTTATTTCAATTATCTTGCCACCTCATTTTGGGTCAACCCATTCTTAATCTTTTTTCAGGTTTATTATTAAGGGGGTAGCGCATCACTCATTCTATATGGCCTAGCCATCAAAGCCATATAGGTTTGCTACGCCTACGCCGCACTCCATTTCCTGCGATATTTATTATTACGTAAGAAAAATGTATTGTTTTGAATTAAAATTACTTTATTTGATTTATAATGTTTTCGACACACCGAGTGCGAACTTTGTATTAAAATGTGAAATTATCCGCATTTTTTATAGTCTTACGGAAATAATTCATTTATTGGTACATTATCGACAACTTTCATTTCTCTTCCTACAAAAAAGTTAAGTCAAAAGGTTATATTAAAAAAGTGGCGTATTATATCACAAATAAAACTTTACTTAATAGAAAGGCATTTTACTAAATAGGCTTTGATTGTACCCAAATGATTCTCTTCTTAACAGTTTTATTCAGATATTATACTTTTGAGAAAAATATCTATGAACCTAAATTGAACTCAACGCTATTATATATATAAAAAATTGATTTGATTGTATATCCACTTAAGCAGCTTCTATAAATGATGTCATAGGTTTAGGTAGTGGAGAGAGTTGGTGGAATTATGATAGTCTGTGACAGAGGGATAGCGGGGTCTTTTGAAAAATGTGACATCAAAAATTTGTTAATTAATTAAAACACTAATTATAATCGGTTTGTATTCCATCAATTGCTTTATAAATCAAAACAATTTCGCTTCTGTGACGTAACGTACGAGGGGTGAGAGGGGGATCTGGCATAATGTGACATAGGGGAGAGGGAGAGTATAATATAAAAATATTTCACAAAAAACCTGTGACACCATTTATGGAAGCCACCTTCATGACGAATATAGTGAAATTATTTTTTAAAAATCAAAATCACGGAGAGAATACACGCTCACTTTTGTTTTAATAATTATCTCATCAAATTTTCAGCTTTGCCAATGATCTTATCAACTAAACATTGCCAAAGATCTCCTTATAACATATATTTTAAATAAATAAAACGTATCCAGTTCGTGTTTTTTTATCGAAATATGTATATGCTTATGAATATTTATTTTATGTATGACTTGTCATAATTTATTGTTATTATTTAAATCAGTTTTTTCTTAATCATATAAATCTTAAAAAAATTAAAGATTTTTCAATTTAAAGGAACTTGAGTATTATTCAAAATTCGACATATTTAACAAAAAAAATTTGTGGTTTCTTATATATTTTTTTCAAATTTGGTGAAATATTTAGAAAGCTGTTTATGTAACTTTACAAAAAATTTACACTGAATGTGTGAACACAACGTAGAAAATTATTATGAAATGAACAAAAAATGCAACCAAGTATTTTGAAATACTAATAATACGTGAAATGTTGACTTTGGTATAGCATTCATAATACTGTTCAACTTGTCAATTTTTAATTTGCATAATTGGAGGCAAAGTTCAGTAGGTTGTACAGATGTTTAACCTCAAATCTATTATAGTGTTTGAATACGCACTAACGTACAGAAAATGTGGTTTATAATAATGATTGAAATATTAAAAAACCTACATGTTTTCGATTTTGCGAGAAAATGCATTCAGACTTGAGGCATAATGCAATATTAATAAATGTATGAAATTGGCACAGCTTTCTCCGGAAAATGTTTGTTCGTATGGTAGAGAATAAATTGTAATCTTTTTACTCAAATAGTTATTAAATCTTGTATAAAATTTCATATAGATTTAGATAATTTTTTAGATAATCTTACGCATATATCATATTAACAAATAGTTATATGCATGTATTCTCATCAATTCTGCATAAAATTTCTGTAGTCGTATTCTGTGAATAATAAGTACTTACTTGAAACAGGTTTTATGTTTTGTGTTTCTATTACAGAATCTATTAGCATTTTATTTATTTATTTACAGTACGTAGTACAATTAAAAAAGAAAAAAAAGGATTAACCTTATAGATTAATATTAAAAAATAGCAGTACTATTAAGTATATTCACGAAGATGTAAACATATTAAATTATTTAAAATGGAACATGGTGAGCCTAAACCGGTCAGTGAATGGTAACCCAAAGCTTACCCAGGACTGATTTATGAGCAAAAGCTCCCATTTCGGTCTATCACATTCACTGGAAACCATGCAATGTCATATAGCGGTAATGCAACACGGCATGGCTACCAAAAAAAGACATTTATTTAGTAAAACAGAAATAAATCAAATACACACAAGAGTAATAGATAAAATATACATCAAAGAGGCACCGAGTGTTACAGAAAATGGCGGTTCCTAAGTATCTCACACATCCCTTAAAGGGAACAAGAAAACAATACACAAAAACAAAAAAAAGATTCCTTCCGGTAAAGGGATATTAATTCTAAATCTAAACCGGTCAGTATAAAATTCGTTATCGTATGAACTGTGCATAAAATATTTTCAAAAAGTATTTATGATTTTTAGGAGGCGAAAAAATAACTTATCAGAGTTTGTTAAGGTAAAGCTGTGAGTCGTCGCATATTGGGACTTTATGGCCCGTATCACGGATGACATTTTAGTTTCGAGATATTCTCTGAGATACAGACTATGTTCACGTGAAATTCTTTGGAGACAACTGTCAACGGCGTAAACAACAAGTCATTTGCCGCCAAGGTAGGCTTTGATATTTGTTTTATCTCACTTGTTCTACAGTCCATGACCGTTGATGTTCCGTTCGTCAGTTGGGTGAATTTGAATTTCCCCCGCAGCAGTCAAAACAGAATAAATGTTTATAATACAATGCTTTCTATTTGTCTTTTTTTCAGAATAAATAATGTTATTTGTGTAGGTGTCTATAATTCTAGATATAGATTGATAATGTTTGTGCACACGTGTCGAGTTCCGCTGACGAACGCTTTATACACGGCGTTGGTCCTGACAATCTCAAGCGGTGATCTCTGAGTTTATCTCCAGATCAAAATCTGTACACTCTGTTAATCTCTGAAACTTATCTCATCTTGTCCCATTACGTGGATAACATAACATTCTCCATATGTATGAACATATTACATGTAGTGGTGACTGAGATATCTCGAAATCTCTTCTTTTAGTGGAGCAGCTATATCGAAAACAAAAGAAGGAAACCATATGAGGACGGCTCATCGATGATCATAAATAAATGTGTCCAGCGGAAAATTTTCACAACATCGGCTAAATGCCGTCCATTTTTCTCAAGACACTCTTGCATTCAGACTCTTAAATTTGCTAACACGCGACAGCAAAGCGTTGGTTCAATGGCAGCAACTTCACAGCGGATATTTTCTTGTAGGGCCTGAATTGTTCGAGGATTGTTGCTGTAAACTCTCGACTTAAGTATCCCTACAAAAAAAATCGCACGGTGTAAAGTCCGGTGACCGAGGTGCCTAGGGTATGTCTTCGTACTTGCTGATTAAATTCCCCTCAGTTTCTCCATTGAGACTCTAGCTGTGTGTCTTGCTAAAATTGTGTTCTGTTGTTGAACCTGGGAAACAGCTGTAGTTGCGGTACCAAAAACTCGTCGATTATTCGGCGATACACGTCATCAGTGATTGTATTTCGCTGGTTAAAAAAATAAGGGCCAATTATCCCTCGGGCAGAAATAGCACACCACACTGTCGTTTTTGAACAATGCAAACGTTTTTGATGGCGTTTCCTTGGGTTGTCGGGGCACCTGTATCTCAAGTTCTGTTTATTAACATAGCCATCGATATGAAATTGTGCTTCGTCAGTAAACAATATGTTTTAAAGCGTTTGTACTGTTCCAAAACGTTCCAGTATCGTTCTCGCTAAGGTTTCACGTAAAAAATAGTCATTTTCGTTGAGAAACTGCACGATTTGTAGTTTGTATTAGTGAAATTGTAGTTTTTTTTTCAAAATAACGTGCACTGTTGATTTTTTTATTCCAATAAAGGCTGCATTCTTTCTTATCGATTTACGCGTATTGCGCATAATTTCACGTCGAACTTGAGCCACATGCTCTGGTGTCGCTGCTGACGTTGATGGTCCCGGAGGAGTTTGGTTAAACATTGTCCTTTCTTGTCTGAAGTTTGGAACCCAACACCAGATAAGTTGCGTGCTCTGCCCATCACTTACTCGTCGAATATTAAAGTGAGTACAAAAACACGATGTGCACGAACCAATGAATCACCACACTTTAAATATTGCCCAACCGCGAACGTACGGTGCGCTCCCGACCAGTGACTCATTGCGACTGGAAAATCCGCAAATCACGCTCGTCGAACAATACTCCTCCAACTTACCTCACCCTGATGGTTTACGAGCAATTACAATTTAATATAAACTCTGCTTTATCAAGATTGTCCAATTTCAATTTATTTATAAAATAAATAGGTACTTATTGTTTTCAGAATTACAAGTTTTTTATGAACAGAAGGACTTTAGAATTTTTTTTACAAAATATCGTCGGGTTGTTTTCAATTATAAAAAGAGCATCTGTTTTATATACCTATTTAAAAAAATAATTTGGCAAAAAAATAATTTTATATCAAGAACAAGTGAGTTGAGTGAAATGTTTGCTGGATCTCATTGAGAGTCATCATCTTTAAACAAGCTTCAATTTTATAATTGAGTTGCATTAAAATTGACACCGCACAGACGGGTAAAATTGGGGTCGGTTGATTGGCTGCTCGGCCCAATGTAGCTCAATGACCTTATTTTCTGAATTTTGCGCTACCAAACAATAGAAATAACTTTAAAAATAGTAATTACACATTTGCAATCTTGTGCGTTACAAAAATCTCGAACTGAAGAAGTTATCTTTGTGAAATTTTCAGTGTTATATGAATATACGTCATACTCAAGCGGATATAAATTACGTAAATAATTCAAAATAATGTATAAGCTACTATTTCTTGAAATATGTTTTAAAATAAAAACATCGTCATATACGTAAATCACTATCACTTAAAAAAGATGATGTATTAAAATATATAATAAATAAATATATTTTAAATTATGCTAAACTTGAATTACGTTATTGTTTAATATTGTTTTAAGGTCATTTTCAATCAGGTTTTAACATTATTCGTATTTTTTTGAGTAATTCGTAATTGTTGTGAAAGTCAATTTATGACCAGTGAATTATCGATTGTAAATTTTGTCATATTGCCTATAACTATTGCAATTTGGTTAAAAAGTTATAATTTGATTATTAGCTGCGTGTATGTAGGTAATATCAATTAGCTTCTTTAGGATTTATAAATACAGGTGATTATTATGTTCCAGACCGATGTAGTTTTTGAATAATTAGAAAATAAAACAAAACTTTTTAATTTTATTTTTATTTATCAACTACTTAGTTTCTTACAATTATATATTAAATATGACATCGGTTATGTGGCTGTCTTTAACAATGCTAAATGTGCGTACTCTTTTATACATATTTTACATAACATTCTCTCACATTTCGCGTGTTATTTAGACAATTTTGTTCCTGTAGCATCGAAATTATTGTTAGCTTATTGGCATAGACTTTTTATTTCAAATACTTTTACAGAAAATTGTCGAGAGCCGTCAAATCAGGTGATCGAGGAGGCCAGTCGATATCACCACTTTTTGACATTATGCGTCCGGAAAAATTTCTCGCAAAATTTCAAGCATCGCTCAAGCTGTGTGTGAGGTGGCACCACCCTATTAAAATTACATGTTATTAATTCAAATCAAATTAATTAGTTTTCCAACATATGGCGATAGCGATCACCATTAATGGTTATAGCATTGCCATTATTATTTAGATAAAATATTTTAATGACTTCAACACGTTGTTAAAATGTTAGATACTATTGAAATCAACTACTATTTATAACCTCCAAATACACATTGATAAATGTCTGCCAACCCAAAATGGCGGTCCAATAAAATCGGCCTGAAACATAATATTCACGCTGTATGAAACCATTGCCAAATGAATATTCCCTCCAAAATTTTCATTTTAAAACGATTTTGTATGACATAAAATGGTCTATTCCATAGTATTTAGAATGAGATACAATTATTAAGTCATTTTCGACAAAATGGTTGTGCCAATCGGCCAAAACACGGTCGTTAAGGCCTGTGTCCAAGAAAAATGATAGATAAGATAATCTCAGAAATTTAGTTGAGATACATCTCAACACCATGTTTACGTATTAATATTTTGATTAGGAGATAAATTCAGAGATTAGTTTGAGATTAATAGAAAGACACAACAAATTAAATCGGAGAATACGACGTTCGATCTGACGGTGAGACACACAAACATATAAAATCCCTCAAACTATATATTTTGAAAGATTGATATAATTCATTAAACATTAAACATAAGGCGTTTGATTTCAAATATTTATTCAGTTTTAACTGCTGCTAATGAAATTCAAAACCACTCAACTAACGAACGACAATGACATTTGATGTACGTGACGAGCGTGATGTAAGGCGTGAGACGATGATTCTCTGAGACATGGGGACTATGAAAGGTGAGAATTATCTCCAAAATCCGTATCTCAGAGATTGCCCCGAGTCAAAAATCTCATACAGGTCATTATAATTGTTGATTTTTCCGAGGGAAAAATTTTTTGAATACATATCATTTCATGTATCGAAAATTGACTGTGGTACGTTACCACTCTTTGAACCATACTTGCAATTAAATTGATGATAAACATATTACTCCATAGAATACCTACAAATGTAATAACATCATTTGAAAACGATGTAAATACTACGAAATACTTCTAGGAATGATGAGTAATTTTATATTACACATTTTTTAATAAATGAAGCATATAAAAATATTATATATCCCTGTATTAATCAAGAAAAGGAAACTTTTTTAAAATTATTTATAGAAAAGTACGTAGAAAAGAAAATCACTTTCGATGGGTAAACATTAGTAATGTTGGTTCTGAAAATCAGTCTGGCATGAAAGCGGTATTTATACTAGTTTATGCTCTATGTCCTAAAAACACAACGATATTATTACTAAACATCTTTGTTCAAATCAGATGATTGTTAAATTTCATATTAATAATAATATTTATACATGCAGATAATACACGATTGTAATATTTTCAATTTATATTTTTACAGCGGTGTAGATCCTCGATATAATGGACTTTGGATATAACGTAAAAAATTGTAAAAACATCATCTAAATGTCTAAAACATACATGTTCAAATACAAGTGTGGAAAGTGGATAGGAGTGAAGATAGTGAGAAAGAAGAAACAACAGACCAAAAAACAAAATTATCAGTGAGAAGATCGCATCTCGACGATATAATAACATTATTTGACTATTCGCTAGATGACGAAATTCAACTTTATTACAACCATTTTCGTAATATTAGAAAGTTAATTGTAAAAAAACAGCAGACTTCAAAAGTTTAATTTGAGGGTTTTTTCAAAGTAGGATTACCGAAAGCAAACACCTCGACATCGAACATTAACGTCAATCCACAACGGATGTGTTTGAATATATTATCCGAAGTCGAATAGGGATTTCGTTTATGTTTTTATATATTTTTAACTTTATTATTATTATTAAAATGTATTTTCGGAATAAGTGTTTGTTTTTTATATTTTATAAAGCAGAAAACTTTTTTGTGAAATTAAATTTTCACTTTTTAAAAAAATCACATATTTAAAATGCTTTTCATAAATATTTTAATTCATTCATCAAATCAAACTTCATATACAGGGTGGTCCAAAAGATGTAAGAACATCTCGTAACACATGAGTTAGTTCAAAACATAATATAATTAATTATAATTCTTAACGTAATTTTTTTTTTTTTAGCTAATCAGAAATTATCAAAACACTCCATATTGCACAATCTGCTGGGTTTAAATCTGGGCTGTTTGGTGGCCACATGCCTGGCTCGATGAAATTAACATTCTCACGACGAAGAGAGTTGATTGTATTTCTGGCTGTGTGAGATTGAGTTCCCCGTCCTGCTGTAATGTCCAGTTATGCTGTAATGTCTAGCTATACTACAGGCTTTGTTTTAAAGCCTTTAATCAGTTTACTAGAATCTCAAAGTTTTTTAATTTGTAATTTTTGATCAGAATACGGTCTTCCGCAGTGATTTTTGTCATTTTCGAAATAAAACGTAATGTAGGTAAATAGGTAAGTAAGTAAATTAGTAAACTATTTAAGTTATTGTTGATATAGTTAACTCTTCCCTAGCCATGCTGTAACGCAGGTCTACCGCCCCAATTAAACCTGTATATTTCCGTAAATACACAAAGGACAAAATTAATATTTTAATTAACCTTAAAAAAATATTTGTAGAATTATGTCAAAGTAATTATTTTTCAATTCAATAAAATTGCAACGTTGGAAAAAATAGTATTTGCAGTAAGACAGAAAACAAACGTTAGTTTCACAGTGAAAAGAAAAACAAATATACGAACATAATTATGTATCTTTCTCGCTAATTAAATGAAGAATAATAAGAAGGAATGTCGTATTGTATAGAACTTGAATGAATGAATGCTATGAATGATACATATTTTTTTAACTTTTATTGCCCGATATTTAGAGTAAATGTACGATATTAACTATTTTAAAGCTGTTTAAGCTCATAAGAGCATTTTTTCTCATTAAAAATGTTAAAAAAACTCTAAATACTTAACGGTAGCATGAGTTGACATCATGGTTGCTTACGGATATTTTTTAGCATGGTATGGTAAAGGTTAAACTAATTTTGATGTAATTATATTACATTTTACGAAATGTTTTACTTTTCTTGGGCCACCCTGTATATATGTATTGTGCCGTTTATTTTCTCAATAAAAAAACGCATTCGTAAAACCATCTTATTATATAACGGACATCCCCTTGCTCGCATTAGTCTGTTATATCGAGGTTCGACGCTGCCTTTAAATTTGCAGCACGTGATGATAGAAATGAAACTTCGAATAACTGTGAAAACATGGCAATTGTTTTGAGTCTTACTTACATATAAATTGAAATAAAAAAACGGGTTTTGAATCATATTTATTTACAATTAACTTTAGTTAAATGACCGAATAAATAACATTAAACAGTTAGAAATAAAAATGCGTCCCAGATTGCTTAAAGGAATTAAATAGGAAATTGGATTTTAACTAGTTCATACAGAATCCAGTTCAAATACATATATTTACAATATATTTTGTATGTGTATCAACGTACACGTGTTGATATTAATTAAGCCCAAATGTTCGGTTTAAAAAAATATTATTCATTTTGGATAACTTCAACCAATTCGGAAGTAAATCGAGTCCACTGAAGACATCTTTGGTACCATAGACCAAAATTGGTATACTTTAATCACCTTCCCGGTTTAATATAGTGCAACAACTTCTTCGTAGTGATTTTTTGGTTTATTTTGTAAGTGGTTTTAAAAGAGAAAACATTACAAGTTTATTTTACAAGACTTTTATTTGTACCGTTTTTTTGTCCCCTCAGTAGATTCGATTTCATTCATAGACAAAATATATAAAAAAAAAATTCGTGCAGAGTTTTCTAGGTTACTATACGGTTTGTGTTTGACCTTCTTGACTGACGTTTAGAAATCCATTTGCAAGGTCATTCTTACTATATTTGACACCCATACATTATTGTACTATAATGTAATTCGGCGAGTACACTTTTAGATATTCAAAACGTCAAATTAGTAGAGCAAACATGACTAATGATTGAATAATTAACTTGTCTAGAGAATTTGAGTAGAGATGTATAGTCAACAAAATAATTAATCAACACAAAAGTTAGGTTTACAAAAAACTATTATAATATTCTATTAAACTTAACTAACTAACTTACCATTATGCCGTTTCATAACGGGGTTAGGCAGAGAGGATAGAGCACCATACTATTTTATCCTGACGAACAATTTTCGCCTCATATATATTCATAGATTTTCTAATACAAGCTCTTCAATTATTGAGGCTTTTAACAGGACCATCTTCCAGGACTAAATTCTTACAATTTTTTGTGTCTCAACTCAATGGTGACGGCTAAATGGCTATAATGATTGTCTAGGCTCAAGTGTGTTGGCAACTGGTGTTTATTATATTATACTTGTCGACTAGTTATGTGTAATCAGCATACCATGACACTTCTTCCAACATTCTAGGATACTCCATACATTTATGTATAATTTTGGTTTTGTTCTATTTATTTTATATAATTTCCAATCTGTTTTATATCACATTTTTAAAATTATAATTCTGATTATGAAAAACATACACATAAAATATAATTTTTATCTGTGTATTGCGCTTCTGATGTAATTCTCTATTATGTAAAAAAAATACGATAAATAAATAAACAAATAAAAATAAATAAATTTGATTTACTCGGCTTACTTGCGTTATATATCTTTCTTACTATTCTCTTCTCATTCGGTCGTTCCATGTCAGCAAATAACCTAAGCGATTCTTTTTTGATCTTATTCACTAAGCTAATATCAGCTTTACATTATCTCCTAACTTCTTCATTGTTTACTCATGAAAACTCAAGAGCTTTCACGATACTGTACAAAAAAATTCGATAATGGCGCTAAAAGTTTAAGAATATAGTTAAATAGTTAGTAAGTTAAAGTTAAATAGTTAGTAAGTTAAAGTTAAAAACATCATTCGACTAGTCGAGCGATCAAGTATTCGAGAGTATGGAAGAGTAAATATGAATATTAATAGTCAAGAAATATATTTTACTAAATAATCATCATGTCGTTTCCCGAGTAGGCAGAGAGAATAGAATACTTCTATCCTGGCACACTACTCCTGCCTTATCCACTTTCATACATCTTTTCATGCACGTTCTTCGATTGGTGAAGCTGTTAACAGATATTTTATATCGTATTATTGTTCGCTAGTTGCAAGTTGTTTTCTGGACAATTTATTTTTTATGTCAGGAATCAAATGTTTCTAATCCTGGAGAAAGAATACTAACGTATTAGGTATATATACTATCAACATCATCATCAACCAGTTCTTTGACTTTTATCTTTCTCATGCATTCGTTGTCCGCCACTCTTCTGACGTCATCGCTCCATCGAGCCTGAGGACGACCAACACTTCTACCAGTGTAAGTTTTCACTCCAAGGCCTTCCTTCACCACCATTCGCCATCTTTTCGTCAAATATATCCAGCAATATAAGTATATCTTTAAAGATTATTGTATTCTAGGCAATAAGGATATGCTCTTGCTTTCCAAATGCTGCCCAATCTAGCTAGATGTACGTAAATCTCTTTCAAGTCATTAATAGTTCAAATGATCAAGAAATGGTCGTTAAGATGATTCAGGCCTATCAGGAGTGTAAATTAGGTATCTTTTACAAACTTTTATTTGACATTTATTATCTACAGATCAGGCAAAGTCATCATGCATTATTTCAAAACAGAAGAACGTATATCAATCTTGCGAGCCTTTTTTGAAAATTCACGTTCTGTTGTAAATACGATTTGCAAAAATCTCGTTATTTTTGGTCGTAATCTTGTTGCTAAGAGGTATCGCAATTTGAAATCTAATTAGTAAATCCTTGATGCAAAGATACCAATGCCTAATTGTATTGTTTGTTCATGTGAAAGAATTGCTAGTAAGAGTGAAAATGTCGTCAAAAGTCCATGAACCTCAATTCATCACAATTTAGCAACAAATACCATTTTCATATGAGCATATATTTCAATAAGCAAAATTTTAGCGTTTCACTTTGGGAGAGAGAATGTCCTCAAGTATACGAAGAACAACCATTGGATCCGTGTCGAGTTACAGCTTGGTATGGTTATTGGGCTGTTCTTTTTTGAAAACCCTAACTTCAACATGGTTACCATTTATGTGACGGAAGTATTAGGCATTAGAATCTATAAAAATCTGGCACGATAAAGTAGCCAGAAATTGGGGGACGTTTAAAAGAATTAGAAATTTCAACAATCGAGACTATGTATAAGAAGGTGTATGAAAGTAGAGTGAGGTGAGTATTTGTTAAATAAAAAAGCATTTGAGATGTTTAAAGAATAGTAGGTTTTCAGAATTTCTAATAATTTGATAGAAAATGGTCATGGTTTTGATAAAAAATTGGGATTATCAATTTTACATGTAAACGGTGTTGGTCATAAATTAAATAATTTGGAATCATTGGAGATAAATAAAGCATGTAAAACTAATCAAAAAATTATAAACAACCAACTAAATTTGACTACCAGTCACATTCTATAATTTTTTCCTAAAAATTATTCGAGTAAATTTGTATTAAGTAACAATTTGAGTAAGGTATTAAATTTATTTTTTAAATAATTATTGTTTTTTAAAAATAGATTCTGGTATTTAAAGAACAACATATGTTTTTGGTTAGTATTGACATCCTGAAGAAGAAAATGGTATTTTTAGAAACCGGTAGATGTATTTAAACTCAATAAGTGGTTAATGAAACATAGTTAACAAATAAAAATAATTATACATATAAGTATATCGCTGAAGAATACGACTTACTTAATTATTTATTATGTAAAAAACAAAAGATTTTATTACTCTTCTAAAAGAGGAACATCATGTATGAAATAAGAACATCGTCTGTTAACGCAAAATTGGCAAGAATTTCAATAGTTCAAGTCTTATTATTTAATATAAATTAAATTAATCAATTGGAAAGATACACAGAAAAAATCTGTATATCGAATAAATAATTCTAATTGCCAACGGGATTACCAAAATATTAATTTAATTTAACTTTAATTTGTATTATTAAACATACCACAAAACTATGTTCTGAAAATACAACATTACAACAAAAATGTGTTATCATGTCAAATCATATTATTTAATTTGTGGTTTAAAATTATTTATAAATCTTATTCCACGCCTAACTTGAATTATTAGTAATGAATCGTTTTATTATAATATCACGTTTGTACATAATAAGAGATAAGAACAACGTTGATCAGATGTAATGATATTTTTTGTATGAAACTAAAATATCGTTTATTTTAATATTTAAAAAAAAGGGACGAAAGAAAATAATTATTAAATGTATTTTTTGTTTGTACGATGTAGGTATTAAATGCTTCCTTCGTAAGCATCGTTTGACACTCCTGTGCTGCCGTCCGCTAATAGATGTACTAACTCGGGCATGCCTTTTAACGTGGCGAGTGCAACTCAATGCATATCAGTACGAAAGTTATACTCGTCCGGGTGAGACGTCAGTCTGTTTGTTTCACGAACGGAATTTGAAAGATCGCGTTACGATTATACCGATAAACACAAAATCTTCAATTATAAGAGAAAACAGTTCACAGTCGAACTAAAACGATCTTCGCTAAACCAGATGAAAATAATCTAGCATACACGATACATTATTTTGAATACCTTGGCGGGACGCTGTGAAGTGAAATTAGCGTGAATCATGAGGGAGGCTTTACTAATTGTGAAAGTTGTGTAAAATGTTATAAAGTAACCCTCGATATCATTTTATATTGATTCATTAAGTATTTTAGTTTAATTAATTGGATAGCACTACGCATAATAATTAATAAAGATGGGTGGAATTAAATACATCGTGGGATTCGCAGTAATATTTTTATTATCAATAAGTAAGTATCTCTATTATAAATATTTCTATTAATAATTTTTTCTTGTAATTATTTTATTTAACTATTGTTACTTTTTTTTCTTACTAATAATAATAGTGTTTTTTTTTTAACAAATACCTATTAATTAATTTAGCAACTTTTAATGATATTTAAAAATATTTTTCTTACTGTATAATACTTTGTTTAATACTCGAATGAATTCTTGATTGATATCTATTTCCTGACTATGTTAATGCATTGTACATATAATTTTACTCTCTTTTACCTTTCAGCTTGTGGTTTTACATATTTTTTACACAGTTTCATTCGATATTGACTCACACAATAGTTCATATATTTCTTTAGTTGGTACTTATCATATAATAATTTATTTATATTTATTTATTATTATTATTTGAATATGATACTTATTTACACCAGTTAGTATTATACTTTTGATAATAGCAAGAAGAAAGCAATATATTGCCCATACATAATGATACCTTAATAATTCATACGGTCTCGATATTCTTATTAGACTTTCTACGATAATTATTTTAGATTTGTTTAGAGTATGGAATATTTGTTGTGCTTATAGAACGATATAACAATATTTAAAATCAATTAGATATGTAAATAGGACATGATAATAAAGTATCACCATTCACTGTTCAACTTTTTGTGTGAGTTGAAATCGTGACCGAGCGAATAATACATTTTAATGTTTATTTAGTTTGTTTACGTCAGCTGACAGGTATTTGTAGAAATCGCCTTCATAAATAAACCGGTCTTCGTTCTGTTGTTAATTCACGTGATATGTTTAATACTGTCTCCAATAAATAAAACAAAAGTATTGAAGTCTGATCTTGTGGAGGTGAATGGTGGAGATTAATATTTATTTTATAGAATAAGTACAGATGATATATGTTAGCCGGGAGTTGAAATTTACTATTGACGAGATCACTGTGAAAAAAATTATGATCCGCGATGGACAAGCAAAATAGACATGGTTAAGGGTCTCTTCCTTCCCAACACACTCACACATCGGGCTATCTATTCAATTTTACCTGAACAAATACTTGACTACTTGGTGATGCCCAATTCTCATTCTAGAGATATTTGAAATAGTTCTCTTGGAGACTTTCCTTTGGGAGAACCGGAGAGTGCGGGAATAAATCTTTAAATGATTTTGAATTCATTACGCTTGTAATTATTTGGATCAATCCATTGTGAAGTGCAGATAGTGTCCGTAAGCTTTTTTAACAATGGTGTGGTACTGTTGAGGGAAAAATAACACGATTTTAGTAGTGTAAAAGTAAACATGTTTCTAAAATTTCAAAAAATTTATTGATTTTAAATGTAAAAAATGACGGCAAGGAGCGGTCTTGAACCATCAAATGTGAATAAATGCGTAATAAATTCAATTAAAATTTTTACAGCAAACCTCTCTCTTTTTAACAGGCAATTTAATTATGTTTTGATGAATTTGTATCTTTAATAGATGCAAATGCAATCCACAATAGTCGAATATTCAAATTTATCGATCATAAGGTGAGAATATTAATACAGCTTGAACATCTTCAAATTAAAATTTGTATAGGTAAAAAAAAAACATCTACAATATTATAAACTCGGTAGTAACGAGAAATTGTTGATTTTTATGATCTTTATTTATTTAAAAATACAAGAGTAAAGTAATATACATACTAATATTAATAATCAAAAACTTTCATCTATGATTTTTTATTGTTAAAAAATATGTAAGTACCTACTTATTTATTGTATTAATAAACAATATTACACATTTAAACTTATTGTGACAGAATGAATGTCTGCTTTCAATAAAAATATATTAATTGAAATATTATGATACATATTGCATACCTAGATCAAAACTAAGACAACTCAAAAAGTCATTTTTCAATAGACAAAAAAATAAAATCATTTTTTTCCATTTTTTGTTACTAAAGTTATGAAACTAAATAATATTTTAGATCATAAATGTATCCTGAAATGACACTATTCCAGAACTGAGGCTAAATTAGTTGCGTATATGACAGAGTATCCGAATACAATAAATCAAAATTTTTGTTTTTTGGATTTGTAAAAAAAAACATTATTAATTCTATACCTCATAATAAAATTATATTGGCAGAAAATAGTACTTCTTCTTTCTTTCAAATAGGCAATCCACCCTTTAAGAGTGACTTGTGAAAATAGTTCTTATTACTATATTATTATTACTGTACTGTATTCTTCAAATAAATTTTATATAAATCTGATAATATTTGGTTCGATTAAATCATTGCTTTTACTTATAATTATTAATAAAAATTAGCATTCTTATTATCGTTAATGTATGAGAAATAATAATGTTTAAAATTACTGTTATTTTAGAATTTCAAAAATTCGTTAATGCAGAAATGAAAAAGATATGTAAAAAATTAACAGAGTAATCTTGGTAAACCATGGGCGTATTTAAACTTCGTTGATGTTTTTGATTGAAAAAAAATACCAGTGGCGTTCCGTTCCAGATCCATTGATTACCCGATTTCTGTGACCAACATGTCCACCCGGCATCGGCGGTGTTAACTGTTATTCAGGTTTGACCACCATTGATGCGACTAGCGTGATATTTTTATTGAAAGACTTCGTATGTCAAATGCTGAACGTGTCGGATAATCAATCTTATGTCAAGAGTGCAGAAGTACTACAATTCTTTGAGCCGGCATTTATTTTCGTCAATTACATATTTTATCATTAAACGGAACGGAAAATACATACGTGAACAGAATGAGTTCAAAAAGATTCGCAATACATTATAAGTCATACATTTTTTCGATGTATGCATGTATATATAGGATTATTTTCTGGGGAACCTGCGTCAAAAAGTCCCGAGAAGGACTATCGAGTAAAAATCGTTTCTCATTCTTATGGACCCTTTATTCTGAATCCTGTTCTAAACTGACGAGTAAACTCGACCGTTCAATGTAAGAACCAAAATAAAATAAAATATAAAAGTGAGATAAAATCTACAATAGACAATCGCACTAAGTTGTGTGGTTTATTTTTTTGATATATGCATGCATATATACCTAATAAAATCATTTAGAGATTGTGTAAAATAGTATTTTTATTTATTTTATATGGTTGTTTAATATACCATGTCGATGCCCAAGAAGATATACAACACATATGCATTCATAACGCAGATCTATCCAAAAACGACATACAGAGTGGTCTCATATATTTATATTTTATGACGTTACAAATTTGCACACTTTGTGTTTTTTTTTTACAATTTCTCCATTCGGCACTCGTATGTATATTTTTTTAAAATATTTCAAACATGCTACTATGTAATGGTATTTAAATATAAAAAATATAGGTATCTATCTAATGAGAAACAGTGCTTCGAAATGTGTTGCAATTTATCTTATATATGTATGTGAATATATCACATTTATTTTCCCCTCACTGGGTAATATTCTTTCTGATAATAATTAACATAAATCAGATTACATTAATATATCTACAAGATTTTTTTAAAAATTTTCGATTAGCTACTTATTTATGTTTTGGGATGTATTTTAACCATCAAATTTTAATGGTTAGTATTAAAATTACTTTTGTCGATGATATCTATGTATATTAAGAAGATATTATACATTTTTGTTTATTATTATTTATGCCGTTATCTTACGAAAATGACATTCGCACAAAGTTGTTTTATTGCAAGTTTTTATGTGAAATATGGTCAGGCATCAAATCGAATACGGGCAAGTAGGTTTGACCAAGGTTAAGAGAGCTAATGTAAACGCAGGTACGAGTATATTGTAGTTTGATAGACCAGTTTGCTCGAGGACGTGAACTGATTAAGTTTTTACATTACCCACGCGTTGATGTCTTTCTGAGAGGAATGTTAGAAGAATTTACGTTCGAAAAACTTTAAAAACGTTTCTAAATACTGGCAACTCATGTTTTAGAACTATTCGATTTACGAACATTTGCCATAACGAATGTCACAATTCGTATAAAATTTATTCAAGTTGCAAGTAGATAGATTTAGGAAAAGGTAGTAAGTAGGTGAAAAATAATAATTCTGATGAAGATATTGTCGAATAAAATTTGAATCCATATGTTTGTACTTATATTTATTTTATTAGACTGATTATTTTCTTCTTTATTATTATTTTTTACTAATTTCATTTTATATTACGTGTCGTGTACGGTAAACTAAAATGCGGAAATACATTATTATATAACGGCTTATATTAATGCGATCAAGTCTGGTGTTTCCGTAAAATATATTTTTCAATATTGAAAATATAATTTATTATCAAAAGAGGAAAGTGGTGTTCCGCAGTACAACTTAACATAACCGAAAAATATAAACGAACAACTAATATTCTTAAATATGTATATAATTTACCGTTCCGATGACACATGTGTCGCCTAATGATAGATCATATAATATTTTGTTTTTTATTATTGAACAGCTATTAAATTATTCAAAAGAAGGACCGAACTATTTGGGTCGTGGGTGAATATATAATATTTTGCGTTGGTATGGATGCACGTGGTTCGGGTTACTTGCATTTCTACGGTAATATAGTTTATGTAGTGTATGGACCATTCAACATTGTGTACATGGTTTTAATAATTTAAAATTGCTGCTAAGGTGTTCGATACGTACTGTGTATACATGCACTCAGTACTTTGAAATAATCTGTACTTACCTAGAATTTCTGCGAAATAATATATGTATTTCGTAATTTTAATATATCTAAATTTTATTTATAGGGTGGATTGCCTGTTTAAAAGAAGAAGTTTATTATTATAATTTATTATTTATTCTTAATATAGTACATACATAAGTATTTTTATATATGCCCTAATATAAACAATATCAAAATTTTTACTACAACTTATCTTTCACATATTTGTTTAGTTTTATTTTGAATCTATGTATTTTCTTCTCCTTTCTTTTGTTTTCTGGCATTTCATTAAAAATCTTCATCGCACTATACATCATCGATTTCTGAGATTTAGCATCATCCTGAATTCCAGTCTCAGTCTATCTTTTTCTCTTGCTCTTGTTAATTTGCATCAATTTTTCTTATAAACTATGACGATATGTGAATTTTATAAATAAAACCGTAACATTTTTTCTTCTTAAAGGTCCTCATTTTCAGATCTTTTAGCATTTTACTGATTCAAGTATATTTTGCATCACTGACAATTGTTGCATTTTTTCTTCATTAGCCAAAAACAAAATGCTGCAGCATTACAGTTGATGTGAAGAATAACAACAGAGTTGCATACTATTTTACAAGACTCAGTACTAATGAATCTTCTGAACCTTCCCGGAATTGAGATTTTTTTTAGTCAGGTGCTTCGTATTTTGCGATAAATTCAATTTTGAATCTATTATAACCCCCAAATATTTTATTTCAGTCAATTCCTTCAGACTTTCACCATATACGATAATTGATGGTGTGATTGGTATTTATGTTAGATAAACATTTAATTAAAATTTATACTTCAATATATAGTTGGGTACAGCTTATTTTATTGTACTGCCTGCAATGTACGTGTCCATACATAGCTCGGGAATGCGAGATACCTTCATACATAAAGTATGATGTCTTGTAATGGAAGTTGATCGTAGACCGAGAATGTACAGTTAATATGCCCCACATCATCTAAAAAATTGCTGAATCATAGCGACTTAATTAGTTGGCATAATCAAAAATATAAATTACTTAGATTTTAAATAACAAAAACGACAAGTATAAAACAAACTACCCTGACTTGGAAACATATTATTCGGAAACCAGTTGATTTTAAATAATAAAACTCGAGTGTCTGTAAACAAAGTTATTTTATATATATTAATTATTAAAATACAAATAAAATGTATTAATTAGAAAGATTTACATATAAAATCAATTTTATCGATAAATATTGTTATTGCTAACGAGATTCGAACCTGGATCTCTTCTAATCTAGGGAACGTGCATTAACTGATTATGCTATACAAACACAGTGGATTGACGAAAAATTTTCGAGCTTATAATTGTCAAATTAATACGTCTATCATTCCATTATTTGAAAGTCATATTTTTTATTTTTACGGAATTTCAAATACCTTTTAGTAATCCGATAGGCGACGCCAGAATAATTAATTTTGATTAAATTTTAGATATACTGATACAACTTATATATTATTAAGAAGAACACATTTTTATTGTGAAGTTGTAATTATTCACAATATAGGTCTGTGATATTTTTAATACAAATTAAATGTCAGTGTACAATAAGAATGTGTTCTAATAATAAAGTTGTATCAATGTGTCCAAAATTTAATAAAAATGAATTGATAATTCTGGCGTCTGCTATCAGTTTACTCAAATAATGGAACGATTAAATGTATTAATATCAAAAAGGAAACATATAGGTTCGAAAATTGTCGCTAAAATATTGTCGCTGTAGCATAGTTGGATAATGCACCTTCCCCGTTTAGAAAAGAGATCAGGTTCGAATCCCGGTGGCGCAACAATATTTTTCGATAAAATCTATTTTATCGATAAATATTGTTATTGATACCGGGATTCGAACCTGGATCTCTTCCAATCCGGAGAACGTACATTAACCGATTATGCTATATAAACACAGTGGATTGAAGACAGAATTTTCTAACTTATATGTTACACTTTTTAAATGAATTATTTTCAATATGAATTAAATATATTAATTAGAAAGATATACATATAAAATCAATTTAATCGAAAAATATTATTGTTGCGCCACCGGGATTCGAAACTGGATCTCTTTCCTAACCGGGAAAGGTGCTTTATCCAACTAAGCTACAGCGACAATATTTTTAGCGACAGTTTTCGACCCTATATGTTACCTTTTTGATATTAATACATTTAATCGTTCCATCATTTGATGTTCTGAATAATTACAACTTCACAATAAGAATGTGTTCTCCTAAATAATAAAGTTGTATCAATGTGTCCAAAATTTAATAAAAATGAATTGATAATTCTGGCGTCTGCCTCAGACTCAGAGGTATTTGAGATTCTGTAAAAATAAGGTAGATGGCTCTGTCAAATGATGGAACGATTAAATGTATTAATATCAAAAAGGTAACATATAGGGTCGAAAATTGTCGCTGTAACTTAGTTGGATAAAGCACCTTCCCCGGTTAGGAAAGAGATCCAAGTTCGAATCCCGGTGACGCAACAATAATATTTTTCGATTAAATTGATTTTATATGTATATCTTTCTAATTAATATATTAAATTCATATTTAAAATATCACAGACCTATGTTCTGAATAATTACAACTTCACAATAAGAATGTGTTCTCCTAAATTAATTATTTTCATTATTTGAAAGGCCATCTTATTAATTTTAACGGAATCTCAAATACCTTTGAGTAATCCAATATTTAAATGTCTACCCACAAAGTTATTGCTTAAAATATAAACAATATATATTATTGATATCTTTTATATTATAGGCGTTATAGTGTCTAATGATTTGTACAGTTCATATTCATACATTGCCCATTTTAAAATCAATTTATAACAGAGTTAAGAATGAGGAAATAAAGAAATAATGTAAAGCTGATCTAAGTAAAGTGAGTAAGATAAAGAAAAGATAACTCAGGTGGTTTAATCATATGGAACCGATGAATGAGGAGAGAATGGTAAGAAAGATATATGACGCGAGTGTTGATAGCAACAGAAGTAGTGGATGTCCGCGGAAACCTTGGCACAATCAGGAATTTCAGATACTGGAGAGTCCAGTTAGAAGCCTCAATAATCGGCGAGCTTGTATGAGAAGATGTATGAATATGGATGAGGCGAGAATTGTGTGTCAGGATGGAATAGTGTGACACTCTATCGTCTCTGATAACCGTGAGACGGCATTATGGTAAGTGAAGTAAGTAAATGTGCATTATTTTTATTTAGATATCGTAATATGTAATAAAGAACATACATGTTGTAAGCAAGACATGATCAGAGGTGCCACAATTGATCTACAGCGAGTTTTTACAGACGTGATTACGTAAAATTTGTGGGTCAATCCCTCGTAGGTACATGATATTAGAGCACAAAAAGTTAGATATATTTATTTTGAAAAACAAAAAGAGATGCGATTTGTTCATACGCTATAAAAAATTGAAGCCAGTTTGGCTTTGAACACTCGTGGCATTAAAAACATATTTTTTAAATCGTTTAATTATCTGTTTGCGCAATAAAATATATTCACCAAAAAAACGAAAATCAGGATTGATTTGTATGACGCTTATATATCAAGTAATATTAAAGTAGCATATCACATAGCAGGTGTTTTTTTGGCCGGGTGTTTAACGTATTTATTTTTTATCGATATCATCTTCACGGATATGCTGGCTTTCATGTGCATAACTTATTCATAAAATTCACAAGGTTTGTAGTGAAAGACCGTGCAAAACTGGTTTTTGAGGCGTGACCTAATATAGTGATCATTTAAGCTGCACCGCCGAGTGAAATCTCCTCACGATCCTGGTGAAAATAAAAGCGGATGCATTTAAGTATGTCATAAAAAATATTTTTGATTTAACAGTAATACAGCATTGCTGGGAATATAGTCATATAAAAGAAGATGAGTCATGATAGATATATATATTGAATGTTGAATATAAAAAAATAATATTTGATAGAATATGTTGAACTACATCCAATAAATCTTATACAACAATTATTATGTTCACGTTAAATATACAATTAATGATAAATATATAACAGAATATATGGGAATAATATACAGTCATATAAAAGACCAGGAGTTATGATCAAAATATTTATTTGTTTATTTCCGTCCGTCTGTGTTGCGCAGCAAAATAAAACAAACATATACTGGCAGTTGTCCATGTTGCATTAAATATATAATGACAAATAAAATCCACTGTCAATTTACGCGAAAGTGTGCGGTTGTATTTTACTCTTGTATTTTTGTTGATTTTTCATCATTCATATGATATTATACAAAGTACGGAATTTTTAATTTATTTAATCATCTTCTCATGTGCACTCGTCAATTGTTAAAACTTCTAAACAGGACAGTCTTTCGGTATATGGTTTATCTGATTACGCCAAGTCTTTCGCGGACGTCCTCAATTTCTGTTGCTATTAACACTTGCGTCATATATCTTTCTTTCCATTCTCTCTTTATTCATTCATTCTTTCTACATTACTACCACATTTCTACTAAATTACCTGTAAAATATATATATAGAGGTTCCTGAGATTACATAGATTGCAACTAGTATCTTGTTATTTGAAATAAATATTTAATAATAATTTTATATTTCGTAGCTCTGAAATACTATTATCTGAATGTATCATGCTTCATGAAAGGTTGTTATTTGCATTTGAATACCGTTAAGTGTATCAAATTGTCCATTCTCTGAACTTTCTCAACATCATTTTCCTTGATTTCTTGCCAATTTGCATCATTTGATGAAAATGCGTTGACGTAACTCTTACGCATTATTCGGACGGTCCGTGCGGTACACCCTCCGCTACGGCCTCTCAGGATGGTATTGTCTTCACGACTAGCGATTCTGGTGATGAGTCGCGTGATGATTCAGATAAGTATCGTGATTTTAATATAGCATACCTTATTCATAGACACTTTCGAGATTTGCACGCTAGTCCGGCGAGCACGTCTGAATATCGAACGGATCAGAAAAATATTTCCCGCGCTCATGCTAAAATACAATATCCATTTTTTATTCATGTCTATTCGTATTGTATTATTATACTAATTTCTTGTTTGCCGTTTATCCCAGCTAAGTCTGGGGAGACCCACCCCCTACCAACCTTGGCCGCCTTCCCCCCGGAGTTGCCAAGAAGATTCATATTGACAGGTGCTCGGATTTTTCCGCACATGAATTTTGTGGACAGATTTTTGCGAGCACGATCTTTCCGTACACTGTTTTTTTAGAATTCAAATTGCCCATCAAAGACGGGTTATCTGTTCAAATATTAAATATTCATCTAATAAATATCTGTTGTTTTCAAAAGATGAGTGTGAAACGTGCTAGATGAAATTTATATTTATTTCAAAATCTTTTAAAACACAAAAGTCTCTTTATTTCTATTTACATTTTACAATATACACGATGCAGGGAATACTTATGTTATTTGCTTAATAACATATTTTAAAACATTCTACAATAGAAAAAGTTTTTTTTTCTGAATAAATATTCTGAAAGAATTATATATATATATTATTAAGGAGAACACATTCATATTGTGAAGTTGTAATTATGCAGATTATAGGTCTGTAATTTTTTAATACAAATTAAATGTATTAATTAGAAAGATATACATATAAATTTAATAAAAAATGAATTGTTAATTCTGGCGTCTTTTATCGGATTACTCAAAGGTATTTGAGATTCCGTAAAAATAAAGAAGATGGCTTTCAAATAATGGAATGATAGATGTATCAATTTGAAATGTGTAACATATAGGTTTGAAAATTTGTCGTCAATGTACTGTACACTGTAGCATAATCGGTTAATACACGTACCCGGATTGGAAGAGATCCAGCTTCGAATCCCGGTAACAACAACAATATTTTTCGATAAAATTGATTTAATATGTATATCTTTCTAATTAATATATTTAATTGTACATAAGTTCGCAACGGTACGTAGGTTAAAGATAAAATGCAAACATGCTAAATAATAATTTCTCAATTTTTCGCTGTCGCTCCGATACGATAGTTACATTTTTATATTTCTTTAAGTACCGTTTATAAACCTATTTTACAGTCTACCATCAGAACAGACACCGGCTTTATTAGCTCTGATGATGTATTTTTAATTGGTTCTGAGACGTCGACCGACGAAATCTGGGGAAAAGTGCCAGGAATATTTTTTTTTATACCTTTATGTTTTTTGTTGATTGCCCAACTTGTTACCTAGAGTAATTCCCTTCAACGTAATAACCTGCATTATAACTGTGAGCTATTCTTTCTTCACTTTCTTCTGGCGCGGCGCGCTGGAATAGTAAATAAATTTGCTCTACTGATTTGAATTACAATTTCTCGGTATGAAAGGAGTGAGTTTTTAAATATTGGTTTACACAAATTTTTATGTTCTTTTAATGTGGACATATTGTTTTTTTTTTAATATTTGAATTCAAATCACAATATTTTGCCTATATTTACCAAATTAAGTAATCAATTTATAATAAATAATTGTGGAGTTACCATCGAGTTTCGAACTATTTCTTAATATTTTATATTTCTAATTGATTAATTTAATTTGTTTTAAATATCATTTCACAATAAAACGTGTTCATTAAAACAATTATTTTTTATAAAATAGATAAAAATTACATTTAAAAATAAAATTATAAACCGTCCAACGAAATATTTTTTTGTTGTGGACAAAAGAAGAATACACATATTTCGATAAACTCAAAAAGGATCAGAAAACAGTTTTTAGTGCATAATTTTTAATTTTTAAGTGTCCATTTACGCGAAAATACGAATAATTTTAGATAAATAAAAATTTTCTTCAAATTTTACGGTCCCCTAAATTTTATCTATAAATATTCTAGTTAAAAAAATAACATAGCCAAGTGAACAAAAATTTTAAGACCCGATTGAAAAACAGTGCCTGGCCAATCAGTATCTCTGGCCTTCAACTTTCTTTGCCATTGACCCAGTTGAGTTTTGCCTGCGGACCGGATACTGTACATTCGGACACCGCGCTCCGGTCATTCGATTCTTTCAAGATATTTGGAACATTGTGAAATATCCATTGCAATACGTCCTTTATAAGAAATACTTATAATTATAGATCCGTTCCTTTTTACAATGGGACGAGTAATATTGTGTGTGACCGTTTCTAATAACTCATCTGGGTTTAACCGAGTCGTCACGATTTCTAAGGAAAACGCTGGATTTACATGCTTTAACATTGTTTGCTGTTGTGAAATGGATTAAAATATTTTAACTTTCATTCGAAAGCAAGAATATTCATAAATTAACTTGTATGACAATTGTGAAATATACATACATTAGTATAAACCATGCTCTACCCTCATTCGAAGAAGTACTTGTCCATGTAACTGTGATGTCTACTTACTAATGTATACGTGGGTAACAGTTGTGAAGTGGTATTTGTTTATGCGTACGTGTGTATATATGCGTGAGAATGAGTGCTAGTGACTAAAAAGCAGTTTAGTTAAAGTTTGTCACCTTTTCACATTACATTATTTAAAAAAAAACATCAATAACTGCAAAGTTATTTTGTGACAACATTTTATATTAATAATAATAAAACAAGTTATTTTTATCACTGTTTATTGATAACTCAACTTCTTTAACAAAATTGTAGGTAATGACATAAACAAAACTGTAAATATAATTTGCGGGAGTGGATAAGAAAGAGGTGGGGGAAGCAGGTGGTTAATGGATGGGCACCATATATTTTTTAAATATTGTAATTTTGTCTATGAATACAATTTAAAACTCAACGATTATACTAACATTTCTAATATAAATCATTGCAACGGCACCAATAGCATGAAAAAAAAATTATACTAAAAAAGAAAACGAAACTCAATTAACGACATGCCTTCCATTTTTAATTGTAAATAACAACGTGGCTAATAAATCTAGGCATTAACGATTTTGAACTATTGCTCGATTTAGATGCTCGACTAGATTTTCAGTACCTACTTAAACAGGCGGAATCTTCTGCTGCATTGAATATTTTTTTCTCTATTTGTATTTAAACATAATCAAAATATATAGTCACTTTCTACATATATATATATATATGTAAATGTATATTAATAAATAATATCTTACAGTCTGACAAATTATTCCTACAATTGTATTTTTAATTAAATTGATAAAATGGATAAAAATATACATTGTATTGAGAACCACTAAACTCCATAAAATGTACTGAACTAATAATTAAGTTAGTGTACTTTTGAACACATCAATCAACTCTAAGATTAAGAGAATCCAGGTTTCAGATCGGATTGGTCAAACGTTTCGGATCCCATTACAGGGTCCATCATGAAGGTTGATGAATCCTGCAATAGGACCCGAAAAGTTGGCTATAAAGATCAGATATACACAGAAGATTCTGAACCTAAAACCTAAAATATTTCAAAATCAAAATCGGCGGTAGTCTGTCGGGCTTTGATTATTCGATCATCATCAGCATGTGTCTCTTCACTGTTGGATATAGGCCTCCCTCAATCATCTCCGTTATCAGCCTTTCTTATCTATTTGTTGGCCGCCACTCTCCTAAAGTCGTTACTCTATCGAGCTTAAGGACACTCTAGGTCCTTCCTCACCATACATCTAATTGACGTGTATGTCCAGTCTATTGCTACTTCCTTAAGTTCTTTCCTATAATTTGCATTCTTATACAAATTTTTTGGGAAATATCTGTTACCTCTCTGTTCTCTGGCAGATTTGTACACTAGGTACTGTTCTCTTACTGATCCTTCAAGTATAGTCCTTTTCTCCTTTCTATTCCTGTTTGGGCAACCTTTAATTCATACATGACATTGATGGCGAGGGTTCAGGTCTCGAACGAATCCTTAAATATATATTAATAGCACCCACTCGTTGTAGTATTTTGGCTTTGAGGTTACGTATTTTTTTTTGAATACTTAATTAAGCTTCGTTAGTTGTATTATTTGATCTAAGTGTATATGTAGAGTTCTGTATAGACTTAATTTTGTTGTCTTATTACTTTATCAAAATTTATACTAATATGTTTTTGAAACATCATTGAGATCTTGACGCATTTTTGTAAGTTTTCCCGAGTGTTTGTAAATAATCACAATATCATCTACATTATTCAATGTATTGTAGAACATACACATTTGTAGTATGTTTAGCTAATTTAATATTTATTATTGTTTCAAAGAACACAGCGGTCGGTACAATAAAATTAATAATAGTATGATTGTCGTTATTACAGAACGATTGTATCAATTTAGGCCGTTTCTTTTGAACTCCCATTTGGTTGCATTAACTGAGAAGTTCTTTTCTTGCAATTATACCGTGCTTTCTGAATGTTTTGTTTCGACTAATTATAATCAATTATTATTCATTTCAAATTGTTGAGCTATTCAGGGTACGAACTCTCAATTATACATTACTTGTACACGCACTAGGAAATTGACATAATAGCTGGGAAATTAGTTTGTATAGACACCGTGTTAGGAAATTTCCTCTTTCTTCCTCGGCTTCATGTTCAGGGGGGAGGCATCTAGCCTAACTGTTTTTTTTTTTTTTTTAATATTGACAAGTCAAATGGTTATGAAATGAAAGAATATTTTTATATTAGAAAATTTATAATCTATATTTTAAGATATTTGCATGTGTTAAAAGTGGAAAATAAGCAATTTACTTTAATACTTATAAATAAGGCTATTCAAAAATAATTACAATAAAATTAACATTAAATATTTGTGTTCATCATGCCAGCATTAATTTCTCTGCCAAATTGTCTATGTTGACGCTTGTCTGATGTAGATTATTCAGGTCCCTCACGTAAGGGATTACCTCTTAGGATAGGCCTGGATCCTGGACGTGAAGTGTGGTCAGCTCCTTGTGGTGCCAGCGTAGGGTGACGGAATTCAGGCTTGTAGTTGATGACAAGACGATGCCCAATTATCCAGGCAAACCGGGACTCTGGACGCGATATTCTTATGCAATAGTGACAGTCTGTTCTCGCTACACCAATTATATTTATCAACTTTTTATAGATCCAGCGGGACCCTTTTTGATACTTTCACATCAACGATTAAACGCAGAGTACATCACAGTCTAAGCTTAAACTCGAGGCGCACAGTTTAATTTTTCCCCGGAAATACAATTTATAAAGCGCTTGCTTGATACTTTTAGAGACGATATAGATTTTATTTTCTAATTGAAAATAAAATCTCGTCTTTGGTGGAGCCACTTCTCCCGGCGGAGAATATGAGAAGACTGCTCGCCTATGGTGATGCATCCCTTAAGGTGCATTTGCCTACGTGACTTTAGTCACGTTCGACTTTGTTTTTATTGCTGTACCCACGCTGCGTCGGTACACCTGCGTCTAATAATACCGAGTTTTTATCACCCTCCGTCCCTAACTTTGACTAAGTGCTTTTGTATCCTTGAACAAAATATTGTTTTGGGTAATTTCGCATTCTAACAACCGATTTATAAAATGTTAATTAAAATTCATATTAAACTATCAGTTGATACCGATAATGATTTCACTGTAATATAATGAATTATACAAATATTTTTTTCACTTTTTTGTTGTGTATTTTGGAGTAACCTGCCATGGGAAACTTGACCTTATCGGTTAACGTATTTTAATTAATTCGTTGTAATTTTAAATACCATTTATTAGAGTTTGGGTCCATCATCAGAAAAAATGCAATGATCAAAGAATACAAAGGTTTTAAACGTTGATCAGGATGGTTGTATATAAACATATTAAAAAAATATTTTAATTTATGTTATAACATAACCTAAGTTTAAAAATCCAATCTCATTTTGTGTTTTATCAGTTTGCATACTCGTAAATCTATACGGTGGACGATGGACAAATGAGATATTTCTAAAATGTTCGTCTCAAGACAATCTCTGGACAGGAATTATGCTCCCATGAGATTTCTTGGAGACAAATCTCGGCTTTCGTAGTGTGACGTGTACTTACCAAGTATCAGAGATTCAAGCACCGCCACTTATTTCATGTCTCACTTCACGCTTACTGCGCGTCAAGTGTCTAAATACCAGTCATTTGATCTTTGATGCTTTGTTCGTTCATTTCCTGTAATTTTATGCCTTCTGTTTGGCAAATTTTTTCATAAAATAAATAGCTGTAAGTTCTAGGTTTGTGTGATAGTTCTCAGTTAAAATCAAACATAGTATACACAGGTTGACCACAGTAATCTCTGAGTTTATCTCCAGATCAAAATACCAACACGTGTACATGCTACTTAAATTTATCTCAACTAAATCTCTGTGATTTATCTCATAGTATTTCATTTCGTGGACACGGCCTATTAAGGGTTGATTCTGTATAGATGGAATGAAAAATATTGCTTTGTTGGAAGTAATTAATATTTTTAAAACATTAATTATTTTGACTCAATAATTAATAAAGTTAGAGCATTCTGAAAAAAATGTAATTTTGATGAATGATTTCTACATTATTTGCAATGATTATTTAATTTTGATAAGATTTTACTGTAATTTCAAATTAATTCAACATTAATAAATTAAAATATATTATTAATCAATTTATTTTTATAAGTTTTAGAGTATTTGCAATTTGTAATATACGAGCAAATATACCTTTTCACTTTCTAACATTAAAGTGAACGTTTAAAAAGTCAATATGTATTTCGTACCACTATTTTAGACGTGTCAATGTAGAAAGCTGTCGTGGCAAAGTTCACCATTGATCGACTCACTGTCAAATTAATAATTTGAGCACAATTGTAAATGCGAAAATATTCGATGTCATTCTATGTAAAGTATTCACTTAAAAAATATATTAAATTTGACGCAACTGACGAGTGTTTTTTGAAGATGAATTAAAATATTTTTTATACTACTTCTATTCAAAATTCTTTGGAATCGGTAGGGATAAATCATTTCAAAAGGACTCACCACAATGCCTCTAAACGGGGACAGGGTCATTGTTTTAATAGAGTCGATAATGTATATAGTATGAATCTTTCAGTATGAAGTAAAGTACTAAAAAGTATATTAATGAATATATATATAATATTTAATGTCATTTTGTTGATTCATCAAACTTATTCATTAAAACTACATCTTATAGATATTCCACTCACACACAAAAACTGCCTTATAATCGTTTTAACTAAGCTGAAAACGATACTTTAAAAAGTTAATTAAGAGTTGTGTTTTCTTATAGGCTGTGTCCATGGAATGAGATAAGATGAGATAAATATCTAATATTTATTTGAGATAACGTGCACACGTGTTGATACTATGATCTGGAGATAAATTCAGAGATCAACTTGAGATTAATAGAAGGAGACGAAAACACACATTCGTATACATGACGTTCGATTTGATAGTGAGATGTGGTGCATTCACATAAACGTCACCTAGAACCATAGATACATACAGCTATTTATTTAGAAAAGTTAGACAAACAGGAGGCATTAAATTATGAACATTTATTCTGTTTTACCTGCTATTGGGGAAATTCAAATTCAATCGACCGATGAACGAAACATCAATTATCAATGGATTGCCATTTGACGTTTGACGTATAAACATGAAGTGAGGCACGATAGATAGGCGCACAAACTTGATATGTATACAGTGGACTACGAGAGTTGTTTCCAAAAAATCTCATGGGAGCATAATCCCCATCTCAGAGATAGTCTCGAAAATCTCTTATAAGTCTCATCTATAGACACAGGTCATAAGTTATAATAACCAAAGTTCAGTGATTAGATTTCTAAAAGAATGAAGGTAATATTGCGAAGAAGACGTATTTTAATATACAGAAATAATTTTAATGAAATACTCGTATATTTCATAAAATTTAAATAAATACCACATAGCTCGAAACATAGTAGGTACCTATTCCCCGAACAAAAAAGTATTTTTATTTTAGAAAGCTCATTAATAACGTGTAATAATTAATAAGATGGAGTGTTTTTACTTGCGTTTTCTTAAGTTTTTTTTAAAATTTCTGTTCGATGTTTGTCACCAACTGACTTTTTTGCATTTTATAATTTATGTTATTATTTTTATATGATTGCATCATCAGTTATTATAAATGCACATTTTATATTGCAATAAATATTCCGTTTTATAAGTTCTGATAGCGTATGAAATGTCTTTAGCTTTTATATGACGATCTGAGCTACGTCGTATCAAGTCTAAAGGAAAGTATTTGCGTTTTTAGGTTATCGGTAAAACCCCATTAGTAATGACCGTGAACAATATTGCTTAAATTTCGAGTGCCATTAAATTAACATTATAATGGTAGTTAAAATTCACATAAGATGACATCATAATTACCGTTACTTTAATATACCGTGTACCGTAACACAAATAAACTTACGAAATATATTACTCGTTATCGAAATATAAAAAAATAACAATTTAAATATATTTATATCATTTGTTGATTATTTGATGATTTAGCATAACAACAAGCCTGCAAATAATGCACTTTGTAAGGAAACAATACATTGGTATATTATGTTGATGTATCCTATGTTATCTATAAAAAAGAAAGCAAAATACCGTGTAAAATACTTGTAGGTAATAAATGTTTGGAACAAGTAGATGAGTTTGTGTATTTGGGAAGCATGTTTGATAGAAACGGAAAGCCTAAGAATGATATCGAAAGGGGGGTGACTGCAGGGAATAAAGTGAACGGCGCTTTGAATGGAATTATATCTAAATACTATTTTAATGTATTAATTATAAATATATACAAATAAAATCAGTTTTGTCGAAAAATATTGCTTTTGCGCTACCAGATTTTGCGGATTGGAAATAGAGATCCAGGTTCGAATCCCGGTATCGCAAAAACAATATTTTTCGAAAAAATTGATTTTATATGTATATATTTATAATTAATACATTAAATTAGTATTTAAAACATCACAGACCTATGTTCTGAATAATTACAACTTCACAATAAGAATGTATTCTCTTTAATAAGGAATTATATCTAACGAGAATATGTTAACCGAAGCAAAACTAGAGGGGCACAATGGAGTCCTGGTACCGACATTGATGTATGGAAGTGAGTGAGGTCTGGAGCTGGCAGAAGAAGAACGAAAGTAGACTGAATGCAGTGGAAATGAGATCACTTAGGCGTATATGTGGCAAATCTATTTATGACACAGGAAAGAATGAAGAAATAAGGAAAGAATGTAAAGCTGATGTTAGTATAGTGAGTAAGATTAAGAAAGGATCACTAAAGTGATTTGATCATATGAAACGCATGAATGAGGAGAGAAGTCCGTGGAAGACTTGGCACGACCAGGTAAACCAGATAATGGAGGATGGTTCTGTTAGAAGCCCCAACAATCGGCGAGCTTGTATGAGAAGATGTATGAATGTGGATGAGGCGAGAATTGTGTCAGGACATAGGAGTGTAGCGCTGTATCCGCTCTGCCCACTCCCGCGGAGAAACGGCGTGATGGTAAGTAGATAAATAAGTTTCTATGGCTTGAGATTTATTGGCAAATTATATTGTCAAGATTTTTTAAAAATAATTTTGAAAACGAAATAATAGTCTATGCCTTAGAAATACGATAAAAATATGTTTTATTTTGATCGTGTGACAATGACACCTATCTTGAGTGTAATACATTTTCTTTTTTATTCGTACTGCCTTAATTTGTAATGTTTTTATACAAAAAAACCTGTTTATTTTGTAACATGTCTTGGTTCAAGTGAGACAATCTAGTTTATTAAAAAAAAAAAACTTCCATTAATACGTAATTCGACGACTAGCTCGGGTGGCTGAGCACAACAAAGGTGGGGCATTAGAATTAATTACAATCTACAGATATACCACTTATACTAATTAAAATTAAAAATCAAGAGTTAATTTTTTTTAATACCACGTTATTTGTGTTACTTTGCGTAGAATGTGTTTTTCTGGTTCGAAAAAAATATTCATAAATTAAGTAAAATTGATAAAATTAAAATAAATATTCTCTGGCCGAGAATCATACTTCTGTACAAAGCATTTATTAATGTTAAATAGAGATAACTGTTTTAAAATAAAATTATATATAATATTAAAATATCACGTAAAAGAATGTTTAGATAATAATAATATAATTTTTTTAATTATTATCTTTGTTTTATTAACCACTAAATTGAGTTTAAATACATTTACCGGTTTTGAAAAATACCATTTTCTTCTTCAGGATGTCATAACTAACTAAAACATATATTATTGTTTCTTTGCCAGAATCTATTTTTTTAAAAAAAAATAAAATATTTTTAGTACCTAACTCAAATCATTACTTAATACAAATTTACTCGAATAATTTTTAATAATAAGTAATGATTTGAGTTAGGTACCAAAAAAAATTTTTTTTTTTTTAAATAGATTCTGGCAAAGAAACAATAATATATGTTTTAGTTAGTTATGATATCACGAAGAAGAAAATTGTATTTTTCGAAACCGGTAGATGTATTTAACCTCAATTTAGTGGTTAATAAAACAAAGATAATTAATAAAAAATATGAATTTTAACCACAAAGATAATATTGCTAATTATAAAAGTATAATAATAATGTATTTATATCAAAAATATAAATAAATGCACTCAATTCTAAAACAACAATAAAAAGTATTATATACTTATATGACAATTTGATACCAAATTACATTACAGATTTGGTTAAGTTAACAATACTGGCTTAGCATGCGAGAGGTATCCGTATAGATACTCGTACTTACTTACAAATATTGAATCATGTTTTCTGAGTATTCTCGGTGGTACAAAAAAAGATGCATTTTGCATATTACGTTGCACGCCATTAGTTAAACAGATATAGTTTTTTGTCGAAGGTCGGCTCATCGCGACTGTTTAATACTCATCCGGCACACGGCTCTAATCGGAAGTAACTCAAATCAATAGTTCGTCCTTTTGCCCAAGGATGATAGTTAATTAATAATTATCCGAGTGCATGTCTGGCGATGTATTCAGACAAAAATAAATGTAAAAATGTAGAACGCCATATATATATATATCAAACACACGATATGTCGGGATATCGCCTAACGATCATTTATGAATAACTTGTCATCACGAATCTAGTGAAATCTGAATCATACATAACACGGTTTTTAGAACGAATCCTTCGTGGTCTAGCTAATTATCCGTTAAAAATTATTTGATTAAAACTTCCGATTGAAGACTAATTCATATTTAAAATTCTAATATTAGACACGATTGTATTGAATTAATAATTGATTACCTATTGCTAATATAAAAGATAATTTAAGAAAAAAATAAAATAAATAGAGATAATAAATATTACGTTAATACACATGCGATTTCTCTCAAAGACTCATTTTGAAAGCGTGTAAAGGACAACACAAAGTATATCGCGAAGCAGACTGTGATTTATTATCGAAAGTGTTTTGTACGCATAATGGAATAAAATCTCATCCATTAGTCTGCGATTAAAAAATTCACAGTACTCATGAATTTATAAAATTAAAATTTTTGTTAAATAATAAAATTTTAAATATTATCATACTAATAAATATTAAATAATAATTTTATTTCTCGGCCGTCATCACTCTGTTTACTTGTAATAAAATGTAAGAACCGTATATAACAAAAAAACAATTGTGCAATTAGCTCATACAAATTTTAACCTATTTTGAAAATAAATTTATGCGATATTATCCAAACACTCTGGTTATGTAAATGCTTTCAATAAGTGGTTCCCAGGTTTCCGATTAACAATAATCTCACATATGATATATGAACTGTACTAACTTTTTATTTTTGTTATCTTTGTGGTCCGATGTTGTTGTTCTTTTAGCTGGGTTGTCTTCTTTAGATTTCGATCGATCGAAGCGTGCACTGGTGGTTTATTTGGACCGCTGGACCAGTCGAAGCACGGGATGTAATTAAATGACGCCTGTCGGTTACCATCTTCTTAGTTTTTAGAAAAAAGGGCGCCAATGCTCACATACATACACGTATATTATTATAAACCAGGAAACCCAGTGGTGCCAATTAAAGTAACAAGGTGCGTAAACACACTATAATATGTCCTGAAAACGTTTGTATCCACATAAGGTCAACATTTATATCTTTATGGCGACAAGATCGGTTCTATCATTAATAAATATGAATACGTCACAATTGACGAGACGTTCAATGTTATATAATAGCAATAAAAGTATGATTGTTAAGATATCGCAAGTAGGTTTTTTCATCAGTTGTTATCCCGTAATAACTAGTGATAAGTCTATTGAGTCTGTTAAGCAGTACGGTCCATTTTTTAAAGTACCTGCTAAACATATTTGTGAAGACGTATACAAAAAAATTTGATTAATTTGTCAAGTTTAATTATAAGTTAATAGAAAGATGATGACTAACTACCTGGCTTGTATCGTCAATTAATCAGAATGCTCATAATAAAAGTTGCGGGTTCGAGTCCTGCTAAGGAAGGGAGTGCGGTTCAACCGATCAACCTTGACAGGCGTCATCCTCGTGACGAGGGACCGACGAAGAAGAAGAAGAAGAAGATTAAGCAACATTTCAAAATATGAATCTAACGTGATTGATCGATAAAAACATTTAACTTTCTTTCGCACAATTATACAATTTGATGTCAGTTGTTAAATTTGTTCGTGTATTATTGCACCCGCATCTCCCTCGGCGTTGAATCGGCTTCAGTAAATTGATGGCCATTGAGTGGGAAATCGTTTCTATGGTTACTCATCTAAAGCAAAGGCTAGAGATGACGCGTGAATAATATCCGCTTTATTATTGTTTAGCGACTGAAGTTGATCGACCTCCCATCACCTACGAATAGTCTAGAAAGTTCTCGATGTACCTATTTGTAGAGATACGGGATATGTTTTTATTAGAAGCTAAGCTGTGTATTGACTAATAAAGAGGTCGATAGTTTAATTTCAAAGAAAAACATTCACAAGCCAACTAATTAAGTACAATATTATGACAACTAGCATGCTTACTTGCTGCAGAGCCTTGCAGACGTCAATTGTGGGCGCTACGCGGCCGTTGGTGACCGCTGCGCGGTCAAGGTCTCAGTAAAATCTATATTTCAATTCGGAAATCCCTTATTGTATTGCTTTAACAATAGTGCATTGTGCATCAAAATATTTGCTCAATATATTTCCCAGCCGTAATGCGATAAGCAATTTTCAGCCACAAATGGCACTACAGAAGCCACATCTAAAAAGTAAGTAACAAGTAAAGAAGCGTAATATTATTATGGATGCTTGATAAAAGAAACATATTACGTTTAGATAGATCAATCTTTCGAAAGAATATACTATAAAAAACATTTTTTGTTCTTTATATCTATTTAATTTATATATCTAATTTATTAAAATTATTAAGGAACCACGTTCTGAACAGTGGCGTAATGCAGTAGTAAAAAGTTTGCGCTTTGGCTTCCTTTTGGCATTAATATCTTTGCGATACCTTTCTCAGCGTTAACAGTAATCGACAAGAAGAAATTAAATTATTTAAATTAAAATAATTATTTTTCACGTTTACTACAAAAACACGTGAAAACATTATCGATGAAGACAGCGGTAGAACCCCGCGCTAATATTCAGGGTCAGGGACCAGGACATCGCCGTAAAGTGAAAAATTGCCTTTAAGCGAAGCAAGCATTTTTTAAAATGCAAGTGTACATAAAGCATAAGAACACTTTTTTTTCTGATAGAGTGAATATTATTCGAGATAAGAGATCAATTTTATTCTTACTATTTAATGGATAAACCACGCAGTACCAATATTCGTATATTTTATAGACAATACTCATTTAGGAGGCTCTTTTTACCATTCTGCATTGGGGCTCAAGATTTTAGTTACGCCACTGGTTCAAAGTAATTGCAACTTCACAAATAAAATGTGATTTTAAAAATTAGATCAGATTTTGAATTGCTCAAAAATACAATATAAATCAATAAATATTTAATAGAAATCCAATATTTTTGGTCTTGCGGTACGACTGACAGTTGTTCAAAGGTTACTGGTCCCAGGAAACCAGCGAGTCAGCTCTATTTTCATTATACAAGCCACAAATGTATCACAAGAACCCAACCAGCAACCAGGTAATTTTAGGGCCAGAGGTACCGTAAGTGTTAATTAAAATTCTGTCGATTTGAACTATTGATTTCACATTATATTAGTAAGATGAAATGCATGCATTTAAAAAATATTATATGATTATTTTTATATGAAGTAACTCTGTAAAGCACAATCTATGATAAATATAGGATTTTAAAATTTGCGACAATCCGATCGCAATGTCAAGGCTGCACACCAATCTATCCAGTAACTGTATGCGATGTCCGGCTCCATTGGTGTCATTGAACAACGCCACCGTTTGTTTTCTGCGGCACAAGCGCTTAGATTAAGAAAGAATACAAATATTATTGTAAAATATATAATTTCTGATGAATTGTGTAAAGTGAAAAGCATTCGTAATAACATTACTAATTCTGCTTAATAAATTAAACATGATAAAATAAGCGAGAAATCATTTAATTAGCTATTTAGAATGATTGGTTTGATATCGATCTACACAATTGTGCAAAATCTTTTTTTTTTTTATGTTAAAAATAAAATAAAGTTATACACATAATATGTTCAGAGGCGTAAATACTGCGCAGGAACGTGGGTGAAAATTAAATAAAGCATATTCGCAATTATATCAAGGCCCAAACTTTCCAAAGTTTGGTGGTTCAGCATATCATGATAGTGCTAACAATATATGAGACCACCTCTATATATCGGAATTTGGCAGATCTAAGTTATAAGTGCCACAATGTTGTATATCTTCTCGAATATCGAATGGTATATAATAAACAACCATATAAAATAAATAAATATACTATTCAATACAATGTCTAAGTGAGCTTCCCTGCAACAGCACTGTATATCATTCAAGATGGCCGACGCTCCATTTATCTAACAACATTTGTAAAAACCAATTTACGGCATCATCAGTGTCAGGGGGGATATCATATGTATGTATATACGGTTATATAAGAATATAACCCTAACCCAGGGGTCAACAGACTTTCTAGTGAGAAGAGCCAAATATTAAGTAAACAGAATCAGAATCTCAACATTTTCATAGAGCCGCAACATAAATTTTAATGACGAAAAAAAAAGAAATAACATTGAGGTTGTTATTTAAAATTCAAATTCAAAATTCAGTAGTAGGCTACTTAGAAGAATATGATATAGGGGAGTAACAAGCTTCAGTAGCTCAGTGCACTACTTATATACAAGAAAACCTAAATAATTAAACTCCAATATAATTTGACTTTGTAAGGTTTATTTGTTAGAACGGTGACCTTGTATTGCTTTCGAAAGCTGTGCCATGTCTGGAAAGTACCTAACTACTTGTTTTCAATTTTAAGCATGAATTATTTATTTACACCCTATTTCGAATCGTTTTGAGAGTTGTTCTCGAAACTCTCGTTTAGATTCGTCATAATTCAGTAATTATTAACATTATCATCATAACACCATCATAGGTTGGAATCATCGTACTAGAGCCATACCTGTACAATTTAACGTGACTCAGTAAATTCAGAAGGCAGCCAGAAAGAATCTATAGAAATCATGCACCCCCAAAAAGGGAGGGTAGACATCAACATGTATTTTTTGCCGTCGCAGAACTCGGTTATAATTCCATGTATCAAATAAAATCCTATAAAAAGAACCGCATGCGGCTCGCGAGCCGCGGTCTGCCGACCCCTGCCCTAGACGTTTGTGCGAATTACTGAAATCGTTGACCCGTGATGTTATATACATTAAAACATAGTAACACGTGACCTAAAATCTGTAAGAAACCGGTGTAATGTTTACCAGATGCTTACTGTGGTATGAGTGCAAATTACATTACGTACACGATTTCTCAAGTTCTAAAATCGTCGAATAATTCTAAATAATGTCATGCCGGAGTGTTTGTCTTGACTGGCATTGTCTGACTCGTGGGATTTTTATTAAATCGCGTGTTAATTTTACCGGTTGTTTACTTTCCGGGATCCCAAAATGCAGAGAACTGTGTCACAGAGCCTTACGCATACAAATGCCTTATTATGAGCACGACTAATTGAAGAGTGTCAGACGGCTCAACAAGTCAATATGTGAAGACCTCAATTTGGAGTGAGATCTCGGGAAAGTCTCACTATCTATCTATCCATCTATCTAAGATATTCGATGGGATGGCTATTCATTGACCCTTAAGAAGTTTCATAGAATGCCTGACACACGTTTCTACATTATTAATTAGAATTATATTGTAATTATGATTTTAATTAGAAATTTAAGAAAAAAATTACACTGCGAGATTTTCGTAAATCAAAAATCAAATTTGATTTATCTCGCAAGATCTGCTAAAAAATATTATCTTAAAAAACAAAAAAAAATGGAAAATTGTATGTTAATTGAATTAATAATTAAGATTTTAGAAATGTATCTACACCTTTTCGAAGAATCTATTATATTTAGGTGTAAAACGTAAAACTTTTGGTATAAATTGACTATTTACGTTAAAAATTGTTATATTAGAGATACGAACACCGCTAAAAATTACATATACCTATGTATGTGTACCTAGATTGAATGCCTAAAACGTATTTATAAACTCAATTCATAGGACCGTAAAATTATATCAATGATATAACGAACTGTACCAGTCTGATGTCTGGATTGTTATTATTTTTTCCAAGTTTGTTGAATTAATTCGTCAATACACCGAAACACATCCCATAATTTTTCTAATTTATCATTAAACGTAATAAAAACTCTTAGGGTGTCCATCGTTCTCCAAAATACGTCTTAATTAAATGGAGGTCTATTATCGCGAAAAATCTAAATAATGTTTTTAATTTTCATCAAACATTTACCATATAGTAAATAAATGTACATTTTATATTATAATTTCTAATAATACAGGGTGAATATTATATTGCAGACCGATCTTGTTTGGCAGACATTTGTCAGTTCGCATTTGATAATCGTAGAAAATCGTTGATTGCAATTTATTATGAAGCATCTAACGCCTCAACAACGTGATGAAGTCATTAAAACATTTTATCAAAATAATAATGGTAATGCTGTAACCATTAATGGTGATCGCGGTCGTCATATGTGGGAAAACTTTTTGGTGATCGAATTGCGTCAATTGGGCCTGCATCTCACATGATTTGAGCCGGATGGTGCTACCTCACACACAGCCCGACCTACGCTTGAAATTTTGAGATAAATTTTTTCCTGCCGCATAATATCAAAAAGTGGTGATATCGACTGGCATGATTTGACGGCTCCCGACTATTTTCTGTGGTGGTACTTGAAATGGTAAGTCTACGCCAATAAGTCAACAGCTATTGCTACAGAACAATATAATAAATGGAATAATACGCAAAGCGTGCGAGAATGTTATGAAATATATGGTTTAAAGAGTCCGCATTTATGCCGCTACCAGAGGCGGCCAGTTGGCCGATGTCATATTTTATACATAATTGTAATAAATCAAATAATAGAATTTTTTTTTTATAAAATTGTGTTTCATTTCCTAATTATTCAAATACAACATCGGCCTGGAACATAACATTCACTCTGTAGTTATATAACGAGTTACATCAACAATAATTCACCCCTAGCAATAAATCATAGTCACAACACAAGACAACCAACGAACATCTGCGCGCCAGTACCGAGAGCAACAACGACATTCTATCAACGTTTAATACTTATTTTACTACGTATTTTTAACCCCGAAACTGAACACTAACTGAAAATCGTTCACTTCCAATAAGATTACGCATATATGCACTCAATATATGATTCAATTGCGTAGAGATAAATCAGCTGTCCAACATTCCAATATAATCACAATACAATATCTACACTAATAATTCACATTTGTTTTACAACACGCCCACCACATTTTATAATTATCTCTATTTTTATTTTTCTGTCGAATCTTTTCTTTCTAATTTTAATTAAATAACAGCACAGAAAAAAACTGTCTACTTTAACGCAGACGGTAGCAAAGTAGCCAGGACAATACTATATGCATCAGAGGTGGATACCTATTGCATCCCACACAGTAATAAGTGTATAATATATGTATATTCACTTCTGATTTAGTTAAAAATATATGTTAATAAAGGTTTAAATAAATAAATGGAAATCTTTTATCTTTAGGAGACTCTTTTTTAATCGATTGTTAAGTTATGATTAGCTGTATTCGACAGATAAAATTATAATATATAATATTTTAGTATTTTTTACAGACTGTTTTTAAATTACGTAACACGTAATTTATAGTTTCAGGATAAAAGCAAACTTCTTACTATATAATACTATATAATGGTAATGCAAAATATTATTAAATTTTTTATTTATTTAAAATTAAAAAAAACTGATTATATAATCTAATTAAAATAAAATACAACGAAAATGTTAGAGTAAAAATAATAATATTTTTTTTTTTATTGGTGATGCGGACATCAGAATTAATAATTCAATTTCATATTCATTTTTCATTTAAATTGAAAATCTGTAGGTAATATCGAAAAACTGAGCAAGATATTCGAGTAATGACAAGGAATTTAGTTGGCGAAAACTTGTATGAGGTGGTAAAAAAACCCCCTTATTATACTTATTATGTCTTTCGTTTGATTACATTGTTTATATATATTTGTTAAACAAAGCTTTCTTTGCTTTTTATGAAATGTAGACGAGTCTTAGTATGGTACAATGTCAGTCTTTGATGGTTAGCGCTATAAAGACACATAGGAAAAAAATACTATTGAGTAATCTCACTTGGAAAATCTCCGTAATGTGAATTACCTGTCTGGTCAAAGAGGTTATATAAACTAATGGAAACTTAGTAGGACATACCGTTAACGATTTGCTCAGAGCCGGTGTTAGAAAAAGGTTTATGTATTATGTACACTCAACTGAGTTCCAATAGTCGCAAACATAACCAATGCACATTGCATATGTGAGGCATTATATGCTTGAATGTTGAGCTGTCATTAGTAATTAATCTTATACATATATAGTAATATTTCTTGAGATAATAAATTATAACGGTTAACATTGATGATCTAAAAAATTCGAAGTTTGATACATCGTTCCAAAATAAGTTTGTACTAATAATGATATATTTAATTTCTGTGTAAGTTCAAGCAATAAATTAATGAGATAGGTACTCGTATTAACCTATTTTTAAATTATGAATGTTAACTATATCGTAATTTAAGAATTCTTATCACGTCAGTATTAATTATCTCGTTAGTAATGCGAGGCGAAGATCAAAAATCCAGTCACTCGGATACATTGATCTAACTCCGTGTGGTCATGAGTTGGATTCTCTTCTAACACAAAAAATACATTTTTTGGATGAAAACATACTCGCTTTTTAATGCAAGTTGTGAAAAAAGTTGGTCATAGTGATTTTATCCGAATAAATAATATCTTCTTCTTGGCCAGTCTCTCATTACAAAGATGACGTTTGTCATGGTTATCGATTGTGAGTCTGAGTAGGGGTGAGGTGACTTATTTTCGAACCGCATACCCTTCCACATGTTGTGCACGTGCTTCCGCTGGACAGGGGGGTTCTGAGTGACGAATCTTACTCCTTTCCTCTTTCTCCTTTTTCGGTAATGGCACCAGCCTTCTTCCGTTCGCAAGTTTCCCCGACGTGATGCATTTTTTGACGGCATTGTTTTCGATCATAGGCCGCGATTTCCCAGTATTCAGAATCTATGCCATATCTGCTCGGATTCGCTTTCAGGGTTTTTTTTGCCGTGAGATAGTTGCGCAAATATAACTTGTTTGGGAAGCCGTGTATCATCTATACGCACCACTTAATCAACCAATCAATGACCTGCCCATCGTAATTGATGCTTCAAGATCGTAATATCGATACTGGAAATGTTTGCCTTTTCTAAGATACTCAAGATTGTTCTGCGCTCCACCCATTTCATACCTAAGATCTTCCTCAAGCGTCTGTTGTGGTATTTCTCAAGGGACTTTAGGTTCCGGCTATATAAGACTTATGACTCGCAGCCATAACACGATTGTCTAACACTTTGTTGCTTTTGTGCAGCTCGTGGTTATCAAACACACGTGATAGTAGTTTACCAGCTTGCACATCGTATTCTGTTCAAATAATATTGAGAAATGATAACATTGGTTATGTAATGTAACTTCGATTAGTGTTATAGTTGTTTATTGTATAAAAATTATCCAATGATGACGACGTTTCTATTATCCCTATTACATTATAAATTATGCAATGATGATGCAGTCAGTATAAAAGTTAGACCAGTAACAAGAGTCAGACCAGTGACAAAAGTCAGACCAGTGACAAAAGTCAGTCCAGTGACAAAAGTCAGTCCAGTGACAAAAAGTCTTGATCAAGTGACCAGTGAAAAAGATCTTGAGATAAAGGCTTTTAAAGATGGAATGATGATAATTCGATCTAATGATTAAAATACAAATTAAATGAATCGACTAGAAAGATATACAGAAAAAAATTGTACTTCAAAAAATATTTAATTGCTACCAGGATTTGAACCTAGACCTCTTTCTATTCAGGGAAGTGCGTTCTCCGATTTCGTTATAGAAACCGAACACATTTCCGACAAATTTTGATCTTATATTTTGTAATATTTTCTACTATTCCATTTTTAAAAGTAATCTTCTTTATAAAACAGTACGGAGAATCTCAAATACTCTTGAGTAAAACCCGAATCCCGGTAGCAATTAAATATTTTTTCGATTAATAGATTTTTTGTTGATTAATTTAATTTGTATTAAAATACCACAGAATTATGATCTACAAATGCAACTTCACAGCAAAACTGTGCTCTAAATCTAATGATTATTTTTAGTGAATTACTCGTACAATATCATGTAAGTAAATTATGCGTTAACAGTAAGTAATTATATGTTAATTCGCTATTTTCAGAGTGCACTTATTTAGAATTTGAAATAATTAGATAAATGTAGTTGAATACGCCTATTCGGTTGAACGGAAAATAAATAAACGTGAAATGTTTAGAACAAAAATAGGCATTATTAAATTATACTAAATGATCAAAAATCATGTTCAGCACTTGTCATTTTTTCTAACTTAAATCAGCATACTATAAATGTACTGCCTTGGTCTGGTTTCTGTTCATTGTGGTTACATTATTTATATATACACATTTAGATTCATTAATATTCGTGTTTAATTATCTAGCTGAACTCAGTTATTTTCTAGTATTATTATTATTACTAGGCAACAACACAGTGCAAGTTTTATGCATTTCGCGAGTCATTTAAATAACATTTTGAATTAAAACATTTTCAGCTAAAGCAACATATTATAATGAAAAACGAACGCAAAACCACAGACCGTGCGTTCCACAAAACATTTTGAATTAATTGCAACATGATTTTAAAACTTAATGTTACGAAAGCAAATAAGGATGCTCTCTTGACAGTTTACAATAAATGAGTAATTAACATGCATATTTATGAATCTCACTTTTAGATAATGTATTTGATTTGCAAAACTATTTAAGAATTATGATTGAGCAAAAATGTATGATCCAGTAATGCAGTAGATGTGTGCAATACGCAACGAACAACTTTAGTTAAAATTTTATTCTAAATATTAATTAAATATATTAATTAGAAAGATATACATATAAAATCAGTTTTATCGAAAAATATTATTGTCACGCCACCGGGATTCGAACCTGGATCTCTTTCCAAAGCGGGGAAGGCGCATTATCCAACTATGCTACTACGACGATATTTTTAGCGACAGTTTTTCGAACCTATATGTTATCTTTTTGATATTAATACATTTAATCGTTCCATTATTTGAAAGAGCCATCTACCTTATTTTTACGGAATCTCAAATACCTTTGAGTAATCTGTTAGCAGATGCCAGAATTATCAATTCGTTTTTATTAAATTTTGGACACATTGATACAACTTTATTATTAGAACACATTTTTTTTGTGAAGTTGTTACGCCACCGGGATTCGAATCGCATATAGATTCGAAAATTTGTTGTTAAAAATATCGTCGCTGTAGCATAGTTGGATAATGCACCTTCCCCGGTTTGGAAAAAGACCCATGTTTACCTTTACATTTATTCAAATCACATTATAAATATACTACGTAATCTAAAACTATATTTTTTAATAGAATATTACAATTCATACTTAGTACTTGTCTGTGAATTGTGTCTTATGTTGAAATTGAAAAAAAATACTCAAACGAATAAATTTTTATTGAGATTTGTGGACGACATTATTGCTTAAGATGATAGAATGTTTCTCTCTCTTGAATAGGTTTTTTTCAAATGTATTCTATTTCACGGATGATTGATTGGTCACTTGAGCAATATTTTTTAGTAACCAAATGTTTTTCTTTATAATTCCAGAAAATTTCTGTAACCATACCAAAATGAAATAAACTTAAGATAATAAATAATATTACCTTGAGTAATCTCGTTAATGCATTTAACAAGGCCTATAAAGTACTCCGGTCCGTAGTAATTGTAAATCATTTCATAATAGCAACGCTTTAAAATTCTTTTATTCTAGTTGACATCAGAATAATTAAATATGAATCGTCAATATGGACACCCATGCACATATAGAACGTATTCAAAATATTATCTAAATTTTAACTATACAAAACATCCACGTCTAGAAGCCGCGAAGTATTATAAACCCAGAGTGTTGTACAAAATATTTCATACGTGGTAACCTTGACTTGAAACCCTCTTGTTAAGTCATCTTAACGACTCTTAACACACTTCTGCTCATTTTAAGTACTAACTACAGTCCTCCCTACAATACTATTAATTACTTATTACATGCTATACAAATGACAATACAATTAGAAAGTAGACATTTTAAAATTCGGTACAGCCTTAATAACGAAATCATACTGCTTCATCAGATACCCCTTCGCGCGCCCATTTTTATATAATTTTTCATATAATCTTATCAAGTATTCAACATATTACTTTATTTACTACAGTGAATAATTTTAAGGATCTCTTTTCAATATGCCTATGCATAATGCGATGTAATGTCGTGAGAGATAATAAATAATCATTGATCCCGTTATTAGTAGCAAAAAAATTATATTGTTATTTACAATTTTTAAAATCATACCAAGACGGTTGCAAGAGCTAGCCGAGTGTATGGCGGACTGAACCACTGAGGTGATATCAAGGGAAGAATGGTGTTCTGTTGTGACTGAGGTTATGAATTTCCGAGTCCCATGAGACTATTGAAAAAGAAGACGATCGTACCTTGTTGACTATAGATGATTAGTGTGCTTGTTGAATTAGCGGTAAGACACTCGCCTAGTGATCAAGTGGTCGTTCGTGGAGGTTCGAGCCTTTTCCTAGAAGATCAGAAAATTTTTAAGATTGTTGATGTGATATGTATTCCGTATATGTGTCTCTATTTTTAGAAAATACAATATATTATCTAAATAAATATCAGATCTCTCATAGAGACGAAGCTATTTTTATTATATTTTATTGGAAAATATATAGAAATATGGGGTAATTAAATAAATGTTGTAGTAGTACTTTAAGTGAGTCCACGTACTAACATATACACAACTTTCAAAAATTTGATAAATGTGGAGATTGAGGGGTGAGAATTGATGAACGTTATATATATATAAAGTGATCACTTAAGCCAGCCGAAGACAGGTCGTAAGCCCTGTAATTACCCCATATTTATATATATTTTACATTAAAATGGAAAATATAATAGAAAAAGCTTCGTCTATGAGATATCTGATATTTATTTTATATCAGCGCCTTTGTAGGTAAAAATCCAGTAATTGTGTGTTCTTGGACATATTCAAATATTGCTAATATCTATTTTTTATATTTTCGATCCATTTTTAGTCTCCTTCTCCCACTTCTCTTCTTCATATATCTATTTTCTTGGAAAGTATCTCGGCTCGTGCAAAGGTATTTTGATTGTCAGCTATTTTTAGTGCCGGCCTTAAATATTTTGACGTTGCGTCCTCTATTACTAAAATGTTTAGATACTCCTTAAGATTAGGATAACCTAAGCTTATAAATGTTTACAGACGTTTTTATTTTTTCTCATTACATCGAAAGATTCATCAATCATTCTTAGAGATGTCAAGACCATAAATAACATAACAACACATCTTATTTGGGTCGACATATCGGCTGCAGTAAACCGATGTGTCCAGTGGTGGGACACGCGGCTATTTGGGTCACTGGTTGAATCAAATACGCCCGTGTTTTGTATACGCAGATTTAGCTGATTTACAAAAAAAACATATAAAAATAAGACATAAACCTTATGTTGAAAGGAGTGATGTAGTCAATAATATTATCAGTCTTATAGTATCTTTGTATGCTGGTGGGATAAAACTCCTGACCTTCGTTTGTATAAGCGATTGTATAAAATAGTGATTATATAGTAGTTAGTGTGTTGCAATTAACATAGTTTTTTTTAATGAATTAATTATAAACGAATAAGAAAATAAATTTTAGATTTATATAAATACAAAGAAATCTCAAAGTATTTTTTACTCGGTGTAAAACAAAGAGTACAAATAAATGTATTTATTTACACATTATTCACAAGGCATAAAAACGATTCTTTATATAGTAGTACTAAGTAATAGTATATAACATCTTAAATAATTTTTTTGTTATTTATTTTGTGATAATGAGTATTCCAAAACCTTACATTCATCGAAGAAATAAGGAATCATTGGAAAAACCTAACCTTGACGTGTTTGATTATCTTAATCACGCTATCAATACATAATTTCGATAAATGTATGTTCTTCTTATACCGGAAAAAGCATCCGAGGACGATACTTTGAAGAATTTCGATTGCATGTAGTAATCAATCCGGGAAATAAATCATATTATTATAGCACAGCGTTCCAGTTGAATTACTGTTCGATCTTAATGTTAGTATTTAATTAACATTTTTCGTTATTGGAATTGATTCCGATACCTGCGTACTCGTGGCCCTGGCGCTACCACGCCACTGGCGATTTGCGGTTTGGAATTAAAGAAGATATGTGATAACCGTCGGACAAGCATCATCGATGGGTTCTCATGATACAGAAAAAATAAAATGGTTTTGTTCGGTCAATAAGTAGGCCAGAGCTATTTCGTTTTGTTGTAACACGAAAACATATTTTTTGTAATTTTTTTAATTTTAAATGTACATGTCTTCATCATACCGATTCGATTGACAAATATTTTTTTAACAATTGAGTTCTTACAATATACTAAGCTTCAATTGCTAAGAACTGAAATTGAAAAGATAAAATCAGAATCTCAAATACCTTTGAGTAATCTGATAACAGACGCTAGCAATTCATTTTTATTAAATTTTTTCTGTAAAAATAAGGTAGATGGCTCTTTAAAGTAATGGAACGATTAAATATATTAATATCAAGAAAGTAAATTTGTCGTTATAAATATTGTCGCTGAAGCATAGTTGGATAATGCACCTTCCCCGGTTAGGAAAGAGATCCAGATTCGAATCCCGGTGGCGCAACAACAATATTTTTCGATAAAATTGATTTTATATGTATATATTTCTAATTAATATATTTAATTCATATTTAAGTTATTTTTAATTTTAAAAATTTTATTTCAAGAGAAACTTACTCCTAACCTGTTTTTCATAGTTATAAACACTTTTTCCCTGAATCGACTGATGACCACTGACTCCATAAAACTTTCTCTGGCGGTATTTTAAATTGTGGAGTAATAACAGCTGTAAGATCACTTATTTTTAAAGACAATCTGATTTCTGATACAAATCTGTTTTATGTTTCAAATCTGTGGTAGATAAGAAAACACATAATAACCTCATGCTCAATGCTAAACACAGCTTTAAAGTAATTTGTTCACATTTTCATAACATGTCAATTAAATAGATTGCTACACTATTTAACTACAGCACAGTATACTAATTATTTCATATACATATCTTTGTGTGATATTTAACCTATTGATTTGATATGCAATGTGAAATAATATAATGTTTGTTCTAGATTAGATTTGATATACTTTTTTCAATAACAATATAATATACAATATTGTTTAAAACACCATAAAAAGACATGCAATTTAAATTAAATATGAGATATGTATTTCACGATGCATGTTTTAAAAAAAATATGTTATTTTGTTGTTAACAGATAAGACCAAAAATAGTTAAATTAAAAGTTACTTAGATGCACGATAGATTTTATTTTTTATTAAAATAATAAACAAATATAAAAAGTAAAAACATAGTATGATCTGATAACGGTCATTAGCCTGGTAGGCAATAAAGTGCCAGTTTTGGGATGGTAATTAAATTAAACTTGGAATTTATCTATTTCATAATCACCATCATCGTTATTAGTCGATTTCTATTCACTGCTGAATGAAGGTGTCCCCAAGTTTCTCACTTTTCTCTGTCCATTGTAATTCGCTGTCGCGTATTTCCGCAGAATTTGATGATTTCGTCAGTCCAGCGAATATTAGGGGTGGCTCGTCGGCCTCTTGATTCCCCTCGGTTTTCATTTGATGACTGCGTTCGTCCAAGGAATGTCCGTCATCCGAGCGATGTGGCCTCCTATTTATTTATTATTAATAATTACATGTATTTTATAAATATAATAAATATTTATTCAAAAAATTCACTGTAGCTAAGAGGCGATTCAATTTAAGTTTTTTCAAAATTTACAGAGACAGTTACACTACTGAGGGGAATTTTTCCCAATAAATTAATCAGCAAGTACGGAGACATACCCCGGGCACCTCGGTCACTGGACCTTACACCGTGCAACTTTTTTTGTAGGGATACCTTAAGTCGAGAGTTTACAGCAACAATCCTCGAACAATTCAGGCCCTACAAGAAAATATCCGCCGTGAAGTTGCTGCCATTGAACCAACGCTTTGCCGTCGCGTGTTCGCAAATTTAAAAGTCCGATTGCAAGAGTGTCTTTAGAGAAATGGACGGCATTTAGACGATATTGTTTATAAAACGATAAATCCGCATCGTTAAACTCCATTTTGTATAAATAACATTGTAGTTTTTTTAATTATTTAATATTAATCATAAAAATTTTCCGCTGGACAACTTTATATCTTCTTCCTAGGCCTCCTCCACAACTAATCTCCACCAACTACTCTTCGGCCATTTTTCTCCAATTGTTCTCCCGTCCTGCTCCAATACTCTTCCACACAGTCAGCCCACCTCTTATTTGGTCTGCCTCTAGATCGCTTCCACTGGGGTATCCACTCAGTCATGATATTTGGTGTCCTGTTATCTGGCATTCTTTCAACACGGCCAGCTCATCGCAGTCTTTGGGACCTGCAGAATCTTATGATTATTTCTAGCTTGATTAAATTATTGAATCCAAAGTTTATTTTCCTTCTATAAGTTTCATTTTATAGTGTAAATTCATAAACCTTTCGAAGTATTTTGCAAAAAGTTCAAAAATGACTAATTTATTTTCTTCTTTTTGAATTAGGCACCACGTTTCACACCTTTAAGTGACCACTGATCTTATTATTATTTCATATAGGTATTAGCAGATTGCTTTGTTGACTCGGCATTTTTAACTTCAGTAGTTACATAATATATACATACAAGCTTATATTTTCAGCTAAAAGGCAAATTTTCAATAAACGAGATATTAAGAAGAAAATTAATTTGTAGATTTGAAATCATTTTTACCTGAATATTTGTTATACCAACGACGTACATACCTATATTAAGTTTTTACAGAAAAGAGTAATGCCTCCAATAAGCTGTAACAATAATTGTATCGGGATAAGCGTATAAAAAATGAGCGCTTTAAATTAAATAATTTTATACGCACCGCGATGTGATATGCGACGAGCGTTGGCAAATAAACAAAAATGTGTACATTATGTAAACGTATCTTTACCTTGAAAAAAGACAAAAAGAACAATCGCAATATTCTATCCAAATCGTTAACTCAAACCTTGTCGCGGCATGTATGATTTTTTATGTGAATGTAAAAGACCTGCTATTTGTTTTAGAAAAATATTAAAATTATACTATATACTTCAGGGATAAGAAACCTTTAAATAGTCACATACAGACATATAGTGGTAGATGACTCGCCTATCTTAACACATATTAGTGTAACGCACAGGCAGGCATAGTACAATGTAAAATTTGACACCTGGAATATACTCGTAGCAGTGGAGGAGTTGACCTTAATTGATTTTTTTTCCATGGTTTTCATTAAATCTACCATTTCATCCGTCGAGATGGAAGTGAACACGATGAGTCTACACATGAATGAATGAATAAATTATATTTTGATATACAAATATTATGAGTAACGTAGTCAAATTGGAATTTCAATTTTGAAACCGTCAATAATTTTAAATGTCTGTGAATCAGATAATCAAATGAATATCGTTGTTATTTTGTCCTTGAGAAAATCGAAACTCCTGCCCATCAAATCAAAAAATATAATCCACCGTACAATAACGCGCCTTAGACATGCACAAAGGCCTCGAAAAAACTGAATATTAATGAAAGAAATTTTTTCCGAAAAATATATGAGCCGGTGAGAGAACATCACTCAGGTCAGTGGCATATTAGCAACAATTAATATTTAAAAGATCTTTATTAAAATCCTTATTTAGTTGTTGGTGCAAAATCACAAATATCACAGAACGTAAGTTGAAAGTCATCAGTGGTACATCAATAGTCATTTAATTTAAAATTCTTAAATTATACTTTATTGTTCAGTTGGTTTCTTAAAAAAAATATAAACTTTGCTTGTAGCAGATGCTGCAGATATGTGGTAGAGTGCCGCACGGTTATGGCTGTATCATGGTAGCAATTATTCACGGTGCGTTATTATAGTAAAATGTGATGAGATGTATAGTAGACTTATTATATTTAATAAGTTTAGGTCTCTTAATAATAAAAATACCGAATGGGACAATCAATGATCTATAATTCCTATCTAAATTTAAGATCAAAATAGTTTATTGTAGAGTGTATTCCAACAAATAAATTTATTGTATACATATTAGAACTGCATTTTGACGCCGAGTAAAGTTATATCTAATGCCGGGTTTCCACCAAAAGGACAAAACACAAAACACAAATAAAAACTGTTTTTCTCAACAAAAAGACATGTTTTGTAAAAAATGAACAGTTCTGAAAACGAGTTTGTCCGAGGATTGTGTTTTTAGTAAACGAAATACTTACACATCTCGAGTCGGTATATCAAAGGAAAACAAGTTTGTTCCAGCTGTTTAGTCTGTTTGGTTGAAACACGCGAATGTAGGTAGTTTTGTAATCTGCCACATTTTTATTCCACTCTTTATCTGAATGTGATTTTTATCAATAGTTTGACCCGGTAATTTGTATTTTTCTTGGCGATTTTAAGCCCTACCAGATTAATAAATAATTCAAAATCGGTACTTGACATTCTATTAAGTTGCGGAAGGAAGATTTCAATTCTCCATTCAACCCAACATCGTATAATAAAGTATTTTTTATTCGACTATTAATTAAAACCCGACCACAGCTAATTATAAAAAAATCGTCGCCAGTGAAGGACATCGTTGCGGAACTAAACAAAATGGGAAAAAAAGATAAACACACAAAAGATAAGTTTGTTTAGTTTTTGAAAATAAAACTGTTTTTTAAACAGTTATGTTTGAATCTGGCTTAATACATACTAATTAAGAATTACAGAATAACAAGAACATCATTAAAACTAACGTAAATATTTGAAAGTACTCGGTTGAGTTATTTTTTATTGCAATCTGATGCAATGGTTGTATGATTCCATTAATATATAAGTAATTGCTGTACACTTATTTTAGGTTATTAAAAATACATTGTATATATGACACGTATTTAAGTATTTCCACCTTTATCGTGTTCATGACCTTATGTCCCATATTCCTTGTGGTGAGAACGTAAAGTACCTATTCGATATAAGATAGTTTATTTCGTATTTACGACTTTGAACTGCGTACGAAACGAATTAAGCAACCGTGCGATTTCTCGTTTATGCCGTAAGGCTTCTTCAAAGAAATACCGGATGTGAAGTAAATATGTAGGTATATTCACTAACGTTTGTGGGAACCTAGTATCAATATATAACCGGGAACATTGCGTAAAATATTAAAATTCTTATAAATTTGAAAAGCTCACGAAATAATATTATACGAGGCGCGTTTAGGTGTAGCGCTGCGGTTGCGATGTTGCACATGCGCAATGGTTTCCTTCTTATGTTGACTCACCACATGTAACGTTAGAGATATTTACATAGTGTGGTCATCTTGTAGTTAGTGGTTGAAATGTTCAAGACAATACATCAGCCCGCCGACTGTGAGATACGGTCCGTGATTTGTTTCATAAATGCACGACACATGACACTAGCTGACATTCATCGCCAAGTGTGTCCTGATTTGGTGCCAAATGATTTCCATTCTTTCCTTTATCTGAAGCGATTCCTTCACCTTCGTTATCTAAACGCGGTGGCAAGCGTTTTGATGACAATGATGAATTGAAAAACGGAGTACAGACATGGTTTTTAACCCATTGCAATTGTTGCCCCGTTATGACACGTGCCTTAATAATGGTAGCGACTATGTTGAGAAGTTGTTTAAGGTGAGTAGCTTCCGAAAAAAGTAAAGTGTTGTAAAAATGATGTCATTTCTTTAAAAAAAAAAAAATTAAAAACGAGCCTCGTATGTTCTGTAAGAAATATTGTCTGTAACAATTTTTTTTTGTGAGTATTTAAGTAACTCAAATATTACATTCAACATTGTCCAAAGATAATTTACATCTATTCAAAGGAACATAAAGAGACACCAAATCTATAATAATAACATTAGAAAAAAAAATGTACATCGAATGATAAATAATTGTGATATTAGCTTTGTACTGGAAAAAACAGATGTATCGTTGAAGTATAGCCGATATAGCTCAGCTGGAAGGAGTCTATCGGAAGAGTCCATCGGCAAAAAAAAGTGTGGCATATATGCCATTTATTCGGCATGACGCCGTTCAAAAACGTATTATTGACCAATACAATCGATGATTACCAATGTCAGCGATACATCGATTAATTAACACGTTTTAATAATAATACTGCACTATATAAAGTAATTAATAAACTTAATTTCTTATGCAAAATTTTAGAAAATTCAAAACATTTTAGATATTTTAAATAATTTCTCACTTACAACGTTGCAAACAAAACAAATATTGTTACTAAATCTAGTAAAACCTCTTTTGAAACATCGTATCGATACAAGATTTAGATATTAAGTGACTTAAGTATCTTCCACTTCCAAATTAATAGTAACTTAATTTAGTTTAATACGAAAGAAAGCTTAACAAACGTGTATACCACAAAGCTCAATAATTTCTTCATTACATAAGAATTTTTTTAAATGTTTTTTGTTTTGATAATAGGTATTTCTATATCGAATACATTGCCATACACTGTTTTAAGAAATAAAGTGACTCTCAGGCCACATCATAACATGAATATTCATATCACAAATGTATTTATTGTGTAGTTTAGATATTTTATTTACGATATATTTTTGAAAACTTGTAAAAATTTCACAGTTCTGTTTCTGGACAAATATTGAAGTTTCGTGATAGAAATACCAAAGATGTTTTCTATTTCTATTGACAATTTTTTTTTAGAATGTTGTGAAGCGTGACCCAGATTCGTGTATTTGCTCTTTAATTATTCAATAATCGAAAAAATTAACATTTCGTGCTATAGAAATTTTTCTACGTATATTTATTTATGTTTAAAGCATATATTTATTTATATTATAACAATATGAAACTTTACTCAATCATGATTAATGTAAACTGGCATACATAATCATTGTTTGAAAATAATTACGGAATAAATGAAGATGTTTTGTATCAGAAAGCCAATGAAAATGATAAATAAATACTAAACGTTAATAAAGCGTATAAACAGTTTTCTCATTTATCGCACTGTTAATCACGAAAATTATATTGTTTCTATCGAATACCGTAAGAACGAATACTTTCTACACGCATTACATTTTCTATTACTGTTCGTCTATTTTCTATAATATTTGTACGGAGATAGGAAGTTTAAATTATTATTTGATTGTGCAGTACCTTCTGTTACAATGTATTAAATGTGAAGTTTATTTTCAAAAATAGCAGCTGAATTATAATTCTGAGAATTAAAAGTGTGACATATATAATGTTAAAAGATTACCTTATATACAGATTAAAATTTGTGTGATTTTCGGAAAACGAAGTAATGTAATAAAATGAAGGTAGTCATATATGTTATGATATGATATAGGTAGGTATCTACTCCAAAATAGATGATATATTTTTAAAATATCTTAGTTATTTAATGATTTCGTAAAAATATCTTATTAGATACTTTTATACTGTTCACTGGTATAAATTTGTATATTTATGACAGTGCCATGTTAACTTTGAAATATTTTTTATTTGAAGCCTGTTAATATCCATGATGGGTCGTAAATGATTTTTTAATTAAATTTTAATATCACAAAGAGGGTTTTAAAAAATATTCTATTAAAAAGACATGTACGTGCATTTTTTTATCTTATTGTTTGTTAATGAATGGCTTTATTTATGACAGTAACATTATAGATTACAATGTAATTTTAGTATTACAAGAGAATTATAATTTCAACTTTGTAAAGGTTACCTACACAAGAGAATTACTTAAATAGGTATATGTAGGAGCAGCAAAATACCATCAATGCCTTTGTGGGCTTTTACATAATTTTTTTTTAATATAACAATAAATTTTTAATTAAAATTTCGAAATAACATAAAAAAAACTAAGTATAATTTACGTACACATATTTCTTCAGTCCAGGTATGCTCCTGCAATGAAAAATGTCAACGAAATTCAACTCGTTACCAAGCCGATGCATCCGCGATATTGGCGAGTTAATAGCATAATTATTTCTATGTGTACCTACAAAGAAATCTTCATGTTGTCTCGTTTGAGTTGGTACTTTATGCGATACTTTATTTATGTATAAGTTGCTATTACTTTAAATATAACAACAAATTTTCTCATGACTTCATCACTAAGAAAAGCCTGCGTGATAAATAAGTTAATATTGGTAATATTTAAATAATTAAGTAAAAAAGTATAATAAAAAGTAATAACTGTCATACAGATTTGTCTTATATATCCAGTCGAAGGATCTAAGCTAAACCTTAAATAAGATGTAGAGGACTAAAAAATCCGCGTTGTATTGTTACAGGTCGCGTGATGGCGACTTGCGTGCTAAACTCAGACTTTGGGTTCACATTGGACTGTGCTTTCAAAAAGTCTGGGTTATTCAGGGTCCGGAACTTGGGCGGAATCAAGGCACACGTAGGCTTAGGTAATTAATACTTAGTTATAATGCTAAGCTCTCCTTAACACCAAGATGAAAACATTAACAGAAAAGATTTATTTTATTGTTTTATCACATAAATATAAAAATAAATATTCTCTGAAAATTAATAATAGAATTATAAAATATAAATTTGAAAAAAATATGTCAATACTTTTAGATATTGTGTATTGAAAATTAAGTCTGTCAGTTAGAATTATATCTAATACATTCTTATTTATATTCTATAGTTATAATCTACTACTAAATATAATCTATTCTTCATCAAACTTCTTATATATTTTTCTATGTACATATTAATATGTATTTTCGGTACATGTATTTATAATTCATACTTAGTAAACACATTATTAATTTACTTTAGTGGGTTTGGTCAACACTAATGCCTGCATTTTTTAATGTTTCTTGCATTTTTTAAATTAAAAATTTAACCCTCCATGTAACACATTGTATTTTGTACATATATAATATTGATTTATTTACAGGTAAGTGAAACATTCTTATAAATAATGGTATGCTGTCTCTTCATCAGGACTAGTCTGATTACAAATCCCTTTCGACAAACATCAAATTGTTGTTCGCAGATAATCGTTTTACGATATTAAAAATAGGAGTAAAATATTTTCATCCGGTTGTAAATGGCATCTTTACATAGCGCCGGCAATGCTGGATGCGACTATTAAGTTCCTCTATAAGGATCTATCGTGTTTGGAATTGTCTATTAGATTTTGGCTTAGTTTTGACTTGCATTTTAACCATAAATTACTATTTTAATCGCACCAGTAAATTTTTATTTCAATAAACAAATTATGATATGAGTCTGATAATTTCTCGCTGATTTTGAGGATTCAGGGTCTATAAAATTTACAAATCTCTTTTTCTTATAAGATAAGATTTCGGTGTGGGTAATAATTTATAACATTTACAATGTCGCAAAATGAGGTGAGTACTCGTACAAACATAAATTATTTTCTAAAATAAATATACCAGAAATAATAAATATATCGAAGAAAAATATGTTTAAAATACTTCCATATATTTTACATTAAATATAATAAAAAATAGATTTGTCTCTATGAGATATTTGATATTTGTTTAATAACAGTGATATTTGATATATATAATAGGTAAAAATCCAGTAATTATGTGTTCTTGGACATATTCAAATATTGCTAATAAAAATAAGTTTGTTTTAAAATTATTTGTCGCATTTCTTAATATGAAAATTTTCCATTAGTACTCATTATTATTATTTTTTAATAAACATAAAATACTTTTGATTTGTATAATTAAACTGTAAACGTAAATAATATGGTATATTAATTCTTACACTTGTATTTTATTTTAATATATTTGTTGATGTTATATCTAAACGGATAATTATTGACAAACCTAATGCTATGAATGTATCAAACAAAAATATAAATTTTTATCAGTAGTAAGTTAAAATATACTTTTATGTTGAATTTAATTTCATTTAAAAAATTTAAACAAAGCCTTCTCATAATAGTGACATTTTAAAACACGCAAGTTTTGTCGAAGGCATTTCATATCTGAATCATGTTTAATTTTCTATAAGAAGAAAGCATGTTATTAAGTATGGACGGTGAACACGCTATTAGAGATATACCTATGTCATAAATTGGTCTATTTATTTGTTTACGACTATTATGAAAGTATAGTGGCAATCCAAAAAGGCTGTCATTAAAGTTAGATTATTATTTGAAAAATAGTCTACACCTATATTAAAAATAAATAGCGATGATTAAAAACACACTTTCTTTATATAAAATTTTGCACATAAAAAAGATAATTTTTTGACAATCGATTATGATGGGATTATTGGAAGGAAGGGAAAAGATTGGTATATATTTAAGATTGATTTAAAAAAAATGCATACGTTATTTTTAATTCATTAGTAATCCAACCGTATCATTCATACAAAATGAACGTTGATTAATGAACATGAAATTGTATAATAGATCCGAGTAATGCCTAATAATATATTAGAATTATTGTTTATTTGATTTGCTAATGGCAAAACTCTATTGAGATGAAATTATTCAACGAATTCACACAATAACTAAATCGAATAGAAAGGCGAATCGTCCTTGCTTACGCCTGTACTGCGGTCATTATGGCGTACTAAATATTAACGCTGCAATCATTTGAGTAAAATGATTTATCGTAAGTATCGTTAAATAACATAGGTACCTAATTTATTATACGATATATTATGGATAATGTAAACATCTATTTACTAGTCAATATTTAAAAACGACAATTTCATAATAATGATAATAACTTAACTAAATTTTTAAAAACCAGTCAAGTAGACACAATAATAATTTAGACTTCAATTTACACGATTAATGAATTATTACTGATTAAATTATATCTAGAAAAGAAGGTTGATTTAATTTTGCATTTATACTAAAATCATCAATTTATTTTCATAAAACTCATTTAAACCATTGTAGAAGTGCATGCATGTTTTTAAATACTCGGGCACATAAAATATACTTCATAAATAACTGTATGCAAAATAAGTCAAATAAAACAGTGTGTGTTTATTTAAAAAACATTAATAATTTCATATATACACGTTAATAACATTTTTCTTGTCAGGTTTCACTATCGGTGATGAACTTGGCTTTCCCCAATCACTGACTAACTTGGATACCAGCAAGAGAAGGTCTGTTAGTGCTGCAAACGGGGCTCCATTGGCAGGAAACAGTCTTGGGGCTCTCAATAGAGCCCAACAGCAACAGAAGGTTTGTTTTTATGATTTCTAAAGTTATTATAAATATTTATAATTTTTTGACAGTGAAATTTATCCCATAATACACAATTATTATTTTTTTCTCTGTAACATGTGTATGTACTTCTTAAGCATTAATACAGTACGGAGTTGATTGCATCACCTCTGGTGTTCCACATTTCTCGTAGTTGTTTCCAAGCTATCCGTCGAACTTATAATACCGGTGTTTCCATGTTTAAATTCGCTCTACTTATCTTACTCGGTAACATAATCGCAAAAAATGGTTATTAATCCAAATTAAACTAGATTAAAATATTGTAAAAAAATATTAGAGAATAAGTCGTGTACAAATAAAATTTCTAACTATTTTCGTGATCAATTAAAATATTTCAAAAAATTAGAAGTAAAAATAATATACTACGATAGGTTAACTTTTTTGAACAATGGTCAACTTTAGTGGCGGTTGACTACGTTGTGTTGCATTCTTAAACTGTAGTAAAAGTTGAATATTTACGATGAGACCGACAAAAAGCGGTTTTTATTATTCTTCACTTTCTTATAGGTTATTTTTCGTCAACAACAAATAGCAATATTTAATGATGACGTTTTATAGTGTGGTGTGGTATTTTGCAGAGTGTCCCAGCCATAACTCTTTCACGGAACGTGGCATTTTTTAAGTAGTATTAAGAGTCTAACTCATTATGGTCACTATAATATGTATAATACGCAACCTTTCCGGTGTATCGCTTACGTCTACTCCCATGTCCGGTGACATTAAATAATTTTAGAAACATAGACAATATTATAATAATTACAGTGTTCACCGCAAATTCATGATACTTTTTGGTGCATCATATATAGTATTTTTGTTTAATAGCTATAATTTCTTATATCGTTATTCAAATAAAGTTTACTAGGTAATGTAAGGTCATATCTCCAATCGTTCTGTAGGCACTATTTCATATGGTATTCTATAGATATAAGAATTAGAACATGTAATTAGAATATAGACTTTCAACGATAAATGGTTTTAACTTATTGAGGTTTTAGTAAAATAAGCTTTGTTATTTTTATAATTTTTGAATTAATACCTCTGTGTATATTAAAAAGTCACACTAATACATTTATTAAATATGTTTATATCTCCAAATATTAATGATCCATGATATATAAAAATGAAAATTCGACAATATATAAAATCAATATGTCCAAATAAATGTAAAGGTTTAGAGAAAAACCATTTAATGTGATATATTAACGAGATGTTTTCATTTTCAGATTAACGTTCAACCGATGAAGAACCGCCTCACCGTTCGTATACCATCAACAAGCGCAGCACCTCCAACGACAACATTTACCACTCCAATTGTGGTTTCAGTTGAAGAAAATTATGTCCAATCAGGACGATCTCAAGCTATGAGGCAGATGTCTCTGACGAAGCCCACCCAACTAACTATTCCTCCGTTTAAGCCTATTGCACCAGCACAAGATATGGTGGCTCCGTTTCCAACAGCCCCAACAAAACAAGTTTACCCTCAGTATTCCAGTCCAACACAAAATACAATTAAATCTGTATCTGGAACCCAATCTCAAAAAGCACCGACGAATCTCAATAGAATGGGACAATTACCAAAGTCCAACTTTGTCAATGTGTCCGCTGCTCCGATGCGTGTCCTTAACATCGGACAATCTGTGCGACATTCGGGAACATCGAATCTTGCTGATCAAGCCTTCAAGACAGTTCCAGCTCCAGTAATAATCGGTTCTGGACCACAATATCCGTCCTTCCAGGCGATGCCTGCTTCTATTTCTAGAAATCCAATAGGTGCTTCCATCCGAGTTGACGATTCTTCGCGACCGGTCGCCAGCGTGTCTGTTGTATCTCCTCAAGCGTACAAAAATACAGTGCAGGTTCCCCTCGCTCCCACTATGATGTCCAGGTTCCCGAGTGCGGGTTCATTCTCCCAGAATACACTAGCTCTTCGCAAGGAGCACGTTCCAGCATCCGCCTATCCGGCTCAATACCAGCCGACCAATTATGCTCAGCTTCAAAACCACTACTCTTATAACCAGCAGCAAAATCAAGCTCCAAAACTGACTTCAAAGATTGACAACATGGTGTCATACAACACGATTACTAACCAGAACAGCGCACCAGATTACTCGTCACAGGCGGTATATGAAAAGATTCTCGCCATATCGAAGGCTACAAACTTATCAGTAGAAGCTATTGAAGCAGCAGTTAAATTGAGGCAGCAACAGCTAATGAATCAGATGATTATCTCACCACCGAGCACAACCACCACAACAACCACTACCACACCGCGGCCACTTCCACCACCTCCACCAACACCAAAAAGGTAGATTTGAACAAAATTTTAAAGCGGTAAAATAACACAATTTAATATCAGTTATTTCTAATTGATTAAACAATTCGAAAGTGATGGTATTCGAGAAGGAGGAAAGCAAGATAACGTGCAAAATACTTGTAGGTAATAAATGTTTGGAACAAGTAGATGAGTTTGTGAATTTGGGAAGTATTTTGATAGAAACAGAAAGGCTGAGAAAGATATCGAAAGGAGGGTAACCTTAACCGAGGCAAGACTAACGGTACAAAACGGAGTCCTTGTACCGACACTTAAGTATGGAAGTGAGGCTAGGAGCTGGCTGAAGAGGTACAAAAGTAGACTGAATGCAGTGGAAATGAAATCTCTTAGGCGTATTTGTGGCAAATCTATTTATGACAGAGTGAAGAATGAAGAAATATGGAGAGAATATAAAGCTGATCTTAGCATAGTGAGTAAGATTATGAAAGGATTACTTAGGCGGTTTAGCCATATGGAGCGAATGAATGAGTTGAGAATGGTAAGAAAGATGTTGATGGCACCAGAAATAGTGGACGTTCGCGGAAGACGGCACGAGCAGTTAAACCAGATACTGGATGATGATCCCGTTAGAAGCCTCAATAATCGCTTGTATGAAAAGATGCACGAATGTGGATGAGGCGAGAACTGTATCAGGACAGAAGAGGGTGGTGTTCTATCCTCTCTGCCTACCTCCGCGCGGAAACGGCGTCATGGTAAGTTATTTTGTATTTTAAATTTATGTTATGGTGAGACCAGTTTATATTAAACCAATGAATAAATAATCGAGAATTATTAAAAAAAAACAATTTTGAAACGGATTGAATTCCATCATAAGGTAAATATTCGAAAAAATCATGTACAGTAAGCAATAAACTATAAATTTATGTAGATTATAATGATAGTTAAATTGTTATATAAACTGTTTATTTAAACCATTATTGTGACTGTGGTTGTGTTCGATTGTAATTGATTATTTGTAATTCTTCAAGCAATTACTTGACTTCGAAAATAAACATCTAACAGTTAAATCTTAGTTTTCAATCAGTCACAAAACTGTTTACCATTAGTAGTGGGTACATTATGTAGGTTGTTTTATTAAGTTCTGTAGACGAACTGCCAATGTTATTATTAAAAGTATTATCATTTACAAGGCTCAACAACATTGAGTATATATGAAGATATATGAACGTGGTCGAGGCTACAGTTGTGTGACGGGACAGAACTCGCTCCTCTCGGTCAACTCCCGCAGTTAAACTGCATTTAAATTAGTTAGTAGTAATGTTTTTTTTATTTAATTTCAGATACACGAAGTACCAAGACCCTGCGCAGAAAGTGATGAATGCCCCGAAAGAGTATTACCCAGTGGGTTATGACAAGAATTTCGATGATAACTTTGTATCAAAGGTTGAGCTCCCGGAAACATCATTCTACTGCGGAGACCAAAAACATTTCCCCGGATTGTATGGAGACGAGGACTTGGGTTGCATGGTGAGACTTCTTTCTTATACAGGCCAAGAATAGACCTGATCAATCTGATTTGTTACTGATAGCTGTATAAAAATAATAGAAAAAATCTATCTATCAAAAAAATATTTAGTTACCACCGAGACTCGAATGTGAAGCTTTCTCTTGCCGGAAAAATGAGCTATAAATTACTATATGTGAACTACTATTAACTTTCATCTGTATACAGTCTGGGCTAATCTGCCGTGTATATTTGACCTTTCTGGCATTCGACATCAGCCCTGATGATGGACCCTGCAATGGAATTTGAAACGTCGGCCAGAAGGCCAGATATACACGGCAGATTAAGCCAGAAAATATTTCCCTAAAGATTCTGAACGCTTGTGAAAACGTAAGAATCGAATTTTCGATTTTATATAAGTTCCTTCTGTTTTAAAGACATATTTATTTAGGTTCGAGTCCCGGAGTACATTTTTTCGATAGATAGATTTTTTCTGTGTACCTTTCTATTAAATTTTTAATTTTTTTTTTTTAATACTAATTAAATTAATCAACTCTAAAGATATACAGATGAACCTGAACCTTTTCAAATTCAAAAAATTGTCGTCATCCTACTCAGTTAATGTGGCGAAACTGGATAGGAAAAGGTCCAGGTTCGAATCTCGATAGCAACTAAAATATTTTTCGATAAATTGTTTTTTTTTTATAACTTTCTAGTTGATTAATTTAAATTGTATTAAAATTCCACAGAACTATGTTCTGAAAAATTGCAACTACACACAATGATAATGTAATCTCATAAAAAAATTAATAGTTTTTTTGTTGTTGTTAATTTCTTACAATAACGATTTATCGTAAATAACGTTAATATACAATGTAACGGAATACACAGGTAGAGTACATTTATAAACTATAAAAACGATTATTTTTTAGTGTTCATGAGTATTGATTTAATTTAATTTAATGAATTTTTGAATATTTTTATCACGTTCGGAGGAACATTGAACTTGATTGAATACCAAACATTGTTCACATTCAAGTGTACGTACTTAGTTTACGCGTTAGGCCCGCGGGTGATATCCAAATAGAAAGCATTGAAATTAGGCCAACTAAACGCACCATACTGATGGCATCACATTTCGGAGACGTTCTCTACCGTCTGTCGTGAAGAACTCCCACGTAAATTTAATTTCCAATGATTACTCTCGTTTTAATGTACGCTTACTTGATTGAGTTAAGCGCAGTAAAATATAATCTCTTTTCAGTGAACAAACCTGAATATAAAATATATTATTATAACATATTTATACATATTATTGAAATACAAACAAATATATTCTCAATTTAATTGTTACGATGTGAAAACAAAACTGTTTTAAATACTGATTTAATGTATTAATTATAAATAAATACATATAAAATCAATTTAATCGAAAAATATTGTTTTTGCTCTATCTGAATTCGAACCTGGATCTCTATTTCCAATCCGGGGAAGTACACTACTAATTGTGTTATAGCACTAGTATTTTTCATGACAAATTTTCGAACCTATATGTTACACTTTTTAAAATTAATACATCTGTCGTTCCATTATTTTTGAAAGCCATCTACATTGTTTTTACGGAATCACAAATACCTTTGAGTAAACCGACTTCAGACGCCAGAACTATCAATTCATTATTATTAAATTTTGGACACATTGATACAACTTATATTATTAAGGAAAACACATTCTTATTGTGAAGTTGTAATTATTTAGAACATAGGTCTGTGATACAATATTTTTCGATATAATTGATTTTATATGTATATATTTATAATTAATACATTAAATTAGTATTTAAAACATCACAGACCTATGTTCTGAATAATTACAACTTTACAATAAGAATGTGTTTACCTTAATAAAACTGTTTTATTTACAGAATAATTTGTAATCATTATTATCAATTAATATTAAATTAGTCAGTGTTTGAAATGAAACGGAACGCGTGTTAAGTGATGGAATTCAGTTTCAACAGTATTTGAACGCATATCAATTAGATACATTCTTACATCTTATATAAAATATAGTTTTAATAAAACTAAATTATTGACTCATTTTCTTTATCTCTTAATTATCATTCACGATTAATTTTAAATGTTGAATGATAAAAAAATAATGAATTACACAATCATATAACGACATATCATTTGATAAATATATTTTCTCTACGAAACTCACAATAATATACGTGATAAAATATATTTATAAGAAGGAATTGATTAACGTAGCTAGCAAAAGAATTTTCATATAGAAATAATACGATCCCATAGAAGTTACTTATCTAAAAGAGGTAGAAATATATCAATGTACTAGAATTTTTAAAATAAAAATTAAGAAATTTCATATTTATAATATACCATCGTATATAATAATATATGTAATATATATTACGCAAATTGATTAATTAATAAATAATATTAAATTACACATTATGATTTAATTTTTAATATATACTTAACACATCTGTTCAGAAGCCGACTATTCAAATGTGATAAACAATGATGTTTTTTACCGAGGTAACTGAAGAGCGGTTACAAAAGTTAATTTATAAATTAGGAAGGTTTTGATAGCTAGTCGTGGAGAGCGCATATTCGGGGGTTGTGCGGAAGAAAAATAATAGAGGTGGCAGGACAAATATAATTAATTATCTATTTTTCACGTTAAGGTGTATTATTGAGAGAGGTTGTAGTCAGGAATGATGACTAGAGAGAATAGAATACTTTTGTCATGACCGATAATCGATAATCTATATATAACACTGGGCAACACACATTTTGGTGCCAGCAATTTTTTAACTGTTTCTAGGTAATTTTTGGGTGCAGAATCCAAAATAGACATCAGATTTGGTCTATCAGATCTTGTTTATGAGATACGCTATATTGGCCTCTTTTAGAATAATATCATCTTAGTTTTACCTTGTGTACATTTCACTTTATTACTATTTGCTCTAACTGCTAGTTAAAAATACTAAGTAATATATACTAAGTAATAGTTTCATCACTTTTCACATAAAATTTTTCTTTTAAACGACTTTCTAGCATGGAGTTTACTGAGACAGTCTCGCTGAAGACTCCAACAGTAGTCAGTCATCGTACGGCTATCCCATCTTCCATGATATCATTATCCATAATTTTAATGTCCTGATGGAATCTTTCACCGTGATCTTCATTAAAATCATGTAGGTTTTCTGGAAACCGATCTAAGTGGTTGTAGGGGTAATGAACTTTTATTCTCATGTTACTACCGAGAATATTTAAATTGGAAAGCATATTTTCCAACTTTTATTAATTACAAGAAATTAAATTAAGAATAAATTTTTTTACTACTTGAACAAATGAACACCAAGCGTTAGATTCAATCTCGTTCATTGATGCGGTCAATTGTGGATCTTTAATAAGCTGCCTTATCTGAGGACCATTAAAAATTCCAGCTTTCAGTTTTTCTGTGTTAATCCCAGGAATATTTTGTGTCAAGTAGCCAAAACAAAGTCCAGCTCGATTTAAAGCCTTCACAAATTGCTTTATAAACCCCAACTTGATATGCAAGGGTGGAAATATGATTTTCTTTCTCACAACCAAAGGTTCGTTGATTAAGTTTTGTTTTCCTTGAATTATGAAATTTCTTAAAGGCCAATTTCTGTTAACCCAGTGCTGATCCTTAGCTCTGCTGTTCCAAAGACATAAAAAACAAGAATATTTTGTATATCCACTTTGCTGTCCAAGGGAGAAGTTTATCATTTTCGATCGACACAAAACATTCCACAAACAAACACTAATGTTCTTCGCTGTGCTTTTGAACTCCAAACCATTGTTACTCCAAACTTTAGGCACTTCCATTATTCAATTGGCCACTGTAGCAAATATTCAATGCATGTTTTACATACAAAATGTAGAGCTCTAGATTTATCCTGATCTCCCAAGTGGATGCCCTTTTCACAAAGTCAGAAATAGGTTTTCTACTTTCTGTCAAAGTATATTCGCCACATACGTAAGAAAAAGCATCTGGATAATTTCTCAAAACTGTTTTATTATTAAATAACGCCGAAAGTTTGAACAAAATGATTGTAAACTGAACCGGGTTAGGCAGAGGTAATATGAGTTAGTTAATAATTAGTTCGTGGTGGGGGTTACCCAGATATATAAATGTAGGGTTTTATGGTCATGGGTAATACGAAGTAATTGAAACTGACTAATTAGATTTTAATTTTAGATACGAAATTTCAATTTTGGCTTCTAAATGTATCATTATTTTATTATTTTTGCCTTTTATCATAACTAAAATCAATTAGCTTGAATCTCATAAACTAGAGCTGATACTAAAAAAAGCTGTAAAAAAAGGTACTTTTGGAATCCACACATCATATATCCAAAATAAGTCCTTACTTCTCCGGCACCAAAAAAAAATTTCATTTTGGTGCCCAGTGTAATTGTTTGGAGATAATTTTGTTCCAGTTATTCACAGATTATTTATAACATATAAACCTCTCTGAAGCATACAATTCATTAGAATAAAAAATTCCATCAATTTTAAATTTCCCTTAAAAATGTGGTAAAATTGTAAATAATATTTGTGCAAAAATATAGAAAAAAAGTTTTTAACAATTTTTATCTTTTCAGGTATTCCATGTGTGTGCATTAACAGATGAAGGTCTTATAATGAAGTCGTTCCTGTGCCCAGAATCGACGCTCTTCGATCAGACTATTTTGAAATGTAACTGGTGGTTCTACGTGGACTGCAAAAGCTCTAAGCGTCTTTATGACTCAAATATCCCTGTTTCCAAGAGCTACCAGCTCATGAAAGCGCTCACATTCTTCTCTTCGTATAAAAAAGAAGTACAGGGAGAAGATGGAAATAATAACTTGGCTAGGTCCACCATAACAGAAAATAAAGAGGGAGTAAGAAATGCGGTAAAAATTTTACAAACTCAATCTCATATGGAACTGCCAAAAGTTGAAATCGTCGAGAGAAAATCTAGTCCAACAACAGTTCCATCGACATCTAGAAGCAGTAAAGGATTTACCCCTGTCAACGCTGTTGAAATAAATTCACTGTCTACCGATGTAAAGGAAGAGGATAATATTACTGGAGAAAAGGTGGAACAGAGAGATAGTAATAGAAAATATAGAAAGCAAGCTTCTATTCGACCAAAGGAAGATACGCAGAATTCTTTATCGGAAACTTCTACAAGCAGAAATGCAAATATCCAAAAAATTGCTCCTCAGCAGACAACTTCTAGTACAGAAAAGAACACAATCAAATTGACGAGTGTCAGAAAACCATTAAGAAAGAGACCTAACAATAATTTGACAAAATCTAAAGAAATTGTTTCAAATACCACAATTGCGGCCGAAACTAGCGAAACAGTCAAACAACGACATCGTTCAGAACGGGCGAGTGAAGAGAGAAAGGACGAAGATGTTCACAAAAAAGCCAAAACATCTCAAGTGAAAATAAATATTCAAGAAGTAGCGGGAAATGCTAACAGCCACGTGATCAAACCGGCTAGAAAAGAATCAGTCGATGTAACTATTGCAAAAATGGACGAAGCCATCATAGGCCAGAAAAAACGAGACTTCACATGAAGCTTCGAGTACAGTCAAAGAACGTCGTAAAACTTTAAGTGTGAAATAAAACAAATTGGTTAATGTGAAATTAGACGCAAGAGAAAAAGTGCAGTTGGTTCACATACTAAAGAAGCTGAGTTATCCATTAGATAAAAGGATTATTGTGAAAAAAAAAAATAGAAATAATTTTGACTTTTTTCAAAAAAAGAAAAATCTTTAATTATTTAAGGAATGGTGAAGGACTTAATGCAAATGAATCTATATTTGAGATATTGTTACATTTTTAGTTTCTTCTTAACAATGGTTGTATATAAAATAATTTATTTACTTTATAAGCATTAAATAATAATGGTAGAATATTACTTTTAAATTATTACAATATTATAGTAATGTTAAAGAAACGCATTGAATGTAATTTAATTTTAGCGAAATATGATAACTATTACGAATTCTCAAATAATTATTTTACAAAGTTTTGAAACATATAAATGCTGTAACTTTTTATCTCAATTTAAAAAATTTAGATTAATTTGTAAATATAGATAATTTATTTTATCGGTAATATTGTTTTTCGATCACCATAATTAAATACTACAATAGTATAAATACGATGCCACAAATTTATTTAATTTCACTCTATTATATTTACATAATTTTATAGTCATGTTCTAGCCTTTAGTTTAGTAATAAAAGACTTTCTTAAATTAATATTCAGAGTAGTCATAGAATAATATTTTTGTTTTTTATAGAAATGTCTCTTGATTTCCTATATATTTTAATATATACATATTTTAATAACTCGATCATATTTCACTATTTAAATCAAATTGTTTATTACGTGTAATGTACTCTTATTTGACAAAAAGCTCACCATGACTTAAAATAAATTAATCAAATTGAAACATAAAAGGTAAAATAAATAAAATAAAATATGCATTCGATTGACAAACGAATTTTATATTTGCACGAAGTTTATAATCAATTTAATGTGCTTGTAGTGGTAAGATACTTGCCTAGTGTTCAAGCGGTCGAGGGTTCGAGCCTCGTTCTAGAAGACCACCAAATTATTCCTTATTGATATTGGTGTGACATGGATTCCATATATACAACTTTTTTTTTTTTTTAAACCCATGATCAATAAATAAAATATGTATATTGTTAAGGAAATATAATTTTATTTGCTTTTTTAGAGTAAAAATATATATATTTTAAATATGAATTAAATATATTAATTAGAAAGATATACATATAAAATCATTTTTTTCGAAAAATATTGTTGTTGTGCCACCGGGATTCAAACCTGGATCTCGTTCCTAACCGGGGAAGGTGCATTATCCAACTATGCTACAGCGACAATATTTTTAGCGACAATTTTCGAACCTATATGTTACCTTTTTGATATTAATACAATTTAATCGTTCCATTATTTGAAAGAGCCATCTACCTTATTTTTACAGAATCTCAAATACGTTTGAGTAAACTGATAGCAGACGCCAGAGTTATCAATTCATTTTTATTAAATTTTGGACACATTGATACAACATTATTATTTTAATAATTTCCTAATATATATATTTTTTGGTATTTCGTTTGAAAGTGTTCATATATACCGACCATTATTTTTACAGATTTTTACGCTAAATTTTTGAGCATGTAAAATATGTCACTTCAAATATTCGTATAAATTAAAATCAAGGACAATATTGTCATATTGTCATCCCGGTATAATTTATTAGTACATATATCTAATTTATTTAATTCTATTTAAATTTTATACGAAATATTTCAAAGTTTAAAAAAGAGTTAAAGCTGTACTTTATTATTATATAATTAGAAACGTTTGCTTTAATGGTAGGCATTAGTATTTTTTTTTTGTTGTTTTATTTATTTTGACGTTGCTGGGCAAAATCCTTTTTGAATGTGACGATAGCTATATTGTCTTCTATCTCTTGCCTTTTCTGATACACCCTTCACGGATGATCGTCAATGATCTTCATAACTTTATGGTCAGTTGACGAAGGATTTGGCCCAAACAACGATAATGTAAGAAATGGGAACACACCTAATAATTTGCTCATACATAATGTTATTATTTTCGAAACAAATATATTACAAAAAAATAAAATGTTTTATTATTTTCCTTAAAGTCATTCTTCATTAAGACAGATAGGTATGCACTATTATTTATATAGTAGTAATATTATATACTGTTTGTTATAAAATATCTTTAAATTTAGTTATGCCTTTTTTGAGATATTGATTGAAGACCATATATTCCACATACGACAAATTGAAATTCTTATTCACATTTTTCACAAAATTTAATCAGGCTTAACTTTCTCGCCTCATACATTCAATTAGTAGTAAGTATTCATTGTGAACATCTAGTGTTCTTTCATCATTCATTTGGTTTCATCTGTGTAATTTTTTTTTTGTGTTATTATATTTTATACGTTTAAATTGTATTTACATTTTAACTTTTGTCTACTTCGTCTATTTCCCATACATTTAGTCTGTTTTAAACTTCCTCTGCTATTTATAAGTTTGTTTAGCGTACACGAGTGTCGATATTACATTATTAATTTTTAGAAGTGTCTCTCAAAAAGAATTTATAATTCCAATTATAGAGTTTATCATCATCATCTCATGTTCATCCATTGCTGGATATAACCCTCTCTTAATGTTCACCAGTTTCCTCTATTTCACGTTCTGTGCATCCACCTCCCGGCTATCCATTTTATGTTATCGGACTGTCGAGCTGGTAGGCGACTCATACGTCTTGAACACGTTCGAGGTGTGTACTCCAATGCTTTATTTTTATTTAAAATTTTATAATAATATATACACCGCAGCCTGTCGATGCTATAGTGGGTATGAACTATACGTTGATAATGAATATCAATGTACACGAAAATAAGATGTTGCATTATATATCTGAAAAGAATTAAAATGCAAAATTCACGAAAGCATACACACAAGATCAAAATTACATTCAGGAATATAAAAAAATAAATTTAGCACCAATATATTCAAACATGATTTCAAGAAAAAGTGTCATATAAATGTTCTTTGTAGCTTAGTAATAATAATAATAATGTGTTTATTCCAGCATGATCAGGTTTTTTTTTAACCCGATTCGCCATAGAGATAATACATATTATGTTATACATTAAGGTTACGAAATAAATATAATGCTACGAAAAAGAAAACCAAAGAAAATATTAACAAATAAAAACAAAAGTTAATAAATATAAAATCGGATTAAATAACACAGTATTGCTGTGGTAGACATCTAGTCTGAATGTTTCACGCTTCCTTAATGATCTGGTACTTGCGTGAAGTCTTACTTCAGTATCAATGTGCTGTCGACCAGATTATTAACAATCTCGTACAGAAATATCAGATCGGCAATATTGCGCCTCACGTTTTTATTAACGATTCAATACATGTTTCAACATTTCTGCATGAACCGGCTCTGAATGTAATATTTTAATAAAACTTTTTTGAACATACTCCAATTGATTGTTGCATATCGCATAATGAGGATACCGATTCTTCCCCCAACGATTATCAATTTTTCCGCAGAGGTGTTTTGCCATTGCCGTTTCGATTTGCACTCTATTTGAGTAATGTAGGCGTAATAAACATTCGCTCATTGGCGAATCATTTCATTTCATTCCTTATGTGATTGCTCAAAGAACTGCCGAGCATTGCTCTTTCCATGGCGTCGAAACTTGAACGCTGTACATTACGCCGTCAGCGTTCATGTTTCGGCACCGCATGTTACGGTTGGAAGAATGCACTGGATGGAGACCTTAGTTTTGTGGTAATATGGGATTGAATATACTTTGAGGTACTATGATTTTAATATTCTTCTTGGTTGTTAAATATAGTTCAGAGTATCATTAACCTTTCCCTGCAGAAATTCTTTCCTCATAACTCCGAAAAATAGACAAATACATATTTTATTGTATATATGAGTCGTTTTATTCCAAGCCCCCCCCTCCAACAGATTTTTAACAAAACCCAGAAATCACGAAAAACGTTAAATATAGAATTTTCATCTAAACGCTTCAATAAATATTTTGAAGAAATGGCATAGTATGTATCAATACAATGCAAAAAAATTGTCGATTTCGAAAATTTTTTCCTAGTAAAACTGCATTCAGATGTACATTTTTTTAATTTCTGATTATAGATGGGTTTGGAAGTAAACGACTCATATGAAGCGAGTGATGAAGACAACAAAAGACCTTGGAACGATTAGGTATTAGAGAACTAGATATTAAATACTAAACGTTAGAAGACGGCCATGATTTAAGCTTCAACAATGACATGGATGCATGAAAAGATGTACGATATGTGAAAGAGGTGGTGTGGTATGTCGGAACAGAAAAATGTGGCATTTATTCTCTTTGTTTTCTCCTGCGGACGTGATGGAATGTTACTTACTTAGTCTTTATAATATGATTAATATACCATGATCATATGATTAATATACAATTAGGTGACCATATCAGCGATTATATAGATTTGATAGCTAAAAATATAAAATGGAATTTAAACTCCATTTTAATGGACAGTCAACAACTTCATAAAGATTGCCCAAGTTGCACGAGTTGGAAACTCTTTAGGTATATTAAATTGCACGCTGACTGGATATTAGGGCAGTGGTTTTTAAAGTTCCAGTCGTGACCACCTGGGGGGTAGCGTAGTTGTTCCAAGTGGGTCCTGAGTTATAAAAACAACCAATATTTTTTTTGTAATATATATATATTACTATTTATGAATATCAAGAGCAAAACTAAGAATTATACAATAATTTGAGCTAATTATTATATTCATGTAAAGTATTGACTACGTTTTCACGTAACCAATGATACATATATAAAACGAAAAAAAATTAGCTCAGATAGCGCCATCTTTCGATTTTTTCATGTGTCAGGTATTAGTATCAATCGTACAGAAATACGTAAAGATGTCGCTCTGCAGTTTTATATTACCTGAAATACACCATCTTCATTATAAAATAAGTTTAATATTAAGGTAGTGTAGTTTTACTAATTAAAACCATATGTAAAGTAACGTTACACACACACGCACACACATACATGCACAGACACACACACATATGTGTGTATTTAATTTCCATATATATATATTAATTTCCAGTTCCATATATACACATTTGTGTATGTGTGTATACCCTGTATACGAGTATATATATTATATACAGGATATAACAGACATAGTCCATAATGTTTTAGGTTGATAGCTGACTAAATTACTTCAGACCCTTAAAGAGTCTGGCCGCTCAAAGTTCGAAGGGCTTTTATTTTTTGTACTCAATATATAATTTGGAACTAATAAAATGTTTCAATTAATCGAAATAATCGCATAACTATGACTTTTTAAGATGATCATATCTCTGACATGATACAAATTAGGCACATGCAACTTGAACATTTTTGACTCATATTTTAAATATGTATCCACCCCTAAAATATTGTGCACTACTTATGTTACACCCAGTAGGTATATATGTATGTGTGATATTATTATAACAGTAATGCGACTGAACTTATACAGTTAAGATTTCTGGTAAATATTGTTTGAAATTTCATTTAAAACTAATGACGTCCGTCTTTTAAGTTTTTGAAAATAATTTAATCCTAGTAATAATATAATAATTTGTTTGTTTAGTCAGATTTCAATGAAATTTAAAAAAAAAAACAATCTATAATCTTTCGATCTATAATCTCCATATTATTATTATAATCCAAAATATTGATAGAAGATTTTGAATAGAAGCGTGTTAGAAACTTATTAACTAACAAGTTTAGAGTTTTAACATGGCAACTATTTTTTGTTTGTAATAAGGTGATCATAATACTGTCGTCTTCTTTTTATGGTGAACCGAGAGGTTTCATATATTATAAAATAAAGGTTTGCCAGATTGAGAGTTTGAACAATGATAATAATAATAATTATTATTCATAGATTAAAATGAGATTAATACTAACAATTGATGACAACTAAATAATATGAGGATACGACAATAATATTTTTGTTGTATGTCACACGGTTAGACAGATTTGAAGTTTAACAAATCTATTTTTGTCTGCAAAAAGTTTTCAGGATTATTTAAAAGTTAGCACAATCTTTCCAAATACACTTATTATGTTATTATTTGCAGACAAATAAATCCATTGTTTTTTTACTATTTGCAGTTAAATAGAATCAACGTTTTATTATTAAATATAATTTTGTAGTTAACAATTTTTTGAGAGTGAAAATTATTACATTAATATTACATTTTTTAATTCATGAATTAATTCAAAATAGAATAGAATTTGATTGGATATATCTTTATTGATGTCAGTCAACTTTTTAATCAAATTTATATCAAGAAAAGGGAGTATTTATGAAGCATTCTAGAGCAGTCGCACTAGGTATCGTAAATTGTATTTTCTAAGGTTTCAACATTTTATGTTGAAAGGGTTATTGCTATCTAAAAGAGAGCAATTATATTTTATTTTGATATATATAAATGGAAAATAATGTAAACATCAGCAGTCATGTGTTATTGGTGTCATCTTATTGGTCCATGAAGAATCAAAATTTATTATCAAATATAAATTATTATTTGTAATTTAGTTAATTCACTAAAAATATTCATTTTAAATTTCAGGTGTGTGTAGGTAAAAATAATATAAAATTTTGTATAATATTTTATTAAAAAAATTCAACATTTTTTTTATTAATTTTAAAAGTTCAAATAAAATCAGCACAAATTGAGACTTAGGTCAAATTGAGTAATTTAACAAATAGTTTACTCGGACAAATGAATATCATTGTTGAAAATATCAACGTCTTTATTATGCTGAAATTATTTTTGCTCTTATTCATTATATATTACATAACAATATTATGGCATATTTTTTTAATAAGTATATAACACATGTTTTCGTTTCAAGCAGAGCCATAAAAAGTAATATAGATAAAAACAATATAAAAAATACAAGATATAAAAAAGAACGTCTTCAATTATCAATTATTTTGGTTCTATGATTTTCTTTGCAAGAAAATCGAGTTGACGTATTAAAACAAAGAACTGATAATTTAAAACAAAAACAATTTAATAAAACAAAACCTAAAAATATTATAGAGCAATGTTTCTAAATCCGCTCAAGTTTCCTGATTCGTTTGGTTTAGGCATGCGGAACCAACACAACGTTGTTGCATCAAGCCAACAAATGACAGTTGCGAATAAAAATTTTATTTCCCGAAAAAAGTGCTCTAGATTTATCTATTTTATGACCAAATCGATTTCTGGCGATAAATTACAGCCTTCAGAATCTTTGCCATTTTCTTGGAGTTATTTCTGGCACTTTTCTTAAAGAAAAAAATATTGTAATCCAATCATTTTGAAATAATTTAAGACAGTTACACTGTTTAGTATTTCTGTACTCTAGTTTTACCGGAAATATATCACGCATTTATTCTACATGAAAACCCTTTTACGGGAAGTAATTTTTTTTGAAGAACCGACAAAAATAATTGAGAAAAGAAACCGCATAGAAAGCCTTTCAATATAAATGCTTATTATGCGGCTGTATTCCAAAGATTTTTTTTTTAACATGACAATTTGCTTAACCAAGAATCGGAAACCTCTAATGGATCATCTGCTCCTCCTCGAATCTTAGGACCTAAGTATCTTCCGTGGTGATTAATAATGAAAGCTTGACTGCAGTTTGTATCCGTACTGACTGCCGTCATCTCCGGAGAGAGAGCTGTAGTCGTCGTATTGCGGGGCGTGGTGGCCGGATCCGCCGGATCCTCCCTGACCTCCGTGTCCGGATCCGCCTTGACCCCCATATCCGCCGGATCCACCTTGGCCCCCGTGTCCGCCAGCGCCCCCTGAACCCCCGGAACCGAGACCCTTGGCTGCCTGAGCGGCATCCACGGCGGCGGCAGCGGATGCGGCCTTCGCGGCAGCCTCAGCGGCGTTGGCTTGGGCTTGCTGGGCGGAGAGCTGAAAAAATCAAACAAGTCGATTAATTTTAAATTTTGTGTATTATTCATCTAGTAATGAGCCATAAGTTGTTCTCAATAAAATATTCTACTTTTGTTAAAATTAAATAAATATTTAGAAATTATTACGCGTATTGCGTAAGATCTCACACTTTTGAAAACAATGCTAAAATACAGTTGGTTTCATTATTTATCTACCCGATAGATGTAATGGTGTGATTGATTATTGAAATTTGAATTTAAAAAGAATAACGTTTAAATGATTACTTCCGATTGTTTCAACTTCTTGTCGATGGTTTTAGGTTGACCAAAAAGCAAAATAATCGGTTATTTCCACTAGCCTGATCAACCATTAAAATTTTCAGCCAAGTTTTTTCTCAAATTAATTATCAGTTGAAATAAACAGAAAATGTAGAAATAAATATATTTTTTTAAGAATTTATCGATTAACTGAAATATTATTTAAAATTTGATCTTGGTATCTTTATTATGGTTGAGAAAAATAATTTTTTTGCCCTTGCCTGGGCGTTGAATGCAGCAGATTGGGTGGCATCGAAGTCGATTCTGGCTCCATGCAGCTGGTCTGTCAGGGTAGCCAACCTTTGTTTAGCTGATCCCACCATAGCTTGCTGGGCGGCGAGTTCACCGGCAGCCTCACTGGCCGCCTGTTGGGCGTTTTCCTGGGTGGCTTGGGCGGCATTCAGGGCGGCTTGGATCACGTTCACCTGTTTGAAAAAAAATGATTTGAAGACCCTAGCGCTAGAATATAGTTCATAAGCTACTTCAAATAAAATCTCAAATTAATCAAAGTAATATTAAAATAATTTATAATTTTCTAAATACATCGCAATCTTATAATCAGTCATATAACTATGTCACTACACTAAACTATTTGAATTATGCACATTTATAGAGAAAAGCATGAATTTTTATAGTTATTAAATATTGGTCTGGTTATCGCAGTAATGTCAAGTATAGATGAATTATTTTCTTGCAAGATATGTTTAATGTCTTAGATTAACGTCGGATTTGTTTAAATTTTAGTGGTATCGTAGGTAGTAGCGGTCCATATATTAATAATAATCATACTGTCTATTGAATAATAGTTTCAAATGTCTCGGTTTCAATTTTTATGATTGTACTTGATTGATTAAGGATAAGATTGAATGTAGATTTCCGCAATTCTACTAGGATAGATATTTTAGTTATAAAAATGATATTAAAAATGCGCTAGAATATTACAATCCACTTTTTTTCAAGATTATTTAATATAATTAAAATCGGTAATTATTTGATTTCATGCACATGCGATCGATCAACAACGCGTAGGTAATGCGGAACAATCGAAATGTTACAGATCACCAGGCAGTGAAAAGGTTAAAGGAGTCACGGCTCGATATCAGGAAACGATTCATGCAAAAAGTATTCGGCAGTAAATGAAAGCGGAACCAGCCGTCGTATTATTTTCATCATAATTCATCATTACTTCTTAAGCTCTGTTCAGAAAAAGATAATTGTTATTATATAAGCTAATATTCTAATGGAATTAGATGATTTATGATTTGATCATGCGTAATATCTATAAAGTACTTCCTCAATGAACGATTTAAACAAAATAAATTATTTTTTTAGGAAATAAATCTCACCTGATGAGCTGCTTGCTGGGCTGACTGCTGCGCTGCATTTGCGGCTCTTTGAGCTGACTGAAGCTGCATAGTCTCTCCGTCCAGAGCGACCTTGGCATCTCTCACTTGCTGCTCCAACCCGCTGAGGATGACCTGCTTTCCAGCCAGCGCCGCCTGTGCCGTAGCCGAAGCTTGCGCTGCCGACTGCGCCAAGGTGTTCTTGGCCACGTAAGCCGCCTGCTTAGCCGCAGCATGCTGGTTGGCCACTGCTGTGTTGGCCTGGTCTGCAGACCCTTGAGCGATGGACCTCAATCCGCTTCCGGCGCTGTATCCTTTCTTTCCTCCGCCAACTCCTCCGGTGGAGTGAATGAAGGCATCAAAATGGTTGATGGATGCCTGAGCAACTGGGGATCCAAAGTCGTACTCGTAGTCGCTATTCTGGGCGGCCTTGGAGCTCGATTTGGAGTTGGAGGACCTCTTGGGTGGAGGTTTCGCGAACGCCACCACGCCTTTAGAGACAATATGGAAAAGTATTACAAACAGATAAAACGCTACATTCACAATTGTACGGATGAAGAAAATAAGACCAATATGGTATATAAAATATATTTTTTTAAATGTTGTTCAAAATTAATTCATTATTAAGTAAATCTTATATGAATCTTTAAGTGCAGATGTGCAGTACAGAATTGAGAAGTGAAACCATTATTTCATCACAAATTAAAAAAAATCTTGGTTGTATTTTCTTGTAGCACCCTTGCAATTATTTGCTTGGTTGATAATAAAAGTAATCTCAAATTGTTTTACGAATCAATGGACCGCGATCGAGTAAATAATTTACACGGATAATTGAAAGTAAGAAATAAACTGAGCATGAAAATCTGCCGATTGAACGATATTTCCCAGCCTGGCTATATTTATCTCAAGTCAACGATTTCCACGCTAATAATTTTGTTTTTTTACTATTTTATGTTGATGATAAAAACAAATAAAGTATTAAATTCATTGATTATTTGAAAATAATGCATTTTTTATGAATTAATTTCTCAAAAGCATATTTTAAAAATATTTATAAATTTATTCTGGTGAAGCCGGAAATTACATTTTTATATTTAAAATAGTTATATTACTATTTTAAATATTTATTAGCAAAGAAATCATCAAGTTTTGAGCAAAAATAGTGCGAGTTTTCATGCCATTAAAAATTGAGTTATAAATAAAAAATTGTGCCATTATTAAGGTAGATTCGTCAACAATAAGAAATTACTGAAAAATATGTAAACTTACTTAGGCATACGATAGCTACGATGATAATCTTCATGATAACTGCTTCAAGCTAAAATAAAAATAAAAATAAATACAATGAAATTGTCTAAAAAATTCTTATTATATAAGAAGATCAAATATAAAACCATGTTCTATAATAATTTTTTTGTTATTTTAATATTTTAAAAAGTTAGGATGTAACAGAAGTATATTGAAATATGATTATTAAGGTAAATTGCAACTTTTAAAAAGGAGGAAAGGATAATTCAAATAATAATTTTAATGCTTATTAAAAAAGGAGGAAATAATGCTTTTATGGTATAAAGACGCGTTCTGATGCTGACAGATAATGAACACATAGATAGTTTAACGGATTCTCGACCTTTCAATATCTTCACAATTGCTTAAAAACCACAGAAGGCACACTGCACCTTCGACTGAGAGAACTGAACAAGATATCGTTTGCTCGGCGTCTGCAGTATTTATATGAAATCTGTCTGTACAACCCTACTTGTACCATTATCACCCCCACTCAATCCAACGAACGAATTTCTTTGTAGAATTTTATCCGGCTATCACCACAACATGAATTTCTTTCAAAGTGTTGGTCATTCATCGAAACTGACCGTTACTAGCATTGGTAAATTATTGTGTTAGTCTGTGTTGGCGTTCGACACAATGAAGTTTGTTCTACGAGCGTGATGAAGTTTCTTTTCGATTATAATATGTATTATATTTACTTAAAAAGCAACATATTATACTAACAATTCACATAAATAATTCACAGATGAATGCATGTGAAATATTAAGTTATAAAGGAGAACACATTATAATTGTGAATTTGCAGTTTTTCAGAACACAGAACTCTGTGATATTTTGATACAAAATAAATGTATCAATAAGAAATACATACAGATAAAATCAATTTATCGAAAAAATATTTCCGTTGCCACCTGGACTCGAACCAGGACCATTGATACATTGAATTTGTATTGAAATATTAAGAAGAGATGGTGTTGATTCAAATTTGAAAATTCACTACATATTTTTTCCATCAGATATTATCTAAATTAAGCGGGTTAGTTTTAGAATCTCTAGAATATAAAATGTTTTATGATGAGAATATAACAACCATTGTTAATTGTATTTAGTAATTTGTAATCGATGAGATAAGTATTTATGAATAGTTAAACTCATATAGATTAAACAGATGATGGTTCAATTAAAATTCAAATATTGATACTTTCCTTAGTACGTAATATTATATAAAATACGTTTTAGCAGTTTCTTTAATTTACTTTGAAAAATATGGATATATCCTACCTATTTCATTACAATCATTTTGTACAGAATTCAATTGAATTGATTTTGTATAGTAACTCACAAACCTCGTCAAGTAAGAACATAAGTTTTTTAATACATTATTATATTATGAAGATCTAGATTCTAAAGGTTTAATTTGAAGACCATTTGGATTTTTTTTGATTGGCTTAAAATTCGTATTATTTTTAAACTGAGCCATAATTATTCATCACAATTATAAAAAGCACTTGTGAAAATATTTTATTCAACGTATATTTATTTATTTAATCAAAACAAAATATATGTTTTATTTATTGCCTGACTCAGACTGTATTAAGATCAATAAAAAATACGTAATTTCGAGAAGAAAAAATTTAAGAAGAACGTAGAGTACTTATTACGTGTAAGGGATTGATTAAATTCTTAGTGGACAAAATGGACGCTGTTGAACACGTAAAAATTGCTTTACAAAATATTGATTTCCTAAAATCATACCCGAAATAATTACGAAATTTAAACTTATTTCGTAATGGGGGTAAAAATTATAAACATTAATGGTTTTAATCTACATAATCATTTTAGTAAAAAATGAACTTATTGTTGATATTTATAGAGTACTTTGTAGTTGGACATAATTTTTTTTTAAACAAACAAATTTTGTATAGGTTACATTGAGTAATACTCCCGTTCTAACGAAAATACAGATACAGTGGTATCGAAACAGGTCGTCGTTAAATTCCTGAATATACAAGGTTGTCATAAAACAATTAATAAAAATGATTTTTTTTGCTCACGGTATTATTTAAAGGAATAGGGGATGGTTTGATGGTTGCGTATATTGATTTAATCTCATTATGCTATTGATATTTAGTCAATCAAACATTTTATATTTTTAATATTTACAAAATTAACTTTGTTAATTAACATTTTCTCGTTAAAGTTTTACCAAAATCGACGAAACAACGAACGCGTTATCATTGTGTCAATAAAAAATATTAATTACTTCTTGAGAGTTATTTTTTCGAATTTATTACATATCATATTAAGTATAAATTATGTATCACATCCATATATCAACTAAACAATTTAAAAAATAATCATGAGTACTAACAAAATTATGTTCTTTAAAGATAATTATTTCTATTCTACAAAAAAAAAGAATGATCTAGAATTGGGTACACGGTGCAATTCTTAACAATTTCTATTGCAAATTGTTTCATTACTGCGTTATCATTATTTACCATTTATTATTATAATAATACGTCGTGCCAAATCATTAAGCATATTTTTTGGAACTGCATTTCTTTGACTGCTCCGATGAGGAAGTTGAAAAGCGGCGCTGCTGACCAGGTCGGCAGTCGGCACTCATTCGGCATCACGCGCCAATATTGTACTCATTGTTACTTACCAATTATTGTTACCATCTGTCATGGTTGGTGGAGATATCACGTCCGATTCGGATTAAACGCATTCAAGATTTAACAAAATGCATTCGAGAGAGACAGTTTTTACTCGCAAACGATGCAAAAAGCTGAATTAATTGAACCCTCGAATGAAAGTACGCGAAAAATGATATATTTTTCTAACTATTTTCGGAACAGAGCACGTATTTGGCCCATTTTGCCTAAAATTTACAAATTTTATATTATTAGAAACATTAATAAATATGATGAAGATATTTAGACAATTTAACAATTCTATTCTTCACGAACACAAACATGGTCAAAAACAAAGTATTTATTTCAATTAAAATTCAGTCATCTTTGTGAATGCAAAATCGAATGCGAATAGAAGTAGAAGTCTTAAATCATCCCATTCACATTAATCCAAATTTAATATCTTTCTCTGCAATTTAAAATGCTAAATCATTGAGTAAAAAAATTCAGATAATTTCATCAATTTGTCGATATGGATTCTGTATAACAGATATCAGAATACGGAAATGGAATATTTGGTGGGTATTATGGTAACTAATATGAGGTAACTAGAGTAGTGAGAGCCCAAACTGGCTGTATTTATTTAAGTATTTGGCTGTATTTATATTTATTTTATCACATAAGTTTTATTAAATAAATTTTTTTCTGCATGTAGTAAGTATAAAAAGAAGAATAAAATGTTTATATTCCATATTTTCTGAAAAATAAATAAGGCACTTTATATGATTTAAGTATTCATTTATTAAAATACAGATTCGTGAGTAGTTAATGATTATTATTAACGATTAAAGTGTTTTCCGGTAAAACAAAATCATGTTGGTTGTAATCTATTTTTGCTGTATTCAAATTCAAGCGCTATAATATAAAACGCAACAATGATTTATGACTAAAAATGCATTTCGCAGAATGCATATAATGGATAAAATAATAATGTGCATAAAATTGCACACATCGGATTGATTAGTATGACGTTTCAGTTGGATATCTCAAAGTCAAATACGGAGTTACCCTCTATATGGCAATATTATTAAAGACTCATCAGACCTTTATTTTAGACAGCAGCATATTTAACGGATGGGTAGAGTTGAGTGGAAGAAAGTAGTTTAGAGATAGAAAATGTATTTGCGACGTGGGAAGCGATGTGGAAAGTAGTGAAGATTTTAGAATGACAATGATTTTGGAAAGAAAACCTAAAACGTTCATCTATTTTGTAATATAATTTAAAAATTCACAATATTATCATTTAAATTACAATTTAAATAAGGGAATAAACATAGTTATTGTACATGGTGAATATTATGTTCCAGACTGATGTTATTTTTGAATAAATAAAAAATAAAACACAATTTTTTTATTTAGTTTTTATTTGTTAATAATTATTTGGTTTATTACAATTATGTATGAAATATAACATTGACCAATTGGCTGCCTCTGGCAGCGGCACAAATGCATGCTATTTTAACTATATTTTTCATAACATTTTCGAACACTTCGCGTATTATTTCAGAAATTTAATTTCGAATATTGTCCTGTAGCATCGGAATTATTGTTGGCTTATTGGCGTAGATCTTTCCTTTCAAGTACTCTTACAGAAAATAGCCGAGAGCCGTCTAATCAGGTGATCGAGGAGGCCAGTCGATATCACCACTTTTTGAAATTATGCGGCTGGGAAAAAGTTAATGTAAAATTTTAAGCGTAGCTCAGGCTATGTGCGTTGTAGGCCCACATGTATTGCAGGCCCAATCGACCCAAATTGGTCACCAAGAAGCTTTCCAACATTTGACGATAGTGACCACCATTAATGTTTACAGAATGTTTTAATGTTTTCAGTACGTTGTTGAGGTTTTAAATACTTTGTAATAAATTGTAATCAACGACTCTTTATGACTACTAAATACAAACTGACAAGTGTCTGATAAACAAAAATGGCGGCCAAACAAAATCGGTCTCGAACATAATATTCACCCCGTATCTCGAACAATTTCGTTTACATATTTTTGCAAAAAAATCTCTTAATTATTTTTACAATTTTGTTTACGTAAAAATGAACATCACGATATATCTATATATATTATGCAGACGTATATAAATAAATAATTATATTTGTTTATGATGAATCATTTGTCGTTCGAATTAATATACGAGTACGTTCCTGATATAATATATTTCACCAGTTTTGTCGATTCACTCGAAAAAGTGGAATAATTGGAATATGATATAAAAATATTCGAACACGAAAAATATTCGAACCAAATAGCATTCTAAAATACATCGTTAGTACGTATAAGATGCCAAATGACTTTTACCAATAATTTAACATAAAAATAAATTGTTTTCTTTTAACTGTTCTATTGCTTAATGCAATTTAATCAACAAAGCCAATATTCGTTCCATGTATCCAGCATTGTTGCTAATTATATGAAATAACATTTTAATTTTCTCTTAATCGGTTTAGATTCGTAACGGAAGCAGAATAATGAACGGAATTAAATATTATCTTTATTTTGTGAAGAAAGAGCGAGTAAAAGTCAACATTTCTTATATTTTCAAACAAAAAAATATGTCAAAATATTTTAAACGGATGAATGAATTATTTAAGATATCGTATTTAATAAATATTGCGGGCATGTCGGCTCGCTGCCCGAATAGAGGATTTTTATAAATACAATATTTTTCACCACCGAAAAATAGAATAGAATTAGACAGGGCAACCTTTGTTCTCGAAAGTATTTCATGTTAATGAATTATGTATTTGTTGTAAAAAAGCATAGTGTTGTATTTATAAGTGTCCTCAGCTTTCCTTTCCTTCTGACACATTTCTTTATTGGCGTATTCAACGTTATATTTCTGATCTGAAAGAAGTTAATTTTAAGTGTTTCAGTTTTTCTGATTTTGACTAGAGTTGTCCATATCACCTGTGTTGGGGAATCACGAGAACTAAATTCCATATTCCTAAGTTTCTTCAACAAAAGAGAATTTTCTTTCATGATTTAACTCATTTTGTTTCTATCTTTGAAATATTTAATACATTTATATCTATCAGGCAACCAATAAGTATATAAAATTTACAGTACCTATATATTTTTGAAATTACGTACTCGCGTGAACTCCCACCAACCATAAAGACACTCACATATGCGGTCATCAGCATTCGGACAGGCAGAATCACGATCCTATTCCGATCAACGTCTTCCAATCAACAGCTTCAGAAATCGCCTCTAATAATAATTCGCGCACCAAGCAGTAACTTCTTTGTACAATTAACTTCCACTTTTATACAAGTAACATTAATAAATTCAATGCAATCTGTAAACAGTTTTTATTTTTGTAACCTGCCGTCTTTCACATACACATATTCACACACATCTTCATACATTCCTACAATTATGCACCACAATACGCTCCTCGATACAAAAAAGACACGAGGGTATTTGGATGAATATTGGGGCATCAATGCTCCTACACAGCTCAAATCTCAATCGCATCATCACCTTTCTGATCTGGAGTCACATATCCGAATTACACATTCATCTGTTAACCCATACATAACCACACACAACCAAACATCACCAAAAAGTATTATCAAATAGAGATAAATGCATCTAATGCAAATCAAAGCAATATTTATTTTAAGTCGTTAGAGTTATAAAAACAGGACTAACTTGGTGGTCTCCCAGGAAGAAACTTGATTGCCAATTCGAAAAACAAACATTTTTTTGAGAATAAGTCAATCTCATAGTTCATGTAGTCTATATTGTAGGGTCGACACATTCGTGATAATATAATAATTTTGTAAGCATTTTATTTAATTTTTTCATGATATTTTAGAGTTTTCACGCTCGGATTAATGATCAATGATCATCTAATTATAGAAATGATTGGCCTACAATTATGTTGTTTGAAATTTTGTAAAGGGAGGATGTTACATTTTACTTCCGATATTAATAAGATTCTTGATTTTAACCGAATCAGTTTTTTATCGTCTACTTTGACAAGACACAAACCGATTTTTTTTCAACGCTTCATTGAGTATCTAATTACTTAATATTAACTCGAGCTGTACTGTGATAGACCATTTCACTATTTTGATAATAAATTGTATATTTAACATTGATTCGTCAGTGAAGTAGCAACAGACAATCGGGCGATTAGTTTGTGTTAATACGTAAAGAAAATAATTTCTTATTCAGGATAACACATTATTATTGTGAAGTTGCAGTTTTTCAGAACATAGTGATATTTTAATATAAAATTTAATAAAAACGAATTAATTGATTTAATACTGCTGACTCTTATCGGATTTTGCTCAAAGGTGTTGATATTTTCCGTAAATATAAAGTAGATTGCTTTCAAATAATGGAATAACAGATGTATCAATTTGAAAGTGTAACATATAAGTTCGAAAATTTGTCGTTAACTTACAATGTTGACGTGGTGTAATAGATCAGTGTACTTCTCCGGATAGGAAAGATTCCTGGTTCGAGTCCGTGATACATATGATACATTTAATTTGTATTAAAATAATTTCTATAAAAGTTCGTATAATTTGTTCGTTAAATATTAAATTTATCAACTAGGTGGTTTCATAAGTTATTTGTCTTTATTATAAAAAATAATTGAACTTCAACAATTTTTTTTATCTTTAAGTATTTATTTTTTTAAGTTTCTGAGAACTTTTCTTTTTGTCTCAAGGGTTGTAACACTAAGTGATAAGTACCTGAAAGGGTGAAATGAAATGAAAATAATGAACTCAAAAACAACATAAACTTCAACTCCAAATCACCAACATATTCACAAAGGAAGCATGTTTTTACAAACTTAGGAAGAATCTTATACTAAAAAAGCCTTCATTTTCAAGCCATTTCTTTAACAAAATCGTGAAATCGATGAAAAATGTTTACTATATTCAAAGCTAAAAAATTAATTTTACGTATTTTATATAAAGTACCCTTAGTATGACATATTCCGAGAGTGCGCTATGCTTGATATCAGACAACTAGCCTTAAAACAATATTTTCTACGACATTGTCATAGCTAAAGAAACAACTTGCCATAATTTACTGTACCAAAAATGTAAATTAAATTCCAGCCAGCTTCCCCAGACCTTTTTTGTGCAACGGCTTAGAAAGAGGAAGTGAAATTAATTAGAAATCCATAACGACAAGACTAATAATTTTTAGCACTAAGGTTTCCAAACTATAACTATACGAATGAACTATAACTAACGTACTATACTACTAAGTCATATCTATCTTTCCATGTTTGAAACAAACTTATAATAACTATTCTTTTTATTTATATATATATATATAAATACACGAGTAAACATTTAAAAATAATATCGGTCTGGCTTCTTACTCCTACAATTAAATGTATGTATACGAAGTCAGCCCTGAGTTGGTATTCACTAGTAGAGTGGACATGGAATTTAAAAAAAAAATTAATGCATCTGTCATTAATTGTCATTGAAAATATTGTAATTATATATACATACATATATGGGAATAAAATAAATGCATTAAAAAATAGATTATCTTAAATTATATTATATATTGCCTAAACCTTTGGCTTAATTAAATACCGAAATATAAAAATAATTTCATATCATCTGATTTTAATTCATAAGCTAACGCTAGTTTATAAATATTTTATTTAAATTTCATATTTAACCTTCACTATACCGTGATATATAATACCCATATGCAGCCATGCTGTCAACTCGTGTTACGGTAATAAATTTTTAACATATTAAATGTGAAGAAAGCTTTTAAATTGGCTTTAAAATTATTAATCCTATAAAATTACTCTAAATATTGAGCATTAATTATGAAATGGGATCAAATCCTAATATAATTCGGAGCATTCATCAAGTCTTATACCACACTACTTCATTAAATTAGTGAGAAAGAGAGATCATATATTCGTTTATTTGTTATTATTTTTATTGTGAAATTAATGTACAATCTCTATTTGTCTTACCACAAATGGTATTTATCCCAGCATATTAATTTTACAACTGACTGAATTAAAAAATAATTATTTTTGTAAGATTCGCTTTACCTAACTGGTTTTTCACTAGTCAGTTTTAAGCATAAACATTTTCCTTATAATTAACAAAAATATTAATTTTATGTTGCGTATATTAACAGAAATATTATTGTTTTAATTAGGACTGTAGACCTGTGTTACTGCATGGTTTTGGAAGGGTTAATATAAGCAATACATTTAAAAGGATATAAATATTCACTGATTCTAAGACGATTCTGTAACAAATTTAAAAAATACTTCGAACATTAAATTGTCTGAACAGAATAGTTCATTAAAAACAGAACAAAAAAATACCAACATAAAAAGAGAAAGAAATCAGATTTATAAAGTTAATCATTGGTCAGACAGTCGGTCAACTGCAGTATTACAAATAATTTATGTTCACATTATTACTAATGAAAATCATAAAATTCTTAAATAACGTACATTGTTTCAATATTCCAAGTATAATTTTTTATCACGACCATTTTCAAATATAACAGAGTAGGTATATTATGAAGCAAAGCAGAGACGCAAACCTTCCGTTTTTAGAGTAAAATGATAATTATAAAATAAAATGATTTATCAGAGGCTCCTTGTTTAAAATATGTCATAAAACTGCTTTAAAAATAGAACGTTAATGATTGATCGTTTAAAATAAAGTATTAGAAAATTATGGAATTTTATAGGAGGTTTGCAACTGTAATAAATATGTAAGAACGTTGATGCTAGAATTAAGTACCTTTGGATACACCAATAAAGAAAAAATATGTGGAAAAAAACATATTTTACACTTTTTTGACACGATCGTTTTTAAAAAAAAATTGTAATCAAATTAAATGACTCAACTAGAAAGATATACAAAAATAATGTATTTTTGAATAAATATTTGGTTGCTATATATTACCAAATATTTTTTCGATAGATATTTTCTATCTAGCTTTCTAACTGAATAATATAATTCCTATTAAAAAATACCACAGAACTACGTCCTGCAATTGCAATCTCACAACAAAAAAGTGTTTTCATTAAAAAAATATGTTCTTAAGTTGTTCACCATAAATTGTAAATTGCGAATATGTGTAAAGTATTGCACAAAATTATGCCTAGGCATTGAACCCCATTTTTACTCACGACAGTATATCGTCATGAACGAATTTTGCAGATATAATGTTAAGAAAACCAATTTTTAACAAGATATTAAGTGTTTATGGGTCTTGTGATTGAATTTGAAATTACATTTTGTTATTTCACATAAATACGTGTTTGAGTATATTAAGTAATTTGCATTGTATGTACGTCTGTATATAAATAGATTTTCATACTGCTTTAAAAATGAGTAAATACTGAATCTTAGGTGATTGGTAGAATTTTCAAGGTTATACATTTATTATGAAAAGTTTATAGTTTTTGGAATAATTTTTAAAATTTCCTATAAAAGTAGGAAAAAAAATTACTATTCCGAAAAACATTTTTTTTCACAAGACGTATAATATAATGTTTTATCAATATAGATCTTTGTTTTCTTCCTTTGATAGAACAAAATATTTTCGAATGTGTATATATATATATCACCGTTTTCAAACACATTTTGGTCTGTGGTATTTCTAACACATATTAAATGAATCAATTTGAAAGATATACAGAAAAAAATTATTTATCGAAAAATATTTGGTTGCTGCCGGGATTCGAACCTAAACCTCTTCCTATTACTATTAAGGATTTTGATATTCATCGTAATATAAAGTTGATTGTTTTATAAATAAAATAATAAATATATCAAATATAAAAATATACATAAGTTTTAAATTTGTCGAATGCGGAATGGTAATACATTTCCCCGGATACAGAGAGGAGGTTTTTTTCGATAAATTGATAATTTCTGTATATATTTTCTAATTGTATTAATATTTATATTGATCGATGTAATTGAATATCCGTGGATGTTGGATATTCAGTACGAAAAACGAAAAATCATTAGAAACTGATCTTCGATCTTAAGATTCTAAGGAGGGTGTTTGGAGTTATGAATGAAAACGGTGAGCGGCGCATACAGAATTTTGTGAATCCGACATTATTAAAATTATTAAAAATAATACAGCTAAGGTGGACCAGTCAAGCTCAACGCATGGATTTAGATTGATAAGCAAGGAAAATGCTATGCAGTTGACCATGAGAGTTTGAAGACCCAAGTTACGGTGGTTGGATAGATAGATGGGTTCCGCAGAATGCTCATGCAGTCGACATCATGAACTGGAGAAAGACGCTGGAGAGCAGATCCGAGTGGCGACAGCTACTTGAAGAGTAATGATCCGTGACCATGGAAATATGAGATAAGTCTCAGAGATTTAGATGAGATAAATCTCAGTGCCGCGTAAAAGTGTTGTGATATGAAGATACCTTAAATATCACCGCTTGAGATTGGTAGGATAAACGCTTGTACATAGCATTCGATTTTATAGCGAAACTCGATCCGTGCACATAAATATCATTGAACCATATATATCTACAAGTATTTATTCTGAAAGTTAGAACAAACAATTAATTACTAAATTACTAATATTTATTCTGTTTTAACTGCTGCAGGGGAGATTCAAATTCACCCAACAGACGAACGGAATATTTGACGTTTGACGCCACGTAAGTAGCGATGTTCGAATCTCGAAGACTTGGCGTGTACACGGTGGACTAAGCCGAGTTTTTCCAAATAATCCCACGGGAGCATAATTCCTATCTTGAGACAAAAATCTCATCCGTTCACACGGGCCATAACATCAAAGAACCAATTATTTCCTTACTCATTATTTTGGAGAACTTTTAATTTAGATATTTCGTACATTTGTATGATCTTTACACCGTATTTTGTTTAAAAACAGGATAATTATATTTTTGGTTAGTTAATTTGACATCCCAAAGAAGAAAATGAAATGGTAAATTAATTAATATTTAAGTGGTTAAAAAAACAAATTAAAAATTAACAAAATCATCTCTCGCCACCTTCTCTTTCTTCTTCTTTAATAAAGTAACACCAAATTTTTATTTATTTACGATCGACGTATTTTGATTATAAAAGAATATATTTTTAAAGAACATACAATTCTAGTATTATTAACTGTGGATTTTTTGTTACACACAAGTATATGTTTAAATTAATACGTAATTTGGTTTAATGATTAGCTATTAACTCCAGCTTTTCCAAAAATAATAAAATAATTGATTTAAATTAATTCACACTTTATAAAACCTTACGGGAAATATTTGTAAAAAAGGGGAGTATTGTATTGTTCTTCCTTATTCTAAATTATTAAAAACCTCAAATAACTTTTATCAAAGTGTGACCCGAAAAACCTTATTATTAAGGAGAACGCATTCTTATTGTGAAGTAGTAATTATTAAAAACATAGGTCTGTGATATACTCGTATATTTTTTTTTTTTGAAAAACCTTAATTATTTTTAAAATCAAACACAGCTCAAACAATAAGAATTGTCAGTGTGTGAACACAATGCAAAAATTAAAATGTTGAAACACATTTGTAATATTCTAATTTATCATTTTTATTCATTTCATTTATAACATTATAACGGTATAAGTATCTAATGACTTGGAAATATATTAGAAAAAATATGTAAGCAATTTATATCCAAGGAAGCAGCTAATGAACATAATAACGAATTAGGTATGCAATCATGTTCATGTAGATACATATGTATATACGTAATGCGTAGTCACTATTGCAATGGTGGCACGATGTTACATTTACTTACGTTACATCAATAAATCTGCATGACTAGAAAATTGTGTTACTGGCTAAATTAGTTTTGTTACTTTTGATGTCGGTTTAGCATAAATAGAAAGCGCTTTGAGTATAAATCAAATTTAAATCGATTTGCGAATAATACAACAGATGTCAGTAGTATTCTTAGATGAAGAGAGTTCAAATGTTGATTCATTTTCGGTATCGTTCGAGAAAAAACAGTTTGCCTTCTAAAACTTTTTTCTCCTTTCTCTCGATACTGTTTTATATTACTTTTACTTATTTGCTCCCCTTGATACATTAATAGTATTTGTGGAGATGTTTTTACTTTAGATCTAATGCTTCTTGTTTGATCTAGCGATAATAGTCCGTGTCTACGAATTAGATTTTCCACCCAAGATAATCTCTGAAATATGGATTTGCTCCCATGAGCTTAATTGGAGACATCTCTCAGTTTTCGTAGTCCCCGTGTATACACCATGTCTCACAGATTCTTCGTCTCGTGCCATACTTCACGCTCGTCAAGTGTCATTGTCGTTTGTCAGTTGATCCAGTACCACTTAAAACTGTATATACGTCTAACTTTCAGAATAGATAGTTGTATGAATCTATGAAAGTTTTAGTTGTGTGCACGTATCAAATCAGATCGTACGTGGTGTATACTGGTTTTGGTCTCCTTTTACCAATCTTATATTGATCTCTGAGTTTATCTCCAGATAAAAATCCTAACACGTGGTATTGAGATGAATCTCAACTAAATCTGTGATTATCTCATCGTGTCTTCTTCCGTGGACACGGGCCTTGAGACCTAGTGACCAAGCATGCGAAGATTCGTTTATTTGTCTATTGTGCATTTAAACTAAATTTAGTGGTTAATAAAACAAAGATAATAAATAATAATTTGTTTATTTAATGTTAAAATAAAATACTTTTTTAACACATTTTCTGAAATTGTAATATTTTTCTAATTGGTTAGCTACACGATGCATGGCGTCGATAATGTAGGTATCTAATTTCATTGCGGTTGCTGTGGTTAACGGTTACCACGATGCATTTGAATACATTAACCATTTTTACTATTTTACAATACTCATTAAATTTAATTGCTAACTAATTTCAAGCTACGATTAACTTACGTATTTATTTAGTCGTCCCAGGAGACACCGAGTTAGTCAATTTTTAGAGCACATTTTTCATTTTTGAAAATAATAAGAATATTAGGTATACATTACATTTTAATGACATAATATTTTTTGTGTGATGTCGCAATTTTAGAAAATAGTTCTGTATATCTTTGAAAATGATTCAACAAATTTTATTTAAATATCAAAGAGCTAGATGTGTTCTAAAATAAAATTCTATTCTAAAAATGGATTTGAAAATTTTAGCGCCACTTAGCAAATATTACTGAAAGGTTTTTGAGATGCATTATAAATAAAAAGTTGATAGCTTGGAAATAATAGATGTCTCACTTACAAATTTACATGAAAAGTATAAATCCGTTGTAAAATTCAGTGATTAACATGGTGCAATAGTAACGTCTTCACCGAGTCCCGGTGGTAACTAAATATTTTTTGCATATGCAGATTTTTACTGTGTGTCTTTCTAAGTAATTAATTTAATTTATTTTATATAAGAATATTGATGTGAAATATATTCTGTATATGCATGTATATTTAAAAAAAAAGTTTTATATCTACAAAGTATCATAAAATATTTTTATTTATTATCTTTGTTTTATTAACCACTAAAATGAGTTTAAATACATCTACCGGTTTCGAAAAATACCATTCTCTTCTTCAGGATGTCATAACTAACCAAAACATATATTGTTTCTTTGACAGAATCTATCTAGGATTGTGCTGCATTTTATATTGGTAAAACGGGTAGAAATTTTAATATAAGAGTAAGGGAGCATTTGAGATGTTTGAACAATAGTGGGTTTTCAGAATTTGCTAATCATTTGATAGAAAATGGTCATGATTTTGATAAAAAATCGGGATTGTCAATTTTGCATATAAACGGTGTTAGTCACAAATTAAATAATTTGGAATCGTTGGAGATAAATAAAGCGTGTAAAACTAATCAAAAAATTATAAACAACCAACTAAATTTAACTACGAGTCCCATTCTAAAATTTTTTCCTAAAAATTATTCGAGTAAATTTGTATTAAGTAATGATTTGAGTTAGGTACTAAAGATAAATAGATTTTTTAAAAATAGATTCTGTCAAAGAAACAATATATGTTTTAGTTGTCAAAGAAACAATATATGTTTTAGTTGTCAAAGAAACAATATATGTTTTGGTTAGTTATGACATCCTGAAGAAGAGAATGGTATTTTTCGAAACCGGTAGATGTATTTAAACTCATTTTAGTGGTTAATAAAATAAAGATAATAAATAAAAATATGAATCTTAACCACAAAGATAACATTGCTGATTTTAAAAGTATATCATAAAATACTTAAAAGCGTAGTGAACATTTTACTGCTATTGATTGTAATAACATTAATTAATTAGAAAACCTTTCCCGCTGGTGAGAATCTTGATCCATGGACCGTTGATTTGCTAAAGGAAGTAGTGCCTGAGCAATCCGTATTTATATCTGCACGGCCAGACTGATATCGTGCTCGTTCGAGCGCAGATGCCGGATGAGGGGGATCTCTTGAAGTGGGATGCTTTAACATCGCTTACAGCTTTTAAGAAATATAAGAGTATTCACATCGGGCTGTCAGCGTAGTTTGGAGTTATTTATATGATGAGGATAATTTTCACTTGAGTATATATCATATTATGTTCCAGGCCGATATTATTTTTTATTAACTAGAAAATGAAATATATTTTTTTAATTTAGTTTTATTTATCAACTATGTGATTTATTACAAATATATTTATAGTATAATATCGGTCAAGTGTCAAATTCGTGATCTTTTAACCATATTTTTTATAACATTCTTGCACATTTATTTCAACAATTTCATTTCGAATATTGTCTTATAGCATCGCAATTGTTATTTTCTTATTGGCGTAGACCTTTTCTTTTAAGTACTCGCAGAAAAAATTAGACGGGATTTGTCAAATCAGGTGATTGAGGAGGCCAGTTGATATCACCACTTTTTACAAAAAATTTCTGGCAAAATTTCAAACGTAGCTCAGGCTGTGTTTAAGGTGGCACCGTCCTGTTAAAATCAAATGTGTTGCAGCCCCAATTGACCCAATTCGACCACCAAGAAATTTTCCAACATGTGACGATAATGATCATCATTAAAGAAAACCGTTACGGAAAATATTATTGTTTGAAATTTTTACAAAATCATGTGAAGCCTATGTGCTTTGAAATACATATTTGCAAAATTTATCCATTATTAATCAATACTTAGGCCCTAAATCATCTAACAAAAAATAGTCTGGCCCCATGAAAATCGATGACTTTTAATCTTATGTATTCGATGTATAATTTGGAATCAATAAAATATTTCAAATAATCAAAATAATCGCATTATTACTATTTTTTTGAAATGCTCATATCTTTGACATGGTTGAGATTCGGCACATATGACTTGAATATTTTCGACTCGTAATTTAGTCAGATATGTTTTCTAGACAGGTCTGTTATATCCTGTATAAAATATATTTTTCAAAAGAAAACCCCTTCATAATTAAAACAAATTTAATGAATCAGTTAAAAAGATACACTGGAAAAATCTACCAAAAAATTATTGTTGCCACAGGGATTTAAACACGAAAATTTGTATTCCCAGTAGGCTGCTTAAAGTTCCGGGTTTGAGTCCCGGTAATAAGTATATTTATTTAATATATATATTTTTTTTGCGTACCTTTGTAAGCGATATATTTAATTTATTTTAATGTAATATTTAACTAACGCGTGACTCCTAATATACTTGTTTTGTAGTTTCGTAGAATAAAATATTTTTTAAAAACGAATGGATATAAATAAAACAATGTTTGGAAAGAAAAAGAGAATTAATGGTTATTAATTTAATCTTACTCCGATTTTGGTTTACCCTCCCCCTCCTTCCTCTTCCTTCTGCCTAACCGTCTCACAATTGTCAATTTTTCAACTTGAGTATACAAATAATTCTGTGGAAGAGAACGTTCTGGATACACGCAGATATTATAACTAATAAAGTGGTGAAAACATAGTTATTTGACTTTCATTCACTAATTATTGTAATATTGTGTACTGCGTTTAAAGGAAAAAAAAGTATAAAAAAATAAAAATATTTTGTAATATTATTCACGCTGTTAAAATCATTATCAATTATTACAGAATAAATGATGACATAAGGAGGCAGATATTTATTATTCTTCTCCATGTAATTGATTGCAAATTATCTGTGTCAGCGGAAAAACTCACATTTTTATTACAATAAAGTGAGTTAATTTAAACGGGCTATAATTAAATTAACAGTTATGGTATAACACAAATTAAAAATCGTCAAAAACATAGCGTTAATAAATTATCGGTGAAAACTGCAGCACTAGAGCGAGACAATGAACCAAAAAATGCGCACCACTTTTACCAATGAATCTCTCCGCCTCTCTAGCACAAGGCTTTTTAATAGAAATAAATATATGGTAAAAGAAGCCGATTTTCTAAGAGAACCTAAATATTAATGTGACTAAACTTAACGATTTACTAAATTTCTAAATATTATTTTTTAGTTTGTCATATCTCATCGAACATCGGATGCCATGAAATACTTTCACTTGCATCTCGCTCTTGCTTCGGTAATTTTCTGTTAAAAAGGTCTTCGATCAAATTTGACAAATAAATATGAAGTCATTTTTTTAAAATACAATCTATATTTTACGCATTTTTACCCGATAGAACTCAATTACGTTTTCATGGACACATAGAGGTAATGTTTTTCTAGAGATGAACTAATTGAGATGAACTAATGAGAGGTAATTACTTTTAAACATTTTAATTGATCACAGCTTAGAAAATTATTCGAAAAATAACTACGATAAATACAGGAGTGCATTTAAATGAAATTGTTGCACATCCATTTGGGATAATCTTTTTATGAGACATTAGAAAACGTGTTCCAGGTATGAAAAATAATAATTTTTAGGATGCCACTTAGGATTTCGTTATCATACTTTGAATTTCATTGAAGAGAAGAGTTATATTATTTTGTGTGAAGTTTTCTGGGCTAATCTATCGTGTATTTCTGATGTTTCGGAAGCCCTTGCAGTGTTGTAGGGCTGAGGTAATGTGACTGTTGGCGTTATGATTAAGTACTAGCTTGCAGTACCGTATCGAAAGCAGGGTACTTTAGATACGACACTTATATAATTAGAAAGAGAGTAAAAATTGCGAGCTCGACAAATTCACGACATTCTAAATAGACTGCGTTGGAAAAATATAGATTGGTATATCTGAAAAGAAAGATAGAAAACTCTGTAACACGATTTTGATTATTAAAAAGTCTTCGCGGTGTTATAGTATTTAATTAATATGGATGAAGACCCAGTTCAGAAAAAGTGACGCATACATGACGTCTTCGGATAGATTTTAAACCTATAATCTTAATTAAAAAACTGTACTACTGTACTGTATTTCTTTTAAAATACAATCTATGTCTTACGTATTTTTACCCGGTAGAACTCAATTACGGTTTCATGGACAGATGGAGGTAATGTTTTCCTAGAGATGAACGTTAATTATATATTTTTTAAAAAGGAGCTGAATTATGTATCACGAATATTAAATTTAGCTAACTGGGAAAAGGCTGTTAAAAATTGAATAAGTGTTAGCCGGGTGGTAATCTATTATTATTAGAACCTATTACATAGATCTGTTTCTTGATTCGATTCATCGTAAAAAACAGACTTTTGTACCTAATGTTAAACAATTTAAATATCAGAACAAATGAGATAAGGAACAATAATATCTAACAATAAATTAATTGCAGGATAAAATTAGGTAACGTTTATTACTTTGCTTTTCGGAAACAGCTGTTATCTATGTTGTTGTCACAAAATTTAACGATTAAACTGTATACAACACTGATACATCCGATCGTTTTATACGGGTAGTTTGATCTCTCACTTTAGTCTTTGGTCTTCGAAAATAGTCTTGCACAAAATTTATAGTTGAAATTAGATTAGCAGATGAGATTAAAGAATCTGGAACTTTGGGAACGGTATACCGCTCCTGAGGAAGGTGAAAGCGAGGAGGCTATATTGGGCGGACATGTAACACAAACTAATAGGATCGAGACCAAGGGGAAGACCAAGACTAGGATGGGGGATGATGTCGAGACAGCCTTGCAAGGGGTAGGCAGGTGCCCGACAGACTGGACCACGGAGGCGATGTTAAGGGATGTATGGAACTCTATTGGACTGCAGTTATGGACGAGTTTCATGATGGTGTTGAAAAAGAAGATTACAAATGTCTTCAGTGATATTTATTTTGATAATTTTAGCTCACCCTTATGCATTTTGGTATTAAAATTTGAGATCAAAAATAGCATTTACAATATTGTGTACCGTGTTTTTACAAAGTCCACTTTTGTATAGTATTAATATTTTAATAATATAATAGCTTTATTCGGTCATGAACGTGCATTGAGCATAGATCTGGCCTACTGATATGCTCGTTTAGTCAAGGTCTATAATGATCATGACTGGATGATTTTTGAAGATCTGAAGATGCCTCTTATCTTAGATCTTAAATTACAGAACAAAAAAGAAATATTCGAAGTAAAACAATGGCTAACAAGCAAATCTCTTGAACTTGGGAACCAAAAAACAGAAAAAATACTTCTGCCACCTCTACATATAAAGTAAGATGTTATAAAACAGCTTTTTTAAAGCTTAGAAACTTATTTCTTCAATATTTGCAAAATTACTTTGTGGCATTATATTTTATAAATAGTAAAAAAAAACCACTTGGTTTAATACCACTATTTATTGATACAACATGTTTCAAGACCTGGTTCTTTCTTTAGGAAGCAATGTATACTAAAATTAAAAATGCAAGCATGGACAAAACAAAACTATAATGGGTAATTAATTGGAAACTACTGCGAAAATAATATTTTTTGTTTTGTCTATGCTTACTTTTTAATTTTTGTATACATTGATTGATGATCTTGAAAATGTTGATGTATCATTAAATAGATTATTTACTTAGCAATTTAGCTTACCTCTGCTAGAAATTTTTTCACCTGTAAGAAACCAAGCTAACACAATCAATTTTTGCTATCTTAGACATAAGAAGACGTTTCGTGATCTGTCTGAAAAACTTCCGTCCCGCATGCAATCTTAGGAAAATGGTTAGCTTATTATTAAATATACAAAAATGTTTTAAAGAGACGTACGCTATGCACATAAAATTTATTTATCCATCAATAAGGACATAGTAATAATAACAATTATCTTTAAATTTATTGGTAAGTATAGGCGTGATCTACTTAAAAATGCGCAAGTACAAATCGAAGGCAAATCGTGATTGTAGTTATTCGGACTCGTACTGAAAAAACATCTGTAACGAAATACTAAACATCATGTGCTGTATGTTCACGAAACAAGTTTTTTATTTACTAACTAACCATTCACTACATCATTCAATATTCGATAAATTTATGTAATTTAGCCGATGCGGATCTTTCATCACATTTCATCACGTATTCGCCAGCCCTGAGGGCGGCGATTGGAAAACTTTGGAGAAACACAAACTATCGATTCAGAGATCGCAAGGCCTTCAAAGGAGTTCGGCCACATATCTTAACAATTTATTACTCGAAATGCTTTCTTGAAGGGTAGAATTGTACAGATCGTAGTCCAGAATACTCGTCGTCAACTACGTCATACAAGTTAATGTAACAAGTGATAGGTGTCAGACCATAATTGACTGAATCTACATCAATGATGCATTATCCCGCGTATGTTATCGGCAGTTATGCTGAACTTTATGCACGTATATAGGAACCTACTATATTAAGGTCTGTAGAAAGCTCTGTGCGTAGACCAGAAAAGGCAGCAAAATAACGGAGAGCTCCAGTCGTCTCGGACCACCCTTGCCGTTGGACCAAGCTCTCCATTATTCCAAGAGCAATATCACCTACACATTAAACAATTCCACGTACAGGCCTCTACTATAGCCAACGCAATAACCATAGCTGACGCATTCTTGTAACGAGGGACCGCCGAAGAATACTATTGCAGCCTTCTATTAGTGACTATATATTAATTTCACACAAATATTGAATATGTATGAGTGACCGATGACAGTGTTCTCTATGTTTTGATTGGTCAGTAATGTATACTTACACGTAGTTTATTAGTTCAGAGTGGAGAACATTTAGATGAATTGGTTTCTTTAATAATTAACTTTACATCAACATCATGAAACCTCTTTTACCGTTTTCTTTCTAACGTGGCTGCTCATCAATTTTAACTTTACAATAAATAATAATAGCTTCTGGTCTAGTAGTTAAAATACTAGTTTAGTGATCTAGCGATCGGGGGTTCGGGCTCGTTCCAGGAGACCGTCTATTTTAATAGTAAGCTCTTTCCAAGTTTAACAGGAAGTATTAACATAATACAGATATAACTGCTTGTTTTGGCATTTGCACATGGCAAAAATCTTACTAGCTTATCATCTGTCTGGTGATATGTTAAATAAATTAATACATACTGTGAAAATCTATCGCCTCTACACCCTGCATATACCTGAATGCAAAATGGGGCTTTCATCAACCTTAAAATCATGCTGGTACCGACCGAAAAACAGACACCAATACAACGCGCTGAAGCCGCTCAGGGAGCCGACCTTAGCGCGTCACCTCTCTCGCGGCAGTCTTTCAGACGAGGTCATTAGCCAACGCTTCACGTTGTTGAACATTTACTGATCATAGTTGTATCCGTAGCTGTGTTTCAAGCGTTAATAAAAATCGATCTATTGTAAGTATATAGTATTTTATTGTTCATCCTGCTCTGACCACACACTCGCACACACACTAGCACACAAACACGCACACACCCGCATATACACACTCCGCGTTATAATTCAAGCGCTCGGTGTATTTTATTTGAGGGGGGCACTCGCACGCCCACACATAACCAGATGATATCTCATAACCTATATCATCTTCCATTTTCATCACCATATATTAAATGCTACATCTCTTAACCCCCAAAATATGAATATTTTTTTCAGCCTGTAAAATTCTATCGAAGGACCACACGCCAATTCATATAGATGACATTACAATAAAGACAATTTGACCCTTCCTACATAAAGTATTGTAAACAAAAAATAACATTTTTAATCATTCTAGTATTTTGCACGTATTTAATACATTTTTAAACGGCTGTAATTTTTTAAATATTATGTTTATTAGTATCTGTACTATAGAACACAATGTATGTTTTTTTAAAACTGACGCATAAATTAATATCAAATACATGCGAAATACTAGAATGATTAAAAATGTCATTTTTTACTTACGATACTTTACGTAGGAGGGGTCGAATTGGAAATAAAAATTGAAAAATTAAGCATGATAGTGTACCTACGTATTAATTTTTAAAACATATTACTTAATCCACAAGACGAAAAATAATTTTTAATTATCTTTAATGGGAGCCTTTATAAGGAAGACTTTATATACCTAATAATAATAATAATAATAAAGCCACTTAAATCCATATCCATTGATTTTGCTTATTAAAAATCAGGGTGAGTTCCAAAATACCTCAAAGTAGATAAAGTATATGTTGCTATTCCTCGTAAAATGAACTCAGACAATCACAACACTTGCTATAATGTGATCTAAAATACGATATATACAAAAAAAAAAATTTCATTACAGAAAGGTTAAAAAATGCTTATGTAAAAATAAACATTTTGTTCATTTGCTTTTAAAATATACGTTTAAAGCACATAAAATCGTTTTATGTGTTTTTAATCGTATTAGGCGGTTTTGAAATTAGGCGCTACAAATGTTCCTTGTATGAAATAATCATAATTTATACATGATGTGTTTTTAAATTTCGCGTGACTTTAGATAAACTCAAGTGTTGGCAATAAAAATTGATGTAGTGCATAATTGACGTGCCTACAGCGAATATTTTTGACAGAATGAGATCAGCATTTAACATTTAGATATAGAAAGATGTTTCATTTGAAGAAGGTCTACTGAATGATACATCTTATCAATTGTAACAAATAAATTGCACATATGTACTATTAAATCTAGGTTATGATGCCAAGGGTAGAGATTATTTTTTTGCTTGCAGGGCTAGACAATAAAAATTAAGATAAAACTCAAATTCTTGATTTTGGTAACATGATATTTAGAGACTTTTCTCTCGTTTTCGAAGATAAGGTATATAAAATAAAATAGCTTTTTTTATATAAATATATTAGGTTGATGCTTAAGCCATTTTTTTAATAATAACAGATTTTTTTTTTTAATAGAAACAGCGTTTATTCAATCCAATATATAATGTAATGTCCATTGTTAGATATAACTGTCTTCCACCTATTAGTCAACTTACGTATTCCATCCCTATTAAAAAATTAAGAATTCGAATTTTAGAGCAAAAAACTCATCAAGGGATGTTTACACTTGCTTGGTTGAACAACATTTTTACTATTGAGAAAATTGTAGAAATTTTACAGATCATTTAGTGCCCCGGGTCCGGGGAGTATGGAAAATGCTGTAAAACTTCCCATTTCAGGTAAATTTCTTCTTTGGGTGGTTGATGCAACATGTGATCTGGCATTATCATAATGAAAAATAAGATCTTTTCTGCTTATCAAATGTGGTTGGCTTGGACACTATACTATATGGTTGATTGATCAATATTAAACCTCTCTGCAATATCAATTCACTACAGATTCAGATCCTCGTCTTCAATTTTAATGGGACGTCCAGTGTGGGGTTGATCTTTCAAATATATATATATACCCATAACGAAACTTGTTAAATCAAAAATAACAGTTTGTCTTCTCACCATACACAGAATAGATATTTTCAGTTGCGGTAGTGACACTCTTTCCATTTTTGAACTCATACAGCATGCAATGTCGTAAATAAATTTTATTCGGGGCCAGTGCTATTTCTTTTTGGGGTTGTTGCACGATTTGCAACTGGCCAAATTAGGTAGTGGTTGTTCTTTTTGAGGAATGACAAAAAAAAAACAAATTTCAAGATAAAGATAAAGACAACCGTTTACACAATCTGCAAATAAGAACCGTTAAAATCGCAAGAACAAATGTATTAACCTGATAGTTAAAAATTCGCAATGTCAAATAAAATTTATCTGTTAATTTTCGATTTCGTTATCATACTTTGAATTTGCCCTTGCAGAGTACATCATCAGGGCTGAGGTGATGTGACTGTTAGCGTTACGATTAAGTACTGGCTTGCAGTACCGTATCGAAAACAGGATACTTTAAATACGACACTTACATAATTAGAAAGACAGTAAAAATTACCAATATTCTAAACAGACTGTGCAGCAAAAATACTGACTGCGTAGCTGTATACTCTATTTTGGCTACGCAGTCTGTTTAGAATATCGGCAATTTTTACTGTCTTTCTAATTATGTAAGTGTCATATCTAAAGTATCCTGTTTTTGTTACGGCACTGCAAGCCAGTACTTAATCATAACGCTAACAGTCACATCACATCAGCCCTGATGATGTACGCTGCAAGGGATGTAAATCGTCGCGTTCAAGAAAGATAGAAAACTCTGTAACACGATTTTGATTATTAAAAAGTCTTCGTGGTGTTATGGTATTTACTTAATATGGATGAAGACCCAGTTCAGAAAAAGTGACGCATACACGACGTCTTCAGATAGGTTTTAAACCTTAATTAAAAAAATATTAAAACAATTGGCTGGCCATGCGGCATCTATAAACGATTTCTAAAGATTCGGTAAAATTTATATTCAAACTCATTCAGGGTTCCGTGTTAGCGATGCACATTGTTAACGTGAGAAGTCAAGCTTATAATACACAAATGAATAACGATTTATAATAAAATATTTTTTTACTATTCTGTAAGTCTTGAATACTCTTGAGTATGGTCAGTGCTATCCACTTAGATACGCCATATTAAGGCTGCTGGGCAAATAAAAATGCTAAAATTGATAAAAATTCATGTCATCACGGAAAAATTAGGAGGAAGGGGAAACAATAACCAAACGGGCATACGTATATTTATTAGGCGCAATGCATTAAATAACATAAAAATATAGCTCATTAAAAAGAATGGGCAACCATTAAAAAATATTTTGCAAAAATTAAGAAACAGCATATCTAAAAATATTATCCATAATTATATAGATATTACTTGAATGGAAAACAGTTATTAAAAGTAACTGATAGTTGGCACTATTAGTTTCGAGCTAACTGCAGTGCAAAAACAAAACCATTAAGTTGATTTATTTTAAATAGAAAGTATGTGAAAGGAAATGCACTTGGAATGAAAATGACAATTTTTTTTTGATATTTTATAAGATTTCCGGTAGTTTTTGGAAAATTGCGTAAAAAATTGCATAAATCCGTGTTTTTTATTAGATTTTGAAATTTCATGTAATATATCAGGTATATTTCTGCTTATATCACGAGCTGTTCTCACAATTGTAATATAAATGTATTCTTACATTCGGTAAATAATTGTGTCGGATCAATTGATTCATTTCCTACTTTGTCGAAAATTGCGCCTTTTTTTATTGTTACGTATTTCAAAATGCTTTAGTTAAGCACGCCGGTAGCACAATGTGATATTGTTCTCGGAAATCATAAATTTAAGATCGTGTCGACTATCTCTGAATTGTTAGAACAGCTGATCCAAGGAAATCGACGGTTCTGAACGGCGATTGATAATGTTACATCAGTTCGTCTCGCAGCGCCCAGAGAGTGCAAGTTGCTCATCTTTCGCAGTAATTTTTCCAAGTTTTAGGTTTACAGATTTTGTTTGTGTAACGTGGTTATCGATAATTCATTAAGTCATCACTGCCTCGAGACTTGTTATATGTAATTTAGGTGACATTTTTATGAAAATCGAATAATTTGTGATCTTTTTACATGTGCAGAATTTATCTGATGAAATTCAGTGAATGTTGTATTAACATATATTAGAATACAATTTTGATGGTTAAAAATTTTAAACACGTGACTAAAATTCATGCATAGTTGTGTTATATTTTGACATAGTAACACATTAAAATATTTTGGGTTTCTTTAAAAATACACACGAATAATACAATTATTTAAATATTATCAAACAAACAATTTCATTCACAAAGTTACAAAGTTTCTTAATACTCTAAACTATCTCATTTTATTTTTACGTATTCATAATGATCAAAATTTTTTTAACTAATAACTCAATAAATATTATTATTGAAATATTAATGTGAACATAATTACTAAGATATTGTGATTATTATGTGAATGAATGATTAAAATTTGCATCAATTCCATTTATCACCAAAAATTACAATTTTCATATATCTCATTTATTGCCAAAAACTACAGCTCCCTTACTCAGTAATGCTTTGAAACATTACAATTTTTTCGATTTATAATTTTAGTGTAAGTACATATAAACTTTGTAATAAATGTATCGATTTTTATGTTGTTAATATTTTGATATTTCTCGAAGAAGAAAAAATGTAGCAAATTAGTTAAAGTAAAATTATAATTGACGCTTTACGAAATCACATAAATTTTTAACAAGTAGGTACCTATTATCTAGATGTTTATAATAATATTATAATCATTTTTATTTCGAGTCTTGATATAAAAAAAAGTTAAATCGCTAATAACTAAAAAGTATGTATATGAAAACAATAATTATAAAGAAAATAAAAAATATTATGTTAAGCTTGCAGTTGTGTGAATAAGCATTTTTAGGTCAAAGAGCGTAGCCATTTTGTAACATTTTTTAAGCGATTCATTAAAAAAATAATATATATTTATAATTTTAAATTCAAATTCTAATTTTCTAACGCGCTATTTTTAACGCAGTTTTACGATACATTTTTTGGAAAGCCTCCAAAAAAACCGAAAACACTTCATAGATCGCCGAAACACTTTAAAGTCAAAAATCTTATCCTTTTAAATATTATATTTCGTGTTGGTAAACCTTTGTTATGTTAGACTGTAACGATGATTGCTAATGTAACTGAGATTTAACTATTGGAGGTTTAGTTCGTAGTGTACTAGTGATCGCTCAAAGAATTACGAAAAATCAGATACCAATCATCATTACATTCGAACACAATCACTATCACAATAATGATATAAATATCGGTTTATCCAACATTAATTATATTAAGTACGTTTCTATCACATGTGTTTGCGAGTATACGAATATGAGTGATATATCTGAAGCACCGTTATATATGACACAAATAAAATTTATAAAATAGATAGGCTGTATGGTGATATAAACTACATGGCGGTGTGGTTAGTTGGTTCAAGGTAACGGTTGCAATTCCCGATAAGTGTATATTAATTTTTTTAAGAGAACACATTTTTATTGTGAAGTTGTAATTATTCAGAACATAGGTCTGTAAATCAGGTTCGAATCCCGGTGGCGCAACAACAATATTTTTCGATAAAATTGATTATATACGTATATCTTTCTAATTAATATATTTAATCAATATTTAGTATATTAAATTGTTTTTTTTTTATCAAAAATTCTATTGTGGGGTTTTTTTCTTCTTTAAATGTCTTTAAAACATAAATATAACATTTAAAGCGTTAAAACAGATTTAAAAAAATACATTCAGAAATTAAATTGGTGATAAAATAATACTTTTGACCTTTAATCCTTGATAAAAAAAAATCACCGGTTGATTGAAATCGTTAAATATCGCGTTCTCATGATCTTAAAATTTGGCACACAGTATGGTTTTTAAATATGAATAATCATTATTTTATACAGTTTAAACTACACAAAAATGGGTTTGGCATATATATATATTTTATTATATGTCCGTTGACCGAAGACAATCAAAATTACAGAGAGTTTTTGTTACAGGTTTTAAATCAAAATGGATTCTAAATGTCTGCGACTTCCCATCATGATGAGAAAATGTACTATATTTTTTGTAATCATTTTTGTATTCAACTCGGTCTTATCATCCAACACATCAAGAAAAGTTTGTACATATTATTCTATTTTTATTTATTTATTTACTTATTTTTCAATTATCACATTATTTAATTAATATTAGTACTACCATTAGTATTATAATGAATTTTTATATTTTAAGTGAAGTAAAAAATATTTTTTTAATACGGATATTGTCTTTCTGTTTAGAAAATACACGCCTAAGACCGGAATTCATATTTTATTCTGTTGATATTTCCGCTTCCGGATTTTTTAATCATTTCCAATAAAGTTCTGATTATTTTTCACAATTATTTTAGGAGAAACGACAAATATTTAGAGAGCAGGTTTTGCCATCTAGTGGGGGGAAAATCCCAGATTCAGCCTTTAGATCTGACAGACTGAATCTAAACAGGCTCAATAAGGATGGCTACTCTTTTCCAGATGGTTTCCTGGTTCAGCATAGAAGGTAAATATTTGTTCTTAAAAATAAACATAATTTGATTTACCGTTTCCAACGAACTTCTTATCCCTTCAACACCCACCCTGCCGATGATATGTTTCGCATTCACTAATTAAGTTAGTTAATTACTTGGTTAATCGTAGGTTAAATATATGTTTAATTTAAGTATTCCGTAAATACTAGTATATAGAACTTGTGTCTAGGTTAGAACGCGTCTATTGTAGATGGCCAACGCGATCTAACTTAGAAGAAACACCAGTTCCACACGTAGATGTATATATATATATATATAATTTATCCTTTACTTGTCACTCTTATGAATTGTAGTTAAGTAACTCTCATGGTAATATTCGGTCAACTTGAAGAGCTAATACATTTACTTATACAGTATTAAACAGCAAATATATGTAAATTATTTGAATAACTACAACGTATTTATATGAATTAATTAGCTTTTTTTCTGTTTTTCATATTTAATTAAATTTATTTTATTTGTAAAACTATGTTTGAACTGTGCTCGTCTCACTAGTGAAATTCTGTGTCGATTAAAATTATAAGAAGAGACTTTATGAACAAAACACTATTTATCAATATATACAAGCGACAGTATATTATGAGATATAGGTACATAAAATAAAAAGTACACGCGAAAAATATATTTTGTAATATTTTACTACTCTATTTATTTGTTTTGATAGTAGTTTCTATCTACTCTCGCTGTTCTTGGTTAACAACACTTTTGAGCTGTACGATGCACAACACTTTAAATTTTATAAGTAGATTTTTCCAATTTTATGATTTTAAAAAAATATCATGAAATAATCAAACAAAATTTACAACAGTAAAATAACACGATTTGAAAGAGAATATTAGATTTTTGTATGACATTGAATGTGACTGAGTTATAAGCTTTAATTTATCATATCTATATAATTATTATTACGTTAATAGCTATATTTTAATTATTTGATTTGTTTTTAGAAATTTACGGCATCCTTACCCATATCATATGGATCCTGAAGTGCTAAAAGTTTATTTGACCAATGATGGAAGATTTGTTTCAATTTTTGGAAAATATTTCACTGACAGTCCCGAGGCTATAGATACCACATATACTATAAGGTAAAAATATATTTGCTTTGTTGTTTTAAAATTCATAAGTTTATGGGGTCAATACCATATATGTTACTAATAGTTTTTTTGATTATAATGACAATTTTTTATTTTTGTATTTTAGGTTAAGTGGTTTGTTTTCAAGGTACATTTAATATATATTTTTTTTAAATACACAAAAGATAGAGAAAAATCTATCTACTGAAAAACTATAGCCATTACCTGAACAAGCCGGAACCTTCTATATATTGCCTTTAGACTGCTTTTACCGATTAAGCTATGATACCCCAAATTAAAGTCACCTGATTTTTCTATGTATGTTTACTTAGTGATACATAATTATTTATTATATATGTTAAAGCAAACGTATGTTTTGACACACTTAAAAGTCAAATGTATTATATAAGGAGTCAGGACATGGATAATTTATGACTTGGTCTGACCAAAACTGAACCAAAACAGTCTATGAGCAGTAAATATCGTAAGCCTTAAAATAATAACTGAAAAAGAAAGCAAAGAAAAAGAGGGACATCTTTTAGAATATAGTGCTACTAGAGGCGTGCACTACCTACAAGCAAAAGAGCTGTATATTACTAAAAATTTTGGGAAACTAATATAAATTAAATAATCCATAATATATTATAATTGGACTAGCGCCCACCGCGTATCAATAGAATTATTAGTTGCGTAGTTCTGGATGCAATGATTGATATGATTTGATGTTATTATTCATTTATAGCTACTAAAATTGCTAGCCACTGTTTTAATCTATCGTTATATTTAAGCCATACAATTGCAACCTACTGAATTTAACAAATCACTCTTGAAGGATGAATTATCTATTTAAAAGAAGAAAAAAAGAATTAAATATTCCGCTCGGCAGAGTCAGAAATGGATCAGCTGATCCATGTTGTGAGGAGTCCATACGTATGCTGTTTCCTAACAAAATAACATTTTAAAGGGTTTGAACTTGGTTTAGAGCTGATCGAAGCATCTACTTCCTCATTTACTAATTCGCAAATTTCACCACCTTACTAAATGTTTTGTTTTCATGATTGGTCTTTACATTCGAAGATAATGCATTTTTATTATGATGGATTCATTTTGCCTATAGACGTCGATTAAACGAAAGTTCATAAACCTATATTCAATGTATAGTGTTAGATATATAATATCATGGTAACAGTATAACTCCGTTCTCCTCTCCCATAACACCCCATTACCCCCTAAAACAGGTTTTCCTCCACCTTTTCACAAAATACTAGCATCTGCAAAAAATTTGATAATAATACAATGATTGTTAACTGACGTATTATGCCACATACAGTATTTTAGATATAACTCTTCATTGAAATATTAAAAATTCCTAATTCCAAACGTTTGTCGAAGATTGATTCTTTACACACTAAAACAGAAATTATGTTTGTATGAGAAAACCTTTCAGAGATTACGTATCAGATTTTGTGTGGAACAAGCGATTGATGATTATTGGTGAATTCTATTTTTTTCATTTATTACATGTGATAAAGATTATGTTATTAAGATTATTTAATTAGGTATATTATTACAATAATTAAATATTATTTTAGTTTATATTTTTTTCTAATTAATACACAAATATAACTTATAACTAAGTATTATTTATACAAATAATACAACTATGTGTCACCATGAGAACTTATTTTTAAAGAATAAAAAAATATGAAGTCGAATATTAAAATATCTCTCCAATAATTTGTGTTACTTCACAGATTGAGGATCAATTACACAATTTTTAAACCTTCTCTCAAATACCTGATCCAATCACATTCGTGGAAATTATTATTAGCCAGTCCGGATTTCGATCATAAACAAAATGGAGATGCGTGTCTCATATTTACTTCAATAAGATTTTTAGTCCAAGGTCATAGTTTTTTTTAATGTTAAAACATACGTAGTAAAAAGTTATAATTACAAAATTATTAGGTGAACTAATTTTATTTATAATTACACGTATTTTTTTAAAAATTTTTCAGATTTTTATTAAATAAACTTAACCACTCGAATATTATGTCTCACTGAAATGCTACAGCTGTATAGTAATTTAATTATACCAAATGTATTTAATTTATGTGAATTCTTGAAATTTAACTAATTGTTTATTATATATTTTGATTTAGGTCTCCTGTGAAATTGAAGACAAACCACCTTAACTATTTATACAAGCATTTGGAGGCTTACGCTAAGCGAGTATTCGAACCAGTCCTGTCACCTCTCATTTTGCCCAACAGTGCCCTCTTTGAGAATCCATCGAAACATATTTCAACCGAACAACCCAAACGCGTAATGAATACTATCCTAGGAGCGGAAAGTTACCAGCAACCGAAATATTACTATGCAGAAAGTCCACTACAGTTGTCCGAAGAAAAGTTTTCCAATTTTTTGTTCACGCCAGAGGTATTCACCCAAATTATTTGAATGCGCATGAACACGAAACCTGCACGCCAGTACAGTCGTATGACAATTTGTTATGATAACTCTCAAATGTCATTAATTTATTCAATGTTGTAGATTTTCACTATTTATTTTATTGATTTTACTGTTTAAATTTTTTATTTAAATCAAAATATAGTCTTTACTCCCTACTTAATCGGTATTTTTGCTGTACTTCCTGCAGCTCTTTTTTTAGTAGCCCACATTTTGTTTTACTTTAATTTATATTCTTGCATACTAGTCATTTTTATCATTCATTTGTTCATATTATGTATATGAAATAAGTAAAGAGTACGAAAAATAATTGAATTATAAATTAGTGAACTATTTCCTCCCTTCAGTAGTTTAAGTAAAAATCTGGTTTGTTTGTAAGATAAATACTTTACGTTATAATAATAACCGGAAATATTATATACTTAATTAAAAAATTGTTATTGTTAAAAGCAGCAATAAAAAAAGATAAATTAAAAATTTAACGTGTTCACCTAGTTCCTAAATGAAACACGAAAAAATGAAAATATATAGCTATAACTAATGAAAAACAAACAAAAATGTACATTTTAAATGATTTTTTATTTTTTACAGGTTTTCAGTCAGCAAACAACATTTTTCCGAGGATTCGTGACCAACAATATGAAAAATAAAAATCTTTTAAATCACGACTCGAAAAAAATTTATAAGGATAGTATTTCAACTAAAGTCAATAATTAATTTCACAAACAATTATAAATATTTATGTCATTTTTATATTTTATTAAAAATTAAGTAACTTATTTATCCTGATTTTCAAGGTTTGATTAATTAAAGAAAAATAAATATTTGTTTATTATTTTCGAAATATTATATTACCTACTAGATAGTTTTCTCTTAATTCATTAAAAAATATTTTATATCAATTTTAATTTAAAAAAATATTTTAAATAGTTGGACCTTCAATCGACGGATATGGAAATAAGCTAAAACAGAAAGTGATTGGTCGGAAAGCAACACCTGTGTTTGTTTTTTGCATGCATTGATATAAATTGCTGTAGGTTATGATACAAACGCTCAGCAACCGTTTCGAAATTAGGCTACAGAAGTATATTACCAACAATACGCTGGGTACAAAATTTGTTCCACAAACTTACTATTATTTTTATGTCAAATTAATATGTTTTCAAAATATTTGTACAAATGTTTTATGTTATAATTAATAACACTATTTTTATACATATTTTCAATATATTTTTTAATATTCTTGAATTCTTCTTCTTCTTTTAAACAGGCAATCCACTATTTTTGAATTCAAACTCAATCTTTAATGATAATTATTTAAAAATGACAAGGTAATAAATTAATTCATTCTTCTCTCGTCTTTAGTCCATGTTAATCCAATTTTGGATACAAGCCTTCCTTATTTTACTCCCACTGCTTCCTGTCTTATGCTGTCAGTCGCCACTTTATCTCTGCTAACTCATTTATATTTTCAACCCATTGCTTCTAAAATCTTCCTACTGGTCGATTTGAAGCTCCCGATTAGAAACCTATAGGTCATTAATCGTTGTTTTGACGAACATCGTGACTAACCCACGTCCAATTCAATTCGGATATAGCCTTCATTTTATTTTTGACTTGGATTTGTCGGCATATCTCTTCATTTTATACGCAATCACGTAAGCTAACACCAGGTACAGACCATTCCATCGTTCTTGGATTACTCAAAGCCTACTTACAGAGCGCTAGTTCAACGTTAAAATATAATTTATTGAATCAAACATCCCTCGTGGACGTGGGAACATTATATCTGAAATGTAAATTGTTTCCGTTTTATAATTAGAATTAGAAGTATAAAATATTAAATATAAATGTATTTTATTGTATAAATATAGGTGATTTACAAGTTCAGCAGAAATAACTAAAATCATAATATTATTTGCAATTTAATTATATAAAATATGAACTAGAGCACAGCTTACAGAAAACTCGTAAACCTTGACCCAGGTGCAATCGTAATCTTTAAAAATAATTAATATCACCATGTAGACAAAACACACTTTTGCTGAAATTATACACAGTGAGTACATTTTAATAATATTCTTTCGTTAAAACAAATGTTTCTGATTTTTTAAGCAAACTTATAATGTGCTGTTTAATACAAGAAGCATCACATATTTAATACAGTACCTTTGTATATTTACTAATTTGTTGAAAGATAAAATGAACGGTAGACGTTGTAAAAATTAAACTATTAATACAAAAATAAAATAAAAAAAGTTAATTCAGTTAAATAAAAGTGAAAATGAAATTAACCGTAAAATGCGGAAAGTAATAATGAGATAAAATAGACAATGAATGATATACATATTGTTGATGTTTGTAGCGTTAACTTTGTGGTTACACATAATTACAAATTGTATCTATATTTAACTTTTATATAAACCACTGTGTGTTATTTTTACGTCAACCGGTTTTGTTACTAACGTATCTATGTCGAACGTGAATTTTAGTTCGGAACTTAAATTATATAAATTTATCAATGCAACCTCAAAATGTTTTGAAATTAAAATAAAATACAAAATGCGTATATTTAATGAAACGCCACAACTTTTTATATTGACAAATGTATGTAATATATGCACGATAGAAGTTAAAATTCAAATTCAAATTCAAATAATTAATTTACGAAATTACATCATTTAAATATTCGATTACTAAGAATTTTACACATTGCTATAATATATGTGTAACGATAAAATCTAATATTATAAATATTGATGAAGTATTTAGATAATGTGTTTATATTATATGTCAATGTGCTCATTTAGTAGTCAACATCTGTGGTTAGTAATTTTGCAATGCCATGGCTAATTCAGTAGATTTAACTGATTTAAAGTAGCTAATGTTTTATGGTGAGTTTTTTCTATTCACTATATATAAATATAAATAACCCCAAAGATATACTTAACTAATTAATTGGTTAATTAGTTATGTACATCAATATTACGTGAGAGCAGTGGACAGTTGACAGTTAAAGCAGAAAAAGGCAGTAACCTTTCTCCATTCAATACTGAACTTGAGTAACGTCAAACAATTACACGAGCGGTTTTCTGCAGTGAAAGCAAACGGTGTAATCAGTTCTGAACCAACCAGTCTCGCGTGCAACGTATTACAACAGTTTGTAACTCTATATACTTTGCTAAATGTGTAATACATAACCGGGGGGTAAAACCCTCTAGACTCGAGACTTCGGTCAAAATCATGAAAATTTTAATACTATTTTTATTACACATAAAAAGTAAAAATTTTAATTTGGCAACCGGCAATTTTTATAGACAGCAATATCAAACCTGTGATGAAATTTATTTTTTAAATATTTGACAATAGCCATATTTTAAAACAATTGAATTTATTTAGACTTTTTAATTAATAATGAATGATTGAATTATTTTTATATATTTCTATCATTATTATCTATTTCTTATCACTAAAAAATAAATTAATATAACTCGGAAAGTCTATATAGATAACTCTGTGGAGGTTTATCGCCTCCACTGTCATCTTCACCTCCGATGACTCAGAACGTACCTTGCATATGCCAGTGTGTAAAACAAAAATCCTAACTGCCACTGACACACGTGATGCCGATGCCAGGCAACAATAATCATGCGATCAGCAGTCATCTATCCGGATGACCATCTCGCGAGCACTCTTCTCGCCGCATACTTCCCGACAATAGCTCCAAGAATCGCCTTTATAGAAATATTCGCATGTAGAAATATCACTGTATAGCTTAACTACTTCTCTAAATTTGTAATCTGTCTGTAAAAAACTGTCAAAATAAGTAGTTTTCATTTTATAACCTCATCTGGGCGTACATACACAAAACATTCCGTGATCATCAAATGAACAAGTGAGTGATAGGTGACTATTGGAGTATCCACCACTCACACATAAGCAGATTCATCATTCACACAACCTGCCAAATCCTTCTGTCATACATCAATAATTCAACATCAAACCAATGATTCCAAATACCGATTCATAACCTCTTAATCTTTACCACAAAGCTGTGATTAAATGCATTAATCATATTTATTTTCAATGGCATGTTTTACTACTTTCATTAATTAAAAAAACTAGTTAATTTTGTGTAATTTCTCTATTTTATATTAATGGTCTTATATTCCGTATTCCGTAAGAGGCATTACTTTCTCAGATTGAATACTTATATAATTCAATATAACTAAAAAAAAAAATTTCTATAATTCAGTAAATTTGTTTGTATAATACTTTATCAGAAATATAATTTTTCGTATGTTGATACACATTTAAGAGTAAATAATACATACATGTATGTATGTTAAGGAAAGGGTTAACCGAGCATTTCGCTTTTACTATTAACGATACAATTCTTGCACACACATCAAAGAAAACCAGCTACTCGGCTGGAAGTGTCACTCGTTGTCTTGAGCCAAAATATTTTTTAACATATTATACTAAGCACATCTAAGACATCAATCAAAATGTGCAGTGTAAAAGCTTTATTATTTTTTGCATTAAGTGCAACAGTTTTTGTTTTAGCCATTGATGCTGTGAGAATAGATGTAAGTAGAATACACATACATATAATTTTTAAATATATTTTTTAATCCTCTAGATATTATTAATCACATCTACAAAATTTATTGAATAAAAAAATTATATTATATTACAAAAACACATTTATATAAGTGTTTTTAATTTTTAGAATATTGTAAGTTTAAGTGGTGTTATTTTTAATTTATTTTATGTTTAACTTTTTGTCGACCTAATTCAATATAAAAATATTGTATTAATATTATATTACTTATATAAGTATAATTGTATTTTTTTAATTATCAGTCAAAATATAGAACTTATATGTCCCAGAAAAAAGTATTATAAATAAAAAGAAAATTATAATATTGCATACCGCTTAAAAATGTAATAGTTATTTGTCAAGTTTGAGCAAAAATTATATTAAGAGAACATATTATTATTGTTTGGTTGTAATTATTCAGAACATAGGTCTGTGATATTTTAAAAATGAATTAAATATATTAATTAGAAAGATATACATATAAAACCAATTTTATCGAAAAATATTGTTGTTGCGCCACCGGAACTCAGGTTGTATCAATGTTTCCAAAATTTAATTAGAATGAATTGATAATTCTGACGTCTGCTATCAGATTACTCAAAGGCATTTGAGATTCTGTAAAAATAAGGTAAATGGTTCTTTTAAATAATGGAACGATTAAATGTATTAATATCAAAAAGGTAACATATAGGTTCGAAAATTTATCGCTAAAAATATTGTCGCTGTAGCATAGTTGGATAATGCACCTTCCCCGGTTAGGAAATAGATTCAGGTTCGAATCCCGGTAGCGCAACAACAATAATTTTCGATAAAATTGATTTTATATGTATATTTATCTAATTAATATATTTAATTCATATTTAAAAATTATATTATTTGGACGCAAGAATGAATATTTAAAAAATACAAAAGTAAGATTATAATTTGTGTTTAATGAGAGAATTAATAAGATTATTTAAAAAATAAATTTATTTATCTTCGATGTTTCTTCCAAATAAAAAACATTTAAAGTGTATAGAAATAATAAATATTCTGTTATTTATTTTTGGTAGCAGACACAGGCTACTGTATTCTGTAATACGATTATGATGAAAAGGTTAAAAAAAATCCTACTCAATATCTAAGTACCTACTTACCTTATATAAAATTGAATTAAGTACATGTTTCAGGAGACGAATAGAAAGATTGTCTTTCAGGTTTAACAAAAAGATTAATTATTTTTAAAATCGAGTTATTTGTTTACTTTTGTTTTATGTTTATTTATAAATTTTTATTATGCTATAATATTATTAATAAGGTATCACATTACATTACAATGTACATATATAATATATAATTTCTGCTCTTTGTTTAATTAGCCCTACAGTCAGGCATATGAGCCAGACTACTACTATCCCCAACAACAATTATTAATAAAGAAGAAGCCTCTGAGAGAACACGAGAAGCCTCAGGATCTCAGCAAGATCCCCGGGGTTCCAGGTGTGGACTATCCTATCTACCACTCCGTACCACATACTAATTTCCACTGTGGAAACGTACCAATACATCCAGGGATGTACGCTAACGTTGAGACTGGGTGTCAGGTGAATACAACTTATTTTTACTAGCGATATAATATTACATTGCACAGACAAATTTGAGGTAAAAGATTAAATATGAAAATAAATATTAAAAAACGAATCTAGTTATTTTGGTATTATAGTTAATTTTTAAACTTTATATATGTCTCACAGAGATGAAGCTATTATTTTTATTTACATGAAAAGTGTGGAAGTCTTAGGCATTACAGGGCTTACGATCTGTCATTGGCTGGCTTAAGTGATCACTTTACACAATGAAACGTTCACCTATTTACCCATGCTACCATATCTATTATTTTTGGAAGTTGCATATATGTTACCATGTTGGAACATTTCAATTATTTATTACCAACTATGCTGTCGTTCAGAATACTGTATAATGAGTATCAATTTATCAAAAAAAAACATAGTTATGAATTTCATGTATTCGCAAGAAGGATATAGCGCCATACTTCAGTCAAAAAAGAGTCTCAGCTTCAGTGACATCTATACTGTTACATGATAATGACTATCAAAATAATAAAATAAAAACATAAATGGCGACAGCATAGGTGGTAATAAATAATTGAAATGTTCCAACATGATTACATATATACAACTTCCAAAAATTTAATATATGTAGTAGCATGGGTAAATAGGTGAACGTTTCATTGTGTAAAGTGATCACTTAAGCCAGCCGATGACAGGTCATAAGCCCTGTAATGCCCAAGACTTCCATACTTCCGATCTAAATAAAAATAATAGTTTCATCTCTGTGAGACATCTATATCTTGATGACAATTCCTCAGGGGATAATTCCCGGTAATTGGTTTCTACAAAGATTTGGACATACTCTAAATATTGTGAAAAAAAAACTTTTAAACTCTTTGTCTTAAAATCATGTTCCTAAACAAATCAACTCTCAAACTGAATTCTGCACTAACGCAATATATTTAAATCCAATTTTCCTCTGCCATTCTACGATATCACAAAACGCTATAATATAACCGAATTCACATACCTCAAGTCCATTTTCGTGAACAAATCTACGTAAAAGCTAAATTTTCCACAGCACACCTGACACAAACCCATGGTCCCGAAACCTATTAAAACCATTCACTTTTTGATAAAATAACTGAGCCAATTTTTATTAGCTGTACACGAGCCGAATATATTTAATATTTATAAAGTCATTTTTACTTTCTGCGCGTGATTAGTAGTTCTTGTCTTGAGTAATAGAAATAGGTCAATTGACTTGCCTTAATCGATTGCGTCTAGTATCAGACAACACGGTTAATTAAACGTATCAAGAAATTTTCCAATATTCACGACGCATTCCATAAAATAAAATATTATAATTATCCACTCGCTTAATATTTTGACTATTTTAAATTTAAGGTTTAATTAAAATATTATAAGTATTTTAATCTCGCACATTTTCTTCACACTCAAAAGATATTTATATATTGTACAGATATTTTCATGTCACAATTTTGACATGAAAATGTCAGTGCTAACATCTGAAATTAACTAAATAATATTATTAATTTTATTTAAATGTTTTTCATTATCCCTCAAGTTTAATATTATTTCCAAGAATATACTATCTTCTTAATTTAACATTATTTTATAATTTCAATATAACTCGCAAAAATGTCTGTCTAGCGTAGAATATCTTTAATAACTAGACGCGATGTGGAAACCGTAAAGTTTACCTTATATTTGTAATTTAAATTTTTTGAGTTTTAATTGAAAAACCTTGCGTTACGTAAAATTAATTTCTTTATAGTTGGAAATAAACCGGTAGAACATTTTAATGGTAACTTTCACAATGCACCGAATTCGTTATCAAATAGCTGTATATTTTAAATTGTTTTTATTATTATTAACGCACCTGTTCTAAATAGTCTCCATATATTTTGAGTTGTATTTATTGCTATAGGGTTTAAAGCTTATTATTTTTACAATGAATACGATTTTTAGGTGGGTATTTAAATAATTATTTATATATTTATGCGAATGTCTTTTATCTCCACAATTGCCAGTATGAATGCATGCAATATTTTTGCAGGCCTACCACACTTGCCATGACGGTCGCGAGGGAGACCAGGGGGCATCATTCCTCTGCACCAATGGGACGCTCTTCAATCAAGCCATCTTCTCTTGCGACTGGTGGTATAATGTAGACTGTGCGCATGCGACATCTTTGTACAGGTAAACAGTATAAAAAGATTCTCGTAATGATTTAATAAAATATAATACTTTTTTGTATTTCAAAATTTCACATTTTTACAAATATATAAATATAATTTTTTAATTTTATTAATTTATTATTTTAATATAATATTCACAAAAAATAAATAAATACGAAAATCAATCAAATATGAATTAACGATTACTAAGATACATAGGGTAAAACATACAAGGAGTGCACACATAACAAACTTTTTATTTTAATATTTTTTTATAATGAAATTACGTTATTAAGTGTTGGAAACTAAAACATTTTCAGAAACAAAATAATACGTTTTTAATAAGTGAGTCAAAAAATAGGCATTTAAAATAGTATTTCTTTACGTACTCTTACCTAGTATACTACGTAAGAGTACCCACAATCATTTCTTCGTACAAGTTAAGAGTACGCACAACCATTTATTCGTACGAGGTAAGTGTACGCACAGCCATTTCTTTGTACAAGGTAAGAGTACGCATACATTACAATGTTAATTATTCGTACAAAAATCTCAATTAAAAGCTCCATCAAATGTGGTCAGTGCATTCATCCTACCACCATGCTTCACACCTTGAACATTGGATCCAATTCACTGAAGGTGGCTCAACGTATACCTATGTACAAAGAAGGCAACGGATAACTTGTTGGTTCGCATCATCATCAGAGTCCTTTGGTGTTCCGTCAGTTCTTGGTTTCTTCTCTGCTTTCTATTTTTTTACTCATAATTTTTCTACTCTTTCTATCTTCATCTTCTTTTTTTCGTCCTTCTTATCTTCTAATTGTATTTTATAAGGAGTACTCGTATGTACTTCAGCACGTTTCCTTTTTATATTTTGTTTTCTCTGCATTGAAGATTTTGGGAGTGGACTATGGTAGAAAACAGGACGTGGCAGTTGTGTCACGACAATAAGCTACACGTTATGGTGTTGTAATAAGTTATAAGAATTCTGTACCAAAACAATATAAAAATGTTTTCATAAAAGCATAGAGTTCGAATGCGTACTCTTTGGGTGCGTTCTCTTTGCTTTCGTGCCAATTTGACGATTTTACCTAATTATTTATGAAATGGCATCCAGTGACAGCGAATAAATACGCTCAAATAAAAGTTAAATAATCATTAAGTAAGATAAAATAATACTCACTCTTACTATAGTGGTCCTAGTTTTGTAACAGATGGGTTATTTTGATTGATTTTTAGATCAAAACCTTCAAAAAACGTAAAATGTTTTTTAAATGATGTTTTGCAATACATTGGTTGAACGAAGTGTCGGGTGGTAGTTTACGTCATAGACAACCAATTAAGATCGCAGTGTTGCTAACTTACTCTACGCACACGTAGTCTTTGCTTGTGCGCACTCATTGCTTGCTTTACCCTACTACTTTTAGGCTCTGTGAAGAAACATGCTTGCACGCCACTGAATTAAAATTTAATAAAATATTTTTCTATTTCCAGTCTCAATGCTGACCCCGAAAAGAATCCATTCACACCAAAACGTAAACCAGAAGAAGAATTATTGAAGCAAGAACTTCACAACGACTACTATTAAAAACTAATATCTCATTTCCTACATCGTCTCCACCACTACATTATTTAATTTTCGCTGTAAATATTTATAAAAAATTTCAACTACATTTAATAAAATATTTTCAATTAAAGATTATAAATTATAAATTATGTGCTTCTTTATATACCTACTCAGTTAAGAATCTCTGCGATGATTATGAAATGAAATTATGATAAATTACTGAAGGGCAATTTTTTCTTTTTCCTTAAGTATTGTTGTTATTGCAATATCAGTAATAATTATTTAAGAAACGTGTCACATGTCAGTCTAGCCCTGCGCAGAAAACTTTTTCCTGGTTCAAAAAAAATACTCATACAGTAAAATAAATTCAATTTTAATGAAAAATCTCTCCGGTGGAGAACCGAACACTGGTCTCCCGAGAATATTAAGCCCTACGCTATCTATGGATATGACTAAGATATGAAAATAGACGTTAAATTGATATTTTTACATCTCACCTACTACAGCTCGGTTGCATTCTAGAACGCTGAGGAAAATATAGTCACCCTTCGCCCGGTTATCCCACCCCTTTCTCTCTATATAAATATGATTTATCCACTCCAAATTTTGCATAATTTATTTTTAGGACCCTGCGCTAAAAATATAGGCACATTCCATAAGACCATACCACTCCCTTGTCTTGTATAAAAATGTATTATATTAAATGCCATCTATTCTAAATTTTGAATAGTTACTATTTCGAAACTAACTAACCAACTTACCATCACACCATTTCCTCACGGGGGTAAGCAGAGAGGATAGAGCGCCACAATCTTCTGTCTTGACACACAATTCTCGCCTAATCCATAGTCATGCATCTTATCATACAAGCTCGCCGATTGTTGAGACTTCTAGCAGGATAATCCTCCAGTATCTGGTTTACCTATTCATGTCAAGTCTTCCGCGGGCGTCGTCTATTTCTGGTACCATCAACACTTTCGTCATATATATTTTTTCCTATTCTGTCCTCATTTATTCGTTTCATATGACCAAACAACCTAAGTGATCTTTTTTTAATCTTATTCATTAAATCAATATCAATTTTATATTCCTTCCTTATTTTTTAATTTTTTACTTTGTCATAAATATATCTGCCACATATACGCCTAAGTGATCTCATTTCCACTGCATTCGGTCAACTTTCATTCCTCTTCTGCCAGCTCCAGGACTCACTTCCATACATCAGTGTCGGTACCAGGACTCCATTGTGTACCGCCAGCCTTGTCTCGGTTGACAATTTTCCGTTAGATATAATTCCTCTGTGTATAGTTTCCTGGGCTGCCTTGTATATATGACCTTTCTGCCCGACGTTTCGGATCCCATTGCAGGGTTCATCATCAGGGCTAACATTATAAGATATAAATGGCAAATTAGCCCAGAAAACCATACATAGAAGATTAGGAACGCCCGTGAAAACCTAAGAACAGATATAATTCCATTCAAAGCGCCGCTCACTTTATTTCCTGCAATCACCCTCCTTTCGATATCTTTCTCAGCATTTTCGTTTTTATCAAACATACTTCTCAAATACACAAACATATCTTCTTGTCCCAAACATTCTTTATCTACAAGTATTTTGAAAGTTGTCTCGCTTCCTCCTTCTCGAATACCATCACTTTTGACTTGTTGACATTCATGATAAGGTAGCTCATTCATTATTCGGCGTACAATAAACAGCAATACAATCAAATCGACCATTTTTTCTCCTACATTCATTCATTACAGTTCTTTCACACAATTATCCATTTATTTATTATTATGTTATTATTTTAACAGCCATGGAGACATTACACAACCTTTCTTGATACCCTTTGTAATGTCATACCATGGTGTGAATAATCCATTGATTCTTAGACACGCAGAACTTCCTTCGTATAGGAATGCGATTGCATGTATAAGTTTACTATTCACTCTGTAATCAGAGAGTACCTTCCATAACCTTTTTCTTATAACTCGATCATATGCCTTTCGTAGATCCTGATGTTTATTATATTGAGAAAAACCCCTTTCTCTCTCTATAACTTTCCGTTGCCATGCCCCGTTCAATATAATAAACATGTATTATGCAGACAATTTGAATGATAGACGTCAAACTCTCAGGTCAGCCTCTACTTCAGCTGCAGGAAGGGTTGTAGAACCGATCAGCCGTTGCCAGAAGTCTAAATTTAGTGAAGGAGCATTCGCAGTGGCAGGCCCAAAAGCGTGGAACTCTTTGCATTCCGTTATAAGAAACAGTGCATTAGAGACTTTATTTAAGAAAAATAAAAAACGCACTTTTTCAAAAAAATATTTTCATAAGTGAAAATAACGATTATAAATTTTAAAAATCAAAGATAATTGTAGAACTATAAACAGTTTATGTGTAAAACGCCCTTGAGGTGAAAGTTTTTATGAAAATGGCGCTATACAAATTATCCATTATTATTTATACATTTTGTTAAGTTGCACTCTAGGATTCTGATGTAAGTATAGTACCCCACATTGATCTCCCGGATATCTCACCCTTCCGTGCCTGGACCAAGTTTTATATACATGATTATGATTTAAGACCTGCACAAAACAATGGCGCTGCGCTTCCCATTAGCCCCGATTTAAAATTATAACTATATCTTAATCCAGGGCATTGGCGAGTAGAAATCGCTAGTACAACATTATAATAAGTTTATTGCGCTCGCTGTAGAGAGTGATTAAATACTGCAATTGCGATTCACGCAAGTGGTGAGTATTTGTAAGCGGTTTCATCAAACTGCATCATCATATTTTTCACCACCATCTTCATATGGCTATTGTCATATTCTATTGTCAATATGTTATCTTCTATCCAGTTAATCCATATATATATATATAAAGAACAGTGCCTATGGGTTTGTTTTCAATACAAATCTACAGTTTTATTCCGAGCTTGATACAATTTTGCACACTTGACCTTCAAAACAAAAGGAAAATTACTATTTACATCTGTTTTCGAAAAAAAACTACTTTCATCCCCCTAAATGAAGCCTCTTTGCTCTGCGTAAAGCTCGGGAAACGCTGGGTACTTCAGGTAGTAAATAATAAATAAAATTACAGCTATCTCTAAATAAGAATCCTGAATGGAGGACTTAAATATATTGTAAAAGATTTAAATTTCGTGTACCTATATTAAAACATATTCCGCTCTACAAGTCGGTTTATTTTTGAAATTATTCAATTTTTATTTTAAGGTTAAAGATTTATTTGATTTGTCTCCTTTAGTTACAGACTCCAGTCTAGTTAAGGAGACAGTGAACATCTCTTACATTATTATTCTTTAATGGAATGAGTATGTTAGAATATTCGATTTATTTGTATATATATAATAGCATTTATAACGTATAATCTGTACGTATATTAAGTTTAAATAAAAAAACTGCACTTGTTTTCCCAGGAATGGAAACTGAATTCAGGATTTTCCTTAATATCATCGTCTTTACGCGAGATCAAAAAGTTTACTATTTCTTCATTGCAGATATTTTATTATTTTTACATTTTAAAGATAATAATTTGAATATTTTTTATCCGGACGGTGTGAAATATTAATCTAAGCCAAATTTTATGAAGATGAATTTTAAAATAAATTAAGTAACCATTTCCAATTATGATATTATAAATTTATTTTGTAACAGCGACATCTATGAACGTGAAAATAAAATAATTTTGACTCAATTTAACACAATACTTGTGATTGCACACATATTCAACTTTTTTTTTGAACAGCACAATGTACACTAAACTTTCACTTCTAACGGCAAGCAAAAATCAAAGATGGCAGTAATTTCACTAAAATTAAAATAAGTAATTGAAAAAGAATACTAGCTTTCGTTCTCTTTTGAACGAATATAGTGATTTTAATCTCGAATGAAAAATCATACGTGATAAGTTAATTTTTTACTTATCAATGTTAATACTAACATTCGTAATAATTACAAAATAATGTGTTAAAATGTTATAGAATTTGATTCATATACCTATATATGTGCCAATTATTATGAAAGTTGTCTGTCTTTTTGTTTCATTTCGAGATATTTAAAGGTTGCGTTTGAATTAATTAAAAATATATTAAATTAAATTTAATAAATACAATGCTTAAAAATTTATTTAGTATACTAGTTTTATAATTTATTTCAACATATAAATTTCGCATGTAGTTTATAAGGAAATATTTTTTAAGGTTTAAATAACTTACTCTATTATCAACACAAACACTAGCGGAATACAGTTGAACGTCGTTACAATACACTGAATATAACGCTTCAAATTTTTACAATAGTTACAATTTGCATCATATTATATTAATTTAAAACAATGTGACGCGAAATAATTTTTTAATCATATTTATCTATTTCTTGACTTAGACCACTTTCATAATAATGGTCACATATGTAAAAATCAATTTATCAGTATTTCAAATATTGTATCAAAGTAATAATAGTTCGTATACATACATATAATGTATCTATCTATCGTGCAGATATATTTAGAATTTTTTTATATCCTTCAAATAAATCTTATTCACGATGTCCGCGATGTCAATTACAGTCAGCTATAATCTTCTTTATTGTGAGATCTGCAATGAAACTGCAACACAGTTTTAAAATACGTTGATTGAGTTTACCAACGTCTATAATTATTTAAGTATTATTTATAATTAAACTTTCGAAAGGTATTAACGTGAACGTTAAATAATATAAAACAATAAATTATGCTTAGTTTTAGAAAATATACGTTTGACAATTGTACTGACCTAGATACCTACCATTTGCCTTTGTATTCACATGCGATATGAAATGACTTGTATTCTTATGAATGCATTGGAAATGCTTTGATTTAGAATAATGTCAAAGCACAATAAATGCGGTGGATTAAGAAACGTAAAACGATTGAATAAATGTTATTAAGCTCCGTGTCCATGATGTCAATGAGACTCTGGTATATGAGAGTCAGTAAAGATACGTGTGTATTGGATGCGTCATTCTAAAATATGTATATGGGACGACTCAATAATCGCTTCACGCTAAACGCTGAACTTTATGCGCACTCGAGTCGAATCTCCGAGAGAAATCTCATCCATGAACATGGGCCATTTAGATTTAGATATATGAAATGCGGTATGTATGTAGGTATAAGACAAGAATTAAACTCAAATTTTCATAGAAATAAAATCGCACTATACATTTTTTAAATAATAGAGATTCGTACACGAAAAACACGTTGAACGAACGAACGAAATATATATATATATATATTTTTTTTAAATTAAATAAATAATAATAGAAATAAATATATTAATTAGAAAGATATACATATAAAATCAATTCTATCGAAAAATATTGTTGTTGCGCTACCGGGATTCGAACCTGGATCTCTTCCCTAACCGGGGGAGGTGCTTTATCCAACTAAGCTACAGCGACAATTTTTCGACCCTATATGTTACCTTTTTGAAATCAATACATTTAATCGTTCCATCATTTGACAGAGCCATCTACCTTATTTTTACAGAATCTCAAAATACCTTTAAGTAAATCTGATAGTAGACGCCAGAATTATCAATTCATTTTTTATTAAATTTTGGACACATTGATACAACTTTATTATTTTTTAGGAGAACACATTCTTATTGTGAATCAATTTGATCGAGAAATATTGTTGTTGTGCAACCGAAATTCGAACCTGGATCTCTTTCCAAACCGGGGAAGGTGCATTATCCAACTATGCTACAGCGACAGTACTTTTAACAACAAATTTTATACTTTATGTTATACTTTTCAACAGTATGTTAACATATTAGAATTGGGTTAAATTTATAATCTGATTTATTATAAGTGGATTAAATTTATAAGCTTTATTTTGCAGTACTGATAATTTTTGCATTTCTTTTTCATTAGCCAAAAATATATAGTGTTATTTAAAATAATACAGGGTACATATTTAAATTTTATTCAAAATTAGGTCGGACTCTAATAAGATAAACAGACCAAGTTAGAAATATGATCGAGTTTCGCTATACATCCCATTAGGCAAGGCCTAGAATTGAGAATAATGGAAGTAAGCAATTCGCGCTGTAGAAGCAGAATAGAGGATCACAATGCTCAGATTGCTAATCATGAGCACATCGACTAAGAGAGAGAATTAAAAATTATAAAGTGTATCCCAAAAGTCTTCATTTTGGTTCATCTGCAGTACTAACGCAACGAGTGTAAGAGGGGCGGGGATTATGCCGATCGCTAGCCGCATCCTTGGCAATTCAGTAGCTATGGAGCGTGTCCTGTCATGTTGCATATATTATCATAGCTCCGGTGCGCGTTTGTTTGCTAAAAACGCAATAGATACATCCAACACCCCTCGGGCGGCTGTCTTGAACTCGCCGACTTGGGCTTCGGAGGTTTTTGGAGGTCCTCGGAAACGCTCGGCTCGAGCCGCGAGCCCGAACGAGGACGAGCGAAGAGGCGAGCCAGTCAGAAAGTAGCCCGGATAAGGAAGGATCTCAAATTGTCCTTGGAGGGTCGTTTTGCCAGTTATAATAATCCGATCGAGCGTGCCGATGCCGAATATATATAATTGATTTGGAGGGCATAGGCACGAGAGAATCCCATGATGGGTAATTGCACGCGGGTGTACGTTCATCTCCCGAAATTACTAGCAAAATGAAGCGTTCCAGAAATGTCGACGTTTGCCATTCGGACGCGACCGCCGAGAGTTTTGAAGTACACAGTGCGTAGTGTCGAGCTGAGAAGTTTTGCTCCAGCTCTAAAAACAGATAGTGCATAGAGAAAAAGCGCGCGAGACCTGATGATATAATCTTGACAAATACAATCACCGCCGCCACGCATGTTTGCGCTGCGGCGGTCAACTTAACCTCATTCTGAGAAGCCGCCGAAGCCGATCATCGTTTGGAGGCGCGGGAAGGTACAGGCCAAGGTTCGCTACAGCCCCATATTGATAAACCTGAAGGATCAAATAGTGACATGGCGTATTCTCATCTCTTTCTTCCCTACTATCTTTAATTAAGTTTGTCGGTATTCTCGTTCAAATAACCATGTTTAGACAACAATAAATTCGTGTATACTCTGGACCACGTTTTATTTAGTGTGTGCAAAACCCTTCCATTGCAATGATACCATCTGCTAACGGACCGATTCTTCTGTGAGAAGCCGCCCTGACTCAGGTGTTTACCAACAGAACTAGCCGGTGGCAGTGCTGGACGCAGATGAAACGTAACAGTCCTTACTAGTTTTTTGTGAAATTTTCCCTGGAAAATTGATATTCTAACGAGGTGACATTAACTAGCCTCCACCCAGCCCCGACCTTAAATCAAATGTATACAGTAACAATCCTCCCTCTCTGGACCAATTAAAAGAAAATATCCGAGAAGAAATGGCAGTGATCTATGAGAATACGTACCGAGCAGTTCTCAAAAATTTTGCCTCCCGTGCCAGTGAAATAACGGAGCACATTTCGAAAACATAATTTTTATGAAATAAATACCCAGTGACTGTACTTAAATGCAAAATAAACCTTTTTATTAAACCGATCCATTATTTTGTTACAGCATTTTTATTATGAAAAAAATTATTGGGACACTTTGTATTACGCTACATTCTGTATATTTAGTCAAAGTTCATCCCCGCCTTATTTATTTTTCCAAATTAGAACTGTGGTAGACCACTAACATTTTTTGATAATATATTTTTATTTTAGCTTTGAAAAATTGGTTTTATGGACACCGACTGCAGTCGCGTGGTGGACACAAGCGGTCGGCCTAGCAACAAGCAATCAGTTTGCTTTCTGTTGGTTATTAATATTTGCGCTGATTGATCTCGCTTCCTTCTTGATAACAATAACGAATACTATTCAAAATCCTAGCCTTGATCTTTTATACATCCGTCTCCGTAAATGTCTATGTTTTTACAATCTCTTCAATTAATGAAAAATGCCACAAGAAAAGCTTAAAGGTGTTCAAAAATGATAAAATTGAATATTATGATATTTGCCTCACAATCATTTCAATCTCAAATTGAAAATACACGAAATAATTATTTTAATACAGCTTTTTGAAGAATTAATCAACCTGGCACTTATCCCTTTGGTATTATCCTAAAGATAAAATAACGATTAAGGATGAATGTAGAAGGTAAAATGCTGGAGCCATTACTTTGGAAAAAATTTCAAAAGTCTCGGAGAATAATGCAAACCGACAGTTAATGAAAGCTCTAAGTATCTTAGTACGTAAGCATCGATTTCAAATGATCCGCAGTATGTATTTAGTTCCTTTCAAGGAAAGCCAATCATGATTCTAGGAAGATGCTAGAGTTCGCAATGTCAATAGGTGCATATTGGCCCAAAGATGGTAAATGACCCATATTTCGTTCATGCTACTTTAGTATCGACTGCAATGTACTGGTCCAAGGTGGAAGAGATTCGTTTTGTCAGATAGAGTCGGCAAATATTATGAGAGGAATCATGATAATAAAAAAATAAATCATCTGCATTACAATATTCTTTAAAAACGTGCTTATAATTGATTAAATTAATATCATTTTAAATTGTTCAGTTACTTTAAAATAAAATTTCAGATGGAATACTAATCACTTGTGCTCTGAGAATAGGACTATTTCGATAGTTTTCCGGGACGACGCTAGAATTTCGATTACTTGATCACTAGGTGACCAAACCCGTTCTATCCTGAAGAATTAAGCAAAAAAGATACAACGTCACACATAATTTATACTAATTATAATTCTATTTTGGATATTTATAATACATTTTTCTAATATAGCCAGTAAATAAACATCTTTCAAAGAAGAAGATCTTTAATTAAAATGAAATGACAGATGTAATAATTTTAAAGAAACAAAAAAGGTATTAAATTGTCAGTTTTTTTAAAAGCAGAATGGTGGATTTCAATTAAGTAACAGCTGATGTTATTCATTTTTAGTACCTATTGTTAGAAAATTTTGCCACCTATTTGCAACATATCGGAAAATGTAATATTTATTTAATTACATATTTAAATAATTTTAATAATAATGAAGAGTTTATTCATATAAACTCTGTATAATATTCGTAAAAAAATGCAGCGTTCAGTTCAATTGTGAAAAAATAAAATTAAACATATATTTTTTTACTAATATAAATTAGATAGTAAAAGAAAATTGTTAACTTTTTTCGATATTAGCTATCACTATCTAAAATATTGCAGTCTTTTAAATTGGTTCGCTGAAAAGCTTACAAAGTTAATATTTCACTAACACGTACAAATACTTATTTACATGTTTCGTTTACATGTAACGCATCTAAATTACCAGTGTTGTGTTATGTTCGTTAAGGTACTCAAAAACCTGAAGAATTTATACGAAAATAGCCTCTTTTCTAAACATTTTGAAACGCACGGATATTGGTACAAACATATTCTATTCAAGACATGCACATTGAAGCAAGGCTCAACATTAGGACAATATCGCTTCTTTCTAAGTATTTCACAACACATTCAAGTGATTGCGAATTGTTGGGACGATGCTATCAGAAGACCAATGGCAATTGTCTTACTGTTAAACAGATCTTATCAATTGTATGTGTTCTTTGTACGCTATTAAAAATGCCAGTGGAGAAACATGTTCTTGAACTTGGTATATTATATGTTAACATTTAGCTATTCAATTTTTTTTCCAACTGACATTTAAACGGGGAATAAATCAGGCAATATATATATTATAGTAATTCTTAACTTTGTACACAAAAAAAAATAGGCGCGGTAGCATGCAAGTGCTACTTCTAAAGCTGATTAATAATGTTTTAAAGAACGCGTAGAATATAATTCTAAATTATAAAAATGTTATTTTTAGTGTACCGTTCGTATAAATTCTATCATATGTAGTTATGTGGGTTGGGTCAAGACGGTCACCTTTGACAACAGAGCTTCTGAGTTCGAATGTCACTAGTGGTTATACAAGTTAACTCTGCAATATGTTTGAATTGAAAAGGGTAATAATATTTACTTCGGTGAGTACATTATATCGTTAAAATATTCCTTTCCATTTTTCTTTAAAAATCTTTATAAAACTGATTGACGTTTGATAAATAAATTTTCGTTTACAGACTGACCCCTATGCTAAATTAGTTTGGTCTATTTTAATTGCTTCTAAATAATTATAAATATTGTTTTCCAAGTTCTAATAATTTTGTAATAACGCCTTCAGAATGAATGAATCAATGTGTATTGTTTCTAAATATTGAATTGAAGCGTTTCAAGTCTGGTTTTTATTACGTAGTTTATATGAATTACGCATTGCAAACTTTACATTGACATTGCAAGCGATTAAATAATAAATATAATTTAGCTGTTACCGGAATTCAAATCCTATCCGGGGAAATGCAATTTATTCCGCTATTATGTATACCAATTACATTTTCGACAAATTTTTGAACTTATATTCTATAGCTCTTTAAAATAAATATAGATATCTATTATTCCATTTTTAACCTTTCCCTTACGGTGCTAAAATAAAAACGCACCTTCCGGTGATGTAAACTCAGTGTACATGTAGACTTTTGCGATTTTTAATTAGGATAAATATAAATATTTTATATTTATTACTTATATTAATCATTCAAATAATATATACACATATATATATATAATAAGTGAATTAATTATTATGAATCAATTATTGTGTAAAAATGAGAATAAACATTGATCATCATGAACGAAAGCATAAAGACGCATAAGACACGTTTGATCCGGCCGGCGCACGCTCTACCACTCAAGCGACGATTGGCATCGGATTCCTCGAGCCCCACGCACTGTGCCTTCCGCACCGCACAGCACGTACAAATAAATACACGTATTGACAAATTCACGTCAGGTTCTTTGAGAAAACATTTTTTATTGTTGCGTGTATTGTAATTGTTCTATCCAATACATAAATATATTACGGAGAAACATCTAAAATATGAACTCCGTATTGAGTATATTTATAGAGATATTCACATAATTAGAGACAATGTTAACTCATTCATTCATTTACATCATCAGAAAGGAAAGGTTAAAAGCAATCAAATTTATATCATGACGAATTCCAAATACTTTTAAGTAATACAAGCTATTAGATGCCATAATCACTCAATCTATTTTTATTAAATTTTAAATATAAATATAAATTATGTTTTTTAAGAACACATTTTTGTTGCGAGGTTGCAATTTCAGAACATAGTTCTGTGGTATTTTGTATTTTTAATACAAATTAACTATATTTATCTAAATATATTTCAAGTCGGGTCATTTAATTCGTATTAAAAATACCACACAATCTATGTTCTGAAATTGCAACTTCACAACAAAAATGTGTTGTCCTCAAAAAATACGAGTATATATAACATTTATTTAATATCTTGATTTAAAGAGAGATTTTAACATAATTTTGAGAAAAAATAATATCAATTAGTTATGAGATATTTTTAAATCAGAGGAAAAAGAAAAATACTTCATAATATGTTTGAAAAGCAAAGAAGTGTAACGCGGTGTACGTAACTTGTATTAAATTAGTTCTTTAAACAATAAATATCATTCATTTCCTTAGTATACTCGGTCACGAAATGAGAAATTTCCTTTGTTAGAAGAATTTTCCCGCTTCAATGTGGGTTTTTTCTTTTTTTATATACAGATTGATTAAAATGAGTTAAATATTTTTACAGGTGATATTGGAAAGATTAAAATGTAAAAAATATAGCGGATTCGAACCAGACAAACATGATTTCCAGATATGCATTTTCATAATTAAAAATCAATATGAATATCGAAAATAATTTCTTGAACCACCGCACATTGTAAGAATACTACAACAAACGTCAAATAAATCAATATGAAAAGATTTATTTTGGCGATTTAAAAAATGGCGTATCTTTTTAAGGGTCTGAGATTTAAAAGATAAAGTATCTTTTTAAGGGTTGAGGTTGAATTTTTGAAATGTCCCCCAAGAAAGCATAGATTGGAGAGGTATCCATTGTGTTTGAGGAATTTAACACCCATATCGGGGAGGCTTCTTTATACCTTATTTAAATATCAAATATTCACCCGGGATATGATGGCTCTATATATGATTCATAATGATTCTTAGCTTTGTAGGGAGATTGAAACTAGGCTGCTGTATTGCGAGGTCCACCCCTCTGGACTCAGCGCGGGATGCATTTATTGTTGTCCTCATATTCAGATAGCATTACGGGATTTGATGCAGGAAGGGACTGTTTTACCGACATTTAGGTCTAGAAACCATCAAGATAGCTGTTATAAAATTTATATTTGCTGAACCAACTATGTAAAATATAATTATTGATTAACAATGTAAAATGTTTGCCATAGCACGGGCGACGTCCAGTGAGGCAAATATTAAAATACTAAATGTACATACAATATATGAAATAAATAATAAATAAAATTGTTGTAAAAAGTCGTGGGTTCAATTACAAAACCGCCACTATCTAATTCACGAAAGTAGTGATTGAAAGTGATTATCTGGCAACGGTGACAGTTTTATAATTGATGAGCTTTCGAAAACATGTTTGTATGTTTTAGAAGCATTTTATTAAATGTATGTCAATTTAAAAATCTCGGCTCTAGCTTAAAAATCAGTAACAAATACATTCATTGTAGGAACCACTTCTAAGTATTTTTATTTAACGTCTGGGAAAACTTAACAAACAAAATGTATATTTTTTATAATTTATTGTTCATCTACTTAAACATAAAAAAAAATCAAGGTTATCAGTATTTCATAATGATTTATTTTGTATAAATAATAAGACAAAATATTTTGTTTAAACCACTATTTATTGATAAATCAACATGTTTCGATACCTATGGTATCTTCATCAGGAAACAATGTATACTAAAATTAAAAGTACAACCATAGACAAAAACAAAACTATAAAGTATAAGCGGCGGGTAACTATTTTGTAATTTGTTGAAAGCTTCAATGAAGAAAAATACTGATTAGAAAATATTTTAATTGGTAAGCGCGAAGAACTTTCGTTTTAAAGTTAGCAGAATATACATTATTCTAAATTTATACCTATCATAAAACGTAGGAGCCAAGAAGAATATTTCTCGTGTAATATGGTAATGTGGAGCGATGCCTGGCCACTAACGGTATAACGGACAGCTATCTGAGAGGTGAATTGGTTTCACTTTCGTTACAGGTAGTTGGTGCGAGAATTCTATGTTAGATTATCCACAATGCAGTATGTGGAACGCGAGAACTGCCAAGATTTTAAGGACGGACTTCACAATTATATACTATCCTATGTACGTAAAATTGAATTTTTCGGACTAAATTGAAACAAAAAGTTCGAGACTGAAATGCTACGTCACCTCACTTCAGTTACTAACATTGATTTAGCTTTGAAAGTACCAAGTAGAGTATACAACGTTACTTCACTGATAACATAGGTTACAGAAGTTCGATATAAAGAATTTGAACAGTTTTGATAATCTTTTATCATCTACTATTGAACTTTGAATATACGTTTTTATTTCAATAACCAAAAAAACATTTGACAGTATTTGGATAGGTGGCTACTCAATCTACATATCTTTACCAATCTGTATTTTTTCTCAAACACAGCACCTTAAAAGATGAAATTGATATTTTTAAATGAAATCACATTCCATACTTCAGTAGCAACCAAAATATTTTTTGATAATTAATTCTTTCTATGTATCTTTCTAATTGATTAATTTAATTTAAAAAAAAAAATACTCTTTAAGTTATATCTCAACGTTGGATGGCGTATTTTGAGGTAACGTAGCTTACAGATATTACACTCGTGTGTTTGTTTGTTATTTGTTTTGTTTCATCTTTCAAACTCAAATAGAGTTTTTTAGTGAAAATAATTCTTAAATCTGGAATATTAAAAATGGACTTTATTTTAACCTGGCTAAAAGAATGTGCTTACTACTGAATACATAATATTTTAACGTTAAGTTTACTACCAAACATTATAGATTCTACCCGAACACCTGTTACCCAGACATTTGGATTCTACCCGTACACCTGCTGTCCAGGTATTATGAATTCCTGAGGCAATCTAAAATAGAGACTCCAGTATTCGAGGGTCAGGCGTTCATGATTTGACTTTAGTCATTTGATTAGGTCCAACATCAATAGTGACTATTATTGGAGTCTATCTCGCATGAGCGAGTGTCTTGAATTTATCATCAAAACCAGTTTAGAAAAAAAAGACATTGGTTAGGCATAGAAAAAATTTAGGCCATTTAAAAATTAAAAAATAATTTAGCCTAATAAAGTAGGCTAAACTTTGATGCCCTTAAATTGATTGAAAATAGTACCATTATTTTTTAGTATAAATTTACTCTAAATTTATTTAATTTAAAATGATATTATTTATTATTAAATTCATTAAAGTTCGCCAATTAACGAGGTTTATTTATGACATGATACTAATATTAAATAGTTAAACTAAAATACCACCAGAGCTAGGTATAGTCACTTTGGAACGTCATAATTAAAAAATATGTAATAAGTTGTTAATTAATACATAGTTATTTAAGTTTTTATTATTTAAAACGCTAAAACACAAAGTAACTGCATCATATATCGTAAATTCAAAAATGAAAGTTTATTGTTTTCATTTGACAATCGTTTATATGTCAGATATGCAACTTTAATTTAAAATCACATTCAAGTTATTCACAATAATATAGCGTTTCCCCATCTTTTATCTATGACTTATTGGACTCGGACTATAGCGAGTGTTATTGCGCCAAAGTATCGATAGTTGGTTAAACGTTCAGGTATGTGAAGCGCGAGCAGGGGCAAGTATATTGAGCATCCGTATCTATGGTAGCACTGTCAAATGCATAGAATAAAAAATATTTAAGATGCGACACGAATGACAGATGAATTTTTATCTTTGTTTGTGGTGTTTATGTTAGTTCAATAATCATTTATGTAAACGTGATCTCAGTTTTTTCAATAATGTCTTTAAGTGGATATATGTATTTCAAAATTAATACTGTACAATTCTTGGGAGGGTAATGCACTAGCAGAAAAGTGGTAGTGGACTTGCGGGCGGCTATTATGGCCGCGAAGTGGCCGATAGTGGCCACTACAGGGCCCGTGGTGACCGTTGCGTGGCCGGGGCTTTCGTAGAATCTATATTTCATCTAAAGCAATATAATAAGGGATTTACGCATTGAAATATAGATTTTATGGAAGACCTGGCCGTGCAGCCGCCACTATCGGCCATATTAGCTGCCTGCATAATAGCCGATTACTTTCCTTCTAGTCGATATATAATGTATATTTATTTTGATGAGCTATAATATTTTGATGCACTAATTTTAGTTTTATATCACATATTTATAAATACAGGTTGTCCTAAAAATGTATACATTCATACAGATTAAACTAATTTTTATGTTAATGTTCATTAAACTGAATTATAAAACTTAGTTCGAAATTGTTAACCATTAGATCTATGAAAAATTGTTGACACAAATTTATGGAATGGCAAACATCACGAATCTTTTTGAGCGATATTTGGGCCCATTCTGTTTTAATAGCATAATGGTTTAATTGTATATAATACATTAATTGTATCGTATGTAATGTATATGTATGTAATATTTATATCTCGAAGTTTAGTACCATTTGTCATTATTTTAAATGAACTGGAAAAAATATGAAAATTTAGTAACTTATGGGCTGTATAACTGTGTACACATTTTTTGAAACATCCTGTACATTTTTTTTTACTGAAAATAATCCATGCATAATTTTTTGATATTGAATATTTCTTTAAACAACATTTTCTCTATTTATCAGAGAAATAAAAAATAATCAATAAATACCAAAGTACGTTATCAGAAATCAATCTATCAATCCAATAATAAATCTTAAACGTTTGCAAGTATGCTAGGAATCTGTGAAGAGATTAGATAAAATGTATTTTTTTGTTTTAACCCAAATGATCTACAATGACAGGTACGAAAAATTGTATAACCATCTTGAACTGACATAACCACCGTTCTATAAGTGATTTTTCCGAACAGGTTATACACACTTATGTAATGTAATATAATATTGAAATATAATATACGGGCTCGAGATGTACAACTTATGGGAAAAATTTAGTTAATTAAATAATGTTCATATGCTGAGATGATCTTCATCTCTTATGGGTGGATAAATATTAAACAATTTTTGATAAAAACAAACCAAGAATTTATTTAAAATACGAGGCAAATATATACATTTATAATTTGCTCTCAGAAATAAAATTGGTTTGGAATAGTTTTTCTAATATTTAATTTATTAGGGTACTTACTTATAATTACATAAGATTGATGCTTAATTCGTATATTGGTTTAATCGTATTGGCATATAACAGTTTTATTTCCATTCTTAAAATAAAAAAAAAACTATTTTAGAATAATATGTAAAATGAAAATTTCACTTTCCAATATTATGGATAAAATAAGAATGTTTATAGTGATGTTCAATATTCTTGATTTAAAAGTATACGAGTAGTTCAAAGATTGGTGACCGAGCTGATGCATGTTGATTTATTCTGCGAGATGTAAAAGATCAACGGCATTTTGAACATTAAACCACTCTCTGAGGCAACGTGGCAAATATAACTTCTTTCTATTTACACTTCTACTGCTTTCTACCTTTCCCCCATAATTAATTATAAGAGATCATATTTTTAATGAGAAGGATACGTCCAATATATGCAACATTTCTTTGTTTAATAGTTATTATTGGTTCTATGGACTTATTTATGCGACTTAGTATTTCTTTATTGGTGATATCATACCATAACATCGATATAGTCACATTTTAAATGCCTCCAACCAATTTTAACGTCTAGACTTCAATTACTACAACATACATGTCAAGAAAATTAATTGTTAACTTTTAAAAAGCCGAGATACAGTGTGAAAACTAAATCGTGCATTTGGACATCATTATACAAAAATTAATTATTTTATAAACGGATATGTCTATCACAAGATGAAAAAACAAACATATAATGAAATTAATTGGGTTTTGTAGCGCACAGATAATATGATACGTACAAGTATTTACATCGGGAAAGTGGTCACTTAATAAATAAAATCACTCATGAATTATTTAAAAAATAAACGCATCCGTTTGACGTTGAATTTAAACAAGGCCTTTATATGTCAGGATATTAGTATGCGACATGTGATTTTTTTTTGAATTTGATATAATTAATTCCCTTCTGCGCGTTCTTATTTTTAATAGCACGTTTAGTTTTGCATGAAGGAATTTCGGTGCCAAAACTTGTGCATGAAAGTGATTTAGAAGCAGCAAGTGAAAGATGATTGAAAGTAAAAGGAAATAGTGAAAATTGTTTTATCCGAAGCTAACACTAATACATGTATAATATTATGTGCTGTAAAATTAAATCAATATAATAATAATATCCATCGTTAATTCACCTGACTGATTTTCTTGAAATGAGATAAATAATTTAAATAACGTAATTAACTGATGTTCAGCACCCGGCGTTACTCGAGAATCGAATTAACTTATTATTTAAAAGAGGGGTGGGAAAACTATTTCTTTCACAGGATCCTAGAGTGCAACTGAGAAATATTTTAAATATGTATTAAATATATTAATTAGAAAGATAAACATATAAAATCAATTTTATCGAAAAATATTGTTGTTGCGCCGCCGGGATTCGAACCTGGATCTCTTTACAAACCGAGGAAGGTGCATTATCCAACTATGCTACAGCGATGATATTTTTAGCGACAAATTTTCGAACCTTTTTGATGTTTATACATTTAATAGTTCCATTATTATTTAAAAATTTGTCGCTAAAAATATCGTCGCTGTAGCATAGTTGGATAATGCACCTTCCTCGGTTTGGAAAGAGATCCAGGTTCGATTCCCGATGGCGCAACAACAATATTTTTCGATGAAATTGATTTTATATGTTTATCTTTCTAATTAATATATTTAATTCATATTTAAAAATATATGTTTTCAATGAAGGTATATAAGGGTACGTTAAGGTGTGCGAGACACGCCGAAAGTGAAAATTGTAAACAAAATGCAGTAGCCTTTTAAATTAATCGGCGGTGACTCTACTGACCTTTAGGACTACCTTGAGAGTAAAGTTTATACGTTAATTTTTATTTTACATCTATGAGCTAAAATAAATGGTAATGTCAATGTAAAAAAGATAATTATAATTTTGTATTATGTTTATGTGATTAATTTCTAAGAATATTACGGAATAATCTATCTAAGATCATATTCATATTAATCGTACAGTTAAGAGATATTTCATTCAAAGATTTACTTCCTTTAAGATAAAAAAAATGTTACCAGACTTCCGAAATATTAATTTAGTATGTGATTTGTCACATATTTTGCCTAATTGGATAATTACTTTTTTCAAACACAAAGACAATTACAATATTTGTGGAATACTTAATCCAAAACAATGATAATACAAATATAATATAATGAATTATTCTCGGATAATAAAATTTAATTGGAGATTAATACGAATTATGCAATACGCATTTTATGAGACAAAGAATCGGATACTCCATTGTTAATCCGCCAAGTTTGGGAACGTGAAAAATTCATAAATACCTTTCTGACAATACCTCGCCATGGAACGAATATGCATTTTCTTTTTTGTAGTTCACTTTCACCGAAATTTACTTTTACTCTTTTTAACAATATTTTTGTTTCTTTTTCACACATCTTTAAAGGGTTTAGTGTAGAATTATCATTATCATCATTATTAGTTTTATACCCACAGCTGGATGAAGGCCTCTCCAAGTATTTTACAACTTTTCTCTGTCCATTGTTATTCACTGCCACACAGTTCCACTGAATTTGTTGATTTCCTAACCTCAGCAGGGTTTAGGGTGGCTTGTCGGTTTCTTGATTCCTCTCAGGTACCACAGGTTGACTGCAGATGATTTTACGTCTTTCAAATATCACATTTTCTTCGGGTATCCAATTATATCAACTACTCTTATATATTCTCTTATCCTTTATTTATTTTCCTAATACCCAACACACTTTCGATGATTTTTATGTTTTTCTTGATTTTGGACCTCTGATTTGTCGAGAGTTTATATTTACCATGTGTAAACATTGGCAGTATACATTGATTGAACATTTTTTGTTTTAAACACAGTGGAAGAGTACTTTTTAAAATAATATTTAAACTAACATTCAAGAGGAATAAAAACAAAAAAGAGATAGGAGCGTTGATCAGGAGAAGAGAAGCAGGGTAGAGTTTGAACGGTGCAAAATCTAACTCACAGTATATTTTAAGAGTGTGTGAAAATATTTTCGTTTGTGTCTAAGAAAAACGTGTGTGGAATGATGTAAAATGTGATTTATGACTCTTGAGAAATGTGAGACTTTTCATCTTTGTTTACGCCAACGTATCAGGAGTGTGATGTGGTAATAATCCTGGATATATACCACGGAGCATAGCCGCAATGCGGATTGTGATTTAAAACAAAAAAAACGCTAGCTAAAATATTACAAAGTAACTAGAAACTTCATAGATAAACGTATAGCATGGCTAAGTAATGACATGAACTACGGATGCGGGAAAACTTAAAAAAAACAGATAACCAATTGGAATTCCACCATGAATTAACAGTTTCAAAATTATAACTAATTGTAAACCTCATAAAGATATTTTCAGGTTTCTCACAAAACGATTTTGATATCATGAATGCTGATAAGGACAGTCAGATACAGTTAAAATTAGATCGCGGACCATATATAAAATATTTCACTTCTGGAGGATTCAACAAAGTAATGAAATAGATGGAGAATCTGAACATTATGGTCTGTGTCCACGCAAGAGATATTTAGGAAAACTGGAGACAATCTCTGAGATACGGATTTTGCTTCCATGAAATGCTTTGGAGCCGTGTCTCAGAGATTTGTCGTCTCGCGTCCTATTTCACCCTCGTATATTAAACGTCAAATGTTATCGTTGTCATGTTCGTCATTTGAGTGATTTTGAATCTTCACAGTAGCCGTTGAATCACAATAAATATTTGTAATTTAACGCCTTATGTTAATGTATAATGACTCAGAATTGATAGTTGTAGGGACTTTGGCACGTATATGTGCACGTATTAAATCCCGGTGTCAAAACATAAGTCGTGCACATTGATTTCTGTTAATCTCAAACTGATTTCCGAATTTATCTCGAGAACAAAATTCTCAACTGAATCTCTGAGATTGTCTTCTTCCGTGGACACGGACTTTTAAAAGCCATTCAAGAGGAGACGGTTTAAATATATTGATAGACAACACTTGATATTACTGTACGTGTTGAAGTATATTCGAAATCATGAATATAATTCATAATTAAAATTATCAAACTTATGCGTTTTATAATAGTATAAAAGTAATTAAAATTAAAATAAAAGAAAATTATACATGCCTTTTTGAAGGGATTAATAATAATTTCTCCATTCATACTATTTTCACTTTATCGCAATTAATTAATTTTAATTCTCGGCTGCTTATGTACATTTTTAGTCTGACCTGAATGTAAAGTAATTCAGTCAATCAATGACTATTATTAATAATTTCATTTCCTTATATATTATATGCCTTCGCAGGTGGTCATTAAAATACATTCCGCTGCGTTACGAAACGTCACTGCAGTTTCCAGTGCAACAGTGGAACCTGGATGCAGCGTCTCTGGACGAACATTTTATACCGCATCTTTTCTTTAAATTTTTCACTCCACTGGTGTCAGCATTATTAAAAGTTTACTAGCTCTACAACTAGTGTATTTTACGATTGAATTATCACTTAATATTATTTTAATATTTGTTTGCGTATTTTTCGAATAAAATATATAAATAATCGCTGAGATGGTTTGGTCATGTGTAACGTTGAACACGGAGAGAATGTTATAGAAAATATATGAGGTGACTGTTACAATACAAGCCGGGAAAGAAGAGTGTGGCGTTCTATTCTCTGAGAAAAAACGACGTGATGTAATGTTAGTTAAATATTTTTTATTTACTTTTTTTACTTCATTTCATTTTTTTTAATACCTATCGAATCTTTTCATATTAATTTGATTGATCATTTAGCGCCCTAAACAAATATGTACATCCAACACCTCCGATAAATCGGCGTATAGTGATGTTCATTGGCTCGCTCGTTAATGAGATTATTTTTCTCTCTCTTTTTTTGTATAACAAAATTATCTCATCAATTTAGGATGCGTCTTATGGTCCGGTGCATCTTATCGTCCAAAAACTTATGGTAGGTACTTACTTTCACTCTTCTATCACATCAGCTGAAATGTAATTATGAAATTAAAACTTAATTTACTACATGCATGTCCACGACGCATTAAACACGCCGATAACGAGTCCCGAGCGCTGGTAAACTACACACAAAACATAGGTAGTTGATCATACTATCCCGAGAAAATATTAAACCAGTCAATTAGAATCATCCGTTATTGTTTTAAGAAGCCCTCAAATACGCACTTTGAGTTTTATAGGAAGTAATACGAAATATATATTTTTCTTTGTAATCACTTCTTTGAGCAGTTTTACCTAAACTTAATTTACTACTATCTATTTTACAATTTTTATGTCTGTTTGTCGTCTACTTGCATAATTCATAATTTCATAACTTCATATGAAGGATCGAGTTGAGAAAAATCTAGGTTTTCAGATGTGATCTTTTTGTATTTATAAAATGTGACAAGCAGTGGCGGTTCAGGACCAGGGTGAAGCTAAGTATACTGACTTAAAAACGTTCACAAATCAGTAAAAATATGCAATGGAGTTCAGTAAATACAGGATGTCATATTTAAGCAAAGAAATAAAATTAAGGAAGGGTAGAATTTCTGGTGCTTATGTGTTATGCGGACGTCACTCGTAAACAAAAAAAAAAAATATATATAGATAAAATATACAATTTTTTTAACAAAATAAAAAATTACTAAATAAAACAATTTTTAATTGTTAAACAATTTTAAAAATACTGCTCAAGAAAAAAATATCATAATTAATAAGTCATTTCGTGTCAGTGATTTATAGTATTCTTGTACTGTATTTTAGAAAACAATAAAAAATAAATTGTATTGATATGGAGAAAGCAGAAAATACGTAGGAAAAATGAGAACCAGGTAAATGTAGAAGTTGTAATATTTTGGGTTGAGTTACGTAATACGTACGTGTATTATAAAATATAAAAATTATATAGATATATATAACATATCATACAAGTGCATTATAATTTGCTCCGAATGAAGTCGATACATGGACCCTGAGAAGTAAAGAAAGAAACACGCTCGAGATGTTCGAGATGTGGTGTTGGTGCTGTACGCTGCGTATACTATGGACTGCGAAAAAACAAATATCTCAATTTTTCAGGAACTCCGAGCTAAAGAAAGGCTCTTCAAGAAATGCAGGAAAAGAAATAGTTCATACTTTGGTCATGTTGCTAAAAGAGATTGAGATATCCTGGAGAAATTGGTGATCATGGACGGAAGATGATCTCCAATGAGATGGAAAGACCATGCCCGAGACATGACCGTAGCCTTGCTACACATTGTACTTAAGGCCCTAGATCGCGAAGAATGGAGGCAAGCAGTTCACACTGTAGAAGCAGAATAGGGGACCACGATACTGTCATGAGTACATCGACAGGAAGAGAGAAGTATGAATAGTATGGTATAACAAAAACGCGTGTCATATTTTAAATCACAATGGAAATATCCTGTATATGTTCCTACATATATATCCGTACATATTCCTTGAACATTTTCGACTCGTAATTTAGTCTGGTATCCACGTGGACTAAATCTGTTACACCCTGTATAAGATGTTTAACTAGGTATTGCATATATTACACATCATTTAATTTCAATGATAATCATTGCGTTAAGTTTATTATAACTATAACTTATTAGTATAATTATAACCATAACTTGGGTTACAAATTGAGAAAGTACATATGTTTATTTTAAATTGAACAAAGAATTTATAACAATAAGTCCAGATAAATCTTAATTACAAACTACTTCAATTATTGATGTTAATCTACCTCTGTACATATTTTCTACTTTCTGGTTGAACAACTTATTAAAGTTCTTACTATTATGATTCAGGTAAATTAGTCACAGCTAATGTGAATTGTATCCGTTGTTTATTACTGTTAAAAAAGTTGTATCCGTTATTTATTATGCGTTTCAGTAATACTTGGTGAAATTAATTAATCTGTAGATTAGAGAGATATCTCAATGCATGCATATTTTTTAATCGATAACAGTTTTTAAACGTTTTCAGGTCCGATCAGAGTTTTTAGAGATTTCTCATAGTTAATTATTTATCCACAGGGACTAAGCCATGTACTACGTTCTTCGAAACGTCAGACACCGTTACTCGTTGTCAATTTCACAAACAAGTAATATTTATACATTTTTAGCCCTGTTACTACTTATATTTAAATTTTATACTTTATACGGTGAATTTTTTATGCCAAGTGTTGACTACCAAAGGTCTCAGTACAGTATTTTGTTCTATGGTGACGAATTCCAAATCAATGAAGAAACACGACTCTTTTCAATATACACTGGTGAAAAATATGTATTTTATGCTACATTATTTTCGAGCTAGTTATAGCTCCTTCTTCTTAAAAATATACATAGTAGTATTAATAATATTTTAAGGAGAACACATTTATGTTGCGAATTAGTATTTTTGGAACATAATTCTGTGAAAAAATATTTAAAAATATTTTCTTTAAAAATTGAATATTACATATATCAATTCAAGTTCAAAAATTGGCGAAAATGTATTCTACTGCTGTAACGAAAATAGGAAGAGATCCAGGTTCGAATCCCGATAGTAACTAAATATTTTTTCGATAAATAGATTTTTTTTGTATATCTTTCTAGTTGATTAATTTAATTTGAATAAAAATACCACAGAAATATTCACAACAAAAAACTATTTTCCTTTAAAAAAATTGTACTTCAAAAAAGTGTGTAACGCTGTTGATTCAATATGACGATTGTCTTATATGAAAAGAAAGCATATTGATATAAAATTGAGACGGGTCTCATACTAAAATACCAATCCTTCATTAAATCATCGTTTATGACCACTCATTTTACACACACGCACGCATTCATACAAGTGTATGTATAATTGACCATAATTGCAACTGTTCACGTACTTTTACGCTGTAACATCCCAGTTCCTGCTTCGATTGTTACAACAAATCACGATACTACAGCATTTCTTTGTTGTTTTAACTCAATTACCTAAGAAAGAATGCCGCTACTAATAGGAGGCGATGTTTATATTTCTTGTCTACACATTAACAGCTGGCAATGAAATAATACCTTAAAATAAGCCAACCATGTCAGATTTTTGTAGATGGTTTCATCTAGGTGACCAAATCAGATATATTCTAGTCCCATAAATTATCCAAGTAAATTCACGGAAGTCTTAGAGTTTGGCGTAGACTTGGCCTTGACTAATGAGAATGATATAGGTAATCTGATAAATACTAAAATATAATATAAAGAAAATTTTGATTAATACGAATTAAATTAATCTGAACCGGGACCTCTTCCTATCTTCGAATCCCAGTAGCAACTAAATGTTTTTTCGATAAATAGATTTTTTTCTGTACATATTTCTAGTTGATTCATTCAATTTGTATTTAAAATACCACAGAATTATGCTCTGAAAAATGCAACTTCACAATAAAATGTTCTGCTTAAAAACTACATAATTATCATCTCTATGGTCTTTAATACAGTAGAGTTACAATAAATAAATAAATAATTAATGCAGGTGCCCATTCAACAGCATCTACAGCAGGTATTGAATGTGTTAAAGCCTCTAATTCTAACATTTACTTAGTTCATGAAGCAAGATTAATCTTTTTAACAATGACCATGCAAAAACTGGTTCATTATCGCAAATGTAAACTCTTTTTTTTTATGATGATGCAAGTGAATACAGACTTTTCAATGAACGTAACTATGAAAATGTGCGATAATAAGATGAGCAATGCAATGAGTTCAATTTGTGTTTCAATATTAAGGTTTAGGTCATTATCAAATTTAAAATAAATTGTTCTAGAGCTGAAAGCGACATTATTCGTTGAATAGTGTTTTATAATATATTATATATTATAGATAAGATAATAAATATAATAAGTATTGAATGGAAATTCCAAAACAAAAATGGGTAATGCCATCTTCCATAAGTAAATATCAAATTACTAGTAAAACAAAGTACGTGATAGCTTACATAGCGATTGATCCGATGCAGCAATAGGGTGAAATTTGTATTGGGGTTAGCGCCTTTGAAAAAGCAAGTAATTTCATACATAAGCAAAGAAATTACAAAAAGGCATAGTCGGCCAATAATAAAATTTGAATTAAAAAGATTACAAAATACTCCTGAGACCAATTTTGACGTATTGATTTGAACGCTGAGTACTCACTAAGAAAGATGAAAATTCACTGCTGGTCTTGAACGTAAGATACAAAAAATAATATTTTGTGCCAAAAACGAAAACGGCTATTCGGTATTTATGACAGATTCACAGTAGTGCTCGTGTGGATACTCTATTATGTTTACTATATCTATCTGTCCCTCTTTCCTATCCCTATACCTTAGAGCACGACTTTTTCTCTATATTGTTTATGTTTTTTGAAGTATCAAGGAGAGTGAATGTTCTGCTATGTGCTCGTCACTAACTTGAAGTTATTGTAAAGTTACTTCTTGCGAGTGTATTCGGTTACTCGCGTGTACGTGCCGAAATCGCTAGTGTGTATCATAATGCTTCGTGGTGATCATCGAAGAAGTTTTCTGAAGTTTAGGAGTTGTGACTACAGGAGAGAAAATCCAGGTAAGTCATGTTCTTCCTGGTTGGTCCTCGAATTTGTATTGTCTTGTCTCTATTCCAAATTCCTATCACCCTTCCTATATCCCGTTCCCCACCCCTTGTGTAAACGACGGAGCTAGGCGTAACCGCGAATTAGACATGGAATTTGGTGAATCTAATACTGTACAAGTTATCAAGATGGCACGGCGGAGGTGAGATGGTCACATTCAACGAATGGACTCAGAACGGCCAACTAAGAAAGTGTTTTATGTAAAACCTATTTGCCAAAACCATCCAACCACCATGCTACGGTTGTTGGGTGGCGTTTCCGGGATAGTCATGCAGTCGGCATCGCGAACTGGAAAAGGACAGCGAAGACAGATCAGAGTAGTGAAACTTACGTGAGGAGGCCAGGGTCCACACAGGACTGGTGAGCCGTTGATGACCTCTAGCTAAGTATAGATAATTAATAGCGTTATATTAAATATTTATTATAGAGAATACAATAAAAACCAAATTAATTAAATAGCTTGTAAAGCTTGTATTGTATAAAAAAGGGTTATTTATCCAGTTTATTAAAAAATACTTTTACAAATGTCAGTTAGTAGTTACAAATATTGATTAAAAAATTAATTCTATGATGAAATTATTTTCTTACATAGCTCAAACTTTTAACTAAAGTTCATCACAATAATTGATGTAATGTCAAGGACTTGCCTACATCCTTTACAACACAAATCTAGAAAGAATGCAAAAGTTAATTTAAAAAAAAAAAGGTTTTATATTAAATAAAATAAATAGAATAGCAATTAATCACCGTATTAATTTCCTGTGTTTACCAAAATAGGCACTAAAATAACACTTTTGAATTATTTTTCATTAAAACATTCTTTGCACTATTAAAAACCTTTAAGTGATCCGTTAGCCTTCAAATAATATTCAATATTATCATTGAAAAGACGTCAAAGTACAATCAATAAAAAATAATATACGTATTAAATGTATTAATATTTCAAATTGAACGACAGATGTATCAATTTGAAAGTGCAACATATAAGTTCGAAAATTTGTTGTCAACTCACAATGCTAGTGTAGCGTAATCGGTTAATGCATTTCCCCCGATAGTAAGAGATCCAGGTTCGAATCCCGGTAGCAAAAATGGTACTTTTTCGATAAATTGATTTTAAATGTATATTTTTATAATTTATACGTTTAATTTGTATTAAAAATATAACAGACCTATTTTCTGTAAAATTGGAACTTCACAATGAGAATGTGTTCTCCTTTAAAAGGTATTATAATGTCCTCAATCACATTATATTACCTTTTAAATATAATGTGTTGGCTCGTAATATACCTTTACATGTACCGATAAGATTGAAAATTTCATTGCATTGGTTCAATTTTATTTAAATATGATTTTTTTTAAATATTCCCATTTGCTGTAGAGTAAGTATGATCATTTTAATTGCAATAAGAATCTCTTATAAAATATTATAATTACAATGAAAATATACAGGAATATTATAAAATTAACTTTTTTTAAACCAAAAATGAAAGACTTTTTAAAGGGATGATTTAGGAAATCGTTATTATTATTATATTTCATAGCAACACCTCCTTTTTCTGTTAATGTTTATAAATGATTTTGAACTTAATGATTATAATAATAATGCATTTATTCCAGCGTGATCAGGTTTTTTTTTAGCCCGATTCGCCATAAAGATAATACATATTATATAATATATTAAAATTACCAGTTGCCATTCTCTGGTCAAGGAACCAGCTTTCTATGAGAGCGCCGCTTGCACCAGAGAGTTGGTGCTGCGCTCCAACCGCAGCTTTACGCCCGCAATTCGATGTCTCGCAAGTGGAACGTATCCATGTATATGACCTTCGGTCAACATTGTAGATGCGCTGCAATAACGCGCCAATCCGAACAGTATTCTGTATGAGTTGTTGTACTGAATTCGGAGACGGTTATACGTCACTTGCTTGTATTTCGACCAGAGCTCGCAGGAGCATTCTACATGCTTATGAAGAACGATTTAAACAGGATCCTCTTCACCTCCTTACTGTATCAGTAGAAACGCCGTGATAGCATATTTGCACGAACGCTCAACTGTCTTCTCTGCCGTTCTATGTCATCATCGTCTTGTCTATCTTCTTGAGTTATTAACATAAATTTATAATTAGAATATTCAAGCAAGATTTATGTTTTATTCCTTGAATTGCTTACAAATTATGGTTGTTCTATTTCAAAGTTAATAGTCAAGTAGTAATTGGGAAATTTTTTATCTTCATGTAGACAATATGGCCATTCCGAAGCTCACCCGAAGTATTTAAATATTGATGTTTTCTACTTACTTACTTACTTTCTTACGTACTTACCATCACGCCGTTTCCTTGCGGAGGTAGAAAGAGAGGATAGAGCGTCACACTCTTCTATCCCGACACAATTCTCGCCTTATCTACATTCATACAAGCTTACCGGTTATCGTGGTTTCTGACAGGACCATCCTCCAGTATCTGGTTAACCTGGTCATACCAAGTCTTCCGCGGATGTCCTCTATTTCTGGTGCCATCAACAATTGCGTCATATATTTTTCTTATCATTTTCTCCTCATTCATCTGTTCCGTATGACCAAACCACATAAGTGATCCTTTATTAATGTTTCTCACTATACTAACATTCATTCTTTCATTTACATTCATTCTTTCCTTATTTCTTCATTCTTTACTCTATCATAAATGGATTTACTACATATACGCCTAAGTTATCTTATTTCCACTGCATTCAGTCCACTTTCGTTCCTCTTCTGCAGATGCATACATCAGTGTCGGTACCAGGATTCTATTGCGGACCGCTAGTCTTGCCTCGATTAACAAGTTCCCATTAGCTATAATTCCATTCAAAGCGCCGTTCACTTCGTTCCCCCCAGTCACCTTTCTTTCGATATCTTCTCAGTCTTTCCGTTTTTATCAACCATACTTCCCAAATATCTCATCTACTGTTCCAAACATTCACTACCTACAAGTATTTTGCATATGTTCGTGCTTTTCTCTTTCTAGAATACCATTACTTTTGACTTTCATTAGTTTCATAAGTTCGCTTTTCTTGCTTCTAGTCTAGTATATCTAGTATATGCTTCTAGTCTAGTATAGTCTAGTAAATCATATATCTTTTTTTCCCCCTTTATCCAAATCGGGTGAGGGGATAACGCTTGGACAGCACTCTTCCACCACTCTCTGTCCTGCGCTGTGTCAATAAACTTGGGACCACTGATTGTTCCATCTATCTTCGAAGAGTCTCTCCATTTGCGTTTTCTATGTTCACTTGAATCGTCCTGCAGGTCTTCTTCCTATGTAACTTAGTTGAGATTTTTCTATTTGGAACAGTAGGTTCATCTGATGATATCGTTCTTATATATTATACTCGTATCCATACAAAATATTTTATTTTATATTATTTCAATATTATTTAATTAAAATTCATTCATCAAAGATACGGTTTATAAAATGGAGGTAGTAAAGGCCAGCAAGTCCTTTCACATCCTATGTATTGGCGGTATACCAGTAGTCAAGATCGACAAATACTGTTTTAAAGGTTGGTACATTTATAGTTAAGTATCGATCAGTGGCGTGTAGTAGGAATAGACTTTGATTATGCTGTTACTATGATATTATACAATATACTATATGTTACATTGTACAAAAGTTTATGATCTTTCGTTTAACCGACGTCTTTAAGCAAAATGAATCCATCATAATAAAAATGCATTATCTTCGAACGCAAAGAACGATCATGAAAACGTTTACTAAGGTAGTAAAATTTTCGAATTAGTAAATGAAGAAATAGATGCTGTCATAAGCTCTAAGCCAAGTTCAAAAGTCATTATGTTAGGAAACAACATAAGTAATTAATCAGATGATTCATTTCTGACTCTTTCGAGTATAACTTTCAATTCAGTAGGTAGAAATTGCATGGCTTGAATAGAACGATAGATTAAAACAGTGGCTAGCAACGGTAGTAGCAATTAATGAAGAATAACCCAGTAGAGGACCCCAGCGCTCCATTGTCGTCGCGCGGTAGTATCCAGAACTACGCAACTAATGGTTCTATTGATACACGGTGGGCGCTAGCGTAATTATAACAAATGAATTATTTAATTTATATTTGTTTTCCAGAATTTTTAGTAATGCATAGCTTTTTTGCTTGTATGCAGTGTACGTCCCTGGTATCGATATATCGTTAAGTCAATTACGTAATATATTATATGCAGATTTTTTTCTTAAATTAATGTATAGATTTATAAATAATAAGAAAAAACTTAAAGCTATTATTTATTGATAAATCAACATGTTTCAATACCTATGGCATCTTTTTTAGAAAAAAATGTATACTAAAATTAAAAATGCAAGCATAGATAGAATTTACTTTTATTATTTTTTATAAAGAAATAATATTGAATCTTTTGTCTTAAATCTTGAATCTTAAAAATGTTCTTAGGTTTTCACGGCTGTTCAGAATCTTTTGTGTTCAGTTTTCTGGATTAATCTGCTGTGTATATCTGACCTTTCTGGCGGACGTTTCGGATCCCATTGCAAGGTCCATCATCAGGGCTGATGTGATGTATGACTGTTAGTGTTGTAGTTAAGTACTTTCTTGCAGTACCGTTTCTAAAGCAGGATCTGTCGTGAACAACTGTCAAAACAGGTGTTGTAGAAAGGTCAGATATACACGGCAGTTTAGCCCAGAAAATTCAGATATACACAGAAAGGTCAGATATACACAGACGATTCTGAACGGTCGTGAAAACCTAAGAACATTTTTAAGTAATATTGGTTTGACTATTGTACATTATAATGAATTATCAAAATATATTATATTATATGAATATTATCAAAAATGTTTAATTTAAAATAAATGATTTCAGTCCGCAATAGAAAAATTAATCTACATATCTTCTACGTAAAGTACGTAAGTAAAAAATGACGTTTTTAATCATAGTATTTTGCGCGTATTTGATACATTTTCAAAATGGCTGTAATTTTTTTAACACTATGTTTATTAGAACCTACATCATAGAATACAATGTATTATATTTTAAATTTGCCACGTAAATAAACATCAAAAACATGCGAAATACTAGAATGATTAAAAATGTCATTTTTTACTTACGATACTTTACGTAGGAGGGGTCGATATAATGATGAAGACATGTAATATTATTATGCGATTTTAATTAATTAAGTACATTATAACAGCGGATTTATTATGATAAGAGATGAAAAGCTTGCAGTCGTAATCAATTTGACGTGTACTCGTATATATTTTAATTTTATAATCACCATATATAAATAGAATTGAAATGCACGAATACATGACAATGAAATCTAATGAAGAAATATAAATGTCAGGAACATCTGAGAACCGATGTTAAATGATTTCCTTCATTGAAATATTAAATTAAAAATATGGTTCCCATTTAATAAGATAAACATTACTCAAGACGTGTAATTAGTCTAGACATTGATTCATAATCGAAATTTACCAAACCTCATTTTCCTCTCAATTCAATCACTTAGAACATGAGATTTATAGTCCAGACTCTGTATTTATTGCGAGAATTCTCACAGTAGTAAAGTGCATAAGCGATGAGAAAAAGTGCCGTAACATACATTTTCAATCGTGAATGTAAAATTCATCAATGCAAATTTTTTCTCTTTCATTCAAATTTATATTTTTCCTTTCTGCTTTTTTTGAGCAGAAAATATTTAAGCTATCTCTCCCCAGTCAATTCCTCATTATTTATTTGGTGGTTTTAAGTTAAGGTAGGTATTTTAGATTTCATTGAAATGCTTTGGAATAACGTAATATTTTAAATTTAGACGATGAAAAACAGTGGCGTAACTACAAAAATTGGACTTCAATGCAAAATGGAATGATAAACCTCATATATATATATATATGTACAAATAAGAATATTGAGTACTGCGTAGTTTTATTCATTAAATAGTAAAATAGATTTCTTGACTCCTATAATATTCACTTTCATTAAAAATATTAATTATTAATAGCATTAATTATTTAGCGATTATCTATTCGAGGCAATGGTCTGGTCCCTAATACGACATACAAGTATTAATAGTACTATTTGTATAACGTATCAAAAACGTTTTTTAATTTGTCATAATGTCATTTCTTGCAATGGTGGATTAAAAAAAAAATTATTCTACATTAGCGCTGGGAAAAGTACTGATACTAAATGTATTATTATTAAGGAAAACTCATTCTTGTTGTGAAGTTGTAATTATTCAAAACATAGGTTTATGATATTTTATATACTAATTAAATGTATTAATTAGAAAGATATACATATAAAATCAATTTTATCGAAAAATATTTTTGTTGCGCTACCGGAATTCGAACCCGGATCTCTTTCCAAACCGGGGAAGGTGCATTATCCAACTGTGCTACAGCGAGAGTACTTTTGACGACACATTTTCGAACGCAAATGAATAATTACAACTTCACAATAATAATGTGTTCTCCTTAATAATATATATGTTGTATCAATGTGTCTAAAATTTAATAAACATGAATTGTTAATTCTGGCGTCTGCTATCGGTTTACTCAAATGTATTTGAGACTCCGTAAAAACCAAAGTAGATGACGTTCAAATAATGGAACGATAGATGTATTAATTTGAAAAATTTGTCATCAAAAGTGTTGTCGCTGCAGTATAGTTAGATAATGCACCTTTCCCGGCTTGGAAAGATATCCAGTTTCGAATCCCAGTAGCACAGCAACAATGTTTTTCGATAAAATTTATTTTATACCTATATCTTTCTAATTAATACATTTAATTAGTATTTAAAATGTATTATTGATAGATGTGGACCTTTTGGCCCCCCATATAACGTGGGTCTCAATACACAGCATTGGCGTGGTTACGCCCTTGATAAAAAAAATATATTTTATCTATTTTTCGAATTATTTCGTATATCCATATCCATTGTATCAAAGATTGTATTTTTTTTTCCACAGTAGAAAATTTTTATTTCTTCTTCATGTCCGTTTACCATTTACTCGGTGGGCTCCCTTTGTCTGAAAACTTCAGAATACTCTGTCCTGATTTGTCTTACTCTGATTTATGCGGGCATCTTTCATCTCCTTCTTAATGTTTGACCACCAGATTGCTTGAATAAAGATGAATAAAGTTTATATCATCTTTCAGTTTATTACTTCTGAAATATAACGAAAGCATATCAATGCTTTCAAAAACATCACATAATAAATTATAAGTTTTCGACTCCAGTCCACTTCCACGACGCTTTGTGGAAAATATTTATCATTACCTATTTATTACTCCTTTTAATGTGCTTGTGGGAATCACAGACTACCAAATATATAGACATGAACTAACCCAAATTCCTTGTTTCAATATTTGCATTTTGGTGTCACTAACGTGATCATTTTGGCACTACTTACGCAATCAACTAGCTCAGCGACATTTTTTAAATATATGACTCGATTGGAACGAAAATTTAAACGCTGACAATATAATATGCATTCATGTAAAAAATATGTCTTGCTTACAGAAAGATTTAATTTTCGAAGAGTAAATACTTTTACTGTTGCTTTTACACTTTATTTCATGTCTATTCAATTACTAGTTTGTAGTGGGGATCAATTTTAATGTTTAAAAATTTTCAAATATTATTATTCTTATACACTTGTATTTTATTTAAATTTTCCATTAAATGTCTTCCCATAATGAAGAATAGAAAAAATACCACATTCTTGGGTACTTTAGGCTTCTGACATTCAGTAGTCCCCGACCGCTTATATCATACATTCTCATTTAACATATTGGTAATATGAAACCATTCCTTCAACAGATATTCGCCCTCGATATTACCGCCGACCCGATAAGTGCAATCATTCTTTATTTTATCTACTTTACTCACCTTAACTTCTTATTCGATTATTTTAATTTTCACAACTAAACTTTGTACTACACACACGTTGGTTTATTGTCACTACTATAGTTTCGAGAGGTGCATTCCCTCTCATCATAAAAAATCACCTAAACTAAATACAATATTGTAGACTATTCGGGTAATGGGGCGTGGCATGGAAAGAGCGGGGAAGTTTCGGTCGTTGACGGAAATATGGACAGTAAAGGTGAAGTGTTTGGGAATATTATGTTGTTATTTAGTGATTTCTCCGAATATAAATTCTTTTGTACTTCAACGGTTTTTAAATTCTTCATTATAAGGTACCGAGTAGAGAAGTTTTAGTTTATGACTATCGATAGAGTGGATTGTTTCAATTATGTGGTTAGAAAATTTCGATGATGATCCGTTTTTCTGTATGTAGTTAAGTTATCGCCAGATGATAAGAGAGACTCTCAAAACTATAGTAGTGACAATAACCCAACGCGTGTGTAGTACAAAGTTTAGTTGTGAAAATTAATATTTTCATGTTACACCACAATTTGTGGTCATGTTAATTAATGATACTATAGTAAATAATAATAGCTTCGTCTCTGTGAGACATCTATATCTTGATGACAATTTTTCAGGGGATTAATCCCAGTTATTAGTTCTTACAAAGATTTGGAAATACTCACAAATATTGTGAAATTTTTTATTTATTTTACTGTCATCTTTTTAAACCTCATTAAAATGTATGTAAGAATAATAATTGTCTTATGACTATATGTTTAAAAGACTTCAGTAAAAGTTCGACATAAGATAAAGTGTAACTGCTTTAATTGAAGAATATCAACCATTGATTATTTATACAAAAGTATGGTCTTAGGCATATCCATGAATTTATTTTTGAACGAGTTATTCACAGTAGGTAGGTAACAAAATAGTTTTACCTCTAACAAAGTAAATGTACAGAACTCATGTAAAATGAGAATCAGCCTTTGAAGTCCTTGAACGTAAATGTATACCTTACAATATCTACTCTCAGTTCTCAAAATGTGGATCGTGAATTCAATACAATACAAGTATTTTCTCACATAATTGAAGTCATAAAAGTTTTTCAAAATTTCAACCAAATTATTACTGCAGACCCAGTAATAATTACTGGTGTTAACCACCAAGTTATGTGAATTTAAATTAAATTGCTTTGTCCGACAAATTTTGTCTGACAAAGTAGCAAAACGCTTGAAAAGTGGGTCACGGAGTTCACAAACTCTTGAACTGTTTCAGTAATTTTAAGTGTGTATAAGTTGTGTTTGAAAACAAGTGAAAACAAATTGTGAAATTATTTTATAAACATGAACTTGTAAAACTGATAATGCCAATCAGAATAGGAATATGTATTATTGCATAGGAAGCTTGTTTGGTAAAAGGTTAATCGAAAATTACGGATATCCGACGCCGGTTACCGAAAAATAATTTTTGGTGATCTTTGAGTCTTGTTCGGGGTCATATAAGAAGTTATGTATTCGAGATTACGCCGTGCATCCGCCACGCGCAGTTGATGTAGCACCCACATACTCAATAAACTCAATGAAAAAAAATGTTTAAAAAAAGATGACCACACGATAAAATTCTTATTATTTTTTTAATTATTAATTTATCACTTGAAGATTAGTATAACTTGACGGGCTCCAGGATGAGGAACAAACCTCTGACCTCTTAGTTATTAGGCTAATGACACACCTTTAGACCAGATAAGTATATGTGATGCTTTTTGAGTTAACAATAGTAGAAAATAATAAGAAAAATAACTATTAAGAGAACATATTCTTATTGTGAAGGTAGATGGCTCTTTAAAATAATGGAACGATTAAATGCATTAATACCAAAAAGGTAACATATGGGTTCGAAAATTTGTCGCTGTAGCATGGTTGGATAATGCACCTTCCTCGGTTAGGAAAGAGATCCAGGTTCGATTCCCGGTGGCGTAACAACAATATTTTTCGATAGAATTGATATTATATGTATATCTTTCTAATTAATATATTTAAGACAGATAACTACCGTGACGTTTGCACAGTCGAAAATGCTACATAGTACAGATTGCTTTCCGAGATCACGATGCAAACTGCATTGACTGAGGTCATTGAGGTTTCAAAAGATTTTTATCTTAGCAATAATTTTGGGTTTAGATAAAAAAATAATGAGATTATAATATAAATAATCGTATTGATTTATTTAATCTATTGATATCGTCTAGAACATATAACTGAGCATTTATTATGGCCAAAAAAAAAATTAAGCTAATAAATAATGATTGATCTTTGTTTGCTTTAAATATAAAGACATGCTATATTTTTTACGCTTCATAATATGATGCATTTTAATCTAGAAACTGAATTAATATAAATAAATATGAATTAAATATATTAATTAGTATAACAATATTTTTCGATAAAATTGATTTTATATGTATATCTTTATAATTAATATATTTAATTCATATTTAAAATATCACAGACCTATGTTCTGAATAATTACAACTTCACAATAAGAACGTGTTCTCCTAAAAAAATGAATTAATATATATTTTTAAAGAAACAACCAAACTTAACAAATCCTATAACAACATCCACTTCGATTCCAATAGGTTTGATTATCAGATTTTTTTCCATAAAATATTTTATTCAAAATAAACGTAGGTACATATTTTAAATAATTATTTTAAATCTAACTAATAACTAAAATAACAATAAATAAATAAACAATAATAAAATAACATAACTAAAATAAATTATTCTGAATATATGAAGAGATTAATTATTTTATAAGATATACATTATTTTAGCTCTGCATTCTCGTTACCTCAGACGAGCAAGCAATTAAAGTCGCGATCTTACTTTCATTTTTAAAGTCAGGTTTGTTATTATATTTATGCGTGTATATATATGTTTTTTATTTTAAGATATCTAATTTGATAAAATATCAGGTCGTCATACATATGTATGTACATGATGGTGATCTTTAAAAAAAGGATATGGTTTTTATTTGAAACCATAGTTAATTTGTACTTACTGAATACATTTTATGACTAATTAATTGCACTGTAATTATTATACAATACATATTATTTGATATCAGTATATTTTATTTCTCAAGGAATACCACAAGCATTATGTTAACTTCAAAAATGTCATATTTTACTTTTAAACATAATCTTCCTTCTACCATTTTTTGAGCCTTAAAACAAATTTTCCAACTAAATAACAGAGAATGAACTCAGTCACATAGGTTAAATGTAACATAATTTAATAAGTTTTTAATTTTCACCTATTGTAATCGATTCCGTGACTCGTGGTAAGTTAGTCAATACTTAAACACTAGCCAGGGGGCCTACCTTGATTGTTAAACTTTTAAATTATTAAAAATATCTTATTTTATAAAAATTGATGAACGAATTTCCGTACAGAACGTGACACTGTCTCCATAATGTGTTGCATAGATTGTACTTGGAGTTATGGGGGATACAGGATTTATAAGATAGATGAAAAATCTGGATGCCACCCTAAGAATGTTATGTTTAAAAAAATTAATTAAAAATGGTGAGCATAATTATTGTTGGTTGAGAAAAAACAAAAGTAGGGTCACTGGTACATTAGAGGAGAGAATATTTAAAATATATATTATGCTGTTGTACCAACGAGAATAATAAGTAGATTTTTTCGATCTTCTTTAAAATATAGGAAAAATCCTTTGTTCTAAAGATATATTGGTTGACTATTCCAATCTATTCTATGATGGTAAACAATTTTTTTTTAAATATGATGAAACAATTCTATGTATCTAGCGTGGGTGGTGTAATTTTCTTTATTTGTGTAAAATAGGCTCTTGTTAATTTCTTTGAGTAGTTCTATGAAAAATAATAAAAATATAATTATTAAGGAGAACACATTCTTATTGCGAAGTTGTAATTATTCAGAACAGACGGTCTGTAATATTAAAAAAAATACAAATTAAATATATTAATTAGAAAACCATACATATAAAATCTTTTTTTTTTTTAAATATTGTTGTTACCGGGATTTGAATCACACCTATGTTCTGAATAATTACAACTTCACAATAAGAATGTCTTCTCCTTAATAACATATAAGTTGTATCAATGTGTCCAAAATTTAATAAAATTGAATTATTAATTCTATCAGATTACTCAAAGGTATTTGAGATTCCGTAAAAATAAAGAAGATGGCTTTCAAATAATGGAACGACGGATGTATTAATTTGAAATGTGTAACATATAAGTTCGAAAATTTGTCGTTAATGCAGTGTGTTGGTATAGCATAATCGGTTAACGCACGTATTTAAAAAAATTATTCATTTATCCATATTTTAACTCAATCAGTTAAATATAGATAGTTAGATAAATTAAAGTTTTACCTCATCAGCAACTATTATATAAATCAAAGTGTAGAATAGAATTCACACCATTTAGTTTAAAAATGTTAAAAAAATTTAGACACAGTGTTTTCAATTGTTAGATAATCTTCTTATCATCCATGGCACATCCCAGGATGTGGATTTTTTCATCTTTTTCATCCTGCTTCAGTCCACTTCCACAGTCAAATTATCATTCCTCGGTCTGTTTATATGCGCACTTCCGTTGGAGTATCCACTCAGTGATGATCTTTAATTCACTGTCATCTGGCATTCTTTCAACATGTCCAGCCCATCGTAACTTTTGGTTTCACAAAATTTTACGATAGTTTTTTGCATAATTTGTTCATTGTCCATTATGAGCTCCATTTTTTAGCGAAAGTTCATTTTTTTTTTACTATGTTGCGTTCAAAAACTGCTAATTTATTTTTGATTTTATACCATGTTTTATAACCATAAGTGGTATTATTTTTTTTTTTATATAATAACAGTTCAACGACCCAATATTTTCGACCTCAGCAGTTGCTAGAAGGCGGATTTCCAACTAGTAGGCGGATTTTCAATTTCTCTTCTGTTTGTTTTGCGTTCTTTTCGGTTTGTTTTGTTTACTAATAAGTTTATTATAAAAAAATAACAGCTTTATAACATTAATTAAAAATAACTATCTTATTTTCCTTAATTAATTGACTTGCTCAATGTAGAACTTTACATTGGAAGCTATCTGTAGTTAAGTCTTGGGACAGAAAATTAAAGATATGTAGCGCCTAATTCCCAAAATCGGATAATTTGATTTAAATGTGCAGTTTTGTAGATATTTTTGTCAGCTATATGCAGAATATATTGTTTCTCACAAAAACCACTTAAATCTATTGATATTGCATGTTCAAAATCAGGGTTTATTTCAAAATACCCCAAAGCAAACAGAGTATATGTTGCTAATTTTGCATTCTCCCTAAAATCACAACGCTTGTTGATGTTCACGTGATCTAAAATCTAGTATGGCTGCCAGAACGATATATACAGAAAAAAAATTACATTACAGAATAGTCTCTTTTGTACGCTTCTCTTGTGTCGTTTTCATCCAGAACTCAAAAACACAAAGTCGTTTTAGGGGGTTTTGAAATCAGGCGCTACATATATTAGATTTATAACTCAGAGCGTGATCGTAAATGAATCTGTACATTTGGTAAATACGTAATCTGAATCTAGAATCGTATAGATTTAGATTAAATCGGTATCGATCGTACTGCTATCGTCGTGTCTCCACCGTTTAGCAGCACGCAGGTTTCGTGTTCTCCCTAGTCTTCACCAGACATCCGCGTCCGTCTTTACGTACTTCGCAGTTGCCTGTACTCATGTTAATAAAACCTCCGGGTGTCAGCCGGACCGTCTGGTAATGGGTGGCCCCGTCACATAAAAAAAAAATATTTAACTGTATATTATTAAGGCAATATTATTTTAAATAACAGTGGTATTTTTTATTATAGCTACAGTTTTGTATAATCGTGTAATACATTTTAATTTATTCTCAATAAAAATTTCAGCTCGCGATTGCTGTCTACAAAGAGCCATCGCTGGGGTTGAAATTTGTTGTAACTATATTTAAATATTGAAAAGTATCATATACATATATAATTGGGAAAACCTTCAAAAATGGATTGAAGTATGTACACGTATTTCAACTCCCCTTAAAAATGTTCAATTACAATTGATACAATTAAATTTTGGAAAAAATAGACACATAAAGCATAATATTTTTTAATGTAGAAGAAAAGTCAATTATCAAGCGTGGTAACGAATGAGGTGGCATTTCATTTTATCGAGATTTGGTGCTATTTTCATATGCGCATTTTTGTATGATATCGTGGACTTTAGAAATTTTGTTTTAAATGATATTCATTGTATGTACAATAATATCCTTTTGTGATAAGCGATCTGTGGTAATTTATTTAAGTAAGCACAATACGCAAATCGGTAAATTTTAAAGATACCAAAGAAATTAAAATAACAAATGATTGATAATTTAATTACGCTCTAATGGAACTAAAAACAATATACGCGTTACGGTATGGAAATTTTCAATTCAAAATTAAAATTTGATGTACTCACTGCATTATATAAATAAAAATAATTAAATAATTACTTTTTTGGCTCTGTAAAATTTATTTTCTTGAATTAAATATTTGTATTCACAAATATACAATATATGGAAATATAATTGTGTATATTTATTAAGATATTAATTTAAATATAACATTGGGGAATCTTCATTTACTATGGATAAGGAAGAGTTAACATGTATGACTTTAACGTTTTGAACCCACAACAAATAAGATCTAAGTTAGTGATATAAATTTTTTATTAAATTTATTTAGTGATATTACATTTTTATTGAATTTTACTTGATAATTAAATAAAATGTGATGAAAAAAAAGTATTGTAGACTTTTTCAACGAGATTACTTTACAATTACTATGCTTGCTGCTAGCTATTGCCAAATATAAATTATACCACTTAAAATTAATTTCGCATCTAAAAAGACATATTAGCAAAATATATCTACCATTTAACTTCTGATTTGAAATATTGTTGAAATATATGGTTAGGATAAAATAATGTTCGTTTTTTAAAATTTTAAATATTTTACCAGGGCCTTTTTATCAAGGCGGCTGTGGCACGGTGCACCTAATGCCCCTTTCTCTAAAATAACATTGGAGGGGCACTGTACACCGCAAGGCCTTAAAAGCTTTTCATAGAGAGGGGGTCCGGTCACAAACGGTCGGTGATTCGCCGGCCTAACAACAAAAACTTCTTAAAAATATATATAAAATTACGAAAAATGTAAATATATTATGTTTTGTTCATGTTTATAAATATTTTTAATAACCGTTAAAAATTTTGTGAAATTTGATTTGTTTTATGAAAATTGTGAAAATTTAATTTTAGTCAACTGTTTTGTTTTGTATGCATTATTATATTTTAAGTGTGGGATTATTTAAGTAACGTGAAAGTTTATTTAATTATTGTTTTTTTATTAAAACAGTGAATTGCGTATACTATATTTATATTTTTCTGTTCCAGTTTCGACGTACATATAAAGCATATCGATCACATTGCTCAAACTCAGGCTATAGTGTCGATAATAGTGCATTACTCTTCTTTTAGTAGACAGTCAAATATACCAAAATGAAAACAATACTGTGGACGTTAACACTGCTCGGTAAGTTATTTCTGTATTAAACTGTGAAGTTACCGCTTTGACCGTTAGTTAAAAAGTATAACTTTCGCTGCAAGATTTGTATGCAGATATGGGCTGATTGTCCCACTTAATCCGGAGACCTTGAATTGTGCATTAGAATGGATTTACTGCTGTAAATCGATTGTATGCATAATACATACAGTTGTAAAATGATCTTAATTGTAAGTTATACGAATAACAACCTGTATGTTTATACCTGTAATGCTTTTTTAAATAGATGTTAATTAAGAGAACGATTAAATGAAATATTAGTTTATGACTATCGTTTTAATAATTGTTTTATTTAACATAGCGTCACAAAGAATCACTTAGACACATCAAGTAAGACATTATTACAATTTATTGTATGAAATGTGTATGATTCATATATTATGTATGTATAAATAAAAGCGAAGATCTTTTAAATTTACCTCTCATATGACTGCCATTAACTATGAAAATATATGACATAATATCATAAACACTATTATTAATATCTAATCATATATCGAAAATAAGTAGGTAATTATAAAATAAGTCTACCTATACCAATACTGAGTTGGATCGGTTACGTAGCAACAAATTGGCCCCCGAATAAATATGTGTACCGGGCTCCAACCCTTCCTCGAGAATTCGATTTAATATAAATTTAATAGAATATCGATTTAGCTTCATTCATTCATTACTATTCTTGCTGGATAGTGATTTTAGTAAGGCTTTTAATATATTCGCGTATTTATATTTTACAGCAAGTACCCACATTGTTGTCTGGTAGAGATATTATTTTTAATATTTTTTTTTAGCATAAATAAAGCTTTAAAGTAAGTGCCATCTTTTGTTTCAAATTGTTAGCGAAAATAAAATAAATTTGTTCTCCGTTAAAAATTGCAATTTTCGGTATTCGAGCTACTAAGGATAATAATATGACATACGGAGGACATATAAAAAAAAAATTAATAGTTGGCGTGGCAACATTAGACAATGATAATTATAATCGAAATAATGAATGTTCAGTATTTTTTCAATTTAGTTTTAGCATTTGTTCAGAGATTTCGAGCCTTCTTGAGGGTTGAGCCCCTAGGCGGTTACCGTGGCTTCCCAAGCGGTAGCTACATCATTGAATTGGATGGCTGCTAGTGATCGAACTCACGACCTTTGTTGTCAAAGGCGGGCATCGTGAACACTCGACTACAGGCCGGTAGTAATTAATAATGCGTTCTTATAATAATCTAGGCAGTTGCACAGTATTAATTAATACACTTCAATTCTCTCTAGTATTATAAACAACTTGTCAAAGAGAACGTACACATAATAATGTTCAGGTTACACAACAGTTAACTAACTATCACGAAGAATCTGGATATTTCTTAACTATTCCGGTAGGTAGTTCATTCTGTGTGTTCTGTTTCGCTGCATAAAATGATTCCCTTTTCAGTAAAAAATAACGACGTACATAATTGTCATTACTGAAGATAGATATTATTTCAACATTATTTTTGCAATGTTTCATTGTTTAGTTTTACTCCAGAAGAAATAATTATAACAATAAGGTTGAAAGATATAATTTTGTATCCGTTGGAAGCAGAGGTATGAATGTATGTTTTTAAAATGTAAAAATAATAATACGTTTCAGCACCGGCTGCAAGAATCAGATAGACTGTGCAAAATTTTATTTTTGTACTACCCATTGGGTCTATGACACAACTTTTGAAAAATTCCAATACACTTTCTTTGAATATAACAAGAAGTTCTCGAAACCACCCTTCGTTAAATTTTTATTTATATATATATATATATATATATCGGATATAACGGATTTTTTAGACATAATAATTCCCGTAGTGGTCTCAATAAAAAATGTCTGAAAAATTGATTTGGTTGACATCTCGGATAAGTTCTTTAACTAGCCTAATTCGCCTCATTTCAAAATGGCGGCTGTTCAAATAGTTAAAAAATTCAAGCGTAATGACGAAATTTATCTAATTATTTTGGCGAGTGTCGGAAGAGATTTTATTGCTAATTAACATTAATAAAGTAAAATTTTCGCATTCTTTTTATATTTGCGTTAGTAAATTTGGAATGTAAAGTCAGAAGATGACTTTGAGAAGGCTAGACAAGAAAACATTACACGTGTTCTCTAATGAAATTAAGTAAATTTCTTTGCAATTAAGTAAATTTCTTTGCAATTAAGTAAATTTCTTTGTAATTAAGTAAATTTCTTTGCAATTAAGTTAATTTCTTTGCAATTAAGTAAATTTCTTTGCAATTAAGTAAATTTGCGACCGTAAATTTAGAATAGTGCTGGTAGTCGAAGGAGAAAGAAAAGTAAATATACCCATATAATTTAAGATCAAGATTAATGCAATAGATATATAGATATGGGGAAGATATCTATGATGAAATATGCAGCATTCTATTTTCTCCATCCCCCCCTTTATGACAAGTTATCGCGGTTAAATGCAACTCTGTAATATTTTGATTAAAATTATTGTGGAAGTCAGATTTTTAGTAGTTATTTAAGATAAATGTTTGCATAAATTATTTAGTAACATCCTGCACGCACTGTGACCCATTTACTGCAAAACACTATACTTGGTAATTGAATGTACGGCCTACCATGCTGCAAAAACAAATTATTTTTAGCTAATATCCGTTAAGAATATGTAAATTGCTCTGTAAGATATTTGTTGTAAATAAATAATTCGAATATCAATGAGTTTCAATAGATTAATGGAACCATATTATTATCTATTAATAAAAAATAAAATATAGTTGTGCTTGCCACTTAATGAACTAAATACTAAAAATCTTTTTTATTTAACTTAAATATATCTAGTTATTAAATATTTAAATATGAATGAACGTACGATAAATATATTATTTTTAAGGAGAACACACTATAATTGTGAGGTTGCAGTTTTTCAGAAAATTGTTCTGTGATATTTTAATACAAATTTAATGTATATTTTTCTAATGATACATTAAATTAGTATTAAAAAATATTATTGTTTACAAAAATATTAACAAAATAATTTTATATTGAAACTACTCTAGATTGAAATCTATGTATTGGTGTAACACAACCTAGTACACAATATTTTAGGAGTAGATTTAGATTAATTCTTAAAATACGAGTCAAAAATGCTGAAACTGCATGTGCCTAATCTCGAAAAAGTCAGAGATATAAGTATGGGATTATTTAAATTAATTAAAATATTTAATTGATTACAAATTATATATTGAATACAAAAAATTAAAAGTCATCGAACTTTGAATAGCCAGACCATTTTTTGTTATATGATTTAGAGGCTGAAGCAAAGATATATACCTAATAATAATGGACAATTTCGCAAATATTTATTTCGAAGTAAGCTGATTTAAAGCTTAACATGATTTTGTAAAAATCTCACAATGGTATTTTCAGTAACGGTACAGAATTTGTGCATACTTCTTCAACATTTTCGACTGATAATTTAGTCAGGTATCCACCCTTTAAACATTGTGGATTATGTATGTTACATCCTGTATAATATGAACGTTATTAAAGAAAATATCATTAAAAAAATGAATAATATATATCTTTATTAAAAAATGTTTTGTAAATTTTTCTCCATATTATATTATTTAAGTCTCACTAAAACACAATTAAAAATGAACATCTTTGTCATCTTATAATTTTCTTGTTTGTAGTTAAAAAATAAGAAAAACTCGAAATTTAGATAATAAATAAATAGATTTACTGATTCCCAAGAATTACAAATCAAAGAATCTTGACTATTTACCCACAAAATATTGAAATACATTAAAATTTAATTTAGCATTGTTCTTTTAAACTTGAGATCCATCAACTAATTAATCCGTACAGAAAAATAAAATTAACTTTTAAATTAACCTTGGAATTGGTTCACTTAACATGTAACGAGCGATTGTTTTATCATAATTAAATTAATTAAGCATTCATTTTCGCATTCTAGGATTGCATATTTTTTTCAAACGTTGTATCATATATGTATAATATATATTTGCAAACCACCTACAGCACCATTAAGTTATCTCCTAGTCTTAATATTAACATGAATATGTGGCCCAGTTCTCTATGATTAAAAATAATATTTGACATAGAAAAATGTGTACCTTTATTTACGATGTCATCAGGTATATTGACAGACGAAAACAATTGTAATTCTGAGATTCCAAATTGTATGTTCGTCAAAATGACGTTGGTCTAATATACTAGTACAACAAATATATTCATATCATGTCGGTCTAACAACATGAGTACTCATTTTTCACTAGCCACTGGATTATTATGTTCAATCAAACGTAAAATAAAATAATAGCGATATGTATGTGTTCTTTAAATACTTTAACCACGAAATCATCTTTAGCATCATTGCGTCCTGTATAAGACATATACTTACATATATGCATGAGGTGGTTTTTGATGGTGATAAGAATGAGTCATTTATTTGTTCAGGGATAGAATAGAAAGAGTGTAGAAAATAGCGGAATGTAAAGTTGAGCAGAGCGAGTTTGCAGTCTCAGCACGATACCTTAAGATGAAATCCTTTTAGTAATGCGTACTATCTGTCCTATGAAGTACATTAGTCAAAATAGGAGTTGAAAAATACTTCAAAAGTGTAATTATTTATTTGTCTTTGGATGAAATAAATAGAAATAATCAAAAAGTACTGCAATATATCTCTGGACGCCAAAAATTTACAAAATATTCCATTTGAATATTTTTGAAGACATGACATCGTAATTTTATAGCGATATTTCCTCTACGATCTTAACAAAATCTTGCATCATTGTAACGATAAATAATTGGTACAATTATTTTTATAACCAGATAATTATTTATAAAAATTACCACAAAATATTTGATCTCATAATTAATGAATTGGTAATACGCATCACGTAATATTAACTAACATTCTTTGTATTTCAAATATATTCTGACAAACATTTCTACTAAGGCTTAAATAAATCTTTTAATATCACGACCTCGATTTGACACTATATTAAGCAATATTATTGATCTTTTTATATGGATAAGTGACTGGTTACGCTCATGTTGGTATTCTTTGCAATATTTGTGTTTAACCACGCATCTCTCTCGTAACTTTCCCTTTTATGCTCCTGCTTAACAAACATTAATCAGATTAATATTTAGTGCTCACAATAAAGAGCAAAGTGTGTACTGCGCGTACTTTACATTAATTAAAATGTAATGAAATATTTTATTTATACAGTTATAATGATTCCGCTTTTGTTAAATGGAATACAAATCCCACAAATTTTTCCAGCAATGATTATACGTAAAATTCATCTGAGTTAATTGAAGTGATGGTATACATAAATAATGTATTTAAAAGAGAAAAATAATTTATGGGGAAATTATGAACGTAAGAGTTATAAATGTTAAACAAATATATCAGTAATCTGAATACAGATATAATTTTTTTACATTGTATAATATCTTTTTAACGAATGTAGTTAACTATTATAAATAAAATTTATTATAGAATCAGATTCAAATTTTAAACGCCACTTTAATTACATTTATGTAAATAAATCATTGACATCAGTTGTTCAATTATGTGTTAAACATAAATTATTATTACGAACAGTACTGGAATAAATGATCGAGTGTTGAATTAAAATATCTACATTTTTATGTAATCTAATCTAATTGGCGAAATATGGTAAAATAACAAGTACATGAAATAATCATTCAAGATTATATACAAGGAAATAGTGGGTTCTATGAATTATTCAGAAATTACTTAAACAGCAGGTATTAAAACTTAGTGATTTTCAACAACATAGTTAGATAACATTTTTATACCAGGAGGCTGGAATATTTTTTAAAAACAACATGTAAATTCTTATTACGTATTTTCGTGCAGTACATTATGATACTACTAGCATCTAGAGAAAAAATATGTTTCTTCGCTTAATCGAGTCAAGGGATGCGTGGACATTAAAATGTTTATGTTTTGTGCCTCTGCGGTAGTGTTTTTTTTCTACAGCTCCAGGCTTTTCTCACACAGCCTCTCAACATGTTTATTGCCTCATCTGGGGTTTTCTATGAGTCTATTATCATGAACTACGGAAATTATCCATTCCGGTAATCTTTTCCCGACATTTGAAGGATACCTGTCGACTATTTCTGGATTTGTCGATGTGAAGCAACAATATTTCTATAAAAAGTGTCTCACGAGTACTTACTTTACTTTTAGTTATTTACTTTAAAAAAATAAATAAACATGTATACACGGAAAACATGTCATATTCATACTATTTTCTAACTAAGCTAAACACTTGTGATATAAAAATAGGACTAACTTGCTGGTTTCTCGAAACGAGGTTCAAACTCCCGATCTTTAGATCACTAGGTCAACGGCATAATCATTAGACTAATAAGCTACACTAGGCCCACGTCCACGATGATCTCTCAGTAATGGTACGTGCGTACTGGATGCGTCATTATAATCCGCGCGCAAAACATATGGGATGATATAATATGATAATATGATGGATGGTTAATTGTCCTTTATTCGAGTCGAATCTTATCTCAGCCATTAGATCTTACTAATGAATGAAATCTTTGGGACGGTTTGCATAAAATAAATTGTTTTATTTTTTTAAATTTCAATATTTTTACTATACAGGGTGAATATTCCAGGCCAATGTTGTTTTATTCATCAAAATTTCAAGCGTAGCTCGGGCTGTGTGTGAGGTGGCATCGTTATGTTAAAATCACATGTGTTTCAGGCCCGAACGACCTAAGTCGGCCATCAAGAAGTTTGTTTACAGCATTGCCTCTTGCATCCTGAAAGAAATAGGGCCCAATGATTCCTCTGGCTCACATGGTGCACCATACAATAACTCTGTGTGGGTATAAAGGTCGTTGGTATATGAATTGAAGATTTTTAGTGCTGTTTTGTTTATTAACAAAACCCGCCAAGTCGAAATGAGCTTCGTTGCTCGTGATATTTTTTTTACAAATGTCGGGCTTGTGTTTGTTTTAATGACTTGAACATGTTATTGAGGCGTTAGATACTCCATAAATAATTGTAATTAACTATTCTTTACGACTACGTAATACAAACTGACAGATATTTGCCAAACTAAAATGGTGGTCAAAAAAAATCGGCCTGGAACATAATATTCATCCAGCCAGGTTTGTTAATTTGTCAAGTTTCGCATCTTGCGATAGTTACTTGAAGACTTCTGTTCACACCGTGATACAAAATCTTTTATCTTAGTTCTTCTTTCACCATATTTGCTTCCAAGCAAGAGGATACCATATGATTTTCAGAACACGCCTTCAGAAGCCTCTGATGGATTCCATTTTTCTTGCCACGTCTCAAAGCATACTAGACTGTGATGATGTATTATAGAACAATACCAAATGACTGATTGTAATACCAGCATATTATTTATGAATCATCAAATCATATTGTGATACCACGGTGTATTACTCAATATAATGAGCATAATCTCGTAATACAATAAACTTGGCAACGGGTTATTGGTACAGACAAACCAGTAATTTATTTTTGTGATAATCCATTCTGACAGATAGAGCCTAACATAGCCATAAAGTCGAGCGATTATGGGGAGTGGCAGTCGTGAGCAAAGAATTGAATAATTCTCATTATTACTGAACACAGCTAATAACACAGCTAGAAGAATTATATTTATTAATAATAAAGCAAACATCGTTTAATGATTAGTTTCTTTCAAGAATTAAAAATAACATGAAAATATTCATTCCAGCAAATGGCATTCTAAATTTTTATGTTATTAATGAGAACACATTCTTATTGTGAAGTTGTAATTATTCAGAATATAGGTCTGTGATTACAAAGATTAAAAATTAAATGTATTAATTAGAAAGATATACATTTAAAAACAATTTTATCCAAAAATATTGTTGTTGCTACAAATAGATTTGAATACATTTAATTTATATTATTGGATTAATTTTTTGATTTCTTATTTTATCATTTGAATAAAAAACTTAGAAATATCCTTATTAGGTACACTTTGTACAATCGTATAAGCTGTACTTGACTCGAATTTATGGGAAATTAACGTTAATTAAATGTTTATTTTATAATATTCGCAATTTAATGAGATAAATATTTTGTTTGGATTTTTTCCCAAAAAATATACCTGTATTTGAATGACTGACTGTACGCGCTCGGAAACATCTAAAATAATAATAAGAATAAGTGTTGTGTTATGTATGACGCACCCGAGCGGCGATATTGACCTGACGCACGTAGCTGCGTATTTCAAGTTCAATACCTCAGTTTAAATTCCGCGTTCACAATGCAAAGAATCCGGTAGCGCGTAAAGCGGCTAACGTATCTTGAAACAAGTAATTCTAGGGTTTAGAAATTAAATACAAATACAACAAGACAGATAGATACACATGCGGCTTTGATATGCGGAAAGCGTCGAACATCAATCACACCTACCGGCCATGTGCTGAATGAATATGGAAGATTCTAGTTCAACTTTCTCAACTATGAGCTGCTTATTCCGATGGCTCCATACTAATGAATGGAAAACAAATTGTGATTTAATTGAAAAACGGTCATTAAACGTTGTCAAAATTTTTCTGACAGATCTTCCGTTATTTTAACTTTCTTAAAAATAATAAATATCGTGTTTATGAAAGCGAAATTCTAAATAAACTTTCTTATAATATAAGCGTACGTCATTGTTTGAACACAATCGAAAAATACAGTAAAAAAATCGTGTAATATTTTTTGAAAAAAACGGAAATAATTTAAATACAAATTAATTTATTAATTAGAAAGATATACGTATAAAATCAATTTTATCGAAAAATATTGTTGTTGGTATCGGGATTCGAACCTGGATCTCTTCCAATCTGGGGAACGTGCATTAACCGATTATGCTACAGCACACAGTAAATTGACGACAAATTAATCCACGTTCCTCGGATTGGAAGAGATCCAGGTTCGAATTCCGGTAGCAACAACAATATTTTTGGATAAAATTGATTTTATATGTATATCTTTCTAATTAATTTAACATTTAATTAGTATTTAAAATATCACAGACCTATGTTCGGAATAATTACAACTTCACAACAAGAATGTGTTCTGCTTAATAAGGAAATAATTTACAATCAATTATTGTCATCTTGATCTATTTCTTTAAATTCCTCTTAGGGATTTACAGTGTTTAGGTGTTAATTATTTTTATTTAATGCTATATATATTACATCTTCGATTATAATTATTCTGGCAGTAATGATGAATGATTCGTTACGATATATAAAAATTATAAAATTGCCTGCACAAATTTCTTCCGTTTTCCGGTATTCGTTCAATGAAACCGTAATGAGAGGTATATTTAATAAAGTGTATTAATTCGAGATTAAAGTTTACGATGTTGTTATATAAATTCTACCGGTAACCGTATTAGGTGAGTCAACTCTCATAAACCTGAATTAACACGTTCGCTAGATACCTATACGTGAAACAAGAAATCAACGGCCACAGCGAAAGTGATTTTTTAAAATTCTTTTTAAATATAGTGACATTCGTTGCACATAGTTGACAGTTTAAAGTAAAAGTAACGTAAATATGAATTAAATATATTAATTATAAAGATATACATATAAAATCAATTTTATCGAAAAATATTGCTGTTGCGCCACCGGGATTCGAACCTGGATCTCTTTCCTAACCGGGGAAGGTGCCTTATTCAACTAAGCTACAGCGACATTATTTTTAGCGACAATTTTCGACCCTATATGTTACCTTTTTGATATTAATACATTTAATAGTTCCATCATTTGACAGAGCCATCTACCTTATTTTTACAGAATCTCAAATACCTTTGAGTAAACTGATAGCAGACGCCAGAATTGACAATTCATTTTTATTAAATTTTGGATACATTGATACAACATTATTATTTAGGAGAACACATTCTTATTGAAGGTAGATGGCTCTGTCAAATGATGGAACGATTAAATGTATTAATATCAAAAAGGTAACATATAGGGTCGAAAATTGTCGCTAAAAATAATGTCGCTGTAGCTTAGTTGGATAAAGCACCTTCCCCGGTTAGGAAAGAGATCCAGGTTCGAATCCCGGTGGCGCAACAACAATATTTTTCGATAAAATTGATTTTATATGTATATCTTTATAATTAATATATTTAATTCATATTTAAAATATCACAGACCTATGTTCTGAATAATTACAACTTCACAATAAGAATGTGTTCTCCTAAAAAAAGTAACGTAGTTAACATATTAATCAAAACTTGATGTAATAAGTTTAAGTTTGACTTTTAGTTTTTAAATTCTATAAAAAAATTTATGGTGTGTTCACGATATACCTACCTACCTTCAAATACTCATAATAAGGTCACTTTCTATACAAACTATGACATTCTTTTGTAAATTTCACTGCAACTGCTGTAAATAGATACCCACTGATTGTTATATTCACCCATACGTTAGTAGGATTTAAAAATGCATAAAAAATTTAATAAGTAAAAAAATTATTATCTCAGACACACGTATCATACCACTTCTGCATTGAATAGGTTTTTCTGATTCGAAAAAATATCTATAAATTAACATTAAAAAATAAAATAAAAAATCTCCGTGGCACTGAACCGAACCCCGGCCTCCAGAGTAACAGGCGAAGATACTAGCTATCACAATGTGAATAAATTGAAGAAAAAGTATCAAGTACCTTGGAATCATAATAGATAACAATCTCAAATGAAAAGGACATATTACTAATCTCACAAACAATATAAGGAAAACTGCCTACATATTTTTTAGACTCAGAAACATCTTATAACCTACACAACTGAAAATAATATATTACGCGTTTGTACAGTCACATTTGCAATTCGGTATTATTGGTTAGGGAGGTGCATATAAAACTTCTATGTCACAATTAGAAATCACTCAAAAAATGATAATAAAAATTATTCTAAAAAAAAAAAAAGAGTATCCAAGTATACAACTTTTCACAGATTTTAAAGTACCAAAAATAGTAGACATATACAAAAAAAAATTCAATGATTCAAATTTTCAAAATTAAAAATCAATTTAATTTTAGAAGCGAATTCCGATCCACAAGATATAGAGATCAAATTGATATCCCAAAACTAAAATATACTGCAACTCAAAATCAATATATTTATCAAGGTATCAAATTTTTTAACAATCTCCCCATCACAATTAGAAAAATTACGGACTAAACGTTAAAAAAAAATGTACACAGACTAACTGAAACATAAATTAACTCGAATATACTCCTTCTTTATACACGAGTCTTATCCTCATAGAGAAGAAACAAATGTTAACAAATAAATATATATCCACTGATAATTGAAATTGTATTATATTTTTAATATTAATAAAAAAATTTAAAAAATCTATGAAATGTGAAAATAGCAGTTTCAAAATATCTTAAGCTCTTTATTAATGTTAGGTTCATACAAAGTTAAATAACGGTAACAATTAAAATAAATTTAAAACATAAAAATGTTTTTTTTTTTTAATATTAGTATTAGAATTAGATGTTAAAAAAATATGACAAGTTGGCATCACAGTCTATTAGGAGGGAGCGACCTGACTTTATATGTGAGAGGTACCGGGATCAGGATCAGTAGCACCAAAATCTTTTTTTCATTACTAAAAGGTTTTGTAGGCACCTGGTATCGATAAAAATAAAACAAATGAAAATAGTAAGCATAAACACAAGGTAAAAGGTAGTACATATATAAAAATGTTACGAAAATTTCTAATACACTATTTTTAAAACAGTTTCGTGACAAATTTGACTGAATAAACATGTTCTATATTAAAAATAAATATTTATGGTAAAACTTTGCGTTTATATAAATATAGTAAAATTGTGTTTTTATGATAGAATATTTTGCCATCCGAGAATTCAGCAAAGTGTATCGCAAAATGGAACCCGCCTACGTTTTGTTCATGCATGAGCTATTTAATGGTAGTTAATTATTAATGTAATCTTCCGGTAATTTGCGCGGTTATTGACTGGAAATGCACATCGAATGAAATGGAAATCACACACGCATGCCAACCGATATAAAAATGATAAAGAAATTGTACCAAATTATGCCAGTAATACTTTCTCATTTACAATCATCGCGATCGAATCTTTTGTAAATAAACTAATTGATGATAAAAGTAAAGTAAACATGTAGGAAATTTTTTTGTTTTAGTTATATTATGGAAATACTACCAGACAATCTGTACTTCAAAGCTTTCTCCCCAAAATAAACCACACTTAAAGAAAATTTCAATGTAATTAAAATTATTCCACCTGTAAGTCAAAAGCTGTCAAAACGAATAAAAATGACATTTAAATGATGTAAAAGAATCGCAGATAGACAATAATAAACACAAAAATGCTATTTTATCAGTGTAATGTTCATTTAAGGAAAGATGAATGTTTTTCTCACTCAGCCTAGAACACATTATAATTTTTAGTTATGATGATGCGCAGATTTTGACAAATGTTAGGTCGCAATTATAACGGTAGTTTTAATTTTTTACTGTAATGTAATGCATGATAAAAGAGAAAAAAATTTAACATCTCGCGTCGCATTTGACAGCGCGACCATATTTTTGAAAATGAGATCATATTTGCATAATGATTATTAAACACATGTAAATATTACAAACCGTCAACGTCGCATCATTCTTTGACAGTGTGAACATAGAAAAAATTCGTGCGATTTCATTCCGGCTTCTATGATACGACGCGAGATGACCATAGATAAGAGAGTTGACAGCTCAAAATTCGTAAGATTTTGCAATGTTTTGATTTACAATGTACATTGCATTCCAAATTGAATATATATTTATGTACTGTTATTAAATATATAAAAGATAAAACATTTAAGTAATTAAAAACAGATTACTTTGTACCATGATCGCGTTTCATAGATCTAGCCGTTTAATCAAGCACAAAACAGCCATAATAATACTACCGAAGACGAAGCCGACATACAGAAAGTCACAGATGTAGACGAGGAAGTGTAATATTATTATGGATACTCGTACATGTATAGGGCAACAAAAATCGTAACATTACAAATAAAATGTAATTTCATTAAAAAATAATTAAATTTATATAAACATATGTGTGAAGATGGTACATAATATAGTACTGAAACGTTAAAAAGGCAATTTCTTTAGAATTAAAATACTTAAGGAAAATAATATAATGTCCACAAAAACTTATGATATGATAGATTTATTTTAATAGCAGTATATTATGGTCGAACCCAGTGTTTTCCAGCGTAGCGCCCACGCCCCACAGGGGGGCAATTTGATTTTTAAGGAGAGAATTCATATTTAACTGAATGTGGGTTTAATGCCATAAATGATTAGCTGCTAAAAAAAGAAATCGGCTGGATATAACACAACGGGGAGACTTGAGACTGAAGCTAACTAAATTGAAACGTAACATAAAATCTCTTTGCAGCAAGCATCAAAGCGCAAGGATTTTACTAAATTTAAATAATAAATAATTACTAATAATTAAAATAATATAAAATAGAAAAATCTATCTTTAAAATTATTTTGAAATAGAATTTCTGTTTTTCATTATGTTTTGAAAATTTTCTTAATGTGTTTCCTCAACAATTTCCTAGTGATTTATTCCAAAAACCTATCATTTAAGTTTCATCGGTGAACAATTCAAATTTTTGAATATTTAAAACTATGTATATGTTACATAGAGGGTATAGGAATTTTAGAAAGGCTTAGGTGGGGCATGGCAAACAATGGTCTAACTGTTACACGCATACTGCACTAATCATAGTTTTATTATATTCATTTGAAATAACGATGCGATTAAATTAATTATTATCTATTAAAAAAACATATATTATAAATTGAATTAAGTGCCCAACCACCAATTCAATTATTTCTGTGGTAAGAGAGAACTAACCGCCAACAAACAAATTAATTCTAAGCAACAATATCACTGGATTCTTCCACAGATGAAACCTGTATAATATAATACAACATCACAAATCATTGACATTTCGCAGTCCTTTTTAGCTTAGAAAATTTTAATGAAACGAAATATTCTAATGAAGTAATTTTCAAAGTTTCCATTCCCTACATTACATGTTATTAGTTACCATAGAAACTGGATTCCCACGGTTTTCAATTGCTAAGATAGATTACATTTTACGAAATATGATACACGGTCCTAGAAAACGTCAACATTATTTTACAATTGTCATTGTTGTAAATAATGAAAGAATTTTTCAATTGTTGGATAAATGTAAATTCAATATTCAATTCAAACCAAAAAATGTCTAATAAATAATGCATCATGTATGTATTCAGTGAAAGAAATGAATTTATAAATTTATTTAAAAACTTGTTTAAACCTTCATTAAAATAATAATGATCATACCATATTTTGGTAGGCAAAATGATACAAGTTGAGTTTACTATGGTAGACCATTTTGATAATAAGTTATAATTTCATGGAAAACACATTATTATTGTGAAGTTGTAATTTTTCAAAACATAGGTCTGCGATATTTAATACAAATTTAATGTATCAATTACAAAGATATATAGATAAAATAAATTTACCGAAAAAATATTTTTGTTGCTACCGGGATTCAAACCTGGATCTTTTTCTATCCGAGGAAATGCATTAACTGATTATACTACAACATTGTAAGTTAGCGACAAATTTTCGAACATATATGGTGCACTTTCAAATTGATACATCTGTCATTTCATTAGTTGAAAGCAATCTTCTTTATACTTTTTTACGGAATATCAAACACCTTTGAGTAAAATCCGATGGGAGACGCCAGAATTAACAAATGATTAATTTTCATTAAATTTTGGAACCATTAATACGACTTGTATATTTTTAAGGAGACCATATTCTTATTGTGATGTTGCAATTTTTCGGAACATAGGTCTATAACATATAAATTATAATTTCATTAAATTCCGGTAGCAACAAAGATATTTTTTCGATAAATTGATTTTATCTGTATATCTTTGTAATTGATACATTAAATTTGTATTAATTATATTTTCAACTAAATTCGAGTAATATTTAAATGTAGCGGCCAATATTGGCCATGAACCGACCACCACCCAGCAAATGGTGTCGGGACGGAAATACTGGCCGTGGTTGCAAGGCGGGCATTTCCTAACAAAAGAAATTGCTTACGACTAGTAAACCTATCCCCGTCTGGGGTCACGCTCTCAAACAACTCATGAAAAGTCTTAAGACAAAGCAAAGGTTAGGTTAGGTTATACTCATCCATCACGACTCAGGCATCCCCCTAATAAGGGATCATATAAAACATCTCGCCAAACGTTTTTATGCTGGACTCCCAAACCACCCGAACACCATCATAAATACCCTCTCCATGTACGATATATCTTCTCACTCCCGATTTAGATTTAGACGACTAAAGATTGTCCTACTAGACTATTAAAATCCATGCCCCATAGTGAGCAGATCTCTACCACAACCTAGAAATAACTTCTCTCTCTTCCCTCCTTTGTTGTGACAACACCTCTTTACACCGCATCGGTTGCTATAATAGATGAAGGAGCAAGTGGTCTTTGTACCCTCAACTCTATTTGATATGAGATCAGTGATTAATGAACTACTAGTAAATATAATTCAGAAAAAAATGGCGATTTTGCATCTTTGATATGATCATACAATTCCATCTGAATGGTACATTTCTACTCCGGGAGCGGTGATAAAGAACATGCACAATGTAAAATAGCACTGAAGAGTTAACAATCATTTGAGAACAGTAAAGAGAAGACAATTTCCTTTTATTTCACCCTAACAACGGAATATTTCTGTGATTTTGATTGCGTAGCCGTTTTGCCTGTCACAGCTATAATCAAACATAAAAAAAATACATTGCAAAACAGACACAATAGTTTATTAAGGAATATAACACCCAGAACAAAAGCATTAACAGCGTTATATTGTATCGCATAAAATAACGCGAGGCCTTGAATTAGTGTCGTTAAAAGATTTTTGTTGCCGTGTGACAGATTTCTTGTGATAATTTTCAAAATGACCGGACCGAAACCTACTAATGATCGTGAGCTACTTTTTACTAATTATAATCATCTTCTTGTGCACCTTACACTTGAAAGAGATATTAAAATTAATTGCGATCTTGGGCTCGTTTGATTTAATTAACCGGTAATAGCATATAGACCCACATATAATACATACTTACAAGTAATGTATTATAAGAAGAGTTTTCGTATATTGTTATACAATTATGTCCCCCTTATTTTAAACATAGAAAATAAACAGATATCTGTAATAATTTAATGATTTTTTTCAATTTTTACTCATTATAATATATAAACTAACATTCTTATTATGTCTTGTACAGGTTATAATGGAGTGATTGAGACTCGCTCTCTTCATTTTTATAGAAAGAAAACATGTATATTTTTAATAGTCTAACGAAAATCAAATAAAAATTTGAAAACATGTATTCACTTCAGGACTTTTATTTTTATTTTTTTATTAAAATCTATTTTTAATACGATGTTTAATTTAACACATGTTCGTAAATTGAAATAATTCATATTTGTGAATTAATTAAATTAAAATGACTCAATTACTACTGAGATATTTCATACATGCAGAACGCAGAGTTTCTAATTTATCAACAATAAAAAGTATATTCTGTAACATGTTATTCTACTAAATGTCTTAAAATATTTTAAAATTGTACCTTAATGTTATTCTATAACTATCTATCAGGGTCACGATCTATTTGAAATCTGTATAGTAAAAAATAAATAATAAATTCAGTAACTACCAGAAAAAGTGAATTAATAAAATACTACCTTCACAAAGTACAATGCCAAGCAACCGTTAAAATTAATCCATTTAATCAATTTGTTATCAATTTTCATTCCTTCCTTCTTTCTCAGTGAATAGTTCACATATACACGATGTAACCGCGAGAGTTAATTGTGCTGGTTCGATTTTTTTATTATTAAAGCCACCTATCCGCCCACAGCCAGGTGTCGCTGTCTCAAAACGCAAATACCTGTTTCAATTATAATTTTTTACTCCTAGAAAGAAAAAAAACACGAAAACTGTCACATATGTAAAATAATAAAAATATTTACGATCGTAATTATGATTAGTAAGAATTATGAGATTATTTTCATTGGCATTCTAATTATTTACAAAAATGTATATGCCAAGTCAACGTACATATTTGTCATGTACTCGTACAAAAATTACGACACTAGATTGCAGGTATAAGAAATTGTCACGCCTTGTAAATAGTAGAAAAACATGTTTGTGACAGGAAATCTCTTTCCTTTATTTCGAAACGTAGTATTTATTTTTATAAATTCCTTCGTCTGTTATGGAGTTCATTAGTCAGAAGAGGAAGGCCTGTTGAATAATTATGCTGGTTACTTTTTAGACATATGTCTCTATTATTTCATCTCATATTTTACTTTGAAGTTTTGCTTGTGTATATTTGTCTTCACTGTTAATTTAAAATTAAGTAGTTCCGAAAAAAAGGCCGATTGTATCATTTGAAACGTAATTTTTTAGAAAATATTCATACATTTGTTTGACAGCCATCTATGTGCAATATTTATTTATTGAGTCAGGCGTTTAATTTGACATACTTTAATGATTCAAAAATGAGATTAAAAATATGTGTAATTTTTTATGAATTTAATCATCGGTAATTCAAACATAGTGTTTTGAAATTCAAACAGCACTTAATCAAGCATAGGGTGAAGAATCCACTTCTGAACGATGGGTGCGGTATTAGTTCGAAATGTTTAGGAATAGAGACGTAAGTCTTAAAGATGAAAAGGGTTGAGAAATGAAAAAAAAACATGCGACTAACATTCAGCACTGCATGCACCTCGATCACTATTTACGGTATAAAAAAATCAGTAAAAAATGTATTTTAGGAATTCTAATCCAACAAGTTTTATTCTACAAGCATAAATAAGCTAAATGCAAGTATAATTAAATGACTATTACTTCTATTAATAATATTGATTTACTCTAATATTATATATCAGTAAATTTGAAGGATAAAATCAGCCATTCTTTTCGGAACGAACTAATTTATGTATATTCCTAAAACAATAATAAATCTTACCAATTAGAAACTAATCGCGTAATATAATATGCACCTTTTTATTTATCGCCAGCTTGAAAAATCTGAATAAAAAAATTTAAAATCATTAAATATCATAATTATCACGAGAGCTTAGTGCGTCTAGGCGTGTCCGTACCAAATCAGTTGAAAGTACATACATGTTTCTTATATTCGCGACCTTGGAACCGCCCAGACAATCATTTAATTTTTACGTCACCATAATCGTGATTAAGGCGTATAACACTGAGATTCATTCGTCGATTGATAGCGTACCACTGAATGATTGCGCTCGGTCAACGATTATCCAACCTACGACTATTAGAACCAGCCCAATGTCATTTCATTTTCTTGGCACATTCGTACACTCATCTATCTCGTGTGGTGCCCAGAACATGAGTAGTTACATTTTTCAATGCTTCTTCGCGATATACCTCTTTTGGACTCCTCTTTTGTTAAATATTTGTTTCACAACCATATATGTGCATTGACTGAAGACTTTTTAAATACTAATTAAATTTATTAATTAGAAAAACATACGTATAAATATTGTTGTTGCTACCGGGCCTACCGAAAAGCAGTATAGATTGGTAATTTTTAGTGATAACTAGTAAATGGAGTAGAAAATCACATTTATTAATTTATTGTAATTATTTCTTACTCTAAATACTACTTATTTCTACTTTTCAATACATGAATCGTACTTTCTGGTGCGTACGTACTCTGTTAATGTAAAAATTATTCTGTAAATTAGGTTATTTCATTTTAACTAAATCATTTAATTTATTTATCCAGTTTGAAATTCGAGAAATACTACGTTAATTACAAAGTATTTGTTTTACGGAAACATTAGCCGTATTTTTGTTTCCATTACTATCCACTACCCAGCAAATCTAATCCTGTATAATTTAGTAACGAATCTCTACAAACTTGGTCGTATTCATTAAACTCGTAAAATCAGTAATGGAAAAAAATATAACAAGTTTTAACGTTACATTATTTTTGACGATTTTAAAACGATTAAAAACATCTCAAAAAACGATAACGCAACATTTTGAAACAAAAAAAAACACGATACAAACATCGACCTTAATAAACAAAATTAGTGTGAAAATAAAATAAATGCACGTAATTAGTTATTTTGTGAAAAATGACTTATGGTGTTATTGTTAGTAACGCCCTTTACGTTCTGGTATTTTAGAGAACTGCCAATCATTGCCGAATAACCCGAAAGACCTTCTTACATACTACAAAATCTGGCATCAAAATTTTTCTCAGCACAACGGGATAGTTCAGCTCTCTGGACATAAATCTCTTTAGTTTGAATACACAGCGAAGGATCATCTTTGAAAATCATATTCAGATATCCGAATCACTCAAGTCTATCTTTATTCTGCTAACAATTTCTTCAGATACGCCTCACGTTAAATAATGTTTAGAATTATCATCATCTTCATCCACGTCGGTTCCTCGCGACTGAAGATCATGATGGGAGTTCAATTTTTCTTAACATTCTGTCGATCGGTGGGGGATCTTCCTCTTCCTCTTCGCCCTTCGACCTTCGACGTGGCCCACCACAATAAGCTTTTCAGAGCAATCTTCCCTACTCGCAAGATACCCTAAAAATGGAAGGATTTGTCTTAGGCAAATGGTTGAGAATCTGTCCTTGTCTACCTTGACGTTCAGGTTCTGCAGAATGGAGACATTTGTGTGCCATGTTTGAATATGTACAGAAAATATTTAGCACTTTAAGTTTCCGAAGCACTTTCAATCCATTATTAATGGATCTGAATTGCATATACATCACTATCACTTGACTTTATAAGACAAGGTGAACGGTTAATAATGACATGAAATTATTATAGAACAACGAAGTCAGTATTGTTATGTTGTAACGTATGTAGTAACTACTCTAATGATCGTTTCTATCCATCAATGTTTCTCTGTATTATTTATATTCTACTCAATTTTAATATAAATAAATGCATTGGTAAGTACTTATATTGTTTTTTTTTAATTTTCAGCTGTGCTTGCAGTCAGCTTGTGTGAAGAAAAGGCAATAGAACCGGAAAATAGTGACAAAAAGGAAGCAATAGTTCTGGTGGAGACGGAACCAGAGAGCGACCAGAGCAAGCCTAAAAGACAGACAGCTGAAGGCAGAGTTGTAGGCGGTACACAACACTTCCAATATGGCGCGTCACCGGGACATTACCTACTCAGGACAAACGAAGCAAATGCTGAGGTATACATTTATTTATTTTCTATTCTGAAAACTTCTAAATATATAAATAGTGATGATTTTAAAAAACTTATTTAACAACTACGCAGGAAATTCTTATTTAGATTTTTAAGCGCTACTTGGAATTTTGACAATTAGTGTAATTCTAAAAGGTTAACATGACTCCGTATTCTTGCACATTAACTGACTAACTTTCCAATACAATATTGGTAGGTATATATGATACAATGCTTCACTCTTCTATTCTAACTCACCTCCAACTCTCACTCTCGTCGATTGTCGAGGTTTCTAATGGGACCACCTTCTAGCATCTGGTTTACCTGTTCATACCAAATCTTTCGCAGATGTCTTCTATTTCTGATGCCATAAACACTCGTATGTATAGATTTCTTACAATTCTCTACTTATTCATCCATTCCACATGACTTATCCTGAATGAACCATTCTTAATTCTGCTGACTATGCTAAGATCAGTTTCACAGTCACTTATAATTTGTTAATTAAAAATTTACCATATAAGCTTGAGCGACTTTATTCCCATTACAATCTACTTTCGTTCATATTTTGCAAGGTCCAGTTTTAACTTCATCATTAACAAATCTTAAATACAAATTAAATGTATTAATTAGAAAGATATACATATAAAATCAATATTATCGAAAAATATTGTTGTTGCTACCAGGATTCGAACCTAAATCTCTTCCAATCCGTGAAACGTGTATTAACCGATTACGCTACAGCACACGGTGCATTAACGACAAATTTTTGAACCTATATGTTACACTTTTCAAATTGATACATCTATGTCAATTAGAAGAGATCCTGATTCGAATCCCGGTAGCAACAACAATATGTATACTTCTAATTAATACATATAATTTGTATTATAAAACATCACAGACCTATGTTCTGAATAATTACAACTTCATAATAAGAATGTGTTCACTTTAATAATTAATAAATCTGTATACAATATAAATATAAATATGTACATAGTTACACCATATTTAAGTCTGAATAATCCATAGTGTGAAATAGTTCTTCTTCATCTTACCGACTTCCATTCCTGGATATTCGTATCCAGTTCCCAGACCTTCCCATTCTACTCCAGTCCTCTTTCACAGAGTAAGTCAACATATTCCTTGGCCTGTCTCTAGGTCGCTTCCATTGGGGTATCCACTACGTCATTATCTTTGGTGTCCGATCATCTAGAATTTTTTCAACATGTCCAGCCCATCGCTGTCTGTGGGACTTACAGAATCTTATAATTGTTTCTTGCTCAATTAATGTTCATAATTACATATGAGACTAAATTATTGAAAAAATATTTATTTTATGTTGGTAACACGCTTATTTTTCATATTATCATTAAGTACCCGGAAATTATAGTATTTATCATTATCATCTTTGGCATTATGGGCCATCGAGGTCCAAAGCCTGCATATTTTATCACTGTATCTGTCTCTATCTCATTCTTAGTTGGCCTAGAGTTTTGGCCGTAGTCCGGGGCAAAAGATTTGGAAAGATGTTTTTAAAATTTCATAAATTTATTATGAAATTATGTAACACACAATAATTAAATATTTCATTTTACGTAGGTATATAAATAATTTTCGATATAAAAAAAAAACAGACATTCATTAAAAAAGATGTCATTCTAATATTTGATAATTGTTATGAATTATTGAATTTGTTTTATTTCTCAGATTTGATCAGGTACTATAATATTTTTTTCTGTAAACGCAAGTCGCATAATATCTGTATATTTCTTGAACCTTATTTAAAAAGAGTCATTCAATAGCAATGTTCCCTCTAAGTTTGGATCACAGTGTGCGCATAAAGAATCTTTTGTGCAATTTTAAGGACCAATACTATTATTAGTGCGCTGGGGGAGAACCCAACCAGTATAAGGCTCCTGGGAGGGTCTGGGTTGACCACATTACTAATGAAGATGTATCAAGATGCATAAAAAATCAAGAGAACTAATAACCACTATTAAGGAAAGCTGCATACTGCGGGACACATTCTCCGCAATGAAAATATAATATTTTATAATTTATTATGCAGGGGAAGATAGAAGGCAGCAGAGGCGTAAGTAGAAATAAATTATCTTGGATATCTAACTTCAGAAAGTGGTTCAATGTCCAAAATACTGGTGATTTTATACAGGTCAAATTAACCTACAGCAATAAGATCGCCAACCTTCGATAGAAGGTGGCACGTGAAGAAGTTAAAAAGTTAAAAATTGTGTGCGGGCTATATTTCTTTGTGTGCGCTATGATGTCAAATCGTGTGCGCGCGTTTACCCACACACCTTAGAGGGTACATTTTTGTTTTAAATAGAGATGTGTACACGGAATACATGTCATATATTTTCAAACTAAGCTAAACGCCTGTGCTATGAAAATAGAACTAACTTACTGGAGTCCTGGAACGAGGCGCGAACCACCGACCACTAGATCACTAGGTCAGCGTCTTGACCACTACACTAACAAGTATGGTCAATAGGTATAGGTTAGCCTTTTTTATCGATATATTTAGAACATTGACTCTATGAATATAAATTAATATTCAACTGAATAATAATTTTAAAAAATATATTCTTCAACTCACATCCATTCACTGTAGGATAAAGGCTTGCCTCTCTGAATGACCTTCACTCTTTTGTCTTCCGCGTCCAGCTGTTAACTGCACTCCTTTTATGTCGTCGGTCTAGCGAGGTAAACGATGACCTTCGGCTTTCGGGACTAGGCCTTCGCTCTAGTGCATTTTTTCTCTGAGAGTTGCTGCTCCTTCGGTACCTATTCTTATAGAATAATATTGAAAGGGCGCATTCCATGAAAAATTTGTGGAGTGGTTTTTTTAGCTTTGAGTATTTAATTTCCTTCGCGCTGCCTGACTTGGCTATCTACGAGTGTCGATGTATTTTATAAAATACGATCAATATTAATAATCTAATATTCTCGAAAACAAACAGTAGAACTCAATAAAGTGAGTAGTTCAAAAAGGCATGAAGATATTCATGAATTATTATTCTGTTAGAAACAATCAGTGATACCTACTTTGAATAAAAATTGTATTTAAAATAAATAAATAATATTTTGTAGTTAATGGTTATTCTAAAATATTAACGATAATGTCACAATATTCTGAATTACAAATAAATGCTATCAAGACAAAAGAAAGCTAGAAATGCTATCAAGACAAAAGAAAGCCAGAAATGATATCGAGACAAAAGAAAGCTAGAAATGTTATCGAGACAAAAGAAAGCTAGAAATACCATCAAGACAAAAGAAAGCCAGAAATGTTATCAATACAAAGGAAAGCTAGAAATGCTATCAGTATATAAGAAAGCTAGAAATGCTAACAAAATTGATCAACTAAACAAGATAAATGAAAATAATGGTTCAATGTTATATATGTCTCTGCCAGATAGCCAAATTGATCATCTATATACGCTATTTTGTTAATTGATTATAGTGATAAATTTTGTTTAAACAAATTTATAACAAATCTTTTGTGTGGTCTAAATGGATTTGGCAAGATATTAACAAATCTTACAAAGTAAAAATCATAGACAACAATTCACAATTATACATTTTAAAGGTTTGAATACAACTGTATTGTAAGTTCGCTAAGTAGACCCCGAGTCAACCTCGAGGCAATATTATTTTAATATTCTGAATACCAATTTTCTATTACACGGAACCGAGTTTCTTCTGCGTAATTGTATTAGTCTGCGAGTAATCGTAGATAATATCATCTGCAGTAATAACTTATGCATGTCGTTAACGGTGGTCACAGAACTTCGTACAGAATGGAATATAGATAATTGTAACGTTGAAATGGTTGTATGTTACGTAAAAGGTAGACTTTTGTCTGACCACATTCAAATTGAATCACTTTACAAATTCGTGTGGACTTCTTTTTGTGCTGCCGCGATTGCTAAATGAACTATTAGAAAGGAAGAAAGTTGGGAGAGAGACCAATTGTTTTTTTTTTAATGTATAAAGAATACACATTATTATTTTTACAGTTATGTAAAAGTGTCGAAAAAAACTGGTAATTTTAAATTTTAAAGAACGTAAAATGAAACACTTAATACACATAAATGCGTCTGCGAATTTTTTTCGATACGAAAATTACCATAAGGTAATAAAATACGGAAATTACCGCACGAATCTGAGAAATGTATTAATATCATAGCAGAGAAACTTCGGCAAGTGGGCATGCACTTTTCGCTATTTTGCGACCGTCCATATACTTTCTATGTATCCCTGGTTTCGTATCCGTATCATTAAATATCTAATCTATGTTTAGTGACTAGATCTAAGTTGCCAGGTTCATTTCAGAATTTTTCAATTTTTCAATGTTAATTGAGCACTTGTATATTTTTTTAATAAAATCACATTTTTATTGTGTATTTTAGAACATAGTTCATTAATAATTAAAAGAAATTAGATGATAGCTTCAATATAAAATAATTGATGTTTAACTTCAATAGAAGGATAAAGTATTAAGTGGTTTTTTTATGGTGCAATTACTAACTCTCCAGACAATGAGTTTGAGTACTGATAACTATATATTTTTAAGACAGATTTTTTTTTGTGTATCTAAGTGATTAATATTTTAATGTTTTAATTTGATATAAGGCGTTATAAAATTTAGCATAAGAGAAATTTTAAACATTGAAAATGTTGAAAATGTCCGTCGGATAGCCGACAGTAAATCATAGTTGGAATATTGATCAATAATAGTCATTTATTATCATTCAATAATGTTGGGTTTGAGTCCTAATGGATATTTTCTAATATATATATATTTTAAGTAGAACACATTTTTATTGTGAAGTTGCAATTTTTCTTCAATTAGATTTTACTCAAAGGTGTTTGAGATTCCGTAAATATAAAGAAGATGGCTTTCAAATAATGGAACGACAGATGTATCAATTTGAAAGTGCAACATATAAGTTCGAAAATTTGTCATCAACTTACTGTGTTGGTGTAGCATAATCGGTTAATGCATTTTCCCCGTAGCAACAACAATATTTTATCCATAAAATTGTTTTTATATGCATATCTTTCTAATTAATACATTTAATATGTATTGACTATAGATTTTGTTCATTGATAGATTTTTTCATGAATTTTATACTTAATTTTTTTTTAGTTATATTTAACATAAGACGATGTAACATAAATAAGATATGTTCAACAAAGAACATGTTGACAATGTTAAATTGATAGTCGACGATAAATCATAGTTAAAATATTGAACAATATTTGTTATTTAATACCTTTCAATATATGCGGCTACGGAAGAATTTATTGTTCTCCGATCTGTGTGATCTTGCAGACATTAGAATGTAATGGAGTCTACAATGACAACAACGTTACCCAACGCAACACTCACACATCGTGACTAGAGTTCGTGCTCGCCCTCAGCTTCGACAGAATTACCATTTTGAGAGCCATTAAAAGTCATGCTCACTATCTGGCAAATTCACTTTCAGGAAAACGAAATGCAAGACATCGCGGCCGTTTCGCTCTCGGCGTCACTGTTACGTGAGAAACGCACGTGAGAAAATGATTAATCATAAATATAACAGACTGATATAATTATTATATTACGCTGCCTTTTCACGGTTTTCACTTACAACACCGGAAGTCAGATGGTTATCTTAATTTCGTAATTTTTATTGATACATTTTTTTATACACACAGTTTTTCCTTTCTCATAATACATTCTTCCAACGATTGCAGTAATTGTATCAACTGAAATAATGCGTATTATAAAAAAAATTCAACCATTGTTTCATTTTATAAGTTGGTGACAATTAAAATAGACTTATGGCCCTTGTCCATGGAACGACACACGATGAAATATATTTCAGAGATTTAGTTGACATAAATCTCAGTACGATGTACACATATTGAAATTTTGATCTGGAGATAAAGATTAGCTTGATATTGGTAGACAGAGAATAAAACTACCGAGCATATGAAGTTCGATTTGACAACGAGACTGCATCTAACATCTAAATCCAATTATTTATTCTGACAGTTAAACAAGCAGAATTATTTAAATTTCAAACATGTATTCGATAGCTTCTCATTTACTCAACTCATGAACAGGACATAAATGTTAATGAACTAACATTTGATGTACAATAAGCGTGAAATAAGGTGCAATACAACAAACTGCTGAGATATGGTGTGTACACGGCGACCACGAAAGTCAAGTTTTGTCTCCAAAGAATCTCATGGGAGCAAAATTTGTATTTTAGAGATTGTCTCGATTCAAAAATCTTCTGAAAATCTCTTTCGTGGATACAACGGGCAAATAAAAAAATCATATTTGTTTCATTATACGAATATAAAATTAATTTATAATCGTAAACTATTATGTTACTTAACCGTACATTTTAATATGATAATTGTACAATATTCAAAGAAAAATATTAAAAATATCAGTGAATAGTTTATTTTTAAATTAGAAGAATTTTGAAAATATTATGAGATAATTTTATTTCTTAATACTAAATCATAATAGTAATAGAAATGTGTCTTTTCTTGTTCTAGAATGTTGTATTTAGAGTGATAACCATAATTATATGTAGAACGCATACTTTCATAGTGACTGCAGCAAAAAATTCCCACACTTTTACTTGTGCGTAGTAAACGTGTAAACAAAACTCATACGTGTGTACATCGTGGATTTTATAATATTTTTAATGTGAATATAAGTACATGTATACAGAAAAGACAACACTTAACCACGATCCTCTACAATACACTTTCATAAACATTTTCAATCAAAATCTATTTATTTTATTGTTATTCTTTGTTCGTAATTCTTATTTATCTTTAACTAACTAATTTACTATTATGCCTTTTCTCCATGGGGATAGGCAGAAAAAATAGCGCCACACTGTGTCCTGATGTGGGTTGGGTGCTATAGTTGCAACGCTATAATACATGTAATGCGCCGTACATTAGTGTTGGTCAACAGTTATTTAAACTGCAATTGTGTTCGGTTATAACGATGATTGGTTACAGAGATTTAACTGTTGAAGGTTTAGTTTTTAGTGTATCAGAGATTGCTTAAATAATTACGAATAATCAGTTACCAATCATTATTACAAACGAACAAGATCATAGTAACAACAATGGTTTAAATAACGTAAACTACCACTATCACAAATATCTGATAAGGTAGCCAAGTATTCCCGATCTATTGATCGAAAAACTCTTTTATATTATTATAAAATGGCAGGACTTATCCATAAGATTGAAGAAGAGAGCTAGATATTAGGCATTGAAATAAACAGGGGCAAGACAAAGTTAAAAATAGATCGCTTTAATCAAATGTCCATAATTAATGTTTATGACTACGTTAATATTTTTATCTACATGGAATCTCTCGTGTTCAAGAAATGAAGGGTGCGAAGCCAGAAGTCAGAATTGGTATGGCTAACTCTACTATGTCGTTGATGAAAATTAGGAAAAAACCAATCCATCTTAAGGAAGTAAAATTATAACTGGTGTTCTCCATAACTCTATTTGGAGTCGGAATATGAAGCCTTAAAATGGAAGAAAGAAATATGCTCGACGTATGATGCTACGAGATTTAATTTTGGCGCTGTATGAACTACGAGACGAACGAGTATCTATATCAGAAACTAAGCACTAAAAAAAGGGTTTTTCACAATTCGTAGGAAAATAATTCTTTCGTATTTTGGGTATGTTGCTAGAAGAGATAGGGACTATTTTAAAAAATTGGTAATCACTGGAAATATACAAAGATAAAGGGTGAGAAGTTAATCTTCAATTAGATGGATAGACCAAGTCCGGAAAATGACCAAAACCTTGCTGTATGTCGCATTAAATAAGACTCAGAATTTCATAGAATGGAGCCAAGCAGTTTGCGCTGTAGACCATGATGCTAAGCAAGTTAGAGAGATTATTATAGATTTAATTAATCGTGCCTTAGTACATGTATTTTTGTAATTTTATAATATATGAAAAACACATAAAATCAAAATTAAAATCTTAATTTAACAATAAATAATTCTGTTACATTGTTATAGAAAAAGTTATAAGTTATAACAGTAGGATTTATGAAATGATCTGTGATTTTATGAAAACAATCATCTTTATTTAATATTTATTGCAAACTATGCATTATGGTTTTATTAATTTTATATAGAATATTTATAAGTTTGATTTTACCACTTTTATAAGTTAAATTTAATACACCAACCGATATCAGAAAATACCATACTGTTTATTTGACATTTAATGTAGGAAATTGTATTTTACGAAATTGATGTATTAAATTTATCTTATGAAAACAAAGATATAAATAATTTATATTAAAAACAATTATCAGTGTCTTTATAACAAAACAAATTTCTGCGTTCGTATTATCATTTCTGCGTTCGTATCAATTTGCTTAGACTTTAGTTGTTTATATCAATCAACTTTCACGTGTCTTTTCGTATTCTCTCAAAAAAAGTACATTACATTACATAATTTTAAAACTAGAGCAACAATATTTTATTTTCATATGGTTAAAGAAATTTTGATCAATGAATAATATGTTCTGCATTTCGTGTTGGGTAATTTCGAGGAACTTTTACGAGAATAGACATCTGCATATCTAGCGTGCCTAAAGATTATATAACACGGTGTGTTAAAACCAGTCGTGATCATTATAATTAACTTTTATAAAAAAAAATTGTGTTACTGAAAGTTGCGTCTAAAAAGTTTATGTTTTGTAATTGAAAAAAAAGGCCATTCTTATTTTGCGGCCACTGAGTATAGAATCTCCGATGAAAGTGAGCACTCTACTTGGCTCTGAGAACAGTTCACTTCGAGAAAAAGGAAATCTTCAGGCGCAAAGCCATGAGTTTGGCGCCAAGATATATCGTGACTGGAAAATATTAGGAAATAAAAGCGAGGCATCAACCATAGTGCAACAATGCTGACTCTAAATGCGTGCTTTGTTCTGCTTTCGCCTGACGAAATTGAAACTGTGACAGAATGTGAATGCACAGATGTTTACATTTTTTTAGTAAGCCATGAGACGCCATCTTACATATCAAGTTTTTAACACATTTCTTCTGATTCTTTACGTTAGTGTATGTTTGTAGATAAGGATGGATGTGGTTCATAACCTGGCTCTTTATATTATATGTACTATGTACGCTGTTTTATCTATTAAATAGTAAAAACAAAATTTGTCTCATGTTTCATAAATATTATATATATAATAAATGTGTATTTGTAGGCAATTACTTGATTAAAATTAATTCTCAAGGGAAGAAATCTTTGCTTCGCTTTTCAGTGATGGTCTAGCTCAGTGACGGCGAACCTTTTGGGCTCGGCGTGTCAAAATTTCAGAAAACCTAACTTAACTTTGCTGGCGTGTCATCCCCTCCCCCCATATGTAAAAAATATGGAACCCATAGTATTTGATTTGATGTCAATTAATTAATTGCTTATTTCAACAGAGATGTATATGTAACATGTACGTAGTGATTAATTCGAATGTTGTCGGGTAGATGTTTGGTGGCGGGACACGTGTTCCCTGATAACTCTGATATTAGTGAACGCTGGCGTGTCGCCCAAAACGCTGTGGCGAGTCACCTTTGAAACGTGTATCATAGGTTCGCCATCACTGGTCAAATCCCCAAACCGACGTATTAACGAGGTAAGGTCTTTTTGTACATGTATTTCGATAACGTTTTCTCGAAGATCGACTTGAAAAGTTATTTATTAAATTATATAATGCCGTTTATGTGGTAGATATTAAAAATTATTAATTCATATTAGCATTATTAGTCGGTACGTAATATATTGTAGGCTGCGGATATTTTATACATTTATGCACTGCATTGGGCATGTTGACGTAATTACGCCACTGTATAGAAAAAAAAGTATCTGGTATGAGTTACATCGCCTTTGTGGGTGGCTTCATTGAGAAAACCTAGGGACGATGTTTCGGCACAGTGACACGTGGCATTGCACGTACGTTATATCTCAAAAGTTACGGTGTATTAATATATGTGCGCGAGAGCGTCTCCCACAGTGGAATATTTAATTATATAATGTATCAATATTTACATTCAACTTATCTTGCACATATTTTCATTGTTTATTTTGGATTTTTTCTTTCTTATATCATCTGACATTTAATTGAAAATCTTCATCGCACTGCAAAGCCGTTATCGTGCAACGGTTCCGTTCTTGATGACGGTGTTTCACCTAAGTGATACGTGGGCTTTCAAATTTACTCAGAAATGTACGTTCTGTGAATAATAATTTAAAAAGTAGTCGTCATGGCTTAATTTTAGCACTATACGTTGTTTTATATAGTGTATTTGTATAACTATTATTAAATTGAAATTGAATTTCTTTGCTATTTGTATTGAGAATAAATTTAATACCGCACTAATATAAACGATGATAAATGAGATTATCATGTTAGAAATTCAATTAATTCGTGATTTTTTCTAAGAATCTAGATAGCTTACACAAGTATCCAATTTTTGGGCAAGAGATTTTTTTTAAAGTGAGACTATCGCTATAGCTGTCAGTAAGTTGACAAAATTATTAGTAATTGTTTTCAAAGTAATAAAATATTTACTAAGAGTAAACGCAGTGAATAGGATTAAAAAAGGATCGCTTAGGTTTAGTCATATGGAACGAATGAATGAGGAGAGAATAGTAGGAAAGATATATGATGCAAGTGTTGATGGCATCAGAAATAGGAGATGTCAGATAAATCAGATACTGGAATATTGTCTTATTAGAAGTCTCAATAATAGATGATCTTCGATGAGAAAATGTATGAATGTAGATGTAGCGAGAATTGTGTATCAGGCCAGAAGTGCGTGGCGCTTTATCTCCTCTGCCTACCCCCTCAAAAAAATGGCGCGATGGTAAGATAGCTAGTATTGAATCAAATTCATTATGTCTAGATCATGTAAGAAATAATGTATGGAGAAGAACGAATGTAGATATTTAAGAAGCGATATTTAGAGATATTTAGGTAATTTCTTCATCATAGTTTTGTCATTTTAACAATGTTTTAATATTTAAGACTTTTAAATATAAGTTTGAAGTTTTAAAAAATATACAGTTTTTATATTGAATTTGTACTACACACACAATTTTTAAGTTTATATCACGACTAGTTTCCGGAAGAGCAGTCCTTCGCATCTACAGGTGTAAATTGAACTAAATTAAATATAGTTTACTATGGGGGCCGTAAGGGTAGGAGTAGCTTTATCGTTTCTTGGAAATATCAATAATAGCGGTGAAGTATTTGAATTATATAAAATAAAAATATAAATACTATATATTTTTTAATTAAAATATTACACTACAAAGTAACTGCCGAATCAATCAATTATAAAGTTTGAAACATTTAAAATTAAATAAAAATACCCATAGTCCTCCATTCTTAACATGTATGTATAATATTATCATTTTGCTCTTACTGCAGTACAGCTATAAACACATTACTTATTTAAAATATCTAGTAATTAATAATAATATTTATTTTATTCTTAGTACAGTGTGTTATATTGTAATCAGATAAACATTTCAGAAAAGTGAGAAATATATTTGAGTACCCTGCCTGCTACACTACGGTATACAAAGTGCAATGATCAATGTACAAAAAAATATATATAAAGAGTTAAACAAGATGTCATTAGATTAGATATATACTTTATAAAACTTAACGTAAATGCATTGTTCAATGTATAAGATATAATATATAATGTATGTAAAGGGTAAAGCAAGATGTAATTAAATAACATAATTACAACGTAAACCATAGAATATTTTTTTTCAATCAATTTTGTTTATTGTTTTAGGCTTGTACGAAATAAATATTAATTATGTTATTTTGTTTTCAGCCCGATGCGGAATATTTAAGCTTACTTAAACAGTTGGAGGGAGGATTGCAGCCCGTCGGTCCCCAGGCCAGAGCAACTCAGCAACAATTTGTTTTACAGAGGTAATTGATATTCACGTACTCTAGCTATTTCAACTTAATCAATCCCATCGGCGTACGCATATTTAAAAAAAAAAAAAGTTTATTCGAGAGTTGCACCGGAAGACACCTCAATAACGATGTTCCTATTACAAAAATCGAGTTTTAATATATTTTTTTTATGAAAAGTAAAAAAAATAACAATTCCATTTATTAAATTTTTTTGTGTCAATAATATAATTTAGCATCAATTATATTTATGTTGTATTATATTTGATTATTGTGTAGAAATAAATAAGTTAAACTTTTTTAATCGAAAGCATTTGATTTTTTGTATCTATCAGGAATCACGCACATCTGATATTAATATAGTATACAAATTGAATTCTTCCGTAAGTGTTCAACAATATCGTATCAAACGAATGGCAGTACAACTAATACTATAATTTCAAACAATACTATATTTAATAAATAACGCAGTTTAAAAATATATATAAGTAGTAACTTACACAATTTTACAGTGCATTTATATTTGAAAATCCCTTACAAAATGATACAATTTTTAACCAATATCTTGTTATGATAGCTTTTACTGTAAAATAATACTTATCTTGTTTCAATTCAACATCTGACTAAAGCTATGTATTAAAAATTATAGTAATATTAAATTTATTTATATTGTGTATCAGATTAAAAATTTTAAGTTCTCTAAGAATACAATCCTCTTTATAATATTATTTGTTCTATGCAGCTTGGTCGGAGCATACGTACTTAAAAGTTATGTTAACGATTAATATTGAAAAAAAAACTTTTTTAATGAAATACTGGTAAATGATAATTGTGTAAAACTATTTTATTTTTCAGGCAACCACAACCTGAGTATGCCGGGCAACTAGTTTCAAGGGAGCCAAAATTGTTACAATTCCAGACAACGTCTGGGAAGCGACCAGTTTATCAACAAAACCAATTGGTTTACCAGCAAGCTTATCAAAACCCCAGACCTCTTGTTTTAAGACCATCTCAAGCAGTGAAGGCGTCTCCCGTCCAAGGCTTCTACACCAATCAAGGTTATGTACCAAACTCTAACGGACATTCCCTTCATGAAGCAAGGGTTCAAGCAGCGCTTTCCGTTGCTGACGATAAGCCAGGAAGTCCCAGCGGTAGTCATTCTGCATTCCAATACTCACCAAGACCTCAATCACCCCTTGGTGATTCTTCCTTTGAAAAGGAGCTGGCACAGCTGGTAGCTGCTAATCAAGCTGCGGAGTTAAAAGTCAAACCACAACTGCAGTATCAGCAATATCAACAACCACAGCAGCATTATCAACAGCAGCAACATCAGCAACATCAGCAACAACAGCAACACCAGCAACACCAGCAGCACCAGCAACAACAGAAACAACAGCAACAACAGCAACAACAGCAACCGCAGCAACAACAGCAACATCAGCAACAACAGCAACATCAGCAACAACTTCAATATGTTCAACGAATTCAACAAGCCCCTCAAAAGCATACATATATTATATCATCTTCTCCAAAACCAAAACAGTATTCTCACGCAAGACCTGAAACACAAAGTGTCAAGTACGTTGCGCCTTCCGTTATCGCCAGAGCTAAGAGTCCCCAACTACCACAGCAATATTTAATTGAAACAACCAAACCTCAGGCGGTACAGAGCAAGCCCGTCACTCTGAAAGCGAGACCACAATACATCCAAGCCGCGGCGGAAGAACCAAAATATTATTCATTTCAAACGTACCAAGATAATTTGAGTCCAATGAAGGTCGTTGCTGCTCCTCAATTACAGCAAGCACAGATACCTCTACAGTATAAACAGTTTGCTCAAAAAGAAGACAACGAACCAGCTGCACCTACATACTTGCAATATTATCAGACTGCCAAACCTCAAGCTGAAGAACCTTCAAACGATAAATTAGAACAATATTATAGGTTTAATGCTCCCAAAGCTCAGGCTAGTACACCGAGCTCTTATCAAGAGCAGCCTGAATTTGTACCTCGTTATAATACACAACTTAAACCAGAAGAACCCACTTATATACCATACAAAGCTCCAACACCTCAACAGACACATCAGTTCTCACCGGAAGATCAAACTCTGATTCAATCGCTTTTAGGTCAGTCTGCTCAAAAATCAAATCAAGGCCTATCAGGATTTGCAACAAGCAAAACTGCTAGCACTGTAGCGAAACCACAATTTTCTTCCGTGTCACCACATTCTTCGATATTTGTTTCTAAGTCGATAACTCCAAAGAAAAATAGTCATTCAGTTACGATCGAACCTCCGACCAATGCGGAGCCTGAGGAAGAAATTCAAACGGTGAGATTACCTCCTCCAAAGAACAACAAAGTATACACCCAAGAGGAATTCCAAGCTTTGGTTGCAGCCGGGTACTCGGTCACCCCGGTTCCTGTTACAGATGACGAGGAGTCTCAGCCCAACTTCAGTCCTGCGCCAGTCAACTACCCTGGCCACAGTAAATACCAAGCTTTTGCCACAGCAGCGCCTGAACAAGCTCATTACAAGCAGCCTAGTGAAGCGTACGCTGAAGCCACCCAGGCTCCGCGAAAACGAAAGCAGAGGAGACCTACAGTTCGCCCACAGTACAGGTACCAAGACAACCAAGCAGAAAGCGAATCTCAGTCAAAATTAGCTTACGCCGCTCCCGAACAAGCCGAGGAATCAGTTAATTATGGAATGAGGAAATCAACCAAAGCAAGGGGACAAGCTAACCGGGGGGATTCTCTTACTGATGATTCACAATCATAGGATTCAAATATAGTCAAGTAGTAGGTGCATATTAGTCCAATAAGGTCCATAATAAAATAAAATAAAACAAATCATTAAAAAAACGAGTTATATATGATAATATAATATTCATATTTATTAGAAAATCATTGCCACGAAATTATACGAATATTTATGAATGATTAATAATGAAAGGAAATGTATATGAATGCGCAAATATTTTATACATATAAAACGTTACTATCTAAAATTATGTTGAAGTAAGCAATAATTTGTAAATAGTTATAAGATAACACATTTATGTTTAGTATTAAAAAGATAAAGAGAAAATATTAAATAAATTATTTAAAACTCTAACGACGCATTTTCAATTAGTAAAATCAATCAAACATCTCCCTTTTTTATTTAGAAACAATTATCTTGTCGGTGTAACATTTTAATTTTATTCCGGTTCTTTTTTACAGCAGGAAAAATCCCACGTTTACCTGTGCCATGATTTGGTGTCCACAACTTTTTCGATTTAGTCATGTATTACATCACTATACAACCGATATATTTTTTGTCGTTCTTAAATATTTTGCCTAACTTACTTTTTACATGTTCAAATGCTTCAGACTATTTTTTCCTGTTGGTATATTCCTCACTTCGCCCCCATATAGATAAAGTATCACAACAACAAAAATATGCTGCTATCTGAACATATATAACAATGAATCCACCAGCAAACACGCCGTTACAATCATTTCTTAGAAGATTATTTCCGAAACGTATTTATTACCTTTCTGCCAAACAAAAACTTCAACGAAGAAAATAATATATGACTCATACAAATTAAAACAAAACGTTGAATCTTACGCGTACGCAATATCTGAACGCCTTGTGAAAATCTTTGCTAAATTTGAAGATCATTCTAGACTGCGGACCCAAATACAACGATGGCACACATGTTTACATTTTTTGCTCGGTCAAAGTCCAAAATTAGATCGCCGGTATCTTCAATATTCATTAGTACGTATGACGTAACCGTTATGTATATATATTATATAAGCGATCTCTAAATTGAAACTTCAGTGAAGAGAGCACCTTTGTGATAACTAGTGATTTTGAGGTTATATGTCAAAAAATCATAATGGCGGCGATCGATTACAAAAACGCGAAATCAATTTACGATTTTACGGTTAAGGACATTAAGGGAAACGATGTGAGCCTCGAAAAATACAAAGGACACGTTTGCATCATAGTGAATATAGCATCAAAGTGCGGACTGTCAGCTACAAACTACAAGGAACTTACGGAATTGAAAAATAAATACGGAGAATCGAAAGGTATGTATTTTTATTGTATTTATTTGACATTAAAAATATTTCAGTATTCAACAAACGTTTTCAAGATTTTTATTTTATTTATTTGTCCTTTTAAACAAGCAACAACTGCATGTAAACAAAGTGCTTGTTTAACGTATTTGTGTACTATTAATTGTAATATTTGTATTAATATTGAAATATTAATTTAATTTACCGTTGCATACTGTTGCGATGTATACAAATACATCCATATCTGTAATAGTACAACTACATATATGCAAATTAATAGCATCGATGCACATAATCGCACACACAACACCGCACTGTATGTGGGGCGAATGCTGTAGAGACACTTTTATTGATTTTTTATACATCTAATTTTTGGTACTCTCTGCTGTTATGTTCTATACAATTTGATGAAATATAAAGATACCTAATAGTACTTTTAAAATAAGCAATGTTATCTTTGTGGTTAAGATTCATATTTTTATTTTTTATCTTTGTTTAATTAACCACTAAAATGAGTTTAAATACATCTACCGGTTTCGAAAAATACCATTTTCTTCTTCAGGATGTCATAACTAACTAAAACATACATTGTTTCTTTGACAGAATCTATTTTTAAAAATCTATTTTTAAAAGAATTTTTTTTTATTATTTTTTATTTTTTTAGTACCTAACTCAAATCATTACTTAATACAAATTTACTCGAATAATTTTTAGGAAAAAATTTTAGAATGGGACTCGTAGTTAAATTTAGTTGGTTGTTTATAATTTTTTGATTAGTTTTACACGCTTTATTTATCTCCAACGATTCCAAATTATTTAATTTGTGACCAACACCGTTTATATGTAAAATTGACAATCCCAATTTTTTATCAAAATCATGACCATTTTCTATCAAATGATTAGCAAATTCTGAAAATCCACTATTGTTCAAACATCTCAAATGCTCCCTTACTCTTATATTAAAATTTCTACCCGTTTTACCAATGTAAAATGCAGCACAATCCTTGCAACTAAGTTTATAGACACCAGAATTGTTAAATTTATCATCTTTGTCTTTAGAATTTATGAGTAAATTTCCTATACTATTATTTGTATAAAATGCCGGTCTAATGTTTCGTGGTAGGTGTTTAGATATTTGATTCGAAAAGTTATTTATGTATAAAATCCTACGCCAATAATCATTATTATCATTATGTTTTATCTGTGATTTATATAAAAATTGATTATTATATTCTTTTAATTTATTTTTTAAAATAGTGTCTATCAAACCTGTATTATACCCGTTATTAACTGCTATTTTTTTAATTGTATTCAATTCAATATTGAAATTGGATGTTGACATAGGAATATTGACTAAACGATGTATCATGGAATGGAACCCTGAATGTTTGTGTGATAATGGATGATTAGATTCATTGTGTATGATAGTATCTGTAAAAGTTGGTTTTCTAAAAATTTTGAATTCAATTTTATTATTATTTTTAATCAATGTTAGGTCCAAAAAATTTAGGGTCGAATTATTTTCCATTTCTAAAGTAAATTGTATTTTATTATTAAATGTATTAATGAAATTTAAAAATGTAGTTAGTTGACGTTGTGAACCTGACCAAATACATAATATATCATCGACATACCTTTTCCACAATAAAACATTTTTTAACAAAGGAGAATCACAATCAAAAATATTCCGCTCCAAATTATCTACAAAAATCTGTCAAAGAAACAATGTATGTTTTAGTTAGTTATGACATCCTGAAGAAGAAAATGTTATTTTTCGAAACCGGTAGATGTATTTAAACTCATTTTAGTGGTTAATTAAACAAAGATAAAAAATAAAAATATACCTAATAGTGTCTGAAAGTAACGACAATAGTGGTATCGGTTAATTTCACGGATAACGGAAACGGTTGCTTTAGCTGATTCTTAAACTATCATATTTTAGCACACATACATATTATATATCATCATCATCATCATCATATTGAAATCAAACTGCATTGTTGAGATATATCATAGATCTACTGCCCACTACTGCTCGTATATCATCGTTCCACTAATTTTCACATTGTTCTCCAATAATTGTGTCTTCGTTGAACATGATGACTTAACTTGTACTTGTATTTACTAACGTATTAAACTCGTGGTCCTTCACGACAGCGTGATAGATTTTTTCTATGTACTACTAATTTTTCACAGTTACATTATGTTATTTCGTTTTGTCTAACATAATATAATTTATGATGATTAGAAATAAAGGTTAAATTTCATACCTACTACACACGTTATAGAGTATAAATCAGTAATGCTGGGTTGGACTTAACAGCGATTATCTTTAAATAATAATTCATATTAATTTAGGATTTTTATATATATTTTTTGTATACAGAATGTTTTACAATAATATTATGACAATTTCTCATTTAGGCTAGGGCTAATCCTCACATTTTATAATATTTTGTGCAATTATGAAAATATAGTAAAATAGAAACAAAGTTGATGTAAATTTAAATCAACACATTGACAGCAATAATAATAATAATAATAATAATGAGAACAGAAACTATAGTGGTCTTTTTAAATTTGGTATATAAGCACCATAACAGAACTAACTAAATTACCATCAGGCTATTTCACTGTGGGGGTAGGCAGAGCGCCACAATGTTTTGTTCTGACACACAATTCTCATTTCACTCACATTCATACAACTTCTCATGCAAGCTCGTCAGTTATTGAAGCTTCTAACAGGACCATCTTCCAGTATCTGGTTTACCTGGTCGTGCCATGTCTTCCTCGAATGTCCTCTATTTCTGGTGCCATCAACACTTGCGTCATATATCTTTGTTACTGTCTTTCCTCAATCATTCATTTCATATAACTTATTTTAAATCATATTCGCTATTGCATTATAATATACTCTGATATAACTAAAATATTTTATTTTTTAAATTAAAAAAAAAATGTCTTAGATTTTTACCATTGCATGCTGTTATAATATATTGATATGATGCACTCAGTGATCTCTCGTTAAACAACATATTTTGAGTTCTTATAATATTATATAATACTATCGCTCAGAAAACAAACTCAATCTTTAGCCAACCTAATTGATATTATATTTTATAGGTCTCAAAATTCTTGGATTTCCTTGCAACCAGTTCAATGGTCAGGAGCCAGGAAACAACGAGGAGATTGTCTGTCACTTGCTGACGTCAAAGACCGAGTTTGGTGACATCTTCGCCAAGGATGACGTGAACGGTGACAATGCGCAGCCTCTTTGGAAGTACCTCAAGCACAAGAAAGGTGGAACCTTAGGCAGCTTCATCAAATGGAATTTCACCAAGTTCATCATCGACAAGAACGGCCAACCCGTCGAAAGGCATGGACCTAAAACAGATCCCAGCTCAATGGAGAAACATCTAAGTAATTACTGGTGATAATGAAGTGAAACGAGAAAAATATTTTTCGAGGGTTCTCTTGACTTAAATAAAGAGTATTTATTGTTCTTAAGCACAAAAGTTTCGAGCTAAAATTATAAATTGTTAAAAAAGATATGTTAATCGTTTTAAATAAACGAATAAAACGAAACAATTGACCAGTGATACCTAACTGGTGTGCCGCGAGCGATTTGAAAGTGAGTCACATAATTTTTTGTGATAAAATTAAAATTCTAGCGTCTACTGAGTACATTCTATTCTGCTCTAGTTAAATTACGTTTTTATTTATTTTTAAAATAAATGGACAATAAATATTATCAAAATAATACTTATAATTTTATGGAACACTCCTGACGATATTCATTTTTTTCAGGTGTAATAGATACATGAGTATTCTTCAGTGTGCTGCAATGATTTTTAAATTTGAATTGTGTTTTGTGTCACCAAATAGGTTGAAAACCGTTGCAATAGAACCTGGCAATCAGGCTGAGCAAAAATTTTGATTTGTGAAAATATCACTTCTTTTTCCAATAAGTAAATTTTCCAGACATTTTAGTTTTACAGACTCACAGCATTTTAGTTTTGCATACTAAACTTTGTTTATATTTTAGATTTTCATTAGAAGATTTCTAAAGCTTAATTTGCACTTTGCACGCTATTTAGATAGCGTGTAGTTTATATAAAAGTATTTACGTATACATTGTTAAAAAATAATAATTTTATTTATTATGCTGATGATTTACGTTGTTTGGAGAAATTGTGAGATTTCGAATATATTATAATTTATTTGAGTTATTTTTAAATATTTTTATTAATCTGTGATTCTAATGCATTTGGTTGTCAATAATTTCCTTCATAAATTTAAGTAAATTGCGTGCATGCGTAATGATAAGCTATGTCAATATTGGGAGACCATTGAGATAGTAGGTAGCTAAAAGTGACCTCTAAAGGCATTAATTTTGTCTGTCACAACATGTCCCATAAAATACATATTTTATTATCTGTAACTGTTTTAATATTCAGAATATAAATAAGTGATATTTTAAAAATAATTTGTTTGTTTTTATTATTATCGTGTAATCCCAAATTGAATGAATCTGAATAAATAAATTTTATACACAAATAATTATTATTGTAATATGTACGTACTGGCCTCAGTATGCTATATGCTTATGGCATAGAGATAGAGAGCTAACGGAGCGTCGAATTCGAGATTCGATATTAGCTTATTAATTTCCATGCATGAAATACAATTATTTTTTTATTTTAATAAGCAACATTAGTATTATGCACCCGTAAATAAAATGCTCTTGAACTAAAGAGAAGGCTTAGATATTTATATACAAAATTATTATTATTACTTATTAATATTATATAAAAAAATATAAAGAGAAATTGATCAAATTAGAAATCAGATATAAAAAAGATGTACAATACATTAATTAATATTATTGACTTTTAAGCCATTTTACGACCTCTTTTTATACTCATTTATTTTGCTAATAATATTTTTCGGCAGTTGGTTATATGATCTAGGAAAAATAAATATTTACTAAGTTTATTCTCACCATATGGTCGGTACCGGTATTATATTTAAAATGCATCTTTTTTTGTGTAATTTATTTAGTTAGACTTTAAAACAGGGAAATAAATTTAAATTAAATTACAAGAATCTAAAAAATTTCCCAAAGTTTTCACTTCATATTTTACTGTTAGAAAGGAATTAATTTGTAAATGTGAAATTATTTTGAATCTATTTATACATCATTATAAATATGTATTATTGGACATCATAAATAGACAGATCTTACAAAATACTACGGAGGAAAGAAAGGTTCAAAATAAAATAAAATAAAAATAATCTGACGTTTAAAGCATTCATCTTAATAATATACCAGAGAATAAAATAAACTATTTTTCATACAAATTAAATGCATCAATTAGAAAGATATACACACAGATAAACTCAATTTATCGAATAAATATTTCATATGTATCAATTGTAAATAGCTGTAACATATAAGTTCGAAAATTTGTCGACTATTTACGAGGCTAACGTAGTGTAATTGATTATCGCACTTCCCCGGATAGAAAGAGATCCTGGTTTAAATCCCGGTGGCAGCTAAAATATTTTTAATAAATTGAGTTTATCTGTACCTTTCTAATTGATGCATTTAATTTGTATTAAAATATCACAGAACTATGTTAAAAAATTACAACTTCACAAATAGTAATGTGTTCTCTTAAAAATAAATTACTTTTCATTTGTATTAAATTATTAAACAAGAAATAATGTATGGAAAAAAATCGTTTACTCTCAACTCTCTTACTTTCTCAAGCATAATATATTTATTATCTATTATATATTACTTCATAATTTACTATATTACGCCGTTTCTCCGTAGACAGCCAAACAGCCTGTTTTGAAGCTGTTTTGCCTCGACATGCTACTCTTGTCTCTTCGCTTTCACACGTCTTCTTGTGCACGCTCAACGATTTTTGAGACATCTACTGGAGCCATCCTCTGATATCTGGTCTGCCTGGACCAGTGATTCCCAAAGTGGTCTATATCGATCCCCAGGGGTCTATGATAACCTGCAAGGGGTCTACGTCAGCGAAAAAAAAATTTGGGGGTCCATGAAATGAAAATGGGGGTCCACGATAGTGGATCTCAACATACACTGATAGTACCTATTTACTTACATTATAATCTTATAATATAAAGACATATACATTATTTATAAAAGTACCTATGAAGTAAAAAAAATATTATATATGTTTATAAAATTGTGTAATTTGTAAGATGTAGGCATTCGCTTTGTGGTTTAAGTTTTTAACACTAAACTTCACTACAATTAGAAATTTACAAAAAATCAATATCAGGTAAGTAGTGGGTCTACCAAAAACCGAAAAACATGGCAAGGGGTATACGACACAAAAAAAGTTTGGGAACCTCTGGCCTGGACTTTTTCTGATATCCTGCTTTTATATTGCTTTCAATACTCACCTCATTTATTGTGTTTACCGTTAATCTTTCTTCATTCACACGTTCTACGTACCCAAATCTTTTCATAATTCTAACGATAATACTGCTATGGGGATTATGATTGGATCGCCAGCATGGAAACGAATATTGGTGATATCAAATAAATAGATGTTGTGAATATCGTATCAGAAAGATTTTGAAGGTTATGTATTGAATTATGAAATGTGATTAATGTAAGAGTAGTGGATGTCCCATTATTCCATCCACCACTCTCGTGTTCATTTAATAATCAGGGAATTTATTATGTATATGTTGTGTACACCACCGTAGCAAGTTATAAAAAGATAAACTTATTACGGTTAACACTTGATTAAATTGTTAGGCATGGTTTATAAATATGAAGAATTTATGCTGAACAAAATTCCTATTACTCGCGAATAGTTTTTAGAGTTATTTGATCGGATAGTAGCGGTAGAAAGAGTAGTGTTTGAGAGATGGTCTTCTAGACGGTTGCTGATTGCATTAATATTGCTTCATAACGTCGATACTGAATGTCTTTACGGCTGATGGAAGTTTCGTTTCATACGCCGGTATTTGCAGGGTGCTTTCAGTATCTCTGAGCGGTGATGATAAGAGTGGAAGCGATAGACTCTTACACTACAAACAGATATATATTCAATAAATATCAAATATCTCATAGAAACGAAGCTGTTAAATATAATAAAAATAGCTTCGTCTATAGATATATATAATAAATATAGCTTCGTCTCTATGAGATATCTGATATTTATTTAATAACAGTGCCTTTGTAGGTAAAAATCTAGTAATTGTGTATTCTTGGACATATTCAAATATTACTAAGATATATATTCGATTCTGTATATCAATATTTTGTTCTCCATTGTATCAAATATACATTTATCGCGTACTTTTTTGCGTAATATTACACATGATTTCGTACTTTTTTTTGCCAATCCCGGGCTTCAATTGAAGGAGATTTGATTGAAATTCTGTATTAATTTCAATTCATAAGGGATGACTTCATATGGTGACCTTGGAACAACAAAGTAACATCTGATATTTTGATTAAATTTTACTTTTTTGTGTCAAAATTATGAAAATATTTTTCTCTTTTAAACTATGTTACACATGTTAGATTTTCTAATAGTTTAAGAAAAAACAAGAAAACAAAATTATATTTTAGTAGTTTATGTAATGTTTTGTTTATTTGAATACAAATAAAATATATGGCTTATATAATATGTTAAATGGGTATGTGCCTGAAATCAAGAAACAGTTTACTTTGTTACTCTAAATTATACAGCGACATTTATTTAAAAATTTCATCTCAGGGCTATGAACCATCAAATATCATTCAAAACTTGGTTCTATATCTCAATTTGATGCATATATTAGATGATACCTTGTTGTTTCAAAGGCTCCATATTATAAATAGTACACAAAATATAATAAAGGGAAGGTTGTGTGATCAGTAGTAAATTTTTACTTTGGTAACTTTTTACTAACGCCCGTAGTTACAATCGTTTGCAGGTTGTTGGAACGTCAAATTTACTATTGTCCAAAACATACATAATATGTCCATAGGTGCGACAAATAATCATGAAATGTGCTTTATCTATGAATTTTTTCGCCTCTGTGTTCGAAATCTGTCACTTAATTGGTAGTTCTTCGGATTATGTGCTAATATATATTAAAAAACGAGATCATCGTCGGACGAACTCTCATCACTAAAATAGTGGGATATTAAATTATTAATTGTCGTATACTACAACTTTCAAAGTATCAATTTGTCGGATGTCTTTTAGAACAGCTGTGAAGAGTCCACCATATTTAACTATTTATTCTCGTTTTAAAATGAGCTTACTACGGGATGTACTTTCGAGAAGTAAATATATTTTTACTAACGATCAAACAAACCGTTTTCGCAAAAAAGAATTTTATTTTTACTAAAATAAAAGTTACTACTGATCACACTCGCACAATCGCCTTTTAGAACTCCCTTCCAGAACATTTTGCAGAACCTCTAACATTTAACGTCAGTTCAGTAGATTATAATTGTCTATTTTTACGCGACAAAGATCAAGTCGTGACGGTAAGGTGTCGTATTTAAAGTGAACCATATCATAGTTGTAAAACGGTTATTAAATGTATTAAATGTATTCGTTTACACCGTAATTTGTATTGTCCTTGATTTGTATGAAAGTTTTGCATGAGGACATTATGAATACCAACCATACTATAAAACAAGTCTACCGCAGAAAATTAATCACGCAGCTCATGTTCTAGAAAAAACTTAATTTTGTGTAGTTAATGCAATACAAAATTCACCTAATTGTTTTTATATTGCTTCTATCCGGTTTGATACGAACGTTACAAAAATATTTAAAACATACTACCAGTGAGCCCGTGTAATGTCCCATGTGAGCAAATGCAGCTCGATGCTCTTTGACAATGAAATGAATGAAAATGTACCAAGTTATTATTACAACATGAAGAAGTAAAAGAAAAAAGAGAAGCGGAGGAATTTAGTCTAACATCAGAATTATTCACGCGCAATTTAAGTGAAACCTTTTTGCGTTTTATAGTTTTAATTTTCTTATTTTTGAATGTATTATGGTTATTGGAGAGAATAATTAATTTTATATTTTAAATACTAATTAAATGTATTAATTAGAAAAATATAAAATCAATTTTATCGAAAAATATTGTTGTTCCTACCGGGATTCAAACCTGGATCTCTTTCCAATTCGGGGAAGGTGCATCAACCAACTATGCTACAGCAGACATAACTTTTGACGACAAATTTTTGAACCCATATTTTCAAATTAATACATCTATCGTTCCATTATTTGAAAGCCATCTGCTTTCCTTTTACGGGATCTCAAATTGCTTTGAGTAAACCGATAGCAGGCTCGAATCCCGGTAGCAAAAACAATATTTTTCGATAAAATTGATTTTATATGTATATCTTACAAATTAATACATTTAATTAGTATTTAAAATATCACAGACTTATGTTCTGAATAATTACAACTTCACAATAAGAATGCGTTCTTCTCCTTAATAATTTTATGTTTGGAATTTTATTTCTTATTCATTTTGACGATTTTTAAATTGAAATATAGTACATGAGATGTAAATGCATCACGCGCTCCAAACATTATCGGAATAATTACCTGGCGCAGTCTGTTATCAGAATGGAATCAGAGGTAACGGCAGATCTGTATGACGTAATAACTTTAATAACTCCATGAATGTGTTTTAATAGTGAGAATGTTATGCACGTAGGTAACGACAGAGAAGTTTAATTTCGAAAACATAAACCACACTTCGTATCAATCGAATTCAGTCGATTGGATAAAAGGAAATCAGACAAAATTTACAACTAATGTGCTAAAGTGTGATAATGCATTTCATGATATTTACAATGCATCATATGTAGCTTAAATAATATCTAAGTATAAGTATTAAAAATAATATATATGTTCGTATAATCCAGTGATGGTGAACCTGTGACACGCGTGTTAAAGGTGACACGCCACAGCGTTTTGGGCGACACGCCAGCGTTCACTAATATCAGAGTTATCAAAGAACACATGTCCCGCCACCAGACGTCTACCCGACAACAACGTTAGAATTGATCACTACGTACATATTACATATGTATCTCTTTTGGGTCTCACTTTGTGAAAAAAAAACAATTTATTAATTGACATCAAATCAAATACTATGGGTTCCATATTTTTTCCAGTAAATTTAATTTAATTTAAAGTTAGATTTCTGAAATTCTGAATTTTTGACACGCCGACTCCGAAAGGTTCGCCATCACTGGTCTAATCTATGCAACATGCGCGCAACCCACATACACATGCTGAATATATCACTTATTTTCAGACTTGTTCAGATCCTTAGATCCTGGTAGACATAATGTACGTGAATATACTGATACATATCGAATGTAATTTGTCACACTCAGCTATGATAAGATAAAAGCGGAACTCGAATATCCATATACAGCACGAAGCGAGACATTCATTTTGGTAATGTTAATGGATTTACTTTCCAAGGCAAACCAATATAATCTTATCAATATCTCTGCGTCAATGTAAAGCGCTGTATTTTCACGAATAATCAAAACGGATATGAACGGTAAAGAGTAATTTTATAAATCTAATTTTATTTACGAAACGTAATCTCTGAAAATATTGAGATAGGCAGTAATGCTTTGTGATTGGTATACAGAGGGAATTATAATAACCAGTTACGCACAGATAGATTTTCATTCGAATCTAATTATTAGTTTTTGCCATGACGGAGGTATCAGTGGCGTGCATTAGGCATGGATTTAGTTATTCTGCAAATAGCGATGTTATAAACCCGAAAAAACTGTTTGGTCGAGAACATGCGTATTATAATAAATCAAGAACGGGTTGCAACTTTTAGGCAAATATCCTTACTTACAGTAAAAAATTACCCCTTTGAGACAATTAATAAATTTAAATATATAGGATCCCTATTAACAGTCGTAAACAAAACTTACAAAGAGACGTACGTCACGTGTTGTGTGTTGCTTCTTCGGCCTACAACAACACGATATACTCTATATAAGTATGTATATTACTCTGATAAGACTAGTGCTTTTCTACAAAAAATGGGCTTTAAAAAGAAATAGATGTATTTGAAAGAAGGACCCCAGGAGAATAATCGGAGCTGTCAAAAAAAAATAAGTGTAGCGCAGGCATTTCAACCGTGAATTATACGAATGTATAATGAGCCAAGTCACAAAACTAGGTAGGCTTTGGTGACTAGACCACATAGAACGTACGAATGATGAACTTCCAAAAAGGCTGCTCAATAATAAATCTGTAGGAAGACGTAAAATATATAGATCCAAAATGAGGTGGCAGGACAATATAAATAGAGACCTGTCCATTCTTGGTGAGTGCCCAGTGCAGAGACCGGTGAAAGAGTATTCTTAAGAAGACCAGATTGTAGTATCAGGAATGTTGACGCTGTTGTAATTATATAAACTGGAGGCGCTTGTCCAGAGAAGAAATACAATCTTTCAGAAAAATTTAGTTGTGAAAAGTAACACTGTATTTATGTTCTTGAAAAGTATGAATACTAATACTAGGTGAAACTTCATCAATAAAGATAGGAAAAAATCATATTTTCAAATTTACACAGAGTATTTGGTCCTTCCTAGTATCGAATTAAATTGTTATTGAATACATGGTAAGTAGGTACCTACCGAGGGTGGAAAAGCAAAATTCAGTTCATTAATGTTTTTTAAAATGGAACGTCCAGAGAGCAACATTTTTTCATTTCCGGTCAAGTGACAAAGTACCAGACGACTATATAATAATTTTATTTTTAAAATGTGTGCATACGGTTTACGCTCGAAGGCCATTAAGTTTATATGGAATCTGGGGAAAATCTTCAAGTAATTATTGTCACATCAATATTCTTACTATTTTCAAACTAAGCTAAACGCTTGTGCAATAAAAATAAAACTAACTCCTCTGCCTCCTGGAACGTAGCCCGAACCCCCGACCACCAGATCACTAAGTGGGTATCGTAACCACTAAACCATAAACGAATTAATACATACAAATTTGCGTTGTGTAATAGAAAATAATTTAGTTCGCGCGGCGCGAACGAGAGTGTGTTTAATTTGCATATGTTTGGAATAGATTGAGAAAATTTTTATGAAACACTGCACAACTTTATTCATTATTCATTAATAAAAACATGCAAAGTTTGAATTATTTGTGCGTGGCTTTAATGCGCGTACCTGATACAATAATATATGAAAAAAAAAATGCAAATATATTATATATAAAAGTAAATTTATTTTACAGAAATTATTCTCGTAGTTATGTGCTCATTTTTAATGTATGCTATGCACGCCTCTGGTGGGTACCAGCTATTTTAATGAAACAACCCGTTTTTCTTCATATGTATGCATGTCTACTCTCTAATGTTGTTTTCCCTGAGAAAATGAATGTCTTCCGTCCAAATCTATGCAACATCTTACCAACACGTCACTTCTTAACCCTCCCCGAGCAATGCTTCCACCTAAATTAAACCTGTATTTTCAGTAAATACACGCAACATAAAATTAATATTTATTTAATTTTAAGGAAAAAATTTACGTATAATTAGTAAGAAACCAAATACGTAAAGCAAATCCTACAAAAAATAATTCATTTATAGTGTAAAATTATTGAACAACATGTGGTAGACAGAAGATTACATATAATTCACAGATAATAATAAACATATACATATAAGTATGTCTCTTTCTCATTAATTAAATGAAGAGAGGTACGAAATAAATACAGGACTTGAAGAATGCTCCGAATTATATTATTATATTAATCCTTTTTCATTCTTACTGCACAATATTTAGAGTAAATTATGGCATTAAAAATTTAAAAGTCATTTAAGCTAATATAATCATGCTCTGATTTTAAATTATAAAAGGATCATTTAGGTGGTTTGGTCATATGAAACAGATGAATGAGGAGAGAATGGTAAGAAAAATATATGACGCAAGTGTTGATGGTACCAGAAATAGAGGACGTCTGCGGAAGACTTCGCACGACCAGATAAACTAGATATTAAAAGATGTTAGAAACCTTAATAATCGGCGAACTTGTATGAAAATATGTATAAATGTGGATTAGGCAAGAATTGTGTCAGGACAGAAGAGTGTTGAACTTTATCCTCTCTCCTATCTAGCTCCGCAGAGAAACGACGTAATAGTAAGTTAGTTAGTTAGTTAAATGCTAAAAGAACTCTAATTTCTTCCGGTAACACGAGTTGACAGCAAAGTTGCGTAAGATATTTTATATCACGGTACGATAAAGGTTAAGGCTTCTGCTTCATAATTTTTCAAAGCCAGGCTTGTGTGCTTGCCATCGACTTCTATTGCAATCCAAAAATTCATTATCATCAACAATGTGAGATTATATAATAAGTTTGCTAAAAAAGAAATCCGGTATATTTCGAATACATTTTTCTCAGCTAATAATGTTATTAATCTAAAATAAGCAACATTGGAATCGACATATTTTTTCCAATTAATTACAAGTTTATTTATTCCGTTGGTGTAAAATTCCGAAATTATAAAGTTGATAGAATCTATTCTGGAGATGAGGAAATACAACTTTGGCCCTGTAAAATGTTTAAACAAGTGATCATTTGTTGTCTGGTGAGTATGATGGATGAAGTAATGTTTCATATCTCAAATCATTCAACTATTGGAGGGTCAATTGTGCGACGCACGGTCGCCCATTGTCGTGCAATAAGATTGAATCTTTTCGATTGACCTATGCGGGGGACCAGATGTCGCAATTCTTATATCACTTTATAGATTTCTTGACAATAACTCTCAGCTGTAATAGTAATGTCGCCAGGATGTAAAAAAATATAGATAGTTACACCATCAGCCACCATAATCTTCCTTTGGTATATTTTCGGTTTCGCGAAATACTTTAGGGATTCATTTTTGTCCAATCGTTATGCATACAACTTTTTCTTTGCATGTTTTATTACGATCGCGAAATGAATCATTGCTGTTACGAAAAAAGTGTGTAGAATATGCTACGTAACAGTATATTTTTCTGGTTTTCGTTTATTTCGTGCGGCACCCATTTGTCATTTTTTTATATTTTCCTAGTTATTTTAAGTGGTCCAGAACTGTTGGATAACTAACGCCTAATTTTTCAATTAACGCCTTCTGTTGGCCGTTATTAACTGAAGAAGTACGTCTACTCTTTCTCTCTCTCTCTCTCTCTCTCTCTCACCATCATTGCACCATACATTCTTTAATAGTATCGAAATTAAAAGCACCATTTAGTTTATGAGCAGTTTCTGCTGTTTTGAATTGATTTAAAAAAAAAATTATTTGCTTCATTTCCATAAAAAAAAATTAATAGAGATGTGTATACGGAATACATGTTAAATAAATATTATTACTATTTTCAAACTAAACTAAACGCTTGTACTATGAAAATAGGACTAACTTGCTGGTGTCATGGAACGAGGCGCGAACATTCAATATTTTAATTTAAAGCAAAATGAATAGTAAATCGATATTACCAAAATATGTAACGAAAAATGTACTTTGAAATTATATTAATATGAACAGGATACAATGAGACTTTCGTTTAAAAAAAATAATTTTAGAATTCAGAAATTGTGTCATATTCATTTGCCTGTGGACTAGAAAACTAATTCAAGTACGATCATTACTGCGAAGCGACTGCCTTAAGAGCGGGATCACCTTCTTTTGATTGATCGATTGCAGAAGGCATTATTATATAATCGTCGTAAATCATTTATTTATTTACATATGAGGTTGATGAAATATTATTTAATTGGTTCTACATCGTTTTTACGAATCAATCAATATTTTTTAAAAATCGGCACGTAGTAATCTATTTCGACATTAAAGTGAATGCCGTACTAAATAAATATTGTTAACCAAATACATTTTTTATGGATCCATTTCTATATTCGGACAAGCGCGTAGCCGACCAGTGAAAAGTAGGTAGCAACTTGTAGTGTCAAGGACATCTGTGGGTGTATTATTTAAATTTGAAAAAGATAAAAGCCTGTTCGTAACGCATACCAACAATACAATGTAGCGATGAAAAAAACGGATAATATGTATACTCACATAATACACATAAAGATTCACTGCAGAGGTAAACAGATAATATTGATACTAAACGAAAACCTATTTAATTGTTTTTTGATAAATCAATATTTAAAAAATCAATTGACTTATCCAGGTTTCATTTCTTAATCTTAAATCACTTATTGGTGTCTGTTTTATTATTATATACCATTTTTAACATATAAAAGTTCTTCTTGACCTTACAAATCTTTTCTAACATATACAATACTCTTATAAAGATTTTTCAGTAGCATTCAATATATTTTTAATACTGTACTTTTTATTGTTTTACTCTTGAATGAAAGGGGTGTACCCTTAGAAAATAACTTCTTTCGTTCTTTACTAAGGCCTTCACACAATAATATTTTTTCTCTCTTGTAATTAAGAGTAATGTTCTTGTCGCTCAACATTATATTTGTTGATGGTTGTATATAATGCGTACCTGACAGTTTCCAGAAGAAAGATGCCAAGAACTAACAGATGTTTTAAATTTTACTCTTCTTTGTTGTCTTGAAAGCCGTCGTGATCCTAGAACTGTGGCTAATTATGATTTGCTATTCCGGTCCGTGCATTCGAGGAGTGTGCACTGCATCGAGTTTTTAACCATGTCGGTCTACCATATTGGTGATCTTCCACGATATCTGGCTTCCCCCACAATTTTTCTATGGTGTCCTAATATTTAATAAATAAAATATCTCAGGATTCGGAGCCGTATAAATAAAAATAGGCACTGCTAGTTGCCGACTTAAATATTATTTTTATAAAACTAAAATATTCAACTATGAATTACAGAAGATATGTACTAAAATATATAAATCATACAGTTAAATTATTATTTTTTATTAAATAATGATTGTACAAATAAAAAATAACATAAATCATTAATTAGATAAAACAATATTAATATAAAGATACATTTTAAAAATAATTTAATAACATAGACAAATAAAACGTCAACCAAAAATATATTTATACTGGATTCATCATACACATAAATACGTTTATACTTAATAATATTTAAATTTTATATATATATATTTCATTAAATAGAGATGCGTAGACGTAATACACGTCAAATCAATATTCTTAATATTTTCAAAAAAACTATGAAAATGGGACTAACTTGCTGGTCTCCTGGAACGGGGCGTAAACCCCCGACTACCAGCGTCTTAACCACTAGACCAACGAGCTATTCGTTTAGGTTTATGTACTATATGTTTTGAATACACTAATTAAAATACATAAAATGTACATTCATTGTATAATTAGGTCAATTCATTTTAATATTATACACAAAACAATGAATGTCCATTAATGCACCTTCCCCGGTTAGGAAAGAGATCCAGGTTCGAATCCCGGTGGCTCAATAACAATATTTTTCGATAAAATTGATTTTATGTGTATATTTTTCTAATTAATATATTTAATTCATATTTAAGATGTCCATGTATTTAAGTATAAAAAGGAAAAAAAATACAACTTATGTATATAAATATTTTAAATAAATGTTATATCGTAAACAGTTTAAGTTAAATGGTAAACAGTTACTGACATAAAGTGACAGCCTTTTTAAAACATCATATACATACTCGTAAGGCCAAAATATCGATATCTTTATGTCAAGTCATATGAAACTTGCGACATATTTTAGACAAAAGGTTATAAAATGTTAAAACTGTTTTTTATCCCAGTAGAAAGTAGACTACTGTAGTATTGGCAAAAAACATATAAAATACGTGCATGTTGCATAAGATGAATGCAACTTCTAAAATTAAGCCATTTTGATAAAAGGAATACACGGTATTATTATTTTTTTGTCGATTTCAATGGATTGATTAAGACAATATGTATTGCGGATGAATAATGAATTTTTACGTATTTAAATTGGAAATTTAGCAAGGTACATCAAATTGCGTCAAATTTACAGACATATACTGTACAGGTATTGAGGCAACGCGAATGGAAAGATGTGAAACAAAATACTAGACATGGTATCGTAATAGTGTACTCGCAGTGAGAGGACAGCCTACAGCAGTATTACAAATGCGAATGTCTGCGAATAAACAAATAAAAATAAAAGAAAAAACAATTTCACATCATAAATACAGCATAGTAGAAAATATAAATATATATTAGATAAACGTACACATAAAAAGCAATAATAATCACATGGATAAAAATAATTATTCTTCTGTGGCAGTCAAAATCCTTAACGTTTATTATAAATATGTTTAACAGGAAACAAAATAATTTATTTGAGGAGATCCTGAATCTACAAAATGTATTAAAAAATCTTTAAAGATAAGTATAATATATATGTTGTGCGCTTTCATGAATATGATCGATATACATGACACGTTAGGGGGCATCGCTGGCAACCCATTGAGCGACAAATAGGTTTATCTGAAATTCAACGGTTTACAAGTTATATGTAATTTTCTGATTTTTTGCAAAAAAGTTTAAATAACATTTTTTATATTAACCAAAAATCCGGTAACTATATAATAATCACATCACACGTGTGCGTAATTTCGTCACAATAGGTTAAGTATTTATGGCACAGTGATCATTTTAAATAAAGACGGGTGGCAAATTTCTCGAAAATCACAAAAGTTCGATAAACTTCTAAACCGACGCTTAATGAGTTGCTAGTGATGTCTCTTAACTGTGGGCTCTATTTGAATTACTATCTCTGAGATGCCTTGTAATTTAAACATAATCATGAAACGGCACAATATCTTAACCAAAGGTTTATAATAATGTTTTCTTTTTATCTCGCTTAATGAATGATGGTTATTCAAAAATTCGCTAATAGTAAATTCATGTTAAAAAATAATGCAAAATGACGGGAAAATCCGGAATCTAATTGTTAATTAAGCAATGAATTCCTTAATTTTACAAAATTACCAGTTGTAACATGGTAGATAAGTTATATTTTCAAAACTAGAGCTGATACGGATAATCTGACACCACTTTTGGAATATGCGTCCAGAATCAGAATCAACAAACACATGATTAGGTATTATTTCCACGGCACAAAAAAAAACTAATTACTGTGTTTTCTTTTTTTAATCTATTTCAGAAACATTTTAAATAAATGGATAATATAAAAATAAAATAACAGTGAGATACACGTAATATACAAAATCTGATTTATTTTAAGTTTGGTTTCATGATTGAGATACACGTAATATATAAAGTTTTATTCGAAACGTGTTCGTCCAGGTCATTCAGCAGAAAAAATCACGGCTGTTAGCCATAATGCGGCCGAGAGTCCGGGAACGTCCATTCGGCATCCTGCTCGGGAATTGAACATTTCAGGAAGCACTTATACAGCGAAGAGAGATCGTCATCGTGTAATCTCCCGTTCGGGCGACCAAAATTGGCCACGGTTTAATATCTTAGGATTTTTTTTTCTGGGGTTTTTTGAAGTCAAAAGTTTATGTCAACAAGCCCACGAACACCCAAATCTTAAAAGTGGAGATGAAATGCTGTATCACTGAAATTCTGCCGCAGATATGCCAAGCCGTGATTAAAAATTTTGTCAAATGGACGAATGTACGCCGGCAAAGCCGAGGAGGGCATTTATCAGATATGTTTTTCCAAACATAATTCACACATGTTTACTTCATGATTATATAAAAATTTCAGTATTTTCTCAAAAAAACTGTGTTTTATTTCAATTTCAAATTTTTCGCTTTTGTTGGGACACCCTTTAGAAGACACGGCCATTTATACAACTGGTTATGAATCCAATATACAAAAAGTGTTTAAATAAATAAAATCAACTCAAATGATTAATCCGCATTGAATCCATAAATAAAACTAAGAATAAGTATGAACTGTGGTGTTACTATTAATATTTTAATGTATTGCTATGCTACAGAGGTCATAACCTCCCCCTTACAACCATGTATTAGATTTGACCGATAACATATGTACGGAAGACGTTATTTCGGCCACAGCCGAAGGTATCTCGATTGCATTTAGTTTGCAATCTGCCATTATTTACTCAGTGAAAGGTGCCGACCTCTTTATCCTTTAAAGTCGAGCAGAATGTAAAAGTAGAGCTAGTTAAGAAAAATGATTATTGTGTAATAATAATTATAGTTAATTTTTAATGGATGTTGGATATTACCAAATTGAGTGTCTGTTTGAATCATTGTTTTTTAAATGCCATCGATACATGCTCGAGTGAACTAAATTAAAGAACACTTTCAAATATCTTTTCCCATCATGAATACTTTAACATTTGCATTTTATGTTAGATCATTTATTCTGCCAATTAATAAATATCATATTTCATATGAGAATAAAATATTATTAAAATAAATAAGTAGTAGCAAAGATGAAGAAATGCATCGCTCCATTGATGTCTTACCGTTAAGGTGGTCACATTCTTAAGGATTAGATTTAAGATTTAATTTGTTTAAATAAATAATACTAAAAATATTAATGTTTCTTGAATTTTATGCGCGCAGCTCTGTTATGCAAAACTAGGTAAAATATTAGTATTGCAAATATTCAAACGATTAAAACTTATTTTAGTAAATGGGACACTGTTTTTTACGATATATCTGTCATATTAATTTATTGCGATATTACGCATTTACCCAATTTTTCTGAAATTGTTCTTCTCGTTGTTCAATAAGAATTCTGCTCTTCTTTTTTCTGTAGACCCGAAGGTATAAAATATATAATTATTATGTGTTATTAACTTGTTAAACTAGTTACGCTTGGTTGCCTGGAAATCGGAAGATTGTGCATAAAAATGCTTTGATGTTAGCTTTTTGGTAGTAGACTTTTACACAAAATGTAGAAAACAGTTGACTCAATATTTTGTCTTTAAGAAATTTATTTATTCATAAGAACATCAAGTCAATTTGAATTCATTTACGAATTCCAACGATATTTCCATCGTTTATTTCACTAACCGTATGTGACTCAAACATCGGAATAAAATATAATACAATATTTGTAATAGACGTATTATAAAATCAGAAGTAAATTAATGATAATCAATCCTAAGGAAGCTAAATATTTATGAGGCGTAAATTGATCAACTAATTACCGGTGGATCGGTTCCATTTTCAATGCAATATGCAAAATATGCAAGTGAATGGCATACGATATGAATCATCAGTTTCCCTACCATTAATGATTGAAACCGTATCGATAGAATGGTTGTTACATCACACTAAGGCGTGTTCACCACACATAATTAAATCTGTATCACGCTTCTATTAAAATAAAAATTATTAAATATTTTCATAGGCATTCTTTTAGTAATATTTAATAAATTAAATACGGATATTAATAGTTAATAGTTGTACGAAGAACAAAAAAATGAGTTTGCTCGTTCGTTGATATCAAGAAAATAATGCTGCAGGCTTATGTACTGGATGGGTGGTTAATATATAGTTAATATATTATGCTGAGTTAAAGTTATTTTTATTAACCAATTGTGTTGAGTGCGTACAATTTTTACGTGCATATTATACTGAATGAAAGAATAATACAGCCAAATTAAAAAGCATAATATTTATGAAAAATAAATGTAAATGTATACTTTATATATATATCACCTTACTGTGTTAGTAGCATTTAATCAAATTTTAACCGCCAATAAATTCAAGTTTTAAGAACAATAATATCCTCTTTAGATCTCCAAATACGTCAGTAACTTTTATTTATCCAATTTATCAATTATTAAAGTTTAGATTTATAAAAATTAAATGTGTTTTTAATATTATATGTTATTTTATAGAAAGCTTAAAAATTTAAAGACACGAGGAACAACTGCATAGTAAATAGTAGGGTTTCAAAACGGTGCCGTTTAAATAATTCATGAGAATTAATTTAGGTATTGGAAAATAAATATTATTACCTATATAAAGATCAAAATGGATTGCATAGAGTGGAAGTTGTTGACCTAAATAATTTTTAAGGTAGTAGTTCTGAAGCGAGATTTCCATTATCGCGTGTTGATTTGAACTGAAATGAAGTCGAAACCTTGAAAGCTTTCGAGTATTTTTTATCTTCAAATTTAGGTGGTACACAATAACATTCGATAGTAGACAGATTATTCTATCCACTTATAAAAAATACTAAATAAACTCTTAATTTTTACTACCAATCCGTGTGCTTTATTTTTATATGAGAATATATATTAATTTTTGAAGATTTTTCTGGTAACCTTAACATAGCCTACTGATTAATAAAAAAAAATTTAGAGTAGAGGCAAGTACAAAGTGAATATTATGTTACAGGCCGATATTGTTTTTGAATAAATAAGAAATAAGATATATATTTTAAATTTAATTTTTAATTATTCATTACTTTACCTATTACAATTATGTATCAAATATGACCTTTGCCAAGTAACAACCTCTTGCAGTGGCACAAATGCGTGCTCTTTTAACTATATTTTTAATAACAATCTCGCACACTTCGCGTGTTATTTCAGCAATTTCATTTCAAATATTGTCTTGTAGCTTCGGAATTGTTATTAACTTATTAGCGTAGATCTATCCTTTTCAGTACCTTTACAGAAAATAGTCGGGAGCCGTCAAATCAGGTGATCAGGCAATCAGGTATCACCACTTTTTGAGATTGTGCGGTCGGGAATAACTCTTCGCAAAAATTTCATTCGTAGCTTAGGCTGTGTTTGAGATGGCTCAGTTCTATTAAAACCACATATATTGCAGGCCCAATTGACTCAATTCGGCTACCAAAAAGTTTTCCAACATCTGACTATAGAGATTACCATTAATGGTTATTCAGATAAAATGTTTTAATGATTTCAACACGTTGTTGAGACATTAGATACTTCATAATAAATTGTAATCAACTACTCTCTACGGTTACTAAATGCAAACTGTAAAATATCTATCAACCCAAACAAGCAGCTAAATAAAGTCAGCCTGGAACATAATATTCACCCTGCAGTGTAAGTAATGTTAAAATTTAAAATGCATCAGAATAAGGTTAGAGAATCTGAAATATATACGTGCAGATAAAATCAGGCAATTAAATAATATTGTATAGTACTATATCTAAATAATATTATTTATCTCTGAAATAATTTAATCAATAGCTATATAAGAGTCAAGTTACTTTGTTCCGAATATTACTAAAAAAGGTCGTTCAAATCTAATGAAGGTAAAATTATATTATATAAGAAAGAATATTCAATAAAATAGTTGTTATATCCGTAAGTTTGGTTTCTGACATTTACTAGTTCTCTGTCCTCTTACTACCGGGTTAGTGGCAAGGAGGTTAGCTAGCAGTCTAATGCAGTCCAGGGATATCCAACGTGCGGCCAATGGACAGTCTCCAGTTTACGAATATATGATTGAGATGTTCCATTAATAGAAATTTCTATTAGAATTTAGAAAAAATATTTATAATGCAAATAAAAAAATGATCAAATTATATTATTGTACTGAGTTTAAGAAGAAACGGTTGATAATTACAGAATTAAATAAATAATAATGTTTTAGTATTGAAAAGTCAAAAATATGAACAACTCAATATAAAAACGTTTAATATAATTGAAGACAATGATAAATAATATTTTATTTATATTGCATCGTTAGTTAGCATATCGCTGTAGAAATAAAACCAGCAAGTAAAGAAATCAGACTGTATGTAATACAACCGTAATGTTAAAATCTACAATAATAGAATTGCAAAGATCTTAAATTTTATTCGAAGATTTCGTTTCACTTATTTACAGTTGAATTGTAAATAAGTTGTTTGTTGGTCTAGCGGTAAGATACTTACTTAATTGATCAAGTGATTGGGAGGGAGACAGTTAGTCGTGTAATGTACGAGAAGATAGTTAATTTGTCGTGTAACGTATATTCTATATCTATTGTTTAAAAAAATGCAAATCTTTCGTATAATTTTCCATTTATTTTATCACATATCTCACATGGGTGCAACTTGCATTTGATAAATTTAATAAATAAACTGTCTACATTGACAAAAATCTTAATTTCATATTCTTAATCCTAAGGTGGTCATTTAAAAATGACGAACCCCCAGCTTCTGGAAAATTACTTCATAATCGACGAGTAAAATTTCAAAAATGCAATAACGACCTTCGTATCAAACAGGTTATTCACCACTGCTATTCAATCCAAAGTGGAAATATAAATTGATAATAAATGGGTGCAGTGACAGTACTTGTAATTTGACTTCATGGCTCAGTGCTAAAATACTAAAGCACTAGTAGAAGGTTGAAGGTATATCAAAATCTGATCTAAAAATCGTAATAATTATTTTCATACAATACACTTCCACACTGCACACCAAAAACTGCACTAGCAGCAGCATATTTATGACAATTAGAATGGAAATTTAAACAATTTCTCACAACTGAAGCATACCAAAATTGCTTCATATGTTCGTAATTTAATCAAATTATAACTGTTTTTATTTTATTTAAAAAATGGACGACTACAAGTTGTAAACGAGTGACTCTGTTTTACGACATTTGTTTTATATTTATTTATAAAATCTCTTACAAGGGAGGCATCTCGGAAGTCTAAAAGGCAACCCCAGAGGCGTTGAATTGCATACGAAGGCTGCTTGTGCCATTTTAACAGTCTTGTTGCTTTGAATAAGATTTAGAGAATTGCTTACATTATTTCTTAGCATTACGCCATTTTCCCGTGTGAAAAAATGTTTCATAAGTTAATTCCTTATGAGATTTATCTCTATGAATTAAAAATAACAAGAATATTAATGACAAAATACACTATTTATTTATAATAAAAACTGTTAATAGTCTTTCGTTATCCATGCGGAGAATATATCCAAGTTAATTTAGCTGAGATTTTTTATTTGGAGCAGCAGCGGCTTCATCCCAAGATCCTATCGGATAATGTCATTCCTGATTTGATCCCTTCGTCACTTTAGCTATTCCTCTTAGGTATCTCATCTCTGCAACCTGGATTTGACTGCCTATACAAATTTTCTTACTAATGCAAGAGGGACGTAACCTATAGAACGATCCAAGAGAACATGAAAAAAGTAAATTGAGAGACTGCGAAGAAAGATGGAACCATCAGTGCCCCCAAATAATCGATGAAGACGAAGAAGATTATCAACAGATCGTTTAATGACCTTGACTACATAGTTCAAGAATAACTTTCATTTTGTAAAATATTTAAAACAATTAAAGGAATAACATGTTATGGAATACATTTTTAATGATTGAGAAAGTAAAAACACTAAAAAATACAAATAAATATTTTAAATTTACAATAGATTTTTTTTTATGAAACTCACGAGATTAAACATAAGGTTGTAGAATAATATTTTTATTAAGTGTTACGTTGCAAATTGATAATTGAGGAGAAAAAATAATATATTAAATTTTAGGTATTTTTATTTTAAGTATATTAATATTAAACTTAATATAAGCAAGATATTTAATTATATTATATTTATTAAGATATACCGCGTATAAAAAATAAATTAGTCACTATGCCCCAAAATAACTAATACATATGTTGTTACACTTTTTATCCTTGTTTGCCCCTCTGATGATTTTTCAAATAAAAAATATATGTGTATTTTAAATGAATATATCGGTTTTTATATTATAGCAATTAAAAATAAATGCTAAAAAATAATTACTCATATATCATATATTTTGATATGTGATATTACTAAATAATTTTTAATTTTTTGTTGTTTTTTTTATTAAATTTTATTATCAAAAATGTTTTTTTCGAAATATCGATACACGATACACTGATAGCGAATTATAAATTTTATATTTAAAAATAAAAGAGATTTCATAATTATTAACACATCTCCAGCTAGTTACATATTTCAAATGTTGTTAATTTATTTCTATGATATCACGTAGACCAGGTCGAAAACTAATTAGATTTTTTACAATTATTAAATGATATATGTATCTACTTAAAATTTATGAACATTTCAGTAATAAAAACTGGAAATGCGAGCATTCGTCGAGACATGTAACAATTTTTATTGAATTATATTTAGTAATGATGCTGATCGTGTGGACCAAAGTATCAGGTCTGGACATTAATATTGAGAGCATGTTTCGTCTCGTACAATACTTTATTCAGGCTATGTCTAGAGTAATTCCGTTTCGCACATTAGATCCATCAATTTACTTTTCGTTTGCGCTCCATTTATAAGATCCTTTCACCAATGCAGTGAAAAGTTTAAGAAATTTTCTTAAATGTTCGCCGAAAATAGTTTTAAATATATTAAAAAATACTTAAATAATTAAGATAAATAGAAAATTTTGATTTAAAATAGATTTTTAGAGACATTTTAATCATATTTTTACTCGTTTTCTCAATAGCACTATATATAATGGAAATATAGATACTAAGAAAGAAGGAATGTAATATGTTAGATGCTTTCGAGATATAGTGTTGGAGGTGAATGCTGTGTATCTTTCAAGACGTACAAATGTATTTGTCTTCTAGCAGTTAAGGATTACAGACAGATTTACGACAACATGCAAGATAAGAATTCTTATATAATTTGAACAAGTTGCCAAAATAATGAAAGTCTAGAGAGGCTCGTGATTATAGGGAGAATTTAGTGTAAGTGAGCAAGAGGATAAACTAATAGCGGGTTAATATGGCTCAAGACCGGGAAGAATGGAGTGTAGAATGAAGAGTGCATCATGTTCTTGTTACTTCAGGGGACAAAGATGCTCAGAATTGAGCATACGATAGAGAAGACTCGCATAAGAAAAGTCGTCTTATAATTAATTTATTAAGTGAATTTTTTAATTGCTAACAATTACTTAAAATCCTTTATGTTTTGAAGGCATTTTGAGATTCTAGGTGCTAGAAAAAAAAAAGTTTTGTAATTAATATCATTAAGCGAAATTCATAAAATTTTAACAGACCTTAATGTATTCTATTATTGGTACAAATGTGAAATATGTTCTTAAAATACTATTGATTAATTAAACTAAATTACAAGAAAAAATTCAAGATATTTTGCGAGGTTGATTTTGTCGATGACTTTATATCTTACTCATACTTTTTAGAATTTTAAAAATAAATAATTATTATTTTTAAGATTAGCAAAATCAACTTTGGGGTAAAAATCCATTATTTTAAATTGTTAACTTTGTTTTATTAACCACTTAATGAATTAAAATACATCTACCGATTTCAAAAAAATTACATTTTCTTCTTCAGAAAGTCATTAAAAAATAAATAATAATATACTGATGTTTCAAATAGTGTTAATAAAAAATGCATTTATTTACTATAATGAGAGTTATAAATAATAATATACAATGAAAATCTATATATATTTTTTTATAATTATGTCTAAAAATTTATTGTATTATAGAGATTTTCATAAATATTACTCTCCGTTTCACACTTTCTGTTAAACATACATGACACTTGCCTATGTTTATAAAAATTAGAATACATTTTTTAAATTAAGATCATGTAATATTTCGTTAAAATCTTTTAATATAAAAAATATATATTTATTTGAATAAACCTGCCTGATTTGATATTAAGTCTGGTAACGGAATTACGCTGCACGCAAAGCCTTATACCTCCCCGCCCAAGCAAAGTTCGATCTGAAGTATAAAAAGCCTTCGACCATATCCTATTTGCTCACAAGTTAAGAATTATCTTACCGACAAATTTAACCACCACACCAAAGATTAAGGTTAGACAATAGAACGATATTTTTTTGGCAGAATTATATTCCTAATCTGCAACCTTGGTTTTTTGTAATAGCTGAGTGATTTAATTTTGTTTCAAATAATTGATTTATTACAGGTAACCATTTCTCAAAGTGATCTGTGTATATTTGTGATATTCAGTGCGATATAAGTGCATATTTTATGAGTGGTCAGAGTGATTTTATTTTGTAAAAAAGTTTTTAAAAACGTTTTTTCCTGCAAATATTCGATTACGACTTGTGTTTTTTGAAAACTTTATTTGCTAATAAAAAACGTAAATTCTTTTCAATAATTAATAATATAATAGGAAACAAAATCTAATAGTTCCGTATGTAATGTACAAATATTCGCGATTAATTATTAAAACTACGTCCCACATTATGGCCACCGAGCTATTGATTTTATTTAAATTATTAAGTAAGTTTCTTTTTGCGTCTGGATAAAAAATATTATATCAAATAATTAGCCTTTAAAAATAAGGAGTAAACATGGTATTCCAAAAAGTATAATAATAACATTAAATACATTTGATTTTATACAATTATGATACAGGAAATATCCTGAGTATTATCAGAATTGTTCAAAATGAATCAAAATAATCATACGGGTACATATTACATAGAACATTTTTGCAAATATGTACTAATTTTTATTAATGTGTGATTAGTTTTCACATTATGAAATTATTATTTTTCGTTTTCTTTCCAGTATATCTTCTTCAAATACAAATTTGCTTTGTTATTAGATCATTTAAGATTATTATTGTGCAAGAAATTTATATTGAAATTAATTCAATATATTATAAACGTAAAAAGAAATATTTTAAAAAATGCCAGTCGGAGAAGATAAAAAAGAATTACATGCCTAGGAATGTATCTTTATGTAAAAGACAAAATTTGAAAAAATAACTTAAGTTTCTTAATTTAATATTTCTTCATAATATGCAGATTATTAACAAAACACCGTAATGACTTTAATGCATCCAAGGTAAACTACAAGATTTACTTTTCATTTCTCATAGTACTTTACCGTTTTTTCGTAAACATATTTGACAAGAATTACTCAATCAAATAACTATGGAAATTTCAAGGCTATTATGTTTTATACAGCAACCACGCCTATCGTAATCGTCGATACTTGAATTTAACGAGAACTTGTTATAAACATGTGTAACATGCATAATGGAGCGTAAAAACATTAAATAGTGCGTAGGTGTAATGGTAGAATTATTTTAAATACATAGCTACACTGGTTGCAATTTTTTTATTAGAATTTAATGAACGAGCTTGAATTCTAGTTTATGAATAATTTTATTCTGACTATAATTGAGCCAGATTGATATATGCAGGTTGTAATTATTTTTGCTGCATGTTTTAAGTTAAGTTCAAGGAAATATGTAAAAAAACAATGAAGTTTTTTAACTTAATTAAGTGAAATTATTAACTTGAAAAAAATTTGCATCAAATTTAACTAATTCATGTTGGCACTGCAATATAATTAAATTTGATGGTTATTAAATAATACAAATTATAGAATATTATAATTTTATCCGCATTCTTACATATTTAAATACAAATGAGAGTTGTTTCGCTCTCTTCTTAAGTGTCCAAATATAAAGGCCGTATTGCACATTGTTTATGATTGGCGACTATACTCTGGAAGACTACTCAATCGGGTGACTCCAGAGCTATGGAGTGGCTGCGAAATACATAAATTTATGGATTCAACCAAACAATGACGAAAAAGAAAATGATTCCTACATTTTGTCTACATATGTCTCAAATACTTTAACATCAAAATTAATTTAATTTGATTTTGTTTTCAGATGAAGCTAACAATCGCCGTGGCAGCTGTGCTGCAGCTGGCCGCTGCTGGTCACGTATCAGTTCGCATGCCCTTCCTCAACCCTGCAGGCGTTACGTACCACCAGGGCCAGAATGTTTACACCGACCATTCCGCATACGCCGTCGCTCCCCAATTCGCGCCACCCGCTTACGCCACGCACAATCAACTAGCATACGCCGCGCACCAGCAGCAGTTGGCGTACGAAGGTCACAATCCCTACAATGGTCAGGTGGCGTATGAGCAGCAGCAACTGGCCTATGCTGGTGCTCCAGTAGCAGTCGGATATGCTCAGGTTCCAGTTAAAGCGGCAGTCGCGGTGCCGACTGTTCATCATGTATCAACTATTGCTGATGTACCAGTGACCAAGATTGAAGCTCAACACGGTGTTATTCAGAAGATTGTTGATGTGGCTAAGCCGGCGATCAAGACACAGAAATATGAGGTAAATTTTTATATATTTATTTTCACATAATAAGTTAAAAGTCCATTAGTAAGAGTTAATTAAATCTGTCTTGGAAATAGTACTGAAAAACTGCACTATATACGAGTAGTGATAAAAGTTTTGAAATGTGCATTTTATTAATAATAATAATAAGGTAACAAACAACCTGATAAAAAGTTAAACAAACTCCTACGATTTTATATTAATTTAAATCGTTTAGTAATTACTATAAGTGAGCAAAATAAACAGTCGATAAAATATATTTTTTTTTACAGAATTGCAGGCATTTTAGGCATTGTAGAAGTAACATATATAGAAATAGAATTATTATTCTACAATTTTTTTTTTTTATTATAAATTTTTCTTAAATTATTATTACTATTTAATATGCATATAATTTACACAAGTCGCCTTGAAATCGGTTCCTATTTAGTACTGTTAGAAACTAGAGCACAAGTTTTTTTTAAGATTTAGCCAATATTAAATGAACCACAAAAGGCGTCAAGCAACCATGTACGATAAAATATTTTGTAATTATAGATATATGTCGTTCATCAGATAATGCAAGGCTGCATAGCATATCTGCAAATTACTTTTAAAAGTTGTAGGGCCTTGATATATGTATGTATTAATCGGATATGCTATGAATCACGATACAGCGCATTGCCATATTGAGAAAAAAAATATTGTTCTAAAGCAGCACAGTTCAATTAGCGGCCCACAGGCTGTATCCAACCTAAAAAGATTTTTTGTGACCTGAAAATATTATCTACACTTATATATTATTTACTATAACTCGACATACAAATTCATATTTTTAAAGGAATTGTTTAAAATACGAAAATAAAAAGTGATTACCATAAATTTAAAAAGTAGTAACGTTAAATGTTTTCTATTATTAAAATGGACTGGAAGTCCTAGCGCCATGTATCTGGTTCTACTCAAAGATTTTTGAGAAACATTGTAATTAAACAGATGGTCGCTTCCAACGGGAAAAATAAATGTTTAAATAATAAAGTAACATGTAATCTGATGACATTTTACACATAATTGGTTAAAGCTGTCTTCCGGCAATACAATATTCCGGATTTAAGTCCTATAGTGACTATATTTTATCGATAAATTTTTCCTTTTCAGTATACCTTTCTAAGCGATTAATCTAATTTATTTCAATTTGCACTCTGCGAACAGACGGTAAAGAAATATATAGTATGGTGCATGGAAAGCTCAATAATATATATATATATATACATTAGGGAGCACAGACAGATCAATAAATAGACAATACGATGCATGGACAAATGAATATAGTACTTTTTTAATGAAATATTAATGTAAATATTCGTTAAATACTTCTGGGTCTATTATATATATATATATGTATGTTTAAAAGTTCCCAATTACTTTTATTATTTTTGTCTTTTAGGTTCGTCGTCCAGCTATCCAAAAACAATTCTACGATATTGAAGAGCGTATCATTGTTCGTCCTGTGGGATCAGCTCTTGTTGAGCTCGATGAGCCTTTATCCAAGCATGAAAAGGGACCTGCTGTTATAACTTCTCTGGAAGATCATCATCACAAACAGATCTCTGGACATGGTGTAGATATTGCTGTTCCTGTTATTCCCCAAGTTGTTGCAGTTACTCCAGCTTCCCACACTGTTTCCATAACTCCCTCAGCTCATAACGTTGGAATCGCATCTTCTCACCAATACTCTCATGGTTCTTACCCCGAACACGTTATTGTATCTTCTACACCAGCTCCCGCCCATTTCTCTACCCAGGAGCCTATTTACGTTTCGTCTACTCCTGCTTCTTATCATGAATCAGAAGACTCCATAATCGTTAATACTGCTGCCAAACATTTGGCTAGCGCTGAACATGCCGCTGTGGAGGCTAAACATGCTCACCAAGAGGCCATTGCCAGAGCTCAATACAACGCAGAAGCAAGTGCTCACCAGGAAGCGGTAGCTAGAGAAAATTACAACGCACAAGTTCATCATGAAGAGGCCGTTGCTAGGGCTAATTACAATGCTCAAGCTATTGCTGAACGAGATGCCATTGACAGAGCCAATTATGCTCATGCTCATCACCAGGAGGCCATCGCCAGGGCTGATTACAATGCCCATGTTAATGCCCACGAAAATGCTTTTGCCAGAGCTAATGCTGAATTCAATGCTCACCAAGAGGCCATTGCTAGGGCTAATTACAATGCCGAAGTCCAAGCTCATGAAGAGGCCGTTTCCAAAGCTCATTACAACGCACAAGCAAATGCTCACCTGGTTGTTGAAGCACACTCAAATGGATCTCCTCAAGAATCCATTATTGTCAAAAATACACCAGTCAACATAAAAAATTTGAACCATTTGAGCCACGAAGAAGCTCAAGAAAATCAGCAAAAGCTCCTCAGATTGTTGACAGCAAAGGGGGGAGTTGCTGAAATCGGATTTGGCAGAGATGGACCAGCGGAGCACGTAGGAGATGCTGGCATTTCAAGAGCGCGTGTGCTGTCTGCCACACCATCTCCCCTGCACGAACCAATTGAAGAGAAAACAAATACTCGTAGAATCGTTGTTTCACGCCCGGTTCACACCCTCCAGGAAATTGACGTCATTCAACCCGCAACTAAGGTGGAAAGGGTTGCCATCAACCAACCGACAATTATTAAGACAGCTAAACTGGGTTACGAAAGAATTCAAACATCAGTTCCTGTTTATGGAAAAGCACTGGCTCCTGCCATTGCTCATGCCCAAGTACCAGTGGGATACTACCATTAAATTTCTTTATACAAATATCTTAATGTAATGATACGGTAAATAATAAATCTTAATGCAATCTGATAACATTTTGTAAATAGTTTTCAAACTTCCAGTCAATAAATTATTGTCCACTAAATGAAATAAGTTGTTTTATTTTTGATTAAAAATAAATTACCCTTTAAATGTTTTTTTTTTAATCAATAAAAAATTAACTAACTAACTTACCATCACGCCCTTTCCCCATGGGAATAGACAAAGAAGATAGAGCGCCATACACTTTTATCCTGACACACAATTGTCGCCTCATCTACATATTGAACTTTGATATATTACATAAAATGTAATATAACAATCAGAAATAAATATAAGGCGCTAGGATATATAACATTTTTTATTTTAAATCAAAGCGGAAGTAGTGATATTTTGAATGACCTGTTTTTCACACTTATTTTATTGGCAAGTATGATATTTTCGCAATATTCGATATGGCCACGACTTCTAGCCGAGTGGTAACCTTTTCTTACGTTCTTAGTTTACGTAACCCCTGGTACGTACCTTAAATGTCCCGGAAGACATAATGGCATATGGATTCTATTATTCATAGTCACTTAACCCATTGTTAATAATTTAAAACTCTACTAGGATGTAAAATTTGTAGCACGACATTTAAAAATGTGAATTGACAAGTAAATAATATCCTGACGTTAATATATTTCAAAAATATTACAATTATCTTTATAAAATTGTAATATTTCAAGTTAAATGGGTACAACACAATAACTTAACAACTTTTAATATTCATCACTCGCGTGGATTAAAATTACATTATTACATATAGGTATATAATTTACTAGGGTTTAATGCGTCCTAAGGTATTAAGTTCATCTTTTACTCATTTATTTGTAATTCTATTATATTCTAGAACGTTACAATTACTGAATAATGTGAAAATAGATAGATAAATCTAATAAAAATCTATTTTATACCTGGTCTTGATTGTAGCATGTGTTTCGACGAATCTATCTAGTAATTCAGACAGGATTTCATGATTGTCATATCAATAAAAATGAGAATGTTGCAATTTGATTTTTCATATTTTGAACCATTGCGAATGATAAGAAATTTTTTGTCATAATCGAGCATTTTGCTTTTAAGAGAATTTATAAAACTTTTCTGTTATAAATTCAGAACTAAAAGATTACATGTCAAGTAAAGACGATTTTAAAAGAAATTGACATTTCATTTCCGTGTAATGTGTCACATTAATTTTAAAGTACCTTATGAAGTTTTCTTAAAAATTGTAAGTATTATACTAATTTAATGTATTAATTATAAATATATACATATAAAATCAATTTTGTCGAAAAATATTGTTTTTGCGCTACCGGGATTCGAACCTGGATCTCTATTTCCAATCCGGGGAAGTACACTATCAATTGTGTTACAGCGCCAGTATTTTTCATGACAAATTTTCGAACCTATATGTTACACTTTTTCAAATTAATACATCTGTCGTTCCATTATTTGAAAGTCATCTACATTGTTTTTAGTATTTAAAACATCACAGGCCTATGCTCTGAATAATTAAAACTTCACAATAAGAATGTCCTCCTTAATGTAAGTATTATGTTTAAAATAATACTTTGTTGGATATATTTTATTGTTATTAATAATTTTTGCCAAAAAATACTTTAACATTTATTTCGACAGACTCTAGCATAGTAGTAAAAGGTGAGGTTGGACAACCGAAGGTGATAACAATTAAAGTCATTCTTTCAATTATTATATCTGTCAATTAATACATCACTTCTTAGTAGTTTAAGGTTGAACTTACCTTTATTTGTTAATAACGTACATAATTGAATTGACTTATAATTAAACATAGATTAAAAATTTGATAGAGAGATATTAGGTAATATTGATTTTTAATTTAATTTTTTAAATCATGGGATCAGAATACCAATGCACAATTTCCATTACGAAAAAGACAAATATTTCATACTTCGATCCCACGATCTCTAAACATGTGCAATATAATGCAAGACCGGAGGCCATCGAATCATAATTTGAAATGTTACAAATAATAATTAAAATGTTCTCTATATTCGTTGCTACGTTCACATCATGCAATAGATTATAAATGTACATTGATTGATTTTTTTTTACAGCTAGATTTATAAAAAAAAGGTTGTTTAAATGAATTCGATCATGACAAATACTCGTGCATAACTATGCAAATAAATAAATGCATAAATGATGACCTAGTGATCTAGTGGTCGGGGGTTTGCGCCTCGTTCCAGGACACCAGCAAGTTAGTCCTATTTTCATAGCACAAGCGTTTAGCTTTGTTTGAAAATAATAAGAATATTGGTGTGACATGTATTCCGTATACGCATCTCTAATTTTTTTAAATAAACAAATATATATATATATATTATATTAAACTATTTGAAGATTTTAATTGACTTTTGAAAATGAAACTAATTTTACTATTTTTATTTAATATATACACCAATATCTCGTTTTACGGCCTAGATATATCCCGTGAAAGTTCGCTGTAAAGTTAAATACCGTATAATTAATCATTTATTTTAAAACAGTTTAATACAAATTCTATAGGATCCGTTCCAATTTTAGAGAAAAATAAAACTAAATGAAATAATTTGTTATTGAATGAACGGCGTGACGAATATCTCAGTTCTGCAAGAACTAAAGAACTGAAAATTAATGATAGAATTTCAACCATTTGCCTGAGACAAATGCTTCAATTTTTTGGGCATCTTGCAAGAAGGGAAGGTCGCTCGGCGAAGCTTGCTGTGGTGGGCTACATCGAGGAACAAAGAGGAAGAAAAGATCCCCCACCCATTGGACCGACCAAGTGAAAAGGCAACAGACAATTCTCTGGTAACAGACGTAAGATCTGTAGGATGCTGAGAAAAGTGAAGAAGTATAGCCAAGAGGGCGGGAGTTCACGGAAATTGCGATCCTGAGGCATGAGAGACCATAGTGGATTATTTATTTATTTAAACACATATAATATATAAGTATTGTACAGATTAAAAAAAGACAGTTATTGACACAGATTTCAAAATGCATTGCCCAACTAAGCAAGCCTGTTTTAGGGCAAATTGGCAAACAAATTACATTTCACAAAACCAAATAACTCATTGAAAGCCCGAACACAATTAAATAGATAATGAAACATACAAGGCAAGTAAACGTGAAAATATATAAAATGATAGAACTAACATACTAATGTGCAATATAATATGTATAAATAGAATGTAAGCACATACAAGGTAAAGGAAAATATGTAAGATTAAAGTTATAATGCAGTCAGTATAATACACAAAATGCAGTTATAACTACTCTACCTAATTTTAACAACCAATTTGAAACATCCTTTATAAAAGCTTCAATGTCACTTAAAGTTTTATTATTATTTCCAATTTGATTGTATATTCTGGGAGCTTGAAAAATGAAAAATCTTTGATGTAAAAAGTAGTTTTCATTCTTGGAACAATTTTAAGGTTATTTTCTCTTGTGAGATAATATCTTTTGGTCTTCACAGATGGAGCGCTTATTTTCCTATGAAAGCTAGTTAGTATATTTAGCAATGTCTGATGGTTAATTTTTTATTTTATTTAAAAATAGCTTTTTCATTACATATGTTTAAAAAAAATCAAAACAATAATTCAAAATAAAATTTTGAACGGTTCTAATCTGAGCTTGAAGAAACATGAAGAATCTCACGAAACGCTGTCACAGGTCCATCCGCTGTTGTGGAAGAATTTAGTTGAAAAAATTGATCCAACGTTTTTCCGTATCAAATTATTACTTTATTAATGCCCCGAGAAACTTTAGATCAGTTTGAAATATAATGTTTATTCTTTGTACGCAATGAAACAGTGCTGAAAGCGTATATAACTTTTTTATCCGCAAATTGATACTAAACGCTGTATAAAGTGCAGCTGAATAGCGCAGTACAAGTGCATTAATTTTCATTTTTAGTATTACAAGATAAAATTTATTTGTAGTAATTAAAAACGGCTATTAATGGGTCCAGTATAAACGGATATAATTCAAAATGGTCATAAAGTACACAGTTGGACACACTGTATCGTGCTTCGTTATTGCAGCCTAATCGTGGTTTTAAGAATAACAGAATGTTTTGTAAATAGTTTATATCAAAAATTAGTAAGGATTAATATGTATTCAAAATATTAACTAATTGTAATTAACTGAATACATAATTTAATAAATTGAATTAAGATGACATGCAAAGATTATCTTTTAAAAACATAAAATTATGTATCATATACGTGTGTATATGGTATATGAGGCAGATGTTGATGGTAAGAGGGCGTTCGCAAAAGTTCTGACATATTCAGATAAATCAAATGTTGGGGAACAGCCCTGTTAAATGCTTCAGAAACCGAAGAGCGTGCAAGAAAAAACGTTAAAGATTGTTACGCCAGAACAGAAATGTGCGACATTCTATTCTCTATGGCAACGCCTGTGGAGAAACATCATGATGGTAAGTGATTATATATACACTCTTTGTGTTACCGATGATTCTTCCAATCCATCATTTTACTACACGGTAAAATTTAAAAAAACAATAAACATCTAATTTTGTTATTTTGTGCATAAGAATGGTGATCGTAGAAAATGAATGTAAATGGGATTAATAGGTAAAAGGAGAGGCCGTTAGTCATTTTATACTGACAGATTAGTATTGACCGACATTCAATAGTTCTATGCACGTAATTACTCAATAAACCCTAACCCATGATTGCTCCATAGCTATCATTATGCCGCAAGTAATCCAGACATACCTTCTAGTCAGCCGGCATCGTGACAGTGTGGACACCGTTACCGATATAACTTAAAGTTAGTTTGTACAATCGGTGGTATCGACTCGATTAACACTAAATAACCAAAAGTTGTATAATAATCAAAATATTAACATTTTAATCAATTATGTTAAGAAGTTATGAGAGCACTGGACACTTTTATTTAAGATGTAAGTTAAACCAAAATATTATTATTTATTATTTTGACGTTGACTGGTTTCGATACCACTGTATATTTGTATGTACACTAACATAAGGTTAGTACGGGCGTTCATTCGGACAGCATTCCGTTATAAATAATCAATGTGGTAAATTAATGATTATGTTTATCCACAAAATTAACACTAAGTGTTAAAAAATGAACAACACCCATATCGACAAACTCAAAATCAACAACATGTAACCTATTTTCCTTTAAATATTTAAAATAATGAAGATTAATAAATATTAAAAATACTTTTAATGTGTAGAATTAATATTTAAATTGTACAACTACATTAGAATGGTAGTCGATACGAGTACAATGATAATTGAAGCGTCATTTATACAGGGGCGTATTATGGTGCATTGGCCTTTTTCACTGGACATTTTGAAGGGCCCATGTTTACAGACAAGGGAACCCAAAAATAATCATATCACAATACAACGTGAACTACAAACGGCAATACAGATGTAGAGACGATGTTTCAGGTTAAACTGTTAACAATAACAGACCTGGAGCCTGAACTCCCGAGCCGACGCGACAAAGACCGAGCGTACACCCGATAGCAGCCGAGCATAAACAGATTTGCCAGTATTTTTGAGCGAAAAGAGGATTTCAAGGTCTAGTTTATTTTATTAATTCTTTCATTTTTTCTTCTCTCTTTCTCAGTTGCTCCTTCCACTGAGGGAGTGAATCACTATTCGGGGGCCCTCGGAAAGCGGGGCCCCTGTAAATTGTGACATGCGCGACTCTATAATGCCGCCACTGCGTATTTAATTTTATGTGTCGCCATAAGGAAAGGATAGTCAGATAGACATAACGAGGGCAACACCCTGAGGGATGTAATCTTACTCAGAATACACAAATATCACATTATCAATTTACTTGGATTCATGTTTTATTGGTTTAATTGCTAGATTATCGCTGAAAATTTAAACAGACTAATGTAGTGTTCCCTTTATATATATTATCAAATATACATACTGTATGATATACTTTTAGACGTATTCCTGTTTTTTTCTACACTTGGAAAAAAATCCAGAATGTGCAATATATTACGTTGCTAATCTTAAGCGTCGCGATCACTTATGATCGACCTAGATAGGAAAAGCTGTCACGGTTGTGCCTCAACCAACGCAGAAGTTTCGTAATATGTACTTCATAAGTGTTTTCCACACTATTCCTTTCGTTACCGTTCTGCTATCAATACAGTCATCTGGGCACATCCACGACATTTTCTTCCAGAACAACATATTGTCCTGTGTAGTAAGTATGCCTTATGAGTACGGTGTATTGGGGTACACGATATATTGGAACCTACGTTAGATGGGGGTACAAGAGGTCCGCGCCCTATAGTAGTGCGGTGACCCTGCAAGCGTCCACCAGTAAGGACTCACCCATTAACCATATTGGGCTTGAACCAAACCGACCAATAAACACCGGCAAATAAGCATTATGCATCAGAGACGGATACTGCTCAGGCAACTAATTTCACTTCTCCGCAAGCCGTATTAACACCAGCATCGCTACTCAACAGCATCTCCAGCGAGCCATACTAGAGTTCAACCGCGCATTTAAATTGTATTCATTCATAACCTCAATAAACGAAACCTTGTAAGTGCTATTTCATTTATTATACCCTGCTCTAGTTACACGTGTGAGACAAGAAGAGGTTAGGAGCTTCTGTCTCACAGCATCATAACCTTCTGACACAATCTCGAGTCAATCATAATTTGAATAACTTCAACACACACATCAACTCCTATAGTAGGTACATTTACTTTTTTTTTTAATTCACCACAGCTCGAAATGGAATAATATATTTTTTTTAAATATTTCTCTGACGTGTTATGAAAATATTTTCAATGTATACAGTTTCCCGCTAATATATTGGGTTACGAATCAGATTACCGCGTTAAAGCAGAGCAATAATTATTTTTAGTTAGTGCCTTTTCACGAATGTGTGAATATTGTTGATGACAATATTGCTATTTTTTTCTTATAAACCGCATAGTAATAATATTCTCATGTCTCGTATACAGGGTGTAACGGACCTAATCTACAATATTTAATATGTGTGTGGAGGTTTACCGCCTCAGCTCTCATCTTCATCGCCGACGACCCTGAACGCACCTTGCATATACCGGTGCGTAAAACAGAGCCTACCAAAACAAAAAACAGTCTGGCTGCTCAAAGTTCAATATCATTACATTATTTTTACATATGCATTTCTTCTGATCGCAGCTCACTTTATTATATCTCAATTCAATGACCTTTTATCTTTTGTTTTCAGTATATATCTTGCAAATAAGCAATCGGCTGTCGCCCTGCAGATGGCTATTGTGGCCGCTGCGCGGTCAGGGTCTCGATATTTATATTTCAATGATAGAGCTTTCCCCAAAATAATCCATACGTAAATGAAATGTCTATGTGATTAAAATAATTCCATCTTTGTAAGTTAGCTGTTAAAACGAACAAAAATGACATTCGTGGATAGACAATTTCTGTGGTAAGTAAGATTTCTCCCTTACCATAGACAGAAGAAAAGATGACAGATGTCAATACACGATTTCGCTAAAAAATGTTTTTTTTCTTACCCGTAATAAAAACAATGTTCACTTAATTCCAAATTGAATACATATTTACGTACCGTTATTGAATATATAAGAGATATTAAAAACACGTTTGTTTTTACAGACCTGGCCGTTTAATCAAGCACTATGTAACCATAATGACACTATACCCAAAATGTTTAAAAAATCATTTGATTTTTAAACAATCAACAAAGACGTGCGAATACATGACACGCGGGTAAAGTTCGCATTTTGTTAGCGAAAGGTATTTAAGTCAATTAAAATAATCAAATAAGTAAAAAATAAAATGTAATAAATTATAAATTTGAGTAAGATCTCTTTTATCGTTATTCTGTCCGTGGAACCTCGTGGACCTAGGCGCCAATAATTTATTTTAATATCATATTAAAATAAATTATTGACTGAACCATACGACTGAAGTTTTAAGTGCGGAGAATTTTCGCTAGTGGTAAAATAGAGGGGGTACGAAAATACTTTCCTATTGTGTTGAGCGTCTTGTATTGACAACGTCGGAACAGATTACGTGAAATAATTTAAATAATTATTATCGATATATGCTAATCGAAATGTCTGTGAAAAAATAAAAAAAATGAATATTGAACCAAGAGGAATTGGACAGCAGTGTCAGGAAAAATGTTTAAGTGTGTACAATACCATGATAATGAAAACAAATATAAGCTATTTTGTATTATTTGTAATGAAAATTTTGCGGCACGTTCAATGTGAGACTTAATTTTGAAACAAAAATACAATATATATAGGTATTTATATGTATATTTAATTTTTGAGCACGACTTTGAACCACTTTTGGAATAATGTTCAGCATCGCCGCACCACAAGCTTTCAAAAAAGAAATGATTTAATTGATTCTAGAAAGATTTTATCTCATTTCTCCTTCGATATATTTTATTCGTTGTTAATTGTAAGATACGTATATTATATTTAAAAAATTAATTTTTACATCAATACGTAAATTAATAAATAAATAAATGTATTATTATGCAACTCAAATACAGTTTTTCAGTACGTGGTACTATAGTTTCTACTACGCTCGGTTTCAGCCGCATGGTGTCTAGAGGCAAGACTATTGTACAATTATGATATATTTCATATCCTAGTACGTGGCTGCTGTAAACTGAACACACACTCAAATCACGGAACAAAGGTGTTTTTTTATGAAACACTGCGTCACGTTTAAGGTTCCTTTCATTTTTAATGTATTATCATATCCTAGTATTAATAAAAAATTGCGCGGAGCATTCTACAAAGTTGAATGACAGCATATCCGCCATATCGACAGGAACTGGAGCAAGACCTTGGATTAAAGTTGACTTTTAATGCGAGCAAATGATAGAGCAACTCTGAACGCGCCAGGTTAATAATCGAGTCACTCATGATCTCACGTTTATGGAGGGCAATCTTACCGAGAAATCTCAGCACCTTCCTAACAGAATTAAGCGGTATAGTGCATCAACATTACATACGATTTATTTTTTATCTATACTCGGTTTATCAAAAGCGGTAATAATAATAATAATAATAACAACAACAATAATAATAATAATGTGTTTATTCTAGCGTGATCAGGTTTTTTTTTTAACCCGATTCGCCATAAATATAATACATATTATGTTATAGATTAAAGGTTATGAAATCAATATAATGTTATGAAAAAGAAAATCAAGGAAAATATTAATAAATAAAAAAAAATTTAAAAAGTTAATAAAAAGTAAAAAGTTCACACATATATACACACAAAATATAAATATTACATATATAACTACTTCAGTCACGGCCATTGTTGTATATGTACCAAAAAAAAAAATGTTTTTACTTGCACTCCCAAATGCAGTAAAATAATAAATATATTATGATAATACTTCTGAATACTGTAATAAAAAATGCTACAATAAAATAATTTAACAATTATTATGAACCTTCAAATATTTTTCTAGTAGTGACGTCAATTAAAATAATAAATAACTGAGATTTAATGAAGTTTGGTAACTAAGATTTAACTGTTAGAGGTTTACTTTCAAGTGTACTATTCATAGCTCGAAGAAGAACGTATTATCAGTTACTAATCATCGTTATATCGGACAAAATTACTGTCACAATAACAGTTTATTACTATTGCTTTTACAGTAGAATAGACAGCACTCTAATCATTAACATTAAATAATTATATACAAGAATGTACCTACTCGTATATACCGGAATTGTATGTTACAAAAAATTCTCTATGCGAGTACATGCGTGCATATATTATTTTTTAATATTATGCATATAAACTAATATCCATCGATGTAATCAATAATATATTCCAGGGTGTATTTTGTACAGATTTTGTCATTGTTTTTATATAGGTGCATGGATTTGTTTTATATATCTAACTTATTGATATTATTTATTTTCTAGGCAGCTAGCTGTATTGCAAACATGATTGAATATTACAGTTTTGTTAGTTTGGCAGCTGACGGTGGTCCAAAAAAAAATTCTTTACGCCATCTGTGATATTAAAAAAGGATTATAAATATTAAGTTTATTATTGACGTCGAATATTCGAGAGGTGGCTATGTTTGACATCAATAAATGTTTTCTAGTAAATATACATACAACTTTGAAGGTACTTCGCTAGATGTCTCATGTATAATACGACGGATGAGGGAAATTAATATGTTTTTACTAAGTACAAATAGATGGTAAACATTGAAATATTGAATTTAAATTTATACAATTGATGTGCTATTAACTTTTTTTTACTAAATAGAGGTATGAAAGAGTCATTTGCTGAAATTAAAAAAATATAAAAATAATTATGAGATGGTTAAATTTAATAATTTAAAATATTTTATTTATTATGTGAATAAAACAGACTTATTTATAAAGAAATATATATACATTTATACAATCTATTAATATATAGTTTTTAAAAAATATTGTTTATTAAAATTGTCTTCGCTATAAACAAAAATGTTAAAGATTAATTTTGTAAAGAAATTTATATTATATTTATTTTATTAATAAAACATACTTTATTAACAAAATGAATTATTTGTAGTAGTACTAATAATAATTATTATTATGACTACTTTAGTCACATACATTATCAAATTTCGGCGTGTGATTTAAATCAATTCTTGAATATTAAAAGTTCATTGATGTACGAGAGTATAGAAAGCAAAAGATGTATTATATATCAGAATAAAAATATCGTTTCTGCTTATTATGTTATTACCGCAATCTAGCTTAATGTGTGTTTTAAAAATAGATCGGTGCCATCAAACCTCCAACCTTGGTGGTAGGTGAGTCAATTACTACAAGACCACCACCCTCTTAATTGATAATCATTAATTTTAAATGTACTGTATATATTAGGTATATAACATTTTCCAATCTTAATGATAAATACTTGGGTAATGAAACATTGAATCGCAGATTATATTATACCAATTACATGAAAGTAAAAATTCTTATTGACCATTCTCAATGAGATAAATGTCTGAGATAAATATCAGAACTATGTACACATGTTAAGATTTTGATCTAGAGATCAGCTTGACATTGAATAGATAGAGACAAAAATTGAAACCCATGTACACGACCTTCAATTTGACACCGAGGCTAGAAAGTGTACATCAACGGCACTGATTGTTTCTGAAAAGTTAGACAAACAAAGGCATTAAATTACAAACATTTATTGTAACTGCTGCTGGGAAGATTAAATTCACCCAACAGCCAAACGGAATCGTGAGCACAGATGGTTTTGCAGCTTTATCCCGCTGACGAAGATGATTTTCTCGATCAGATCGTTACTGGTAACGAGAACCCTATCAACCACTATTCCGCTATGATTTTTTGGACTATTTTTAGGTGGGAGGTTTTGATCTTTCATCCAATAGTCCGGACCTTGCTTCGAGTGATTTTCATATTTTTTCTAAGCTTAAGTGTATCTGGGTGGAAAACGTTTTAGAGATGAATTACAGATCGCAGTTAACAAAAATCTATTGATTAAATGGAGTGGCAGTGGACGACTACAACAGCGTGATGTTGAAGCTCGCGAACATATAAGATAAATGCTTAAATGTAAGAAGTGCTTATGTGCAAAAATATATTAAGATACTGCGTGTTTAAAACATTTTTTTTAAAGTTAAATGATCATTATTTTCTGGATTATCCTCATATAAAAGAGTTGTTTATTTCTGTATTCAAGCATATGGCGGCAGTAGCAGCCAAGCTTCACCAAGCGTCACCTGACCGGACTCACGCATACCACTTCTACAAGGCTATCAACTCACGGCAAAGGTTAGCAAACGGACCAAATGTTACACGGTTTGCCTTTAGGGTAAAAAGCGTTTTATATAGTGTTCAACCTTACAAGTTCGTCGAACTTCTGGTCATTTTGAATGATGATATTAAAACATTCACAATGTTGTATTACTTATTGACTCATAATACTTTATTGATTTCATGTCACGAACAACAGTGATATTTCTTATGACAAGGTTGCTCCAGGAAACGGCCGGAAATATACTGACATAGATTTCATTGCAACAACACGGGATAGTGCTTATGAAAGCAAGACATAATGAATGAATCATCTTGCGGGGTGATTATTTTATTTCAAGTCAACAATGAATATTATCGACCTAATTGTAAAAATATTTTGGCTAAGTTTAAACTTAAATATCAAAAAGGCATTTCAATAAAATTCTAAATCTCGACTATGCATTAAACACAGTGGCGTAACTAAAAACATTGGACCCAATGAAGAATGGAAAAAAACCCCCCTTAAATAAGTAATGTACATAAGATATATGAATATTATAACAAAAATACGTTAAAAAATGACAGAACAGAACATTTTTTTATACTTCCAATAATAAAGACATCATTGAATTATGAAATATTGAATGTATAAAAAATATGTTTTTTTTAGAACGATTTTATAGAACGAAATCAGCATATGTAGCGCCAAATTCTAAAACGTATTTGGGATAATTAGAGTTAAATATTTAGTTTTGTAAATACTTTTGTCAGTTGCATTCAGAATACATTGTTTCTCACAAAAGCATTTTTTTTTGTAGCATTAATAGTACATATGAAAAAATAAAGGTAATTGCTTTACTAGACGTAGTATGTTCTAAAGAAATTATGTATAAGTATAATTACGTATAAGAAATTACGTTAAGAAGAAAGTAAGTATAATATTAAGTACGTTATGAAAAGTTATGTGAAAAACGTATAATCAGAAGTTATAAAAATATATTTTAAAAAAGTTATAAAAATATTATTGTCAGTAATATACAATAGTGGGAGACAAATACGTGTGGGTAGTTAGGTTAGCACAAATGACAAATTAGTTTCGTTTTGCTACCCACATCAAGCAACCACTTTGTTATTTTTGGTTTGAAGTAGTTAATCACTTTAGACCCTTTAAGGTCTAGTGGAAATTTGTTAAATTCATTGATATTGCATGTTCGAAATTAGGGTTAGTTCCAAAATATCTCAAAGCAGATAGAGTATGAGTTGCTATTCCACCTAAAATGAAATCAGCCAATCACACGATTGACAATCACGTGATTTAAAATCCAGTATGGCCGCTAGAATGATAAATTATATAGAAAAAAAATCATATAAAAACAAACATTTTGTAAATTTGTTTTCAAAATATACGTTTTCATTCATAACTCAAAAAACACAAGTCGGGTTTGGAATTAGGCGCTACATATATTTAATGTTTCAAATTCGTATATAAAACTCTCTTGTTGAAGACAAGAACAGAATGTTATAAATAGATTTCATATAGGTATGTAAGCAAAACATATATATTACTGATCAATATATTATAAGTTACACCTTGTAGTATTTAATATGTGTATCACCTTGCAAATTATACGATAGGTAATTGAATGGTAACTTTTTCTTCATGAGTCAAATCAAAATATTACTAGAAAAAAATATAGCTAGCCGCCTTGGTATCCAGTGACCCAGAGAAGCAAGAGACAGAAGGTGTTTAGTGAACAGATCAAACAACTCAGAAGAACGCAGCATCCAGAGTCAAAGAACTATCGAAGGTCCTGCAGCAGGTGAAGGACTTCAAGATATTGGTTCAGTAAGATTACTTCCAAGACAAAAATATTTTTATTATTCTTAAATGCGAATAATATTTTAAATACATTTTTAACGCCACTATTAGATTTATATACAATATCCGTAAATATATTTGAAAAATATATATTTTTAAATAGTTAAAACGTTTATCACAATACCTAGTGCCTATGAATTTATACATATATTAAATATTTCAATACTTATGTATCGTATGAAATGCAGTACAAATATACTCCTCTGTATAAGTCCTAAAGAATGTACCTACAGTTTTATTTTTCCCGTCATTTACAATAAGCTAAATTAACCAGTAACAGGTAGGTACTTGTTTACACATTTATTAAAAGTAAAAAATAATTTAAAATTTTCGATATAAGTAAATTATAGACTTTTACTATTCTGCAACCCCTGATTCGTTTATTTATTTTCATGCTTTGTGTAATTTCATTTTTGTGAATCATATTGTTTTCAATTTATTTATGTCATAATCACCTTTCATTCCTCTTTTTTCCGCTTCCCACTAGCCAGCTGACAACTGTCACGTGATACGTTTTATGACCCTGGACAAGGTTTTCGATTGCCGGAGGCTTCGATTGACAATGGCCCGCATATGAAGGTGACTACAATGTATCTTGACTAAATGAAATATATACAAACATAATAAGAAAAACTGAAATCTGTCTCATCGATTATCTTTGACAGTTCTTAAAACCAAAATTGAAACTATTTTATTATTAAATTAATTAATTAACTTCTCATGTTACCATACTATTCTCTACACTTATACGACTTCTGTGATGCATACTATTCAATTTTGAGTTTCTAACATAATCATCTTCCAACGTCTAGTCTATATATGAAAACCTCTATTTCTAGAACCGGTCAAACTTGGGGCGTATATTTTATACAAAGCCAAACCACCCTTAAGCGACCCTTTCAATAAGTGAACTCTCTTAATCTTGCTCACAACTTGTATTAATAAGATTAACATTCACTCTTAATTTATTAATTCTTTATTAAATCAATAGATTTACCACGTACACGACTGAGTGACCTGATGTCCACTGCATTCGTTATTTTTTCAGTCCTAAGGCTCAATTCTATATATCGGCGATGATAGCAATTATTATTATGGAATTTAAATTCACCGCTATTATCGTCGCTCCTAGCCGACCAACGACGCGAGCGACACCTACATCCAGGGTGCAGGCTTCCATTCTTCCGCTCCGCCGCACATCCCAACTCACTCCATTAACTCTTCATTATTCACGCTCCGTTATCTTCTGTACTCTTCCTTTTCTATCCCTGACAAGTTTAATTCCATTATCAGAGCTACCTAAATTAAAAAATTACTGTCATCATTTTAAATAACGTAAATATACGTGTATATAGTACCTATTACACAACTTTTGGTGTCCATTATGGAAAGTTGGTATTTAGCAATCAGTGTAAAAATTTCTCTAACCACTACACACAGAGTAATAAGAAGGTTGTAACGAACAAGTATTAAACCAAATATATGAGTAGTTATATCTACTAGTTATACGTAACAATATTGTTATAGTCGAGAGGCTATTTTGCACATCAGATAATAATATTACCATGGTCACAATATAATCGTAATCATGATTATGTGATGATAGCCGATTGTTTTCAAGTAATTTAGAAGTATATAAGGGGTAAAGGTTAATTACTCATTAAATTTATAAGTAAATATTTTTTTTAATATCTAGCATTGACATGCTTTATGGTCTAATAGTAAAACACTCCCAGGGGGTTCGAACTTCGCTCAGGAGACCAGCAAGTTAGAGCACAAAGATTCAGTTTAAAAATAGTAATGAATACTAAAGTGACGTTTTATTATACATAATCAAGAGAACAAAATAAAGAGAGGAAATACTAATGTCATGCATGTAATAAAAGTTATTCAAGGAACAGTGAAAAGGGATATGTTAGTTATTTACATTAAATGCCAAACACATAAATTTTTCATAGAACCAAGTTAACAAAGCTGTCCAAAATATATGCATGCGCAAGTGGTCATGAGCTGATCATGTCATACTAGTGTGGAACTAAGGTCCTGGAGTGGAAACTTCAGAATTACATGTGTTAACTGTCTTCAAACTCGGGAGACGAAATCGGAAGAATGGCGGGATTCAGAATTTGGTAAAGAGAATTATGCACAGCACGAAAACGATGATGATTTTGTGTACGTATCACTATCAAAAATAGAGGGTGTCCCAAAAAAAATATTTTTTTAAATAATACATATATAATCATAAAGTTGACATGTGGGAATTATATATGGAACAACACATCTGATAAATTTTGACAAAATTTTCAATCACGGTTTGGCATAACTGTATCTGGATTTCAGTGATACAGCGTCTAGTGTATTCCTTCAAGGCTTACGTGGTCGTGGGCTTGTTGACATTAACTTTTGACTTCAAAAACCCCACAAAAAGAAGTCCAATGGCGTTAAATCGCACGATCTAGGCGACCAATTCTGGTCACCCATACGGGAATTTACACGATGATGAACTCTCTTCGCTGTGTATGGTTTGTAGACTTCAGTTGTTGAGTCAGTAGGATATTGTTGGCATGAAGACGCAAATCTTTCGCTTCGTGCTTCTTGAAATGTTCAATTCTTGAGCACGACGCCGAATAGATGTTCCCGGACTCTCGGCCACATTCTGGCGATCAGCCGCGATGTTTTCTGCTGAACGACCTGGACGAACACGTATCAGTTCATGCACTTGGAACATTTTGATTACCAAATATTGGACGCAATTTGCGAATCGTGCCAGTCAAACTTTTACCATTTTTGAAATAATGTTTAACAAAAAGAATACGTTGTTGTGTCGAATAGCAATTCATTATTAATAATGGCGAACTGTCTACCATCAACACAATAGCAAAAATGGTATCAAATTAAAAAAATTTCGCTCTTGTTGGGACACCATTAATAACAATAGCATTTTTAACAAAAATTTAAATCTCAAATAAAGACGTCCTTAAAGAGTACCATATCAATAAAGAAGCGGATGTTTATTTTTGTAAGTTCAGGAATACATTGAGGATTAACATTCATATTATTATAATTTTCCTGATTGGCAGCTTAAGTTACAGAAAATTATAACCAAGGTCATCTTCAAAAGTAACAATAGATTGTTATGGGTATTACATCTCTACCTTCGTATTCTCAAACAACGCCACCCGTTTGCCGTATAAATAAAAATATTATTTTGGTTGCTATTATATAACACTGAATATTTTGTAAATTGTGTTTTAAAATATTAAAATATAAACAATACACAGTCGTGAAGATCTAGGGTCTCATCCTATTTTTGAGAGTTTGAATAACGATCAATGTGATCGAATGTATTCACAGATTTTAAAGTACCAAAAATAGTAGACATACAAAAAAAAATCAATAATTCAAATTTTCAAAATTAAAAATCAATTAAATTTTAGAAGCGAATTCCGATCTACAAGATATAGAGATCAAATTGATATCCCAAAACTAAAATATACCGCAACTCAAAATCACTATATGTATCAAGGTATCAAATTTTTTAACAATCTCCCCATCACAATTAGAAAAATTACGGACTATCATAAATTTGTAACTGAAGTTAAAAAAATATGTACACAGACTAACTGAAACATAAATTAACTCGAATATACTCGTTCTCTATACACGAGTCTTACTCTCATAGAGAAGAAACAAATGTTAAAATATATATATATATATCCACTGATTATTGAAACTGTATTATATTTTTAATATTAATAAAAAAAAATTGTAAGAATATCTTAAATATTTTATTTTACATTGTCATTTTAAAAATATATATATAGAATGTCTCGGGCTAGAGAAATGATTTTTTTTTAATAAAAATAGGAATACGTACAATTAGTATTCTCTTTAAGTGCTAAAGCAAGATGTACTCGTAAAGACACATAAGACCATGACTCAATTATTCAAGGCAGTCGATATTATGCAATATAACATCTAGGATTGTCACATTCTATTGAAACGAGCTAAGATATTCTAGAAATTTCAGAATGGTTTTTAAATGTGTATATAATAAGTTCAATTGCATTTTGAATATAATCTTAAAAAAAAATTATTTGATCGAATAGACATTTTGATGCATTTTTGAACCACTTAAGATCTTTATATACCACATACCATCATTTATTTTGTCACTGCGCAATGAATTCTTGAATAAAAATAATGTTGAAAAAATTGTAAATGTTTTTGAACTTAATTTTATCTGTACATTGTTTTATTTTAAAAACCAACAAAAGTTTGTTTTCTAAACATTGTGTAAAACACGTGGTTCTAAGTGAAACCATTTTTTTTTTTTAATAAATACTAACTTGTCCTGAAACAAGGCGCGAACCCCCGACTACTAGATCACTAGGCCAACGTCTTACACCAACAAGCTACTCTTACTCATTACTACTTTTTTTTTTTAAATTTAGTGAAAAACTCAGGTAATTCGTAAAACGAATATTTAAATATTCTGTGATCTACACGGTTAACACATACTTCCTTCATAACTAACTAAATCACACTGTTTCTTCGCAGAGGTAGGCAGAGAAGACCAGACCAGAGAAGCGCCACACTCTTCCCGACACAATTCTCGCCTCATTCACATTCATTCATCTCCTCCTGATAGTTCGTCGATTATTGAGGCTTCTAACAGGACAATCTTCCAAGTTCTGTTTTCCCTGATCGTACCAATTGTTCCGCGAACGTCCTCTATTTCTGGTACCATTAACACTTTCGTCATATATCTTCCTTACCATTCTCTCCTCATTCATCCGTTCTATATGACCAAACTATCTAAGTTGTATTTTACTCACTATACTAAGATCATCTTTATATTATTTCTTTATTTCTTCATACTTTGCTTCGGTACCAGGACTTCATTGTGTACCGCTGATATATGATTCATAAAATACATTTACTAAATACAGCCACATTAACAGACTACCCGAATATCTGTATAAATTTTACTTTATCTTTCTTTCTATTCCCTCCTTATTCATCCGTTCCATATGACAAAAAACCACGATTATTTTTTAATACAAATTAAATGTATCAATTAGAAATTTATGAAGATAAAATTAATTAATCAACAAAAATAATTTTGTTACCACCCGGACTCGAACCAGGAACCCTTCCTATCTAGGTAAGTGCGCTGACCTATTACACCACGGCATCATAGTGAAATAACGACAATTTTTGATACATCTGTCTTTCCATTATTTGAAAGAAATCTACTTTATATGTACAGAATCTCAAATACCTTTGAGTAAAATTAATTCATTCATTTTTATTATATTTTGGAAATATTAATACAACTTATATATTTTTAAGGTTTTACATTAAAACAATCATAGAACTATTTTTTGATGTGTTCTCCTTAAAAAAAACGTTATTATTCATATTCACAATACTTAGATCAGCTTTACAACCTCTCATAATTTCTTCATTCATTACTCTATTATAAATGGATTTGCCACATTTATACCTTAGTGATCTAATTTATATTTCCTGCAAAAACAGTTAAAACATTACAAAAAACAATCTTTAAAATTAAATAAAAAATGTCTAATCTCTAGGTAATTTTTGAGATCGCTAAACTAAAATTAAATAATCACATAATTTCATCGAGTGATATGTTAACTGGTCTTTCTCCGCAGTAATATCATCAAGCCGAACACAAATCAAGTGGTTTGCTAGAAATTAATGTGATTCAATTTTGTACGGGTTTATGGCCGTTTGCTGTTTACGTAGTAGGTGGGCACGAGTATATCGCTCGTCGTACAAGGTTATACTATTTCAATGTTGAATGCACTGAGTTATTGAAATTTTTATGGCAATTAATCACGATTGTAAAAAGCCAATGAGTTATGAGATGCCAGTGGACGCGGGGAGTGTCCTGGTGACCTTGCTTTTATAAGAAGAATGAGAAGTGTGATAATAATGATGAAGGTTCTTCTGGGTTATTCTGCCGTGTGTTGTTATTGTAATATTGGAAAAATTATGTGTTCATACGGCAACAGTGTATACTTGATCTTCTGGATCTTGAACAATTTCTAACCACGGCGGTGATGTAAGTTGTCGATACATTAATTAACTATCATGACATGATATTTTTTATTCAATAAAAAAACGCTTTATTAATTTTATAAACTGTTAAAAGATGGAAGATTTTGTTAATGTATTTATTCGAAAAACAGTTAAAAAAAAGTAACTATATAATCAGAATTTAAACCACATATAGATTCAAAGAAGATACAATATTATTGTCCCTCAAAAAGAATTGAAATAGTTATAGTTAATATAAAAAATATAGGAGAATGAAAGAAATAGACAAAAAAAAAACATGTTAAAACCATTTCAAGACTTCCAACTTTAAATTTCATTAAAACATACAATTTCAGGATATGTCATTTTAAAGATTCAAAATATAACCAGCATTCATTATTACTGTAGGATGTGCTTAATTTTTTAACTAATACAAGGTTTTTTGTTGTTATTGAGAATTTAAAATACATATATATTCGATGTTAGAGTGCATCAGATTTATTTTGAATTTTTCCATACAAATATCATAAAAAAATTTATTTGAAACAATAAAATAAATGTATTATAATTAATTGCGGAGAAAATAATTGTTTTGTTTATACAGCAATACGGCAAGTAAACATATATTTTGTATGTTGCCGTATTTTTATGTTTATCGTTTTTAAAATTAGTTCTCATCGTAATGACAATAATATTCATATTAACTTATGGGTTCATTGTACAAAAGCTTCTAAGGTTGGGCATCGAGTCAAACAATAGAGTGAGAAATTAATAAAACCTTTTCGTAAATATAGTTATTATGAACAAAGCGATGTATTTAGAGCAAATGTAAGATCGCTGTATCCTATGTTATTTTTCTTATAATTGGCAATTCTTACTGATGATGTATCGCGCCACCGAATAAACCAGTGATGACAAACAGAATGACAACACAATTAGAAAATAAATTAGTTGAATACGAAAATAGTTGGTATAATTGGCAAATAGGTTATATTCTCCAATTTTTATAAAAAAAAAGTTTCCGAAATTTTTAACAATCTGCCTTTTTTTGAAATTAAGGCAAATATATAAAAAATACGCCTTTTGCAAAAATCAGAAAAAATATCCATAGATAAAGTATGTCAAATGTTATAATTTATTATGGTGAAATATAATCGGTAACAAGTCATTTTCAAAAATCAGAGCATATACCGTATTTGCCAGTATATTCAAATAGTTTCGTTTGGAAAAATAAATCAAATAATTTAAACTTTATTTCAGCATATTGAAAGTTTGGTGAATATACTTTTTAATTATTGGAATTTAATATGCAATATATTTAACTGGATGGAAATATTATTTTGTTAACAACAATACAATTGTTGTCGATGACTTGATTAAACAATGATAAGTCTCAGCATTGATTTTTGTTTCCTCTATTTTTGGATTGTTCTACGAACTACAGTTACGAGTACTAATTATACACGAGTTGTGCACCAAGCGTAGAATTTATATAATTATTGATATCGATAATTTTTTACAAGTTTTCGCAGTTCCTAAAAAAACTGTTTATTTAAATATCGTGTCGGAATATAACCTACCAGACCACGTTGCTTAGTCCTGGTCAAGATAATTATCTTTGATCGTACAAGTAGCGCTCGGAACAAAGGATACTGAAATTTATTATTGGGCCGTCGATTGCTTTAGTTTAACATGTGAATAAATTAAAAATATATATTGTTATGCGACAGGAGTGTTTATTTATTAATTAATTATATTATAAATAAAAAAATTACATATAATGTACTTATTCGGTAATTAATTTGAATTATTAGGTTACAATTTTTTTGTAATCACTATCTACATAAAATGTACAATGTATTTTGTACTTAACATTAAATCATACATGAAGAAACTCTTCTACGTGTAATAATTTAGTAAGTTCTAATTTTTTTTATTTAAACAATATAAATTAAGGAAACATAGAATAAATAGTTTTGAACACTTGAAAAGTAGGATTACGTTAGATTTAACACGAATAAATTCATATTTCAACTACACATTTTAACTACAATAGTTAGAGTTACTGCAAATAAAATAACGGTTGCCAACATGATCATTGACGTTAGTTGAGTAGATATTAAAAGAGGATGTTCATAATACTTGTAAATAATGAAAGTTTATTTTAATGGTTCGTAAAATCTATTTGCTTCGTTACTGACTATTATTAGAGACATTTTAGATAATATATCGCTATAATATCCCTTAATATACATAACCAAACTGCCAGTGATTACGGAGCTATTAACATGTTAAACAATATTTCTTCGTATATCGACATTTTCTAAGTAAACAAAAGATATCTGAAGAAAGAACAAAGTCCTGTCTGACTAGTGTTTTTTTCTACTGTGTATTATATATGCGTGTGTTGTTATATATTACGCATTACATTATTCTTAAGCAATGTACAAGACATAATAAATAAAAACTTTTTTTTTGTAAATAATCTTGAATCATTTTCTCTCCGCGTACCTCCACGGAGATATTGTACGACAAGTGCAGAATGAACCAGCGATTCTTGCAATGGCAGTGTCCTCCCAGCCCGCCCGCCGCAGGAGTAGGGCCTACATGTGAACGAATGACGGAAGTAACCACATTTTGGAGGTCAGGAACTTGCCACCATATAAATGGATTCCAGTAACCACAGACTGCATCAGTTGTCGATATTGACCATTGTCAAGCACACCTATTCAACAGTGCGAAAATTTGTGGCGATAAGTTTACATAGTAAGTGTTCGCAGTTCATTGATAGTAGTAGTTAGCTATTGTTTTCACTTTCTATGAATCGAACCGTGAAGTTTTAAATACTCAATTTCGACAGGTGGTTTAAAAAAATAGTTTAAATTTATTTGAACATGAAATGCAGTTTTTTTAAATCCAGACGTTTTAATGTCTGATTATAGACACTGTTTATTATACAAAAAACCTTTATAAAGTCAGAGAAAAATATTTTAAATATGTGTGCAATGGTTAAATAAGTGAATCAGTGTAAAGAAATACAAATTTAATCTAAAATAGTTTTTATTTTTTTGAAAAATTCTCGATCTGTTTACAGTCCGCAATCAATCTTCGTGTCAATTTCCGTATACAAATAACTAAATTAATTCAGCGTCACGGATGTTGCACAAGCGTTCAAACTTCTTAATAAAAATTCCTATTCCAATTGTAGCATTCGGAATTAAAGTAAATAAACAGCGTTCTTGCAACCGAAATAAAAAAGTGAAATTAGCAACGGTAGCAGAGCAGTACAGTAAATACGTACTTGTTAATCGATTCGGTAATTTGTACTTGGCTAGAATAAAAAGTCAACAGTATAAATGCATTTTGTAATCAAATTCCACTTCTCGGGTCAAGTAAAAATTACATCTTTACAGTGCTTTGTAGAATACTAAATGTGCCCATTGTTTTAAAAATTTTGAAATATTTTTTCCCTTTAGCTATATTACAACATTAAGATATTAGGTTCGATTCCTATATAAAATTATTCTAGATCTTGCAAAATATTACCGAATGTTTTTAGAATAGCTGATAGACAAAGAGGTATTACATATAATAATTGTTACTGTGTACAAATAATGATTTGTTGATCACCAATCTAAAGTAATAAATCTAGAATATTATCAATGCTGAATATTTTTATTAAGTCGAATAAATAAATAAATTAATGTTTACGTGTTGATCGCATTAACATTGGAATGCAACCAGATATTTAAAATAGAACTAACTACTCTTATTTAGCCTCTCCTAAGTATGCAAATAATGCACTACAGATACCAATTAATGTAATATATTGTTCTTGTAACTATTGCGTTCCTGACCTCATTTCATACTCATACATTTTTTCAAGTGATATATATTTGTTTTAATGAATTCGGATCTTTATATTGTTTTTAATTATTACATAAACAACTTAGACTGTTAACCTCAATACTAAGCTTTAATGTCATTTTACTACCTCTCACCGAAGGTGACGTAAGAATGACAAATAAGTCGTTTAGTTTAATTCTGACTTGCGCGGATGCAGAATCCGCGTTATTAAAGACCCCATTGAAAATGTTTTAAAAAGTTCTAACATTACAAATATAAATTAAATTATATTAAATAAATACTTACTATGTACTGAGTCTAAAATGTAATCCAAGGCCGTGTTTCACGGATGAGACTTTAATCTCTCGATATGGTTTCAAAGACTTGTTGCTAAAGGTTGATATGAATTATGTCGGCCATTCTAGTCTGTATACAAAATACGTACGGAATGAATCATAGCTTGCTTCCCGGTAATTGTATACTTCGTTTTACGCGTTTTCGAGATGAATCCTCGAGACAAATTTCATCCATGTACAGGCGCCATCACCATTCGGAATATTAAAGAAAGAATTGTACATATATCAATAATACTTCTTCAATATTTGAAAAATTACTTTAACAACAACTATTCAGAATTTTCCAATCACCTTTTGGAAACAATTTATTCTTTTGATATTAACAAGGGTTTAGAAATTATACATACTAATACTAGGAGTTTACAGTTTGAAATGAAATTTTAGAAATAAGAAAAAGTGTTAATAGCAAGCTAAATATTATAAATAACCAAATTCTCTTTGCAAATAGTCAACTTTTAAATTTGTTTTCTCCACTTTATAGTTTTGTTTTTATCTATTCTTGTACTTTTTAATTTTAATATTCATCATTTCCTGAAGATGATACCGTAGGTATCGAAACATGAAGAATAATCGATAAATAGTGGTTCAAATAAAATATTTTGTCTAATTATTAATATAATAATAATACTTTTTTCACTTCCATATCGGATCTAAGATTTTTCGCCCAACGTTTTTTGCGTCGTATAGGCCGTATAGTGCGGTATAATCCAGTGCATAGTTGTCTTATAAGGATGAATTGTATTACATTAAAATATTATAAAAATCTATTTATAATATTTTAATAAATCTTATTTGGATATCTGTTATCGAGAATCGACTCAAACTTGTAAGTAACAGAGGGTCAAAAAAGCCCGCGGTATACATTCTAGAGTTAAAATCATTTATTTACTATTTCTGAAAATCATCAATATCCATAATTAACACAGCGATTAAATAATTACGATATTAAATTAACATAATTCTTCAGATCCACTTTCTCTACAGCTTTTAATAAATCCGACTAGTAATACTGTTCAATAATACGCAATCTGGGTTAGAGACGAACCATTCTGATTTTACAGCATTTTGATACAATCTCTGAATTTAAATGATTGCGTAAGAACTCTCAACACGGGTTGACATACTGCGTAACTCATGGGCCGAAGTGACACTGAAAACGATGAATAATTCAAAACAGAAGACGATTATGTGAACCAATCTATTGTGTTTATTTGCCTTGCATATCAAACACTTTTAGAAATTTCTTTCCTAAGAGAAATGCTCTCAAACTTGCATAACAGCTTAGTAGTAAGGGGCCATATTATATTCATTCTTGTTGTATTAATACTACAGTAGAGTATAACTAAATTAGTTTGTAACATTGAGTTATTTCGTGATAGAAGAATTAATTTATTTTAAATGTGGTATAACAAGAGTTGTCAGTACGCCGTCTCTATTGTCAGTTCATGGCTTCGCGTAAATACATTGTCACAAAAGAGCTGTGTGATTATATTTTTGTTTCTTTCATAATTAATGTGAAGTTTTTTTTTTTTAAGATGTTATTATTGCATATAAATAATCTCGCTAAATTACTACAAATATCAAAAATAAATCAGGATAGTATCATGACGTAACTCTAATGTCATTGAATTATACGAATTATTCAGTACTATCGAATTTGCGTACTTTTATGTATTATTAATCAGTTTATTAGTATTTATTTCATCATCATCAATTTCATCCCCTAATTCTAGAAGGGTCGAGAGCCCAAAGCCTTGACAAAGTGCTTAGAACTTAATCTGTCTTCAAATAGTCTTTGTTGTTATTTATCCCAGCTTAGTCTAGGGCAGGGGTCGGCAGACTTTCTAGAGAGAAGAGCCAAATATTAAGTTAACAGAATCTCAACATTTTCAAGAGCCGCAACATAAATTTTCACTGTAGCTTTCAAATTTTTTTATTTAAAACTCAAATTTACAGTACAGTCGTAGGCTACTTAAAATAATATAATATATGGGAGTTACAAGCTATAGAGTAGCTCAGTGGTCTATTTATAAAATAACAAAACCTAAATAATTAAACACTTTTTGGGCTTTGTAAAGTTGACTAGTTAGAACGGTGACCTCACATGCTATGTATGGCAAGTAACTACTTGTTCAATCTTAGGCAGGATTGTAAATTATCATTGGTTAATTATCTTCTTAACTCATTTTTTATTTGATTCGTGGAAGATAATGTTTGTTCGCATAAATGGGTAAGGCCAGAGAATGGCAAATACTAGCTCTTTTATTGTGTCATATGTTGCAGGCTTACTATCACACGGTTCAAATATAATTGTAACAAAATAAAAATGTGAGGTGGAGTTGAAGAGCCGCAGTTTGCCGGTGACCCACCGGCCGCCTTCTCTCTAGAATTGCCCAAGATTCATGTAAATTCAAAGTCATTCTTCTGGCATTCGCAAGACTTGTCCAAGCCATCTTAGAAGTAGCAAGTAGAAGTAAGGACTCCATACCGAGTCTCGGTACTTGTCACTCGGTCACATAAAGTTACTCCTTCTACTTCCCTGATATATATAACTTATTTTCGCAGCCTAGATTCTTGAATTCACTCTCTCTATTCTATATTTGTTATCTTTTTTTTCATCAATAAATAATATCACCGATTAACCCAGTATACCTTAACACCCGTTGAACTATTGAATCGTTGGCACTAAATAACTTTCATTCTTAGAAAGCTTAGACGTCAGAATTGATGCGAATGTGTTTTTATAAAATTTTAACCCTTATAAAAGAATGGTTTTTAACAATTCAATTTCATTAATATGTATATTTCGAAAGTTTTTCGAATAAGCAATGCAGTATATTTTTGTTGGTAATTTATCATATAATTTTTAAAAAAACACGAAAAAAATATATTTCTCAGAATTGTTCAATTTCTATTTATTTTCGGATAATATGGTTTATGAATTTTAGGACAATTTATAATAATTTATTTATGATAAGCCTGCACGATCTTGATCTAAATGTAAGCCAACATGTAATTAAAAATATGTGAATTTTTATTTACAGAACATTGCAACAATGCATTTCTTCATTTTCCTGCTCTGCCTGGCGCTGGCCGCCCACTCTTCTATGGCCCAGATCTTCCTGCACCAACCTATCGCCTACCAGCTATCCTCCGCCCACCAGCCAGCTTACCAGTTCGCTGCCGCCCACCAGAACTCCGCCGTAGTGGCGCCACCGCACAGGGCCGTGGAGATAAACGCGGCTAACGAAGCTCTCCTTCCAGCTGAACTTTTAAAATCCAAAAGATTTTACGACAACCCGAGGATCGCCGCCGCCTTGGCTAAAGAGTCGTGGTTCGCAAACAAGGAAATGCCGATAAGGCACAGGGAAGCTGAGAAAATTCCGAGAGATCAGATCTACAAACTAGCAAAGAACGCCGGTTTCATCAGAAGGAGATAAACAATTTATTATTATGAATTAATGAAGACTTTTACTCTACAATCGTTTTTAAGTTATTTATTTAATAGGCTATATAAGATTAATAAACGTAATAAAATATATTTACTCTTTATTTAAAATTAACCCTTTAATTTGTATGTACACACAAGCAGAACAATCTAAGCATCCGACGTTCAATCCAGAGGAAATGTGAACTTAAGAATGCAAACTTAAAAAAATCATAATAGATTCGATGATAGAGCAATCTGGGGGACACCTCTCAAAAAAGCTCAATCAATAGTATAAATATTTGACTTAAAGGAATCTTCCTCGTTGTTATAATTGCAAAGTTCCTTGAACTGTGGAGTGCGCCTGTATATCTGCCTAATTTATACTCATCCAAGAAATATCTCAGAAGTTCACAAAGCATCCCCAAAGACTTGCTATCGGGATATAAAACC